>CM060934.1:550378826-551591326 GCA_030765085.1 Allium cepa | reverse complement strand
TGGCATGTGAACATGGGGTCGCCGCACCTCCTCTCGTGCATCGGGCTGCACGAAATTCCAGAAGGAGTTAGGCGAGAGTGTGTCAAGGACGTGGCCGGAGGGATTAAACTGCTGATGGTCAACGTTGAGATCGCGAGTTGATTTTGTGATCAGAGGTAGGGTTCGAAAGCTCATGCCTTGTTCGATTTTTGATCGATGATACGATCGAGTCGTGGTTGAGTTGAGTTTGTTATCGAGGGCGATTATGACTTGCTGGAGGCTTCGTCATTCGCCAGAGCTCCGGCGCCGCCTTGTGCACGTGCACGGCAAAGGGACCGTGTCAAGTGATGGTTCGCGTGGAGAAATTGGTAGGAACTCGAAGATCACTCGAGTAAGTAAGGGGGAATGCTCGGGTTTTCTAACTACAAAAGACTGTAAAGAGAAATAACAAAGTTATAAAACACTGTAAACTAAATAAAGGTTTAAAAGTTTAAGTTGAAAGTTTAATTCAAGTTTTATTATTTAGTTAATGTTTAACAATGCTTCTAAACTCTTAATTAATTATTCTAATTAAGTAATTAACTTAAATATAAAATTGAGTTAACATTAAGTTGTATAGTTAATAATAAATTGATTTTCAAAATTTAGGAAGACCTTAAATGTTAATTAAGATGACTAATTAATATCAATTAATTTGATTAGGAGGCAATTAAGAATGATGACCTTTAAATAGTGATTAGAAATTGGTTAATTAATGATCAATTAATTAACTACTTAAAGTTAATTAACGAACGATTAAGTAATTTCAATTAATTAATGACTTATGATGAGTTAACTGGTAATTAAGGAATATTTAATTTGTAATTAAATTGTGTTAATCAATAATTAAGGTTTATTAATGATTGGTTAAAGTATAATGAATATGTAATTAAGGTTTATTAACTGGGTTTAAGGGTAATTAAGGGATAGATTACCCGATTGAAATTAATTTGTTGATTAATTAAGGTAATCTCTTACAGATTAATTTAATATAAATATTTGATGAGACTTAGTGAAGTAATTCTTAATTTCAGGACGTAATAAATTAAATAATTCAATTAATGGGAAGTAATTAAAGGGGTAATTACTTGGTAGAAGTAATTAAAGATAAATTGCTTAGTGTAATTAAAAATTATTAAAAATTAAGTAAGGGTGTTAATTTCTTAAATAAGTAATTTCAGAGGGGTAATTACTGTTTATGAGAATTAGGTTTGATTAAGGAATGTAATTAATTAAGTTTACTTGATTAATTCTTGGAGTTTGGTTAAGTATAATTACTTAATGAAAGTAATTAGATAATAATGTTAATTTTAATGTAATCAAAGAATAATTTATCAAGAAGGATTAACTAAGATGAATGATTACAAGATGGTGAATCAATTGGGCTGTAATTAATTAATAAGCAGGTTTTAAAGGTGATTGATTTAATTCAATTATGGTTAATTAAGATTTATTCGAGATGGTGTATTGATTATCTTGCTTATGTATGATTAAGTGATTGTTTAAAGGCCCTGAATTGATTGATACGTCTGTTATGAAATGGTTCGTGATATGATGTGTTTGGGTGGACAATTGATAATGTGATTATTTATCAATGATGAATTGCTGAGTAAATATAACATCTTTCATTTAAAACTGGAGTGTATTTCACTTTAATAGCATGTGTTAAGATAAATTGAATTCGAAGAGACGAGAGTCGGGTATTAGTTAATATCCGAAACCACTTCGATTTTTTCATAAATTGCTAGGTGAAATCAATAAGCTAAAATGGAATGATTTAAGTAAATTAGACCATTTAATCTAAGTTTAATATTTAGAATTTGGTGAGTGAAATAAATGTTGTCGATAACAATTTGTGAACTTGTAATTGATACAAGTTACCCGGGTTTTATATAAGTTGTTTATTTTTGTATTCCTTGTTAGATGGGTTTACTCACGCTAGTTTCCATCCTGACCTGGGTGTTACTTTGATGTAATGCTCGGGTCAGACCGAGTATTACAGATTTTCAGGTAAGGACGTTCTAGAGCTCAGGAGGCGAGCTGGCGAGCAGGAACGTATGGAGAGCTTCTGATGTTAATATATTATAGTATCTGAAACAGATAGATTTATCTGTTCTGTAATTGTAAATCTGTTGTAACTCTGATATAATAATGTGTAATTTGACAAGTACAGCTCCTTTGTATAACTATTATTTATGTGATATTATATTTTATCCGCTGCGAATGTGAGTTTGTGAGTTTCTTATCTTCTCTTCTCTATCTCTTTCTTTTTTTCTCTAACTATCTGGAATTTTCGGGATCGAAAATTTCTGGCTCGTTACATTTGGTATCAGAGCTAAAGGTTAAGTGAGAACCTTGGCTCTGGGGGGTATACTCATCAAGGATAAGGGTAAGTGGTACCCTAGGATGAGTCGAGTGTATATATATGAGAGAGCGTACTTGTTATTTTCTTATATAAAGGTTTTAAAATGATTTCAAAAGTAAATGAATCTTATATAAGAAGTAGATTAACTATTATATTAAGGAAATTGGTTGTAGTATTAATTAAACTAAAAGTAATAGTAAGAACTAAGTGGTAATAGAATTACAACCAAATTGAAATTAAATTAAAGTCAAGTTTAAAATGGATTCAAATTGAAATTAAATCTTGAAATTGGGAAAAGTTTCAGGATAAGAATAATCAATTAATTTGTGTAATTAATTAGACTTAATGAGATTAATCAATGGATAATAATTGAAATTGATAAATAAGAGGGAGTTACTTAATGAAGTAACTATAGGTAAGTAATTTAAGGGACAATTACTTAATGAAGGTAATTAAGAAATAAGTTAATTACCGAATGTGATTAATTAATGATGTAATTAATTTAAAGAAATAACAAATAATATTATTTAATGCATTTGAATGAAATGGTCCTATTTCAAACAAGAGTTGTTTGAAAATTTAAAAAGAAATTTGTTTTGAACTAAAACCAAAGGTGGTTTAAGATTTTAAAGTATAACTTGGTATGTAAAAGAAATTAATATGTATACATGTGGATATACATAATATCAAAGGTGGTTGTAAATAAACTCTAATTGGTGAGTTTTGAGTTTGGAATAAGATGTGATACCCAGGATGATAAGTTTTTGAACTTAATAAGTGGGAAGATTATTCACGTGAAGTTTAAAATTTGAAAAGGGAGTTCAAATTGGGTAAGGTTGACTGGATTAAGTAAATTGAGTTTAACTGGGAAAAGGTTAAATAAGTTGGAATGATCAACCTGATTTAGGAATTTCAAGATGAAATTAAGATTTAACTTGGAAAGTTAAATGGTTGAATTGAATTGAGAGTTTGAGTGATCTCAAAATGGGCTTGAGATCCGAAAATTGAAAATGGATGGATATTTTGAAAATAATTGGATGATATTACCCGATTGTTATTAATAATCTTTAACTGTGAATTGGATTTGTTTGAATGAATGAGAAGTGAAGAGTGGTAGTATATCCATTATAGAGATAATTTAAATGGAATTTTGAGAATTGACTCGAAATTAAATTGTTTAAAAGCTTTTAATAAAGGTTAACTTGGTTTAAAGGGTTAAACCAACCTTAGTGAATTTAACTCGAATTTATATAATTTGAGATGGTTTAAATTTGGAATTTGATTTGAATTGATTGAAATTGTGATTGAAGATGTATGAGTATAAGATTCAAATGGAAAATTTGAATTGGATTGATTTGAATAATTGGGAATTGTAATTAAAGTTGAATAAGTTTTAAATTCAAATCGAATTTGAATTGAATTTGGAAGGAAATCAAGAATAATTCAACTTGATTTGGAAATGGAATTTGAAATTGGGATTAATTCAAACTAGAGTTGAAATGGATTGAAATTGAAGTGGGTTCAATTGAATGGATATTAGTCCAAAGTGATTGAAATAACTTGGAATTGTAATTAAAGTTGAATATGTTTAAAATCAAATGGAATTTGATTTAAATATGAAAAGAAATAGAAAATTAATTCAACTTGAATTGGGAACAAATCAAGTCCAATAGAAATTGGAATTATTTAAATTGTAATTGGGTCAATTTAAATGAAAGTGGAAATTTAAATTGAATTGATGAGAATGGAGATTGGGGAGAGAATAGTTTTGACTCTGGACTATTTTTAATATAAATTGTTTTAATATAAACCTATTTTTCCAAGCTATTCATTATATATACAACCTTTCTTTAAAAAGCCAAACTATCTTATATTTGTTTTACACTTATTTTTAAAACTGTTTAACAATTTTCCAACTGTTTTATAAAATTACCACCTTACTATTATTTTGCAATTATCTAAATTTTCTATAATTATTTTAACTATTTTCTAACTATTTTACATCTATTTTACAAAATAGTAAATATATTCCAACTACTTATCTATTTTTAAAATTTTCAAGCTATTTTCTAAATAAACTGGTCGGAGTTCAAATTGTTATTGGTTAAATACCCAATCAGATAAAATAAAGGTGATAATCTAAATGGGGTTGAAGCGGTTGTGAATAAGTGAATGAAAATTAAAGTAAATGTGAATAGAAAGAGAATTAATTTGGCTAAATAAAGATAAATACGTAGGGTGTACGTATGTTATTCTATTCGCATAGTGATTTGACCCTGATTCGAGCACAGAATTTCGAGATAGTTATATCGATCCGAGTGGGATTTTTCACTCGATTTTCGACGGCGAACCTGGATATGGATTGTTGATTGGCTCTGGATATTCTCTATTATAGTTATGACTATGCAAGGAGAATGACGGTTTCTAATCAAGAAACCAGATTTGTGTCCGCACTAGGAAGTCGGGTGGACGATACTAGTTCGGAAGTGAAATTGTGTGATCGAGTGAGCGATCAGATTAGTATAGCGTACGGATGATATGTGTACATCGTACGGATTTGAATGAAAATGATATTGAAAGAAGAAATCAAATTTGAATATTTGATTTTGAGTAAACAAAGTTAAATATCTTTGTTTTATAAAATGAAACTCCCCTTGTTGAATCTTTTGCCAGAAGAAAAGGGTTTTTGGAAATGTTTGAAGTATAAAAGGAGTTTATACAAGTTTGAAATGATCCACAGCTTTAAAAGATTTTATATATCTGAATGTATATATATAAAGGATCTTATAAGGATTTTGGGAAAAGGTTTTGGGAACCTATGGATTTGGAAAGGCTTTTGATTTTTGGGTAAAATCAATATTGAATTTAGAAAGCCTAATTTGAGAATTATCGATTTTGGAATAATCGATTTTGAGTATAGAAGCTTTGTATGAGATCATACTAGGTGTATGATTTAAAGATACTATATATGTATAGTATAAAATGTTTTGATGATGGCTCTGGGGAAAAAGGCGCTCCCTTGAAATGGACTTCTCAGGAGTACCACTGGGTGGTGCTGCCTTGAGCCCCAAGGGGGGTTCTAAAGTTGATCCTGTGAGGAGTCCGGACAAACTAGTTCCTGAGGATTATTGGGTAGCGAAAGTCGAGGGCGCTGATGCCTACAGGGGCATTTGGGTTATGCTGTGACGACAGTGTAACTCGATGTCACTGCAATCTACTGTGGGGACCATAGCGGAAATCGTGTGGAGGATGAGTGTCAATGGTCTACATTTGATTTTGCCGAGAAGGCAACACAACATCGGTAGACTGCGATCTATGGTCGAGTGGAGTAGAGGAGTTTCATTTTTGGCAGCGGAATTCGAGGGCGCCGATGCCTACAGTTATATGGGTTTTTGCTGTGATAGCTACGTAACCCCAGTTGTAGCTGCGATCTGTAGCGGGTTCCATGGTGTAATGGAGGGGCGTGGAGGCCTACAGTTATCTGTGGATTTTGTCGGGACGGCAACATAACCATCGGGTTAACTGCTACCATGGATGGGGATGATGATTTTCAGAGCATCCTCACTAAAGATATTTCCTCTATTTTCAAAACTATTTTCTAGATTTTCAATAAAAATTATTTTCCAAGTATTTTCACTGGATGTTGAAAACGAGTCTGCAAAGTACTTATAGATTTTTAGTTGTACGCCTGATCAACGTATGACCAAATTTCTATGAGAACAAAGATGGACTGGTTGAAACATCGAGTTATAAAAGTATTTTTACAAAACTATTTGGAAATATTATACTGATTTTAAAAAAAAGTATTTCAAATTAATCAAAGAATATTTTAACTGGATTTAAAATATTTAATAAATTTTGGCTTCGTTCCTTTTCGAGGACGAAAAGATTCAAAGGGGGGAGGAATGTGATATCCCGAAATTTTAGACATCTGTGATCGGTAATTAATTGAGTAAATTAATAGAATATTGATTTGTGGATTGAACAAATGAATATGATGATAAATATTTATACTTGGATAAATATTTATTTGTTATTCTTCTAGTATAATTATTTATAAGTTGTAAAATCATTATTTTCAAAACAATGTAGTGAGTGATTGTTTAAAAATATATAAGAGTAAATTTAAATTTAAATCTGAATTTAAGATGGAAAATTCAAAGATAAAATATCTTAAAAGTAAATTGGATATAATATATAATGGATATCTTAAACAAAGCATTTATTTGTGTAAAAGATGTATTTATTTACTAGGAAAATTGTTTTAAAAAGCCTCTTAGAAATCTTTTAAAAATAAATAGGATGAAAGATTAAAATTGTTAATAGATCAAACCATATTAGTAACAAGTAAAAGATGTTTTAAAAGCCAAATTAACAAATGTAAAATTATTTAACTTCGAAATAAACAAGTGTAATATTTGTGATATAAGTTTGAACAAGTGTCAAGTTTTCCCATTTTTCTTTTTAAATGATAAAATCAGATTATAAGTTTACTTCTGTCCTCTCTCATTTTTCTTTATCACATATTCTCAATTATAAAGCCTATAAAGAAAGAAGATCCAAGAAAAAAAAGAACGAAAGAAAAAAAAAACCTGAAGAAAGCTAAAAGAAGAATCAAAGACCCACACCTAAATATAAAAAAACCAGAATGAATCAGCAAAGCAGATCAAACAAATCAAAAATGGAAGCTAATTGATCTTCATCATAATCAAATATCAGATTCAACTCAGTTTAATTAAGAAGCAGACCATAATCCCAAGTACAGTTTTAACTTCAGAGCATCTGTTTTTCTCTGTTCGACATAGAGGTGAGTATACATCACTTTTTATCAAAATAAATTCAGTTTATATTGATGCATGTGATAAGAATTTAAAATAATGTTGTAGATATGTTGCATGGTTGGGTTAAGCATCTGCCTGTATAAAAAAAACAAAAAAAAATGGTTTACAGTAAAATTATGTTGCATGTTTCATCACTGAAAACAAACATGATTAAAACTGTGAGAAACATTTTTTTTATTTAAAATAAACTTAAGTAAATATGGTTGCTTGAATTGTTTCCTGTGATAATATTGATTTGTGTGTGGATGAATATGATGAAATTGCCTGGGTTTTGCTGTTGATTTATTCTTCCCTGTTCTATATCCCAAACTTAAAGGTCTGATTTTAAATTCAGGAACTCATGATCTAATCCATGTTTAGATGCAAATTTCAAACAAACATGTTAGTTTTATTATAAATTAAAGTCTTAAATTTTTATTTAAGTTAATAAATTGTTATTGACTCTGAAAAAATAGAAATAGAGCCGGTTCTTCTGTTCTTTGAACAGGTGAGTATTTCAACCCAGTTCACTCTGTTTATTTTTGAGATGCCTATGTGTAAACTTTTAAATTTAAAACTTAAATAACTTGTGAAATTCGATGTGATGATGTCTTTGCATATTTGTATGTATGGATGCCTCTATATATTTTCTGCTCTGATCGTAGTTTAAGTTTCTGACTTTTTAACTGCAAACCTGAATCACCTGTAGAATTGATGCATATGACATATGTTTGAAGTAACTTGTGATGTATGTTAAAAATGTGTTTGCATGATTGTCCTAAGTTTTGAAACATGTTTATATGAATGAGGATACTGTGTGAATGCTTGGATATTCATAATGATCATCTCTGTTTTAAGTTTCAGAGATTTAAACTTTGATTAAAATTTAAAACTCTTCATACCCTAATCTCTTTAGACTAGGTATTAAATCAAAGTATGTTGGTTTAAAACTAAATTAAGATTTAAGAATATTTTTAAGAATAAAACATAGAAATATTATCTGGAAGAAATAAAAAGAACAGGGAAGCTTAAGATATGTTAAAATTCAGGTGCAAAGATCTGTTAATTTATATATATAATCTGAATTCTTGTTCCAAACTAAGATTTTTAACACCAAAATCTTGATTTTTAATATTGGGTTTAATGAGCAAATCAAGTTTGACCCGAAATGGGTTTTCGAGAATATTCTGATGATCTATATGGCTGGGGAGGTTGGGGTTCCTACTGGAGTTAGTCTAGTGTTCTGGGTGTTTGGCAAAAATAGGTAGGGGTGGCCACGACCTTGGTGGCAGCGGTGGCGATAGCTTTTATTTTGTAAACCTAGTTTTTATGGCGTGTGAACATGGGGTCGCCGCGCCTCCTCTCGTGCATCGGGCTGCACGAAATTCCAGAAGGAGTTAGGCGAGAGTGTGTCAGGGACGTGGCCGGAGGGATTAAACCGCTGATGGTCAACTTGAGATCGCGAGTTGATTTTGTGATCAGAGGTAGGGTTCGAAAGCTCATGCCTTGTTCGATTTTTGATCGATGCTATGATCGAGTCGTGGTTGAGTTGTGTTTGTTATCGAGGGCGATTATGACTTGTTGGAGGCTTCGTCGTTCGCCAGAGCTCCGGTGCCGCCTTGTGCACGTGCACGGCAAAGGGACTGTGTCAAGTGATGGTTCGCGTGGAGAAATTGGTAGGAACTCGAAGATCACTCGAGTAAGTAAGGGGGAATGCTAGGGTTTTCTAACTGCAGAAGACTGTAAAGGGAAATAACAAAGTTATAAAACACTGTAAACTAAATAAAGGTTTAACAGTTTAAGTTGAAAATTTAATTCAAGTTTTATTATTTAGTTAACTCTTAATTAATTATTCTAATTAAGTAATTAACTTAAATATAAAATTGAGTTAACATTAAGTTGTATAGTTAATAATAAATTGATTTTCAAAATTTAGGAAGACCTTAAATGTTAATTAAGATGACTAATTAATATCAATTAATTTGATTAGGAGGCAATTAAGAATAATGACCTTTAAATAGTGATTAGAAATTGTTTAATTAATGATCAATTAATTAACTACTTAAAGTTAATTAACGAACGATTAAGTAATTTCAATTAATTATTGACTTATGATTAATTAACTGGTAATTGAGGAATATTTAATTTGTAATTAAATTGTGTTAATCAATAATTAAGGCTTATTAATGATTGGTTAAAGTATAATGAATCTGTAATTAAGGTTTATTAACTGGGTTTAAGGGTAATTAAGGGATAGATTACCTGATTGAAATTAATTTGTTGATTAATTAAGGTAATCTCTTACAGATTAATTTAAGATAAATATTTGATGAGATTTAGTGAAGTAATTCTTAATTTCAGGACGTAATAAATTAAATAATTCAATTAATGGGAAGTAATTAAAGGGGTAATTATTTGGTAGAAGTAATTAAAGATAAATTGCTTAGTGTAATTAAAAATTAAAAATTAAGTAAGGGGGTTAATTTCTTTAATAAGTAATTTCAGAGGGGTAATTACTGTTTATGAGAATTAGGTTTGATTAAGGAATGTAATTAATTAAGTTTACTTGATTAATTCGTGGAGTTTGGTTAAGTATAATTACTTAATGAAAGTAATTAGATAATAATGTTAATTTTAATGTAATCAAAGAATAATTTATCAAGAAGGATTAACTAAGATGAATGATTACAAGATGGTGAATCAATTGGGTTGTAATTAATTAATAAGCAGGTTTTAAAGGTGATTGATTTAATTCAATTATGGTTAATTAAGATTTATTCGGGATGGTGTATTGATTATCTTGCTTATGTATGATTAAGTGATTGTTTAAAGGCCCTGAATTGATTGATACCTCTGTTATGAAATAGTTTGTGATATGATGTGTTTGGGTGGACAATTGATAATGTGATTATTTATCAATGATGAATTGCTGAGTAAATATAACATCTTTCATTTAAAACTGGAGTGTATTTCGCTTGAATAGCATGTGTTAAGATAAATTGAATTCGAAGAGACCGGAGTCGGGTATTAGTTAATATCCGAAACCACTTCGATTTTTTCATAAATTGCTAGGTGAAATCAATAAGCTAAAATGGAATGATTTAAGTAAATTAGACTATTTAATCTAAGTTTAATATTTAGAATTTGGTGAGTGAAATAAATGTTGTCGATAACAATTTGTGAACTTGTAATTGATACAAGTTACCCGGGTTTTATATAAGTTGTTTATTTTTGTATTCCTTGTTAGATGGGTTTACTCACGCTAGTTTCCATCCTGACCTGGGTGTTACTTTGATGTAATGCTCGGGTCAGACCGAGTATTACAGATTTTCAGGTAAGGACGTTCTAGAGCTCAGGAGGCGAGCTGGCGAGCAGGAACGTATGGAGAGCTTCTGATGTTAATATATTATAGTATCTGAAACAGATAGATTTATCTGTTTTGTAATTGTAAATCTGTTGTAACTCTGATATAATAATGTGTAATTTGACAAATACAGTTCCTTTGTATAACTATTATTTATGTGATATTATATTTTATCCGCTGCGAATGTGAGTTTGTGAGTTCCTTATCTGTTCTTCTCTATCTCTTTCTTCTTTTCTCTAACTATCTGGAATTTTCGGGATCGAAAATTTCTGGGTCGTTACAATATCATTAATCTTAAAAAGGAGTAATAATCCTAAAAATCCTCTGTTTTAGGCACGAATATGATGATTTACGACATGGGGATAGTCTTCAATATTGACTGTCAATTCCGCAACATTGACTGGTTTGCAGCATCGGCTTATCGTCGGCATTAGATGATTCACGGCATCAAAATATAGGTGGCATTAGACGACTCATGGCATCCAGATGCAGGTAGCATTAGATGACTTACGACATCAAGATGTAGGCGGCATAAGATGACTCACGGTGTCAATAATCCATACTTACCACTTACCACACATCACACTCGATATTATCTTCCTTGACTTCTATAAATACTTTGAACATCGTTCACTTGCGGCATCAAATATCTGCGGTGTTAAGATACGGCGACATCCATAACTTACGACAGTAAGGGGTGATTGGCTTCAGTTACCAGCGTATTGCCCACCTTTAATATTGATTACTCACAGCATCAAAAATTAAATGTCGTCACTATCAGCATCGCCCAACTGCATCGTTTATTCAAACACTTGCGATACTGAATATGTAACAACTCCACCTTAGTTAGCATGATACCGAGTTCTCAAAACTCGAACTGCAGCAAGTATAGTGAGAATGCGGCCACCATTTCATCAAAGCAGGCCGCCGACCAAAGCAGCAGCTGGGGGTAGTCAATGACAGGAAATGAACAGGCTTGTGGAAGAAGGAATATTGTGTTATTCACTCGTGCATGTGTGCACGTGCACAGATGAACTGCAGTGTTGAAATTGTATTTCATTTGGACCAAGTCTTTAATATTTTTTGTATGAGTTCTAATTTGATTGTCTGGTATGAGTTGGCAAATTGTAGCCGTTATGTGAAGCATTATATATAAGCAAGCATGTAAAAATCAGAAAGCAAGATGAATAAAGATATAATTCATTTCTTTTACATTTTGTTACATCTTCTTCTACATTCCATTATTTTTACAGTATTCTCATTTTTGTTACACTCTTCACTCTAATCTTCTCCCTAATCTTCATTCTAAACTTCACTTTAATCTTTATTCTTCTGCACTTATTCTTCAATCTGCATTTTCTTTTCTAAACTTACCCTTTGCTTCTCATTTCTCTAACGTTTTCCCCACCCCTGTACAACTTTCTTATTCCTTGTATTCAAGCTTTAATTCCCTGCATCTTCCCACCTTCTGCTTTTTTTATCAACCTTTGTCTTCATGTCTGATTCACCACAGCCTGGGCATAACACATTGGTATCAGAGCCTATGGCTGGGCTAACCGCTGACAACTAGTCCATTTCCAACAACAATCATATTCTGAAAATTGACACATTTATTCAAGAACAAGAAGAGGCATGGAAGAGACAAGAAGATATTAATAATCGAAATTCTCTTGCCTTAAGGAAATTAGAAGCTACAGCGCAAATCTTGGAGACTGGCAACCAGAAATTGGATCAAACTACGCAAACTTTGGATCAAGCAGCAAGGGAAATTTGCATCAAATTTGAAGGTATGCATAATGTTCTTTCTGCTTTAGCGCAAGACATCCAACAGATAAAGCTTCAATCTGCTACTCATCACCATCCAAATACCACTGCCAATATACATGGAGTTCTTGCATCTAATCCACATCAACTTCCATCATCTCAACAAAATTCAAGAAATACTTCATCTTCCCCAGTGATAAACTCCAGCAATCACCCAGTAATGACTAACCTTCCTGTAACCCATCCCCACCCACCAGGCAATCAAGAAATCCATTCTTGGAATAAAAACTCACCATTTCCAAATCTTAAGCTTGACTTTCCTATATACACGGGAGACGAGATGGTGTATGAATGGCTTAATCAGGTAGAGCAGTTCTTCAGATTTCATCAAACAGAAGATTCTTTTTGGGTAGAAATATCATCTTTTTATCTTAAAAAAGATGCTCTCAAGTGGTATAACTGGTATACTAGAAATATTCCAAACCATGAGAACTGGACAACCTTCAGAGAAGAAATTTTGGTCAGATTCAACCCTGAAGAAATGGAGAGACCTTATGATACTTTGGCCAAATTAAAACAACAGACTACTATCTCGGCCTACCTGTCAAGATTTGAAGGTTTACAGGCCACCTTGGAGACCTTGCCACCAAGATTCTTGCTAGATAGATTCATTGGAGGACTCAAGGAGGATATTAAGTATGATGTGCTGACTTCTCGACCAGTAGATTTTAGAGAAGTGGTTTCTTTGGCAAAAATGTTCGAGAGCGTACAGAATCAAGCCAGGAAAGGAAGCAAAATTAACAAGCCACATCTCCCTTCAAAGAATAAGAAACCAACATGTTCTTGACTCCAAGAATTCAAATTCTAATCCAAAACCGAAGGATTGGGGTACTACCAATTTAGAACGCTTAGCAAAAAGTAAAGCTCTAACCCCAAATCAATTGATTGAAATGAGAAGAAAAAACATATGTTACGGCTGTAAGGAAAAATGGCATAAAGACCACAAGTGTAAATGTCCCCAAGTACATGTACTGGAAGGAGTCATGTCATTTGATGACTCGGATGAAATTGCAGAATGCAATAATGAGAGTGATAATGATGACAGCTATGAGGAAAATGATAAAGAGACTCATGCTATAACTTTACAAGCCATGTGTGGTATTCCCGCTCTCTCAACTATAAAAGTACAGGGTACTGTAAAAGGGAAACCAGTCCAAATTCTCATTGACTCGGTTCCACGCATAGTTTCATCGACAAAGATTTAGTTCACAAACTGAAACTTAAGGTGGATGAATCAAGAAATTATGAAGTTATGGTGGCTAATGGAGAGAAGCTTCAAGGGTCTGGTATATGTTACAATGTTCTGCTAAGTTGTCAAGGGTGTAAAATGCCAGTTGATCTTTTGATACTGCCATTTGAAGGATGTCAAATTGTGTTGGGTGCTCAGTGGATGAAGAAGTTAGGGGAGATTACATTGAATCTTGACAAGCTAATGGTCAGATTTACTTATGGAAATAAGTCATACACTTGGCAGGGAATTCAACAGCAAGATGTTAAATTAGTTGATCAGAAAATTTTGGGAAAAGAGCATGCACATGGTCAGATTACTATAATGGTATATTCAATAGACACTAAGCAAAAAAAAGAAACTCAAAATTTCCTGCAAGAGCTACCCGAAGAAATTCAAATTTTGCTGCAGCAGAACCCCGAAGTAACTTCACCAATCATTCCTCTCCCTCCTCAGAGGCAACATGATCATAAAATAACCCTAAAACTAGGAGCCAACCCAGTCTGTTTGAAGCCATATAGGCATGCTCACCACATAAAGAACGAGTTAGAGAAAATCATCAAGGAATTATTGGAAAATGGCATCACAAGGCACAGCAACAGTTCATATTCTTCTCCTGTAGTAATGGTTCGAAAAAAAGATGGCACTTGGAGGCTGTGCATTAACTACCAAAGCCTGAACTCTCTCACAATCAAAGATAAGTTTCCCATTCCTTTAGTTGATGATTTATTTGATGAGTTACATGGATCAAAATACTTCACTAAACTAGACCTTAAATCAGGTTATCATCAAATTAGAATGAATGAGGATGACATACATAAAACAGGTTTTAAAACTCATGATGGACACTATGAATATGTGACATCCCGGGATTTTGGCCCTATTATTATAATAAGTTTTTAATCTAATTTAAATAAAATATAAGATTTTCATTTATAAATAAATAAGAATTTGGATATTATTAGTTGTATATGGGTCATAAGGGAATATAACTTCAAATATAAAATAGATTCTTTCAACAATATTCAGAAATAAATCTGTGTTATTCAATTAAATTAAAATTTATGTATTAATGACATTAATTATCAGATATATGAATGCAGTTAATGGTAACAAGTTCAAGAACACAATCATATTCACAAATATATATAAGTTACAAATTAAATATTTGTAATATTTAACTTTAAATAAAAATAAGATTTAAGCAATGTTTCTAACAATAACTTTTATAACTAAAATAACATAAGCTTATAACTATTTAACATGAGTTCCTATATAAATATAAATACTTATAATTATGGTTATAAACATAAGCTTCTTTATATTTAACATAAATATAACATAAAGGTAGGATTACAAACATAAGTACAAATATAATAGGTATAAGATATAAATAGAAATGAAAGAATTTAGTACAAACACAAGTGAAAAATCTGCAAACTGTATATGCTAGTATAAATAATAAAAACAAAACCTGCAGCACACATTTTTGTTATATGTTCACATAAGTATGTTCAAATAAAACACGATCTGCAAATATCTTTGCACCATGGGTTTGTGTCAGCTAGCATTTAATTGTGTGTTACCTAAAATGGTAACACAACCATTTAATTAGCCTACTTTTATGTACTGCAAAGAGAAAAAAAAATAACTCCTAGCCGAAATTGTTGAACCATGTCAGGTTTTAGTACATAGGAAATTAAGCAAGATATTTATCAAGTGGAAGCTTATGCAAGAAGGCAACTTGTTCAAGTTATAAATAAATGTATTCATCATTTCTTATTACATGGAGTTCAGCCATTAACTCATGAAAACAAAAATGAGGAGAAACAAAAGAGTATAAACAAAACTGTATATTTCTAATTCAAATCACAAATTCAGGAAACAAGAAAAAAAAAAGGGGGTACAGGAAATTCAAAAGTTCAAACTGCAGCACTCTTGCATTATCCTCTGTTACACTGCAAACTTGGGTGAGTAAACATGTTTTTTTTCAATCTAACTTTTACTTTGTACTTCATGTAGTATTGTTATGGTTTAAATTTCTGGAACGTTTGGCATAGTTTTATTTGTTCTGCATCTTGATATTCTTACAGGTTTTAAGTTTCTGTTGAATCAAAGGAAGTAAAGAATAATTCATACCTTTATATAAAGTTATCTTGATTAATTAGTAATTTAACTAAGTAATATTTGTTAAAGTTTCAGTTTAAAGTTTGAAGTGATTGTAAGAAAGCTGTATAATTGAAGCACTGGAACTTAAACTTACAGTAAAAAAATTAAATAATGATCAAACATTCGAACAGTCTAAATTGTAAATTCAAATTTATATCTTGAAATAACATACTATGTTATGATTTTTAAGACCCAAATTATAAATTTTAATGAACAAGTCTAGGAGAAATTTGACAATAACACATTTTTGCTTTTCTATGAATTTTAAATGATTCATTCAATAATTTTTGTTGAAATTCGATTTGAAGCTAGAGTAATATTGTAAGATTACCTGAAAATTGTTGAAATAATTTTCGAATGCAAGAATTTTTGAGGGGAATCAGTAGTAGGGTTTAAGGGTCAGTAATTTTTCGGTGTAGTTCATTCGACTCGCGCGACGCCTTAGCTCGACCAAGTGCTATGGGATTTGGGTAGATGCTAGAGTAGGGTGTCAGAAAGATTTGACCGGAGCCACGTTGTATATGGCGGTCGTGACGGTGAGTACGAGGTGGCTTTGTCCACCGTGTTCGTGGAAACAGTTCAACATTTGGGTCGAATTTTGATTTCATGTCAACTGGGTTGATTTGGGTTTTGTATGCGAGTGAGTGGATGGCGTGCAACTTGTTGGTGATGTCGTAGTGCAGTGGCACGGTGGTGGACCGCCGTGCACGTGCACGGCAGCGGAGATGATCGTGTTTTTGGGTCGACTCGAGGAGAACTCGAGTATTGTAGTTCTCTGCTTCGAGTTAGATGCTGGGTCGAGTGTGATTATGCGCGTGGGTTTATATGTTTGTAACAGTTAAACTGTAAGCTTTTTTAAAAAAAAATAAGCAGAGGAAAAAAAGAATCAGGGAAGAAGAGGAGAGACAGGGGGGTTTGAACGCAAGAATTTGCTGGGTAGTCTCGAGTTCTACCCGAGGTAAGCACGTGGGTGTCTTCGGGTTTGAGATTGCAGAAAATTGGGCTAACTGTAATATGATAGTAAAAGTAATTAAGTTAAGCATAAACTATGTTATTATGTATTAAACAATTTGTTTTAAACTCTGATGATCTTGAATGTTTTGCTGAAACAAAATGGAGTAGTTAATTTAAAATGGAAGTTAATTATGTAAGTAATAAAATTTATAATGGTAATTTCATAAGTAGTTTAAAACTTAATTGAATTTGTAGTTAAAGAATATAATGATAGTCTTGTATAAAATCATATGTAATCAAGAATTCAATTAATCATTTGAAGTTGATTAATTAACAAATCAGAGATAACTGATTAAATAAATAATTAATGGTGGAACGATTAATTTAATTAATAATTAATGATTAATTAAGCAATTAATAATAATTAATTATGTAATTAAGTTTTATAAATCAACAATTAAGGTTATTGATTAGTAATTAAGAATTAATTCATTAATTAAGGAATAATTAATAAATTGAAATAAGTTAATTAATCGTAATTGGTTAAGCATGAATAAAATATAATTTATGTTTAAGTATGCAATTAAGTTTAAAACAAATCAAAACTTTTGATTTAAATCGAGGATTATATTGATTGCCTCTGATGATTATTTATATCCTGTGATGTTCTGTGATATTCTGTATATATCTGTGATGGTTGTGTATGGTTTATCTGTGTTACATTGCTATATGATTTATCTGATGTTATTTATCTGTGCCAAATTGCTATGTGAATTCAATTGTTAAATTTAAACTGTTAAGTTAATTAGACAACTTGGACTTTAAAATGGCGTTTGGATTTCGATGAGACCGGGATCGGGTATCCAATGGATATTCCGAAAACCACATCGATCCAAATTAAACGTTAGGTCGTGAATTCTCAAGTGAAGATTGATATGGTGTTTTCAGAATGCAAGGTTTATCATCGTTAACTCTGAGGGTGATTCCAAAACGAGTGTAATGAGATAATGCCTTCGGTTTCGTTCGAACCCGGAACGAACTTGTATGGATTGAATGCTTTTAGCACATCGTCGGGCGGACGATGAGCATTCTAAGTGATATGTTCTATAAAGGTAATCGCAACCTCAAGCCTCATCAACCGGGAATGGCTAAAACAGGGGAGGTGCAACAAGGTTGGGTGGGTCATGCCCAAGCAGGACGAGATATACCCCTGTCTAGATGTCCCTTTTTATTCGGCTGTGTGGGCGGTTGGATGTACACCAACTGCGGGGTTATCTTGTTCGGGACTGTTCAGTAAGGAATGGTTCCGGCCTTGTGTTGCAGGGAAGTTAGGGTGGCTCCTCGGTACTGTGATCTAGACCACGTACTGTGACGGGCGGTACCCCCAATAGCCCTGCCATTGTATGGGATCCAATTTCCAATAAGCGCCGTACATTTTGATTGTGCCCAACTATGTTGAAATGTGAGATGTAAGCATTTCAGCTATTTCTGTATTTTACTTGAAAACCCTAGACACTATTATAATATCACTGGATTTCCTATGAAATGTTTTGGTTAGCGTAAGGTAAAAAACTTACCCGTATTTATTTGTGGGGAGTCTTACGTGATACCTTTATTTTAAATGATTTTCAAAGTTAAACAACTTTAACCTGTTTACTCATACCAGACCCATGTCTGACCCGGAGTTTATTTTTGTTTTTCATAAACTTTCGGGTACCCAATTTTTTACGGGTAGCCAAGGGATTCAGGTTAGCTTTGATGACTACTGGAGGAGCAATGGAGCAGGAGGCTTCAGCGTTGTAGACTTATATATCTTTATAGTTCCGCTATGTTAGTTAGTTTATGATGTATTTGAGATGTATGTTCTGACAGATATGTATATGATAGTCATGTTGTAGGATACTGATTAACTCTGATGTATATATAACTATGTAATATTTATGTTGATATATTATATTTTATTCCATTCCGCTGTGAGATTCTGATGTTGTTATTCTTTCTTTTCTTTCCTTTTCTATTTCTATCCCTTTCTTTCTTATTGATGACACGACTTTATGGGAGTAGAAAGTTGGGTCGTCACAGCTGGTATCAGAGTGCTAGGTTGAGTGAATACCTAGGCTCTTGAGTGATTTCTTTCTTGAGAGAGCGTATTTGTAATTTTATATATTGATATATATATATATATATATATATATATATATATATTTTTCTACCTATTTATTTGGGTTACCTGTTCGGGTATTCCAATATAAGTTATAAGGTAGATAGGGTAGTGGTGTGTGAAACACGACTACCGACGGTTGGAGTTTTGAATATTTGTAGTTGGAGTGTATCTGTCGAGACTGTAGACCTATTACCGTCTCGAGTGAGCTTTGGATGATGTGAGGATTTCATTGTTGGAGTGTGATTTTGGATGAGCTTGAGTTTGGATCTATCGGATGGAAGTGACCTAATCATGATATCTTGAGATCTCATGGAGTTGTAGCTGTGTGATGAGACACAGTGAGTTTGGATGTCTCCGAAGATGTTTCTTTGGAACAAGTTAAGGAAGTATGTCCGTCTCGGAATTGTGACCAAGTTCAGTAGGATATTTTTTGTTTGATTGAGGTCCGAGTTTCTCTAAGAGCTTTGAATAGAAGTCTTTGGACATTGAGGAGTAGCCCTATAGCTGGAAGTGTTCTGTGTGCTGTTGCGAAGGTGTTGGTTAGCAGTTTTCTTGAGGTGATTTCAGAAGTAGCAGAGTGGATTCATTTCTTCGATGGTTTGACATGAATAGTATATGGCTATTCTGGATTGTGAAGAGGGAACAAATTTATTTGGGTAGAATTGCCAGAGTGTTGTGCGACAATTCTGGAATTCATTTGTGTAATCTTTTGCGAGGAGTTGAGACTTCTCAAGAGAAAGTGAGGAAATCGAAGTGGTTCAAGACTTTCCTGATGTTTTCGAGGAAGATAAGTGTCTACCGCCATATCGAGAGATTGAGTTTCGTATTGATTTGATCCCAGGAGTTGTGCCGGTGATTTAGTCCAGTAGGAGAATGCCTTCTAGAGAGAGAGAAGAGTTGGTTAAGCAGACGCAAGATCTTTTGGAGAAGGTTTGAGTAGACCCAGTTTTTCTTGTTGGGGCTCTGCTGCTGTGTTTGTCACCAAATCGGATGGTTCGCTAAGGATCTGTGTTAAATAAGTTTGTGCTGGAATTCATTGATGATATTTTGGTCTACTCCAAATCGGAAGAGGAGCACAGACGGCATTTGGGAATTGTTTGGAGACTCTGAAGGCAAAGTTCTCAAAGTGCCATTGCTGGAAATCTGAAGTTAAGTTTTTGGGGCACATTATTTTGGGTGAAAATATCTCTGTAAACCCAGCGAAAGGAGAATCTATTCTAGAATGGAAGCAACTGATGGAAATTCATAGTTTTCTGGATTTAACTGGATACTACAGAAAATTTATTAAGGATTATTCCAAAATTTCTTCGCATTTGACCAAGCTAACAAGGAAAGGAACCAAATTCAAATGGACACCTCAATGTGAAGAAGCTTTTCAGGAATTGAAGACAAGGCTAACCAGTGCACCAGTACTTGCTATTCCGGATGGGAAGAGCAAATTTGAAGTATATACGGATGCATGTTTAACAGGATTGGGTGCAGTGTTAATGCAGAATGGCAGAGTGATTGCGTATGCTAGGCGGCAATGGAAGTCTCATAAGAAGAACTATGCTACGCATGATTTAGAACTGTTAGCTATTGTTTTTGTTGTGAAAATCTGGAGACAGAATCTTTGGGAGAAAAGTTTGAGTTATTCACGGATCACAAACTGTTGAAGTATATTTTCTCTCAAAAAGATCTTAATTTGAGACAGCAGAGATGGGTCGAATTTTTGGCATCTTATGATCTGGATATTTTGTATACTCTGGGAAAAAGTAAATGTTGTGGCTGATGCTCTTAGTAGGAATGGAGTCTTATCTCTTTTGGAGGTAGTTCCATCTCTTCAAGAAGGATCGTTAGTAAGTTTGAGGAAATGATTCTTAGAACTAAGGTCGGTAGTCGGTTTTCAATGTGGGCGATCAAGGTGTTCTAAGGATTAATAATCGTTCGTGTGTGCCTAATATTGATGGACTGAAACAAGAAGTTTTAGCTGAGTGTCATCGTTCCAAATTGAATATTCACCCGGGAATTTCGAAGATGTATAAAGATATGAGGAGAGTTTTCTGGTGGCCGAATATGAAGAGGGATGTAGCTGCTTTTGTAAATAGTGTGACATTTGTCGGCATGTGAAGGGAGATCAACAAAAGTCTGCTGGACTATTGCAACCTTTGGAAATTCTAGATTGAAAAGGGGAAATGATCTCGATGGATTTTATTGACAGTTTGCTTAGGACCAGGAAAGGAAATTAAGGAGTATGGGTTATTGTGGATCGTTTAACGAAGAGTGCCCATTTTATTCCAGTTAAGGCGACTCGTACTGCAGTTTCCTTGGCGAGAATTTTCTTGAAGGAGATAGTCAGATTGCATGGTATTCCTATTAGCATAGGAAGTGACCGTGGTCCTATTTTCACTAGTAAATTTTGGGAAGCTCTGCAATCAGCAATGGGAACTAGTTTGAGATTAAGTACAGCCTATCATCCTCAGACAGACGGAAAACGGAGAGACCTAATCGAATTCTGGAAGATATGCTTCGAGCTGGTGTATTGGACTTTGGTGGATCATGGGAAGACCATCTTCATTTAGTGGAATTTTCTTATAATAATAGTTACCAAGTGAATATTAAGATGACTCCTTATGAAGCTCTGTATGGAAGACCGTGTAGATTCCCATCTTGTTGGATTAAATCGAATGATCGACTTGTACTTGGACCCGATCTAATTCGTGAAGCTTTTGCGAAGGTTGAGCTTATCAAGAGAAAGAATGAAAGTTGCTCAGGATCGTCATAAGAAATATGCAAATAAGAGACGAAGACCATTGGAATTTGAGATCGGAGATTTAGTTTTTATTAAATTTTCCTCAATCAAAGGTGCTATAAGATTCGGAAAGACGGGAAAAACTTGCACCGAGATATAGTGGTCCACTCTGAGTGTTGGAAAGAATTGGAGCTGTAGCCTATAGGATTGAATTGCTAGAACGGATGTCTGGAATTCACAATGTATTTCATGTGTATCATTTAAGGAAATTTATTCATGACCCATCATTAGTGGCAGAACCAGTTATTCAGGAAGATTTAGAAGTAGGACCCGACCTGACTGTAGTTAGAAATCCTGTTTAGATTGTAGATCAAGACGAGAAGCAACTCAGGAACAAAGTGGTGAAACTCGTCAAGGTGCAATGGAGTGAGGATCCCAAAGACTGTACCTGGGAAACTCTTGATAGTTTTAGGAGAGCTTATCCAGATTTTGTCCGAATAGCTAGTAATGTTGTTAGAATTGACTGTTGATTGTTTGTTTTTGTATGGATGTAATGTATGTTTGGATTGTTAATATTAAGCTTTTGAATTAAATGTTGTTTAAATTTCGGGGACGAAATTCTTTTAAGGGGGAGGAATATGACATCCCGGGATTTTGACCTTATTATTATAATAAGTTTTTAATCTAATTTAAATAAAATATAAGATTTTCATTTATAAATAAATAAGAATTTGGATATTATTAGTTGTATATGGGTCATAAGGGAATATAACTTCAAATATAAAATAGATTCTTTCAACAATATTCAGAAATAAATCTGTGTTATTCAATTAAATTAAAATTTATGTATTAGTGACATTAATTATCAGATATATGAATGAAGTTAATGGTAACAAGTTCAAGAACACAATCATATTCATAAATATATATAAGTTACAAATTAAATATTTGTAATATTTAACTTTAAATAAAAATAAGATTTAAGCTATGTTTCTAACAATAACTTTTATAACTAAAATAACATAAGCTTATAACTATTTAACATGAGTTCCTATATAAATATAAATACTTATAATTATGGTTATAAACATAAGCTTCTTTATATTTAACATAAATATAACATAAAGGTAGGATTACAAACATACGTACAAATATAATAGGTATAATATATAAATAGAAATGAAAGAATTTAGTACAAACACAAGTGAAAAATCTGCAAACTGTATATGCTAGTATAAATAATAAGAACAAAACCTGCAGCACACATTTTTGTTATATGTTCACATAAGTATGTTCAAATAAAACACAATCTGCAAATATCTTTGCACCATGGGTTTGTGTCAGCTAGCATTTAATTGTGTGTTAACTAAAATGATAACACAACCATTTAATTAGCCTACTTTTATGTACTGCAAAGAGAGAAAAAAATAACTCCTAGCCGAAATTGTTGAACCATGTCAGGTTTTAGTACATAGGAAATTAAGCAAGATATTTATCAAGTGGAAGCTTATGCAAGAAGGCAACTTGTTCAAGTTATAAATAAATGTATTCATCATTTCTTATTACATGGAGTTCAGCCATTAACTCATGAAAACAAAAATGAGGAGAAACAAAAGAGTATAAACAAAACTGTATATTTCTAATTCAAATCACAAATTCAGGAAACAAGAAAAAAAAAAGGGTACAGGAAATTCAAAACTTCAAACTGCAGTACTCTTGCATTATCCTCTGTTACACTGCAAACTTGGGTGAGTAAACATGTTTTTTTTCAATCTAACTTTTACTTTGTACTTCATGTAGTATTGTTATGGTTTAAATTTCTAGAATGTATGG
Source organism: Allium cepa (assembly GCA_030765085.1). Classification (NCBI taxonomy): domain Eukaryota; kingdom Viridiplantae; phylum Streptophyta; class Magnoliopsida; order Asparagales; family Amaryllidaceae; genus Allium; species Allium cepa. Next base: position 551,567,856 of record CM060934.1, on the reverse strand, counting down.
CATAGTTTTATTTGTTCTACATCTTGATATTCTTACAGGTTTTAAGTTTCTGTTGAATCAAAGGAAGTAAAGAATAATTCATACCTTTATATAAAGTTATCTTGATTAATTAGTAATTTAACTAAGTAATATTTGTTAAAGTTTCAGTTTAAAGTTTGAAGTGATTGTAAGAAAGCTGTATAATTGAAGCACTGGAACTTAAACTTACAGTAAAAAAATTAAATAATGATCAAACATTCGAACAGTCTAAATTGTAAATTCAAATTTATATCTTGAAATAACATACTATGTTATGATTTTTAAGACCCAAATTATAAATTTTAATGAACAAGTCTAGGAGCAGTTTGACAATAACCCATTTTTGCTTTTCTATGAATTTTAAATGATTCATTCAATATTTTTTGTTGAAATTCGATTTGAAGCTAGAGTAATATTGTAAGATTACCTGAAAATTGTTGAAATAATTTTCGAATGCAAGAATTGTTGCGGGGAATCAGTAGTAGGGTTTAAGGGTCAGTAATTTTTGAGTGCAGTTCATTCGACTCGCGCGACGCCTCAGCTCGACCGAGTGCTATGGGATTTGGGTAGATGCTAGAGTAGGGTGTCGGCAAGATTTGACCGGAGCCACGTTGTCTATGGCGGTCGTGACGGTGAGTACGAGGTGGCTTTGTCCACCGTGTTCGTGGAAACAGTTCAACATTTGGGTCGAATTTTGATTTCATGTCAACTGGGTTGATTTGGGTTTTGTATGCGAGTGAGTGGATGGCGTGCGACTTGTTGGTGATGTCATAGTGCAGTGGCGCGGTGGTGGACCGCCGTGCATGTGCACGGCGGCGGAGATGATCGTGTTTTTGGGTCGACTCGAGGAGAACTCGAGTATTGTAGTTCTCTGCTTCGAGTTAGATGCTGGGTCGAGTGTGATTATGCGCGTGGGTTTATATGTTTGTAACAGTTAAACTGTAAGCTTTTAAAAAAAAAAGAAATAAGCAGAAGAAAAAAAAGAATCAGGGAAGAAGAGGAGAGACAGGAGGGTTTGAACGCAGGAATTTGCTGGGTAGTCTTGAGTTCTACCCGAGGTAAGCACGTGGGTGTCTTTGGGTTTGAGATTGCAGAAAATTGGGCTAACTGTAATATGATAGTAAAAGTAATTAAGTTAAGCATAAACTATGTTATTATGTATTAAACAATTTGCTTTAAACTCTGATGATCTTGAATGTTTTGCTGAAACAAAATGGAGTAGTTAATTTAAAATGGAAGTTAATTATGTAAGTAATAAAATTTATAATGGTAATTTCATAAGTAGTTTAAAACTTAATTGAATTTGTAGTTAAAGAATATAATGATAGTCTTGTATAAAATCATATGTAATCAAGAATTCAATTAATCATTTGAAGTTGATTAATTAACAAATCAGAGATAACTGATTAAATAAATGATTAATGGTGGAACGATTAAGTTAATTAATAATTAATGATTAATTAAGCAATTAATAATAATTAATTGTGTAATTAAGTTTTATAAATCAACAATTAAGGTTATTGATTAGTAATTAAGAATTAATTCATTAATTAAGGAATAATTAATAAATTGAAATAAGTTAATTAATCGTAATTGGTTAAGCATGAATAAAATATAATTTATGTTTAAGTATGCAATTAAGTTTAAAACAAATCAAAACTGTTGATTTAAATCGAGGATTATATTGATTGCCTCTGATGATTATTTATATCCTGTGATGTTCTGTGATATTCTGTATATATCTGTGGTGATTGTGTATGATTTATCTGTGTTACATTGCTATATGATTTATCTGATGTTATTTATCTATGCTAAATTGCTATGTGAATTCAATTGTTAAATTTAAACTGTTAAGTTAATTAGACAACTTGGACTTTAAAATGGCGTTTGGATTTCGATGAGACCGGGATCGGGTATCCAATGGATATTCCGAAAACCACATCGATCCAAATTAAATGTTAGGTCGTGAATTCTCAAGTGAAGATCGAGATGGTGTTTTCAGAATGCAAGGGTTATCATCGTTAACTCTGAGGGTGATTCCAAAACGAGTGTAACGAGATAATGCCTTCGGTTTCGTTCGAACCCGGAACGAACTTGTATGGATCGAATGCTTTCAGCATATCGTCGGGCGGACGATGAGCATTCTAATTTATATGTTCTATAAAGGTAATCGCAGCCTCAAGCCTCATCAATCGGGAATGGCTAAACCAGGGGAGGTGCAGCAAGGTTAGGTGGGTCATGCCCAAGCAGGACGAGATATACCCCTGTCTAGATGTCCCTTTTTATTCGGCTGTGTGGGCGGTTGGATGTACACCAACTGCGGGGTTATCTTGTTCGGGACTGTTCAGTAAGGAATGGTTCCGGCCTTGTGTTGCAGGGGAGTTAGGGTGGCTCCTCGGTACTGTGATCTAGACCACGTACTGTGACGGGCGGTACCCCAGTATCCCTGCCATTGTATGGGATCCAATTTCCAATAAGCGTCGTACGTTTTGATTGTGCCCAACTATGTTGTGTGAGATGTAAGCATTTCAGCTATTTCTGTATTTTACTTGAAAACCCTAGACACTATTATAATATCACTGGATTTCCTATGAAATGTTTTGGTTAGCGTAAGGTAAAAAACTTACCCGTATTTATTTGTGGGGAGTCTTACGTGATACCTTTATTTTAAATGATTTTCAAAGTTAAACAACTTTAACCTGTTTACTCATACCAGACCCATGTCTGACCGGAGTTTATTTTTGTTTTTCATAAACTTTCGGGTACCCAAATTTTTACGGGTAGCCAGGGATTCAGGTTAGCTTTGATGACTACTGGAGGAGCAATGGAGCAGGAGGCTTCAGCGTTGTAGACTTATATATCTTTATAGTTCCGCTGTGTTAGTTAGTTATGATGTATTTGAGATGTATGTTCTGACAGATATGTATATGATAGTCATGTTGTAGGATACTGATTAACTCTGATGTATATATAACTATGTAATTTTTATGTTGATATATTATATTTTATTCCATTCCGCTGTGAGATTCTGATTTGTTATTCTTTCTTTTCTTTCCTTTTCTATTTCTATCCCTTTCTTTCTTATTGATGACACGACTTTCTGGGCGTAGAAAGTTGGGTCGTCACAGAATATGTAGTACTGCCTTTTGGGTTAGTTAATGCACCATCAACTTTTCAATCACTTATGAACGACATTTTTAGGCCTTACTTAAGAAAATTCGTACTGGTTTTCTTTGATGATATACTAATATACAACCAGACCATGTTTGAGCATATACAACATATTGGCTTAGCATTTCAGGTGCTGAAGAAGAATCATCTGGTAATTAAATTATCCAAATGCAGCTTTGCAAAAAAATCACTTGAATATTTAGGCCACATTATTTCAGAACAGGGGGTAGCTGTTGATCCTAACAAAGTCAATGTAGTGATGGATTGGCCACTACCAAAGAACATAAAGGCTTTAAGGGGATTTCTGGGTTTAACTGGATATTATAGAAAGTTTATTAAAGGGTATGGCCTCATTGCAAAACCACTGACAGATATGTTAAGGAAGAACTCCTCTATTTGGACTACTGAAGCCAAAGATGCTTTTGACCAACTCAAGCAGTGTTTAGCTAATCCTCATGTCCTTGCAATGCCAGATTTTTCACAGCCATTCATTCTAGAATGTGATGCCAGTGGATTAGGAGTGGGGGCAGTGCTCTAGCAAAACAAAAAACCAATAGCTTATTTAAGCAAGGCATTGCATGGTTGAAACTTAGCCTTATCTACCTATGAAAAAGAGCTAATGGCTATCATTATTGCTACAAAAAAATGGTCCCAATACCTCATGGGAAGCCAATTTATTATAAAAACAGATCACCAGAGCCTTAAATATTTATTGTCACAAAGCTTCACAATGGTGTACAAAACAAATGGCTCACAAAACTTCACGGATTTGGTTATATAGTTGAATACAAAAGTGGAAAGAAAATATAGTGGCTGATGCTTTATCCAGAAAGGAGGACATGCAAGTACATGCAGTAACTGTGGCACAAACACCATGGTTAGATGAATTAAAAGGCACATTATCCAACTCGGCATGGTACCAGCAGCAGATAACCAAGGTACAGAATGGGTAACTACAGGAAAGTAAGTACAGGCTAGTGGATAATTTAATCTTCTACAAAGGAAAAATTTTAATTGACCATCACCTGACAGCACTGCTACATACTCTCATTGCTAAACACCACTCTACTCCTCTAGGGGGCCACTCAGGAATCAAGGGTACTTTAAAAAAATTGAGGCAAGTATTTTATTGGAAAAATCTGAAAAGAACTGTTGAATACTTCGTAAAGTCTTGTGATGTTTGTCAAAGAAATAAAGGGGAAAATGTACACTTACCTGGTCTCCTACTCCCCTACCTATTCCTGAACAAGTATGGGAAGACATTTCTTTGGATTTTATAACATGTCTTCCAAAAAGCCACAAGTACATTGTGATTTTTGTAGTGGTAGATAGGTTAAGCAAATATGCTCATTTCTTTTCTCTCTACCATCCATACATAGCAAAAGAAGTAGCTAAGGTATTTTTTAATGGGGTATTCAAATTACATGACCTACCAAAATCAATAGTAGTGACAGGGATGCTATGTTTACCAGCAACTTCTGGCAAGAGATTTTTAATTTACAAGGCTGGAGGTTGAAAATGAGTTCTTCCTACCACCCACAAAGTGATGGGCAAACGGAGATTGTAAACAAAATTCTTGAGGGATATTTGCGATGTTTCGTATGTCATAGGCCGCATGAGTGGAGTGAATGGCTATCTCTGGCTGAGTTCTGGTATAACACAACCTGGAAATCATCCACCAATATGACCCCCTTCAAGGCAGTATATGGGATAAATCCTCCAAATTTACTCACTTATGTTCCTAATACGGCTAAAGTAGAGCAAGTAGAAGAATTGTGATTTAGTAGATACATCACCTTAGAGTTTTTAATGGATAGCTTGAAGTTAGCACAAGACAGGATGAAGAGGTACACAGATTTAAAAAGAACTGACAGGGAGTTTCAAGTTAATGACTGGGTTTTCTTAAAGCTACAGCCTTATAGGAAAATCACTGCTAGGAATCAAAGAACACAAAAATTGTCTCCTAAGTATTACGGGCCTTATCAAATAGAAGAAAGAATTGGAACGGTAGCCTACAAGTTGAAGCTGCTTGCTCATGTCAAAATTCACCATGTATTTCATGTTTCTCAACTTAAGAAAAAGATTGGAAATGGATTAATAATTCAAGAGGATGCTCCTAGTTTTGAAGAAGAAATAGTAATGTAGCCAGAAAGAATCTTAGACAGAGGAATTGTGCCTCGGCACAATGAAGCAGTAGTACAAATTTTGATAAAGTGGAAGGGCAAGCCTGAAGAAGAAGCAACTTGGGAGGATTATTGGCCGACTATTAGACGTTTCCCCACTTTAGACCTTGAGACAAGGTCGATTTTTGAAGAGGAAGGGAGATGTAACAACTCCACCTTAGTTAGCATGATACTGAGTTCTCAAAACTCGAACTGCAACAAGTATTGTCAGAATGCGGCCACCATTTCATCAAAGCAGGCCGCCGACCAAAGCAGCAGCTGGGGGTAGTCAATGACAGGAAATGAACAGGCTTGTGGAAGAAGGAATATTGTGTTATTCACTCGTGCATGTGTGCACGTGCACAGAAGAACTGCAGTGTTGAAATTGTATTTCATTTGGACCAAGTCTTTAATATTTTTTGTGCGAGTTGTAATTTGATTGTCTGGTATGAGTTGGCAAATTGTAGCCGTTATGTGAAGCATTATATATAAGCAAGCATGTAAAAATCAGAAAGCAAGATGAATAAAGATATAATTCATTTCTTTTACATTTTGTTACATCTTCTTCTACATTCCATTATTTTTACAGTATTCTCATTTTTGTTACACTTTTCACTCTAATCTTCTCCCTAATCTTCATTCTAACCTTCACTTTAATCTTCATTCTTCTGCACTCTTTATTCAATCTGCATTTTCTTTTCTAAACTTACCCTTTGCTTCTCATTTCTCTGACATTTTCCCCACCCCTGTCCAACTTTCTTATTCCTTGTATTCAAGCTTTAATTCCCTGCATCTTCCCACCTTCTGCTTTTTTATATCAACCTTTGTCTTCATGTCTGATTCACCATAGCCTGGGCATAACAGAATACTCACGACATCATTTATTCCGGACACCTGCGATGTTGAATACTTCAATAACGTCTATACATATGCGGCCCTCCGAATTTCCAATCTCCTCATCTACCAGATCTAGATCCAAACATCATCCTGATTCAGTATTATCCAGATCTATAAACTCGAATTTCATTCAGATTCGAAATCAAAGCCGATGCCATCTTTAGATACGAGACCTTCCAAATCAATTGGATTCATAAATTCAACTTGAAACCGGTTGAATAAGTAGTAAAGATCGGTGCTAAGTGAGTTGAGAGTTGATTTGAGATCTTGTTGAATGAGGTAGAGCTAATGTCGAACATCGAATAGATGGGGGCAGGATTGTCGACGGACGATTAATGGGCTGGGTTGAGACGAATTGAATGGCATCGAAAGAATGAAGCGGACCCAATAAGACCTGCTTATGCCCTGTCGATATTAATCAATCAGTAAATCGTATTTTAACAAAGGTCGGAATTTTCAAAAAATTTCTTCCATGAAATTCAAATTATTCTAGGATATTTTGGTTATTTCCAAACATGCGGAGGTTCAAGCCTTCCTCCTAGCGTCAGAAATATTAAACCGAAATTTGGTTCAACTGTATTTGTACAAAAAGGCATTTTCGAAGAAATTCCGATAATATCTTTTAGTTTTATAATGATTCACAGATTTGTTTAAAATACATTCATACGTTCATGTAACGACCCAGAATTTTTAATAAATTAAATTTGAATATTTAATTAATTTTAAACATTAATAAGTGAATTTTTTAAGTCAAATAAATTTTTATTTGAATTTTTGGATTTAATTGGATAATTAAATCGATAAATTTAATATGTTAAATTATGGAAATAATTGAAAATAGAGTTAAATATGATAGAAAATGATTTGTAAAATTTTATTTAATCATACTGGAGTTATAGAAATATTTTAGAACTTTTAAAATCGAATTAAAAGTTAATTTGTGAAAATTGAATATTTTAATATTTAATAATTGACTGTAAAATAGCCAATTTTTGGACAGTCTCAGAATTGAACGAAACCAGTTTCATTGGATCCGTAATAGTTAGTTATTACCGGATTTCAATTTTCGTATCAATCGGAGCTATCGTTTGATCGTGGCAGCTCGAAACGCATCGATTTATTTTTAATTTAAATTTGGCGAGTCAAAATAGCCATTTTTCAAAAAGTCTCGGAATTCGACGAAACCAGTTTCATCGGATCCGTAATGTGATATTATTGTAAGGTTTCAAATTTCAAGTCAATTGGATTTACCGTTTGTCCGGTACAAATTAAAACGCCTAAAAATCGATTTAAATCGGTTTAATTCAAATTGAGCGTTTGTAGCCATAACTCGCACATACTTCCGAATTAGCTTCCGAAACCTGTTCCATTGTGTCCGGAACGCGGGATAAACCCTAGGTACGCTGGTTACGGCGTCTAAATCGGAGTTCGGAATTCCCGGGATGAATAGTGTTTACGCTAGCTGTTTCTTATAAATAGAGACCTTTGCCTTCATTTAAAAAAAAAAAAAAATATCAACATTAAACCCTAGCCGCCAGCCCCCAATTGAACGGCCAGAAAACACTATCGTTTCTCCTCGATTTTCTCTTCATCCACTCTCCGATAGACTTCGACTTCAACTAGGAACTTGTAGATCTCGTCAAGACGAAGAGATTCAACGGTGGAGATGCGTTTTGGAGCGACGAGGGGTGAGCTATGATGGGCCGTGCGTGTCCAGTTGCGCACGCAACCTGAGGTGGAGGAGGAGGCCGAGTGCCTTGGGGTTTGGGCCGTGTGTGGTTGTGGTGTAGGGCTTTGAGTTGCAACTACCTGATCGAAGAACCATCGAGTGATTGAGGCGATAAATTCAACCCTAGTTTTCATAAATGGGTTCGGCCTAAATTCTGTTGCCTGGAGATGAAATACGTGAGATGGAAGATAGGGGGGGCCGTTGGATGTGGGAATGCACGGCCAAGATTTGTGTGGGTTTTAATTTTTAAAAGTTATGTTATTAAGTATTATTAAAATTGTGTACAAACTTGTAAAAATCATATCTTTTTCATACGAGGTCGAAAAAATGCAAACTCAGTTGCGTTGGAATCGTATGGACGAGCACTACGCGATGGAGTTGGTTTGGAGTCGTTTGGAGTTAGTGAGAATTTCGGGTAAAATTAAACGCGCGTTTAATTTTATTCGAAATAAAAGCTAAAACGGATTTAAATCAAGGTGAGAACTTCTCACTCAATCGAATAGATTTCGATTTTATTTTAAATAGTTAGATTTAAAATATTTGAATGCATGTTTGAATGATGACTGTAAATTATTGATTGTTAAAATAGACATTATGCGCCGTTAGTAAGCGGATGTTATTTAGTAAAAACATATACCGCGAATATTTCATAAACAGTGAAATTGGTATTATATATAATATCAATATATATATATTGGCATATGTATATATTGCAGTTGTTGATTTCCCGCATTTTTTGTTTAGCGGATGAGACCCTATTACGCCGTTAGTAAGCAGATAATATTTATTAAAAACATGTACCGCGATAATTTCGTACTGGAGCGAAATTGGTATTGTGCTAATGTTTTGGATGCAGGAAAACAGGTTGGAGGGATCCAACTGGGTTCCTCAACAGTATTTATTTAATTTCAGATATTTTGATATTTGATGGATTATCATATCGATATATGATATCGTTGTTAGTCGTGATTGACTATTTGGTGGGTAGCATCATTGGACCCAGATTTTGGGATTTTAAAATGATTTTAAAAGTGATTTTGAAAATATACTATATTTTTGGAATTGATCCATTATAAATAAATAAACATTATAATTTTTAAAGTTATAAAAATTATGGTTTTTGTGAAATATAGTTAAAAAGCTGATTTTTAGAAATACGATTAAAAGTCGATTTTTGAGAAATATGAACTAATGATTTTATAAAATAATTTAGATTTGATTTTTGAATATATGATAAAAGTTTAAATATAGGATTTATAAAATTTTATTATTTTATAAATCGAAATGATGAAATTATAAAGGAAATTAAAAGATGTTTTAAAGAATAATATTAATTGATTTATATTAAGAGATTTATAAACGGATATTTATAAATCGAAATATTGACATTATAAAACGAGTCTTTATAAGTGTTTGAATGAAGTGAAAATGAAATTCATTAATGAATGAAATTTATAGAATTATATAACGGTGAGGTTATAAATGGAATTTTATAAACAATAGGTTTATAAAATTTGTAAAGTTCAAAGGAACGATTTTTGCAAATAAATAAATTATAAGTATTTGACTTATAATTTGGACTTTTGGTTTATAATTAAGATTATAAATCGAATGGGTAAATAAAGAAGATTTATAAAGGAAGTTGTTATGAAATAAATGGAAATGGAATTTATAAACGTTGTTTTATAAATTCGCAAACGACTTATTTTGATAAGTTAATTGTTATAACTTATAAATGAAGTATATTCACGTTTTTGAATAGTGAATAACATGTTAAAGAAATTGTTTTAGATATGATGTTTTAAATAGAATTAAAATGATCTAACGATGGTTTAAAATGTGTTGAGATTTGAAACCATAGATTTCAACATTTATTGTTGAAATAGACGTTTTCGAGAAATAAAAGGAAATGGTGGACTATAACACTGTTGTTATAGTAAATGATTTCCGAAAGAAAATGTTTTGTATAGTATTGGGATTTGTATATCTATTTTAATTTCGAATCCCTATACTAATGATTTTGGGTTGTCGTAACGATGTTTTACGTAACATTCGTTTTGGCCCAAATAAATATGTTTAAGAGAATGATTTCCTTAAAGAATGAATTATATACTTAATTCGATTTAAGTATATTGAATACTTTCTAAGTGTTGAAAATAAAAGAGATTTGTGAATTACTTATAAATAAATAAGTATGGAATTGTTTTCCGATATAAAGTGAATATTTTGAGAATTTATCTTTTTGAAGATAAATTGAAAATGAATAATTGAAATCGTATATGCACGAATTTTTTGAAATATAAATTCATTATGGAATTTATATGTGAAAAGTGAAATTGGTATGAAAATAAATGTTGATTTATTTTTGAAGTGTTGAAATAATATATCTTGTAAAGATATTTTGGAAAATAAATAATTTGGAAAATTATTTGGAATCTGGTGATGTATGCATATCCATTGATAGTTCAATAGCCGACTATAAATATTTCCCTTTGAATGGGTATTTGATGTGAATTGATTGAATTTGAATGCACACTTATTTTTGAATAAGCGCTCACTATTCGGGTTAACCGGGAAAGGACCATGGGGTCGTATAACCCATTCCGAATATGTGATACGTCGTTATGAATTGCATTTGAAGATCGGTGTTGAAGACCGAGTATTTGTGAAAGCGATAGGATGACCTATCGATTGTCTCTGCACTGGGTAGCTCCTGGTATAGAGATCTCCTAAGTGATGGGAAATTCGATCGGGATTGTGAATACCCGTATTGCAAGGGCTTCGTAAGAAGTGCCTTTGGTTTTGTTCGAGCCCGGAACAGACTTGTATGGATTGTATGCCTGACATTACAAGTTGAGATATAAAGCCGATTTCTTTCAAATATATTTCTGTTGGTGGCGGAGAATTTATTCTTTGCTTAACACCCTTCTTTGAGACGTACGAGCTCAAAGGTTATATAGTTGAAGTTATCAGCGATATATCCCATTTTGGTAATGTGACATGCTGAGTGATGCTGAAATGATCATTGTGTTGATTATTGTGATAGGATCATTTACTTGATCGTCTATCTTAGTGATCATTGTGTTGATCATTTGTTGACCCAAAGCATGGCTTTTATATAAAGTATGTTTTTGTGGACGTGACTTCGTCGAGCCTCACATCCCGGAAATGGTCAAAACAGGAAAGATGCGGCAAGGTTATTAGGGGTTGCTGTAGCTCCCCTTAGGGTATGTACATTTCCTTCTGGATAGAGGTTGTATCATGGTATGGAGCCCAGATATTTAACCTATGTGGTTACTACGAGTTTATTACTTTGTGGTTGTTGGTTATCGGGATCCCGTGAAAAAGGTCGTTTACGATCGGGGAATGGCGTGCTCGTGTCAGTAGTTACCCAGTTAGGGGTAACCCGGCCTTGTGTTGGCAGAGTTCCGGTTTGGTTCTCGAGGATGTCTTTCCAGAGGCATTCTCAGTGGCAATGGAAAGTTCCTTGGCCTGACCATTTGTTGGAAATCCAATTCCCAATACGAAACTTGTACGGTATTAGTTGTAGAACCTGCTATTCACTTATGGTGGTCACCACTGTTTGGATAGTAGCTATAGTAGGCATAGTTCGAAATGTCTATGTCGGCTAAGATTTATATTTTTATTTTTGAAATGACTTTCCTACACTATGCACTAGTAATAATATCAAATGTTATCTTAAATGCGTATCAAGCATCTTTGACTATCATAAGGAGAAATCTCCTCCGATTCTGCGTTTGCATGTGTGTGTGTGCGGGAGGCCTTATGGTAGTCTCATTTTTAAAAAGCATTGCGAATTGAAATAAAAATATTCCTCTATTTTGATTTTAAAGATAAATAAACTGTTTTGAGTTCTCACACCAGTCACATGACTGACTCGGAGTTTATTGTTTTCCTTCCTAAACTCTGGGTGCCCACCAATTTCCACACGGGCAGTCAAGAGTTAGGTTTATCAGGATATTCTGGATATTCTGGAGTTGCTGGAGGCAAGCTGGATGGCATGGCGTATTACTAGTTTATATAGTATTTCTTTTCCGCTGCACTGTTTATTGTTGTATGTTGTTGTACACTCTGATGATATGATGTAATGTAATGTATAAAATGTAATAACTGATATAGTTCTTTGTTTAAAGATTATTCATTTATTATTATATGTTGTTCCGCTGCGAATTGTGAGATTCTGATGTTGTTTTGTTGTTCTTTCTTCCCGTTCTATTTTTAAAATTCTTCTATCTTCTGTTTTTCAAATTCTCTGTTTTTCTAATTCTCTGTTTTCTAAAAAATTGTCTGTCTTCTTTTCCCTCTATTTTTCTTTTTCTTTCTTCTTTTCTCTCTTCTTTCTTTTCTTTTCTTTTTAAAACCCATAACTATTCGGTTTTTCGGCAACGAAAATCCGAAGCGTTACAGTTCAAAAGATAAAATAAGCAAGGCCAAAAGGTAAATAGGCAAGTCTATACGTCAATAGGCAATATGTTCAAGTCATGTCCTTCATTCAATCATGAATATGTTACAAGAGGTGCAAATATGCAATTTTCTAAATTGTCCAACCCTTATTAATGAATATGTCACCTTCTTCCTCGTTATCCTTAATTCTATTAGTCCGTCTTCAAACTTACTTTATCGTAATAAAGAGAAATTGAAAAATATCCTAACTAGAAAAAGTGATAAGATTGAAAAAGAGATTAAAGTTCTCTTTCCATGAAAGGGTGCATTTCTATTTATAGCGGTTGGAATAGGGTCGACTAGCTTCCATTGACGATGTGGGAACTTTGTTGTCATGGAGCATGTAATGGAATGTGAAGACTTTTGAAGCTTTATGAAGGAAAATGCAATAATTCCTCTTGAATTGGTTCTTGTAAATGATCTTATTCTTACCTTCGGCATCATACGACATGGATGTTGTGTGACATCAATAATCGTGTCATATTCATGGAATGCGACATTGATTAATAGCTTATGGCATGCTGCATTAATTTCACTTTTATTATCACATTGATGAACAACGTTGTGGCTGAAGGATGATATCGACTAAGTGCGATGTGAATGAAATGCAGCGTTAATGGAATGTGGCATCAATGAAGGGCAGTATCAATAAAAAGGCGGCGCTGATGAGGGATGGCATTGAAAAAATGCAACATGGATCACATGAAACATTGAAGAAGTGCGGCATTGACATAGCGACATCATTATGGAGCAGTATTGATATGGAGTGACATTGTTACGTGGCAGCATCTAGTTTGATAACCTTCATGGACATTGACAATGTTCACCATCAATGTCGCTTTAGAGGTCTATGGTGATACTTCCAAAGCGTGATGCTAATGTAACGCAACTTCGATGATATATGTCTTTAATGGAACGTGGTATTACAGAAAGGCAACATGAATATAAGCGACATTGCTTTGATTTGTGGCATGTTGTTTATTGACAAGTTGCAGTCTTGTTGGAACACGGTACGATGAAGTGCAACGTTGTATGAGATGTGGCATGGCTGAGTTGTGATGCTTTGATTCATCTTCATCCTTCCCGTCATTGGTTCATCACCATTCCTTCAACGTTGGTCCTAAGGTCATTGATTTTTCTCTGACGCCACCACTTATAGTATTACCTTCGGCATTGAAATTATGTGGATAACAAATGACATTTTGATTTGAAAATTCCTACTTAGATTCTTGAATCGACAATTAACTTTGCTAGAATTGGATGAGCCAAGTAGCCTTTATTTTATTTGATGTTTTGATTTGTTTTGAGTTTTCTATTTCGAAAGAGGAACCATGAAATGATGGCCAAGAATGGAAGAATAGAGGATAAATAAATCAACTAAAGGAAATAAAATCAAGGGATTTGTTTTGATTTGGAGAATGAAACCTTTCCAATTCTCTTCATTAAAACTTTTAAAATTTCTTCTGCTTAATTTTCAATCAAGCTACCAATATCTATCCTCTTGAATAGCTTACCACATTTTGTCATTTATGATGCAAAATTCCAAAACCTTTCAAGTGATTATCTATTTTCTAAACCATCTTATTTGGACCATGTTTAAAAGTATACTAACACAATATATCGATATGCGCAAATATAAATTTTATATATGCATTTAAATAATTAATAACACCCAAAACATTAATAAAGTGATAATAATTGATATTTTTGAAATACTAATTAATTTAGTCAATTTACAATATTTTATAAACTAATTAAATCGTACGGTTTTTTCAAAGAATTCACTAATACCATTGTAAGGCTTAGAGGTGTAAATTCATTCAACGATTAATTTTAAACAATTCAAATATTAATATTCACACGTCGGTTTAGCTAATGGTGTGACAGTTGGCCGAATTCATCGCTTATAGATCTCTTCCGTAGGATTCAATTTCATATTTTCTTAAACGGTACATTTAGTAACAATAATTTATGCGTGTTCTTTTTGTCAAATATATCATTTTGGATATATGGAATTTGGTATTAAACAAAATTTAAATATTAGCCATATTCAACTCGATTAGTCTAAAAAAACAAAGTCCTAGGTTCAATAATAACATTTGTTATTAACCGTTCTATTACGGCCAGATGTTTGGACTTTGAATTGACTACAATTGATTGTTATACTAATCTTATATAACAAAGAAGAGCACTCTCTATTTGTCACGACCTGGTTTTTTTCGACCTCCGAAAGTAGACATCAATACGCCAACTGTATTACATGCCGAACAATCGAACGCCGAAAATACCCGACCGTAAGGGTTAAAAGAAGAAAGTGGTAGAAGAAGAAGATAAAAACAACATCAGAATCTCACAATCGCAGCGGAACAAAATACAATATATAATATCAACTTTTAAATACAAAGAAATCTGTACTATTATATGCGTACAATCATCAGAGTACATTAGCAACAATCAACCTGGACAATTTAATAGCTTGTCCTTACACAACGGAATGATAATCAAATACGGATGTACGCTCTGCCATCCAGCTCGCCTCTTGAGCTCCTTAGCTTTTAATCTGAATCTGTACAACTCTGTTTGACCCGAGCATCATAATAAAACAGCACCCGAGTCAGTCTGGAAAACCAACATGAGAAAACCACACTCAATTGGATTATTATATTTTCTAAAATTTCTTTGAAAACAAAGGTATCTCGTAAGACCACGCCACAAATAAATATGTCGGGTTTTTACCTTATGATAACCAAACATTTTTATCAAAATCGTCTGATATTATAATAATGTCTACAGAAAGTAAAATAGAATCTAGCTGAAATGCTTGCATCTCACGTTACAGCATAATTGGGCACAATCAAAACCGTACAGGCGCTTATTGGAGATTGGATTCCATACAATGGCAGGGCTATTGGGTTACCGCCCGTCACAATATGTGACGACTCGGAATTTTAGGCAAAATCAATTTAATAATCTGTATTAATAGTTAAATTGATTTGATAATTTTTCTTTATAATTTTAATTTAAATTGGTAAATTTAAACTTTTAAAAGTTAATAAATATTTAATCTGACAATATTGAACAATATCTTTTTAACAATTTAAAATTGGTAAGAACTATTTTTCAAAGCTAATAAAATTTTATTCTATTTATAATATATATATTTGATATATATTATGAATAGGAAAATCTTTTGTTTTAAATAAAGATTTAATTTTCAAATTGTAATATATATGTAAGTATATGTTATAATTTGGAGTTGTTTTGAAATTTAATATAATCTATTTATAATATATGTATGTATGAATATATTGTAATTTGAAGCTTGGTTTTAAAATTTATATTTTTTCAAAAGTTAATTTAAGATTAATTCAATTATTTTCAAAATATAAGATAATTATTTATTTTTAAATATGATAGTTTAAAAAGGATTTAAATAAAGTTTTATTTTGTTTTCTTTAAAATGCTTAAATTAAAATGGTTATATATATATACATGGTTTTAAATCTCCTATATATCGCCCGAGATCTCCTCCGAGATCTCCTTTTCACACTTAAACGAGACGAGACATCGAATCTCCTCCATATCTCCCTCGACACTCATCTCGTCCGAGATATTCAAATCTCTTTCGAAATATTGATCAAAATCTCAATCCGAGATCTCATCCGAAATTATACATTTTACTTATTTTGCATAATATTTTTTATTTTCATATCGATTCAAAAGAAACTACTCAATCAAATTATAATTTACTAACTTCTTGAACATATTCTTTACTTTTGATCTTAATGAGTCATAGCAAAAGGTTTCACTTCTTTATTATGTTCAAATAAAAGAATATTATTAAATCATTACCAAATAATTAAGCTAATCAAGCTACTACCCTTCTAAAAATATTCTTTTTTCTATGTAAATCAAGTATGTTACCATTCTTATTTTTACTAAGAAAGTTATAACCGTTAAATAAATTTTTGACACATCAATTTTAAACACATAAGTACATCCGAGATATTCCTGAGATGCATTATAAGACCCGAGATGTCAATCCGAGATGTATACCCGATATGTACTCATCTCGTCCGAGATCTCCCCTGATACGAGATAACTAGTGTAAAAATTCCGAGACGAAACGTGACCGAAATATGATATTTAAAACATTGTATGTGTGTGTGTGTCTATATAAAATTTTAGATAAACTTTCTTTTTAATTATCTCTTGAATTAGAATTGTTTGTAAACATAAGTAATATGTAAATAAATTACTAAATTCACATTTTACATAAATATAAATACAAATTCATATTTTTCAATTTAAAAGAAAATGTATAATACATTTATTTGATTTTGAAAGTAAGCTACTTATAAAATAAAAATTTACAAAGATTTCATACTTGTATATTTATTTAAATTCAAAATCTTATTATCATAAAAACATTTCATATGCATATAAATACAAATGTCCATATTACATAGATATAAGATATAATTATTTTTGTAATAAGGTTTTAACCACAACTATGCAATGATTTGAACACTTGTAAGCTAAAATAAATGTGTGATGACATTTGTTCAAATTTAGGAACAAGTGGCCTTCATTTTTCTTTTATTTGAAATTTAAACATATAAGAGAAAATTTGTTTTTCCTCTTTCAATTTCCAAACCTTCTTCTTCTCAAATTCTTTTTCTTCCTTCTTTCAAATTAATGGCACACCAGAAAATTATTTTTAAAACCTGAAAACTGAAAAGTAAAATGAAATCTGCAATTTAAAAACCTGCAACCTTCAAATCTATCGCAATTCAAATGGGCACAAGATCAACTCAGTAGTTTCAACTTTTAAAACATCAATTTGAAGCATGTAGTAGGATTTCAACATCAAAGCATTTTTCAGATTTAGGATTCAAGCCTGGAAAAAGAATCAAAAACTGCTCCGCTTACATAGGTGAGTAAATTGTATTTTTTTAAAACGGATAAGTTGAATTCTGATCCTAATGCATGTGTTAATCTGTGAATTGATATTGGTGTTGCATGGAAATCATTCAGTATTTATATTATTGAATTTATAGATATGTTTATATATGTGTAAAAAGGGTCTGTGTATATATGTAAACACTCTGTTTTCTGTTTTATTTCAGACCAGGATTCACTTCAAAAATTCAAATCTCCCACTAACATCAATACTTGGCCTTGATGATTAAATGAAAATTGTATGTTAATGTTTGATGGTAATTTTAAAAATAGTTTCTGAAAATTTAAATTTGTAATAATTTTTAAAATGGAAATTACAGTAAGTCACTGTTGCATGTCAAAAATTGATATCTTTAATTCTTGCTTTGGATTATATAAATGGATTTGTAGTTAAAAATGATGATTTTTAACATGCATTTCATAATTTTTAAGTTGATATCCAATTGGGAATTTGGTGATGAAGGGTTTCGGCAATTTGACAAATTGCCGATGATCAACTCCATGATTTGAGTCGAATTTATGGGCGAAGCTTGCTCTTGTATCATGGATGAAGGGAAAAATGTTGTAGAATTTTTCCTATGATCGAATTGTTTGGATTCGATCGAACTATGGTTTTATATTGTTTTTGGTTTGGCTTGGCTGTCGAGTCAATTACGGCATGTGTAGTGGATCGGAGGGGATCGCAGGTGTTGCTGTGGGATCTGGAGATCGTGACGTGGCTTCAGGGAGGATGGCGCAGCGTCTCGAGATAAGGATTGTCGGCGGTGATCATTTTCCGGTGGTTTGTGTTCAGGCAAGTTTTGGGTTAGAGGTCGAAATTTTGATGCGCGAGGTTGTGGTTCGATCTGGGTGTTCGGTTGGGGTCGCGTGCGATCGTGTGAACGTTGTTGATGATCGCGACGACCTGCAGTGGCCGGAGCTACCGGTGCACGTGCACCGTGCACGATTTAGGGACTGGAAAGTATGGAGTTTGGGGAAAAAAGGATTTTCTCAAGTGGAGCTCGTGTTTTTCCTATATTGACTCGAAGTAGAGAAGCATGGGGTAGGACACGGGGCAGGCTCGTGTAATTTGGGTTTCGAACTCGAGTTTTTGGGCGTATGTTATCTGGTTTGTACTGTAAAATATAGAGTTTGCAAATTTTAAACTTGTAGTTTGAATAAATAAAAATCAAGCTTGAGTTTTATAAAAGAAAACAAAATTTAAAACTTGTTGTTTTGAAATAAGTTAATCAAACTTTAAAAAGTATTAATTGAATTTATTTTCAAAATTTAAATTGTCTAAGATGATTTCATTAGAAAGTAATTAACTTAACTAAAATTTTGAATTTTGATTTAAAGAAGTGTTTTGAATTATAATTCAAAAGAAATGTTTTCATTTTAAAATATTAAATCAAAGTTTTGAAGAAATGTTTGAAACTGAGTTTTTAAATTTTATTTAAAATGAATAAGTTTGAATTAGATAGTTAAAGGGTTTTAAACTTTAGAATTGATTTCTTAATGCTTTATTTCAAATAAAGTTAAAGTTATAATTTTGTAATCCAATAGAATAATTTGTCTTTAAAGTTATTAAAATTTAATTAATTCAAATGATTAAATTGTGAGGATAATTAAGATTAAATTATTATTGATATGAACATAAGAATACTTAATTAAATATGATTTATTAATAAGTAATAGAATTAATTGAGATAAATCATTTTCTTAATTAATTAAGTATTTTGAAATATAAGAAGTTAATTAACTAATTGTTTAATTAATTTTAAATGATTAGTTAATTGTTTGCTAATTTTTAATAATCACTTAATTATGAATTAATTAAGTGTAATTACTTAATAAAGTAATTAATGGTGAATTACTTAAGGTAATGAAGAAAAGAAATTACTTATGGAAGTAATTAATGAAAAAATTACTTATGGAAGTAATTAGAGTAAAGTGATTAAGGGTCAATCACTTGATGTTATTAATCTAAGGATTAATTAAGTTAATTGATTTGAAGTTAATTAATTATGGAATAATTAATTAATTGAAGATAGAATTAATTACTTGTTAAGTAATTAATTAAGAGAGTAATCATCTAATGGAAGTAATTTGAAGATGATTACTTATGTAAGTAATTAAGGATTAATTACTTAGTTAATTTTAGTTAATTAATTAATGTGATTAATTAATTAATGAATGAGATTAATTTAAGATTAATTCCTAAGTGTAATTAATTAAAAATGTAATTAACTAAAAAAGTAATTAATTAAGGATTATTTATTAATTTAATTGATTAATAATCACTTAATGAAGTAATTAAAAATTAATTAATCAAAGGGTTAATATAATTAATTAAGATAGATGAGTAATTACAAGTTGTTAATTACTGTTTATGATTAATGAGATGATTAATTACAAGTTAATTATTTAATTTATTAAATAAATTATTAATTAATAAGGATTATTAGTCAATATAATTAATAAAATTAATCAAGGTTGATTAATAAAAGTGATTAATTAAAGTATGATTAATTGTAATTAATAAAGGATTAATGTGATTAATCATAGTTGATTAATTAATGGAAACAAATGAAGGATCATTAATTTTTGCATTTAATGATAGTAATTAAAGGTTAATTACTGTATATGGTTAAGGATAATTACTTGAATATAAGTAATAATTAATCAAGGAAGATTAATTAAGAAAAATCATTAAGAGATCATTAATTAATTGATTTGTAATTAATTAATGATGAGCAAGAAGGATTAAAGTTAATTAAATTGATTAAGAGTTAATCAATTCTGCTTTTGGATGATTGGTTGATTGATATTGGATGATTGATATTGGATGATTGATATTGGATGTTTGATGGATAATTTGGGTGTGATATCTCTGATATGTGATATGCTGCTTTGTGAGATGAATGTTTGATATGAATTATCTATTGTGATAATGTGATTCATCTATCTGTTTATATCATTCTGAATATAAGTTATTGTTTAAACCCTTAAACAACTTGGACATTAAAATGGCGTTTGGATTCGGTGAGACCGGGATCGGGTTTCCATATTTGGGTAATTCGAAAACCACATTGATCCAAATTAAACATTAGGTCATAAATCCAAGTGGAGCTTAGTGAAGACTCGAAGTGTAAGGACTATTCGTCAGTATAACTCTGGGGGTGATTCCGTAATGAGTTTGACGGAAATAGTACTTTCAGGTTCGAGATGGTGATTCAGAGTGCAATGGCTATGGTCGTTGACTCTGAGGGTGATTCCAAAATGAGTGCAATGAGATAGTGCCTTCGGTTTCGTTCGAACTCGGAACGAACTTGTATGGATTGAATGCTTTCAGAACATCGTCAGGTGGATGATGAGCATTCTAAGATAGATGTGTTCTATAGAGGTAATCGCAGCCTCAAGCCTCATCAACCAGGAATGGCTAAAACAGGAGAGGTGCAGCAAGGCTAGGTGGGTAGCACCCATTTCAGGGTGAGGTCATCCCTGTCTAGATGTCCCTTTTTATTTCGGCTTAGTGGGTGGTTGGTCGCGCCAACCACGGGGTGATCTTACTCGGGACTGTTCAGTAAGGAATGGTCCCGGCTTTGCGTTGCAGGGGATTGGGAGTAATCCTCGGTACAGTGATCTAGGCCACGACTGTGACGGGCGGTACCCCGGTAACCCTGCCATTGATGGAAACCCATTCTTCCTACGAGACCCTACGGTTTTATTTGTATTACCCACTTTTGTGGCTAGTAGCTGGAATTTAATAATGTAACAATTTTGGCTATTTCTTATTTACTTGAAAATCCTAGACACTATTATAATATCACTGGATTTCCTATCAAATGTTTTGGTTGGCGTAAGGTAAAAACTTTTCCATGTTTATGTGTGGGAAGTCTTACGTGATACCTTTTATTTTCAAAGGTTTTTCTAAAGTTAAGCAACTTTAACCCGTTTACTCACTCCAGACCCTTACCTGACCCGAGTGTTTATTTTATGTTTTATTAAACTCTTGGGTACTCATATTATGTATGAGTAGTCGAGGGATTCAGGTTTGCTTGACGAATTCTGGAGGAGTTTTGGAGCAGGAGGCTTCAGCGTATAGATATATTATGGTTCCGCTGTGTTTGTGTGATATCTATATCTTGTGATATCTTGAGTTGTATAGTTAGACAGATGTTTATAACTGTCTAATATGAATGTATAAGTTGTGTACTCTGATGTAATATGATACTATGTAATATTTTATGTGATATATTATATTTCATTCGTTCCGCTGTGAGTATCTGATGTTGTTGAGTTTATTCTTTCTTATCTTTTCTTCTTCTATCCCTTTCTTTCTTAATTCATGATGCATTTTTCTGGAGATAGAAAAATAGGTCGCTACAGCTGGTATCAGAGCGTTAGGTTGAGTGAATACCTAGGCTCTGGAGTGGTGTCTTTCTTGAGAGAGAGCGTACTTGTAATTTTTATGTATAACTATATTTATATATATATATATATACCTAATTTGCTGGGTGATCTGTTCGGATTTTCCAACATAAGTTTTAGAGGTAGATGGAGTAGTAGTGTGTGTGTGTAACACGACTACCACTGATGGAAGAGGTCCATATGTTTGAGGTTGGAAGTATAATTGTCGAGACTGTAGACCTAATATCGTCTCGAGTGAGATTTGTAGTTTGGAGTAAGGATTTCTCTGATATCCGAAGGAAATCTTTTTAAAGATTCGGAGTCCGTCTTTGAAGTGTAAGTTTGGATCTGTCGGAAGTGCATAAGTAAGTGATGATATCTTGATAACTGCGTGATGAGATGTAGTATCAATGGATATTTTCGAAGATGTTTTCTCTTGAAGTAGTTTTAAAGTAGTTGAGGAGTAGTCTTTACCTGCCGCAGGGAAGATTCGTCCGTAAAGAAGTTATCTGGATCTATAGCAAGGAGGTTGGTTGTTTTGGAATATGAGACTAAGGTTTATGAGTTGTTTCGTTTCGGCATGGTCTCATTTGCCATTCCTTAAGGAGAGCGAGATGTTGATGCTTGGCTTGGAGCCTGAATTTCTTGAGAGGTTGTCTGCCATCTCGAAGGTCCGTTGTGTGGTTTGTTGATCGTTTTGGTTTTCGATAAGCCTTTGGATTAGAAGTCTTTGGTTATCTGTGGTAGCAGTGCGGCTCGAAGTGTTCGGTGTGTTGACAAGAAGGTCTTTTAGCTTTGCTGTGTCATTAAGGTAGAGTTTGGAAGCAGCAGTGTGATCGTTTCTCCGATGGTTCGGGAATCTTGGTGGTTCTTCTATCAGTAGTCCGAGCAGATGGTGGATGTTTTCTTGAAGGGTTAACCTTGTTTGGAAAAGCTTAAAGTTGTTCTAGTTGGTAAAGAGAGGACGGTTTCTTCGGAATCCGAACTAGGTTGGATCGCAAAAGTGACTTGCGATTAGTTTGGAAATTTATCTTAGGCAATCCTTTATTGGAGACTGAGAGTTCTCATGTGGAAGTAGGAGCTACTGAAGTAATCAAAAGTTTGTCTGCATCTGGAGTTGAGTTCTATATTGTTTGGTTCTAGAAGCGATACTGGTGGTTAGACTGGTAGTAGGATGGTTCTTGGAGAAGGAGAAGTTGGTGTAGCGGCTAGGAAATTTTTGGAGTTTGGATTAGTCAGATCTAGTTTTTGAGTTGGATTCTGCTGTAAGGTTGTGACCGAGTCAGATGGGTCACTAAGATTTTATGGATTTGATGAACAAAGTTTCCGTGATATATTGGATAAGTTTGTACTCGTGTTCATCAACAGTATTCTCATCTATTTCAGAATCAGAGTTGTGCAGCGGAAGCGAGGTAGCAGATGTGCAAGGAAGGAAGCAAGTTCAGTTTGCTATTGCTTGGGAAGTAGAGCTTGTGGTCTAGAGTTCGACGGATCTTGGAAGACTTTTCTGTTGGATATGATCCAGAAACTGGTTTTCTTTGGTCTAGTTGTTTCTAGAAGCATCAGCATAGGTTGAGCTGATCAAGAAGATTGGCAGCTCAGGATTGTCTATTGAGTTAGGCAGATATGAGATAAGGAGTTTGGAATTCGAAGTTGAAGACTTCATTGTTGTTAAGATTTCTCTGGTTAAGAGAGCAGTAATTGGGTAAGATTGGATGGCTAGTTCTGAGGCATTTGGGATTTCTTATCTGTGTTTTTGATAGAATAAGATTGAATTGCTGGTTTGGGTAGCTGGAATCCATTGTATTTCACGTATCTCTGAGGGAGTACGTGTATGATTCGTCGATTGGTTGTGGAATCTATAGTTCAGTTGGATTAGGAAGTTGTGCTAGACATGAGTATAGTCCGATGTTCTGTTCAGATTAGTGGATCTAAAGAAGAGAGGGAGCTCTGGATTATGGTGGTGTAGTTTGTTTAGCTTCTGTAGAGCGAGTCTCGTAGTGATTTATACTTGGGAAACTCTAGATAGTATTAGAAGATTTATTCTAATTTGTGTTAGGATAATTAGTTAGGTACATTTGTTTGATTGATTGCTATGGTTGTTAGTTACTGGATGATAGGTATGCTTTGAAATTAAAATCTTTGCTGGGTTATTAAATTACCTTTGCTTTTAAATTTTGGGGACGAAATTCTTTTAAGGGGGGAGGAATGCGACGACCTGGAATTTTGGGCAATATCAATTTAATAATCTGTATTAATAATTAAATTGATTTGATAATTTTTCTTTATAATTTTAATTTAA
This sequence comes from Allium cepa, assembly GCA_030765085.1. Lineage (NCBI taxonomy): Eukaryota > Viridiplantae > Streptophyta > Magnoliopsida > Asparagales > Amaryllidaceae > Allium > Allium cepa. The sequence goes on along the minus strand of CM060934.1, from coordinate 551,543,759 downwards.
ATTGGTAAATTTAATCTTTTAAAAGTTAATAAATATTTAATCTGACAATATTGATCAATATCTTTTTAACAATTTAAAATTGATAAGAACTATTTTTCAAAGCTAATAAAATTTTATTCTATTTATAATATATATATTTGATATATATTATGAATAGAAATCTTTTGTTTTAAATAAAGATTGAATTTTCAAATTGTAATATATATGTAAGCATATGTTATAATTTGGAGTTGTTTTTAAATTTAATATAATCTATTTATAATATATATATGTATGAATATATTGTAATTTGAAGCTTGGTTTTAAAATTTATATTTTTTCAAAAGTTAAATTAAGATTAATTCAATTGTTTTCAAAATATAAGATAATTATTTATTTTTAAATATGATAGTTTAAAAAGGATTTAAATAAAGTTTTATTTCGTTTGCTTTAAAATGCTTAAATTAAAATGGCTATAAATATATATATATATATATATATAGTTTTAAATAAACTTTCTTTTTAATTTATCTCTTGAATTAGAATTGTTTGTAAACATAAGTAATATGTGAATAAATTACTAAATTCACATTATACATAAATATAAATACAAATTCATATGTTTCAATTTAAAAGAAAATGTATAATACATTTAGTTGATTTAAAAGTAAGCTATTTATAAAATAAAAATTTATAAAGATTTCATACTTGTATAATTATTTAAATTCAAAAGCTTATTATCTTAAAAACATTTCATATGCATATAAATACAAATGTCAATATTACATAGATATAAGATATAATTATTTTTATAATAAGGTTTTAAACACAATTATGCAAAGATTTGAACACTTGTAAGCTAAAATAAATGTGTGATGACATTTGTTCAAATTTAGGAACAAGTGGCCTTCATTTTTCTTTTATTTAAAATTTAAACATATAAGAGAAAATTTGTTTTTCCTCTTTCAATTTCCAAACCTTCTTCTTCTCAAATTCTTTTTCTTCCTTCTTTCAAATTAATGGCAAACCAGAAAATTATTTTTAAAATCTGAAAACTGAAAAGTAAAATGAAATCTGCAATTTAAAAACCTGCAACCTTCAAATCTATTGCAATTCAAACGGGATCAAGATCAACTCAGCAGTTTCAACTTTTAAAACATCAATTTGAGGCATGTAGTAGGATTTCAACATCAAAGCATTTTTTCAGATTTAGGATTCAAGCCTGGAAAAAGGATCAAAAACTGCTCCGCTTACATAGGCCAGTAAATTGTTTTTTTTTAAAACGGATAAGTTGAATTCTGATCCTAATGCATGTGTTAATCTGTGAATTGATATTGGTGTTGCATGGAAATCATTCAGTATTTATATTATTGAATTTATTGATATGTTTATATATGTGTAAAAAGGGTCTGTGTATATATGTAAACACTCTGTTTTCTGTTTTTATTTCAGACTAGGATTCACTTCAAAAATTCAAATCTCCCACTAACATTAATACTTGGCCTTGATGATTAAATGAAAATTGCATGTTAATGTTTGATGGTAATTTTAAAAATAGTTTCTGAAAAATTAAATTTACAAATAATTTTTAAAATGGAAATTACAGTAAGTCACTGTTGCATGTCAAAAATTGATATCTTTAATTCTTGCTTTGGATTATATAAATGGGTTTGTAGTTAAAACTGATGATTTTTAACATGCATTTCATAATTTTTAAGTTGATATCCAATTGGGAATTTGGTGATGAAGGGTTTCGGCAATTTGACAAATTGCCGATGATCAACTCCATGATTTAAGTCGAATTTATGGGCGAAGCTTGCTCTTGTATCATGGATGAAGGGAAAAATGTTGTAGAATTTTCCTATGATCGAATTGTTTGGATTCGATCGAACTAGGGTTTTGTATTGTTTTTGGTTCGGCTTGGCTGTCAAGTCAATTACGGCATGTGTAGTGGATCGGAGGGGATCGCAGGTGTTGTTGTGGGATCTGGAGATCGTGACGTGGCTTCAGGGAGGATGGCACGGCGTCTCGAGATGAGGATTGTCCGGGGTGATCATTTTCTGGTGGTTTATGTTCAGGCAAGTTTTGGGTTAGAGGTCGAAATTTTGATGTGTGAGGTTGTGGTTCGATCTGGGTGTTCGGTCGGGGTCGCATGCGATCGTGTGAACGTCGTTGATGGTCGCGACGACCTACGGTGACCGGAGCTACCGGTGCACGTGCACGATTTAGGGACTGGAAAGTATGGAGTTTGGGGAAGAAAGGATTTTCTCGAGTGGAGCTCATGTTTTTCCTGTATTGACTCGAAGTATAGAAGCATTTGGTCGGACACGGGGCAGGCTCGTGTAATTTGGGTTTCGAACTCGAGTTTTTTGGTCGTATGTTATCTAGTTTGTACTATAAAATATAGAGTTTGCAAATTTTAAACTCGTAGTTTGAATAAATAAAAATCAAGCTTGAGTTTTATAAAAGAAAACAAAATTTAAAACTTGTTGTTTTGAAATAAGTTAATCAAACTTTAAAAAGTATTAATTGAATTTATTTTCAAAATTTAAATTGTTTAAGATGATTTCTTTAGAAAGTAATTAACTTAACTAAAATTTTGAATTTTAATTTAAAGAAGTGTTTTGAATTTTAATTTAAAAGAAATGTTTTCTGTAACGACCCGGAAAATTTTAACAATTTTTAATTGATTCTATAACGTATTTAATTGAATATTTGTGAAATCTTATAATAATTGAATTTTTAAATAAAATGTTTATATATTTAGAATACGTATATTTAAATATAGCAGATTGTAAATTTTCAAATAATTTTATGGAAGTTTATTTAATTGAGAAAACGTGCTGTCCAATTCAAGCTATTAATTGCTTTAATTGATTTCTGAATCAGTGCGTAACGGTTTCTTTTTACTACCGTTAAAGATTTCTATTGCTTAATACTTTTCTAATTCAGGTAGACTTTTCCATTCGTAACCATTAATAAATTTGAGATCATCGACCTTGCTTTTTGTAACAACCCAGAATTTTGAACAATTTAAAAATGAAAATATTTAATTAATTTTAAATATTCGAATGATGATTGACTTGAATTTCAAATTTTCAGGACAAATTGGCGATTAAATTTTAGAATTTAATCTATTTAAGTTGAATAAAATTTGAATTTGACTTTGGAGTTGAATTGAATATTGAATTTGTATTTTAAATTCGAACTAATGACTTAGAAAAAATAGTTTCGATTTTCGAATTTTTATTTATGTAAATTAATAAATTGATGGTTAGTTTTAATAACATTTTTCTTAACTTAAATAAAATGGAATAAAATTTTATCAATACAAAATACAAGTATAAAATCTAATTGTAAAACATGTTAATATAAATTTATGTTTGATAGTTGAACTGCAAAACGTTTATATGTTTATTAAAGAAAATAATTTACAAAACAAATTGAATTTAAAATGGACAAAAATAATATAAAAATAAACAAAAAAATAAAGGAAAAAAAAAGAGAGTACACTACCTTACCTTATCAGCTAAATTCACGCTGTAACCAATGCTAAAAACACGTTCCCCTTCTCCTTAAAACACGAAGCTCCCCCCCCCCCCCATTCATTCGAAACCCAAACAATTCAAACGAAAGAAAAAAATTAATGGCGGCCACGATCGTTCGTCCCCCTTTTCAAAACTAGGGTTTTTCAAAATCGAAGGCGACAACTTCAATTTGCTCAATCGATTCTTCGCCTCTCATGCGACTGCTTCAGGCAAAGGTGAGTGGCTTATTTCACTCACATCTAATCCAAATTCGTGTGATTTCTGATTTGTTCAAGCTTGTGATTTCCGTGGTTGATTAATTGGTGCTCACGGTTTTGTTTTTGGCTTCGTTCGATTTGGTTTGACGTTGATTTTGAGCTATTCTTCTTCTTGGAAATTTCTTTTCGATGTTGTTAATTTCTGGTTTTCTGGTATTCACGACACTGCCTTATCTCGTGAACACCACGGCTCGGCTTCTATTCGACTTCGGTCACTGATTTTGTTTTTTTTTTGACTTTGACGATGTTGTTCTATTTGACTGTGGCCAAGACTTCCACTTTGATTTCTTTGGCATGTTTTACTTTGCCTGTACTCAGTGCACTTATACCATTCGAGATCACGGTATTAGTTATCACTGCATTCATCACATTTACGCACACGCACTCATCAATGTATGCTGTGTATTGCTCACTTTCCTATGTTCTGTTTCATGTGATGTTTATTCGATGTGGCTCTGGTTTGGTATACTCGAGTCTGGTACCATTTGAAGATTGCATCTATTGATATGCACTTTTGTTATTTGCTGTCTGCACTCATGTGTATCTTGTCAATGCATGCATTTCCCTTGTCTCTGCTTTGCCGCTGTAATTTATTTGCTGTGTTGGTTTTTCACTTGGCTTCGTTGAGCTTCCCTCTGTGTCTCGGACCTGAAGCCTGTAGTGATTCTGCCTTTGACTTGAGTTTTACTTCATGATAGTATTTTCACCTGCCTGTACCCAAAGTTGGACTGAATTCCAATTTGTATGAGACTAAGGCCATGGCTTGTGAAATACATTGTGCCATACTGTGCATATGTGTATTTGTAACTTTGTGTATGATATCACCTCTGTTGGTCTATATGCCTGCAGTTCCATGTTGCACTGTCTATGTTGCCCTATTGTATTTATATTTGTAGCCTCTGTGCTTTATTGTTCCACGGTTGCACTTCGATTGCTTCTGTTGGTTCATGAAATTTGTTTTGGGTAAAACTGCCTGTGCACTTGTGTTATTCGAATCTGGAATACTTTTGCACATCACTTGTATTATTTGTAGTTTACTGTATCTTGCGCTCGTGATACAGTGCATTCGATTTGATTCTAAATGGCCTTCGGCCATTTTGATTTTTGGAATGCTTGATTATTTGGAAACTGCTGTTTAAAAATATTTTGAATGTTTGTTGCACCGTCTAGTTTCATTCATTTGTTACTCGTGCATTATACTGTATCAAGTTGATGATTTGGTTGAACTTCGACATTAACTTGATAATGTCTCTGAGTTCTTTGTTTAAGTGCATTTGAATATGTACAGTTGCGACTGCCCTTGACTCTCTGTAGTCGTGGCATTCATTTTGTACTTGCACTTGTATTTCATGATTGTTGTTGCCATATCTTGTGCTCGAGCTCCGTAGCCTTGCTTTGTTCAAGTCATACTTGTAGCCTTTGTGCCTTGTTGTTCCACTGTTGCATGCCTTGTTTTCAAATTTACTTCATGTATTCAAGAGTACATGCATCTTGGAGTCAGTTTCCTTGTAGTGCTTACATTCTTGAAACTATTTGGATTTCTGGAATTACTTGAGTTTCATTGTGCAGTGATATTTTGAATTTTGGTCGAGGCCGTTTGTACTTGCGTTGAATCTGATTTTGATTTGACCTTGTGCACTCAAGTTGGCGAGGCAGTGCACGCGTGCGTGCACTGCAGCCGATCGATATTGATGATTTAAATGATATTTCAATTGTTTTAAAATTGATTTCAATTTTTTAAATTGATTCGATTTAAATTGATGATTTTGTTGTTAATTTCCGTTTTGGCAATTCTGTTGTTTTCTAAATTATCTTCATCAATAATCCCTTCATCTATCCTCATTGATAATTTGAATCTACTGATTTGTTGTTTAACACTGTTAAGTGTTGTATTTACCGTTATCCGATTTCTTGTTAAAGGATCGGATAGGTGAATTTATCTTTGACTGTCGTTTAATTGCTATTTAATTATTATTGCCTCTATGCACTAATAACTGAGTTTGAATTAGACTGACCTGTGTATTATTTTCTTTTGAATATTATACTCGGGTCAGACCGAGTAATTTTACAGCTTGAAGATTTTCAGGCCGCGAAGTTAGAGAGAGTTGGGGAAATTGCTTCACTTTAGCTTTTCGAAGAATTTTTGTACTTAAAGAAATATTCCGCTGTATAAAATTTAATGCATTGTATAAACTCTGATATATGTAAGAAAATTCATTTAATGTGAAATATTATGATTATTCTGTGATTCTTTGGCTGTTTCTGTTTAAACTCTATAAACTGAATAACAATCCGTCATTTTGAACGTCTCAAGTTGGTTTAATTACCGACTGGGGGTGGTCAGAGCGGCGGGTCGTTACAAAAGCGGTATCAGAGCTTTGGTTTACATAAAGCTCAGTTTATGATGTTTAATATGAATAGTTACTAGGATCACTTTAAAGAAAAATGTTTTTCAAATTTAAAATAAGTATGAAATTGTTTTCTTTGAAAAATAAAAGGTATTTTGAAAATTCAAATTTTTTCGAAAATTCCCCTCTCTAAATTTAGGTTTGCGATAGTTTCTCATTCGAAAATCCATTATCGAATTATTGAGATTTATGAAAAATAAAATATAAGTTAAGTGAATTAATGAATTGGTTTAAATCAAATATTTTGAATATCTACAAAATAATAATTGTGAAATAAAATGATATGTCAATTTAGTATAACCAAGAGGATGATTAAACTATAACTTGGGAATTTGATTCTGAATTCTCTTAAAAAATTGATTTCAAATGTTTTGAAGAATGATTTAGTAAATAAATGGATTATAAGTACTTAACTTATAAATGGACTTTTGATATATAATTGAGTTATATAAATTGAATTGAATTAATAAAGAAGATTTATAAATCGAAGTTTTATAAATAGAAATGGAATTTGTAAAGATTGTTTATAAATTCGAAACCAATTGAATTTGATAAATGAAAAATAGAAGTTATTAAAGGAGATATATTCGTGATTTTGGATAGCGAATTATCCTTTAAGTTAAATATTGTGATAGTAAATGTTGGTTGGGAATTTTATCCACGATTTTGGCGGTGGATAATCCTTTAAATAAAAGTGCAGAAACACTGAATTGATTTAAATAAGCGTATTCACGATTTTGGACAGTGAATATATTATTAACTAAAACAGATATGTTTTAGGGAAGTGATATTATGGAATGCAAAGTTCAAATGAGATTTAGATTTCAAATTTGAAGTTGTCAACATGATAATCCATTATAGGTTTAATAAATTCAGTGATGAATTTGAATTTAAACATGCAGAAAATTAAATTAAGTGAAAAACTTAATATTGAAAAGTTTGAAATTGGTTTAAAACTAATATTATGAAAAGTATGAGGAATTCAAACTATGGATTAAGTTGAAGTTGAAATTGAAAAAGTTAATGGTTTTAAAGATGTTTTAAAATACATTAAGTATCGAATACATAGATTTCAACATTCATTGTTGAAATAGGCGTTTTCGAGAAATAAGGAAATGGTGGACTATAACACTGTTGTTATAGTAAATGGTTTCCGAAAGGAAATGTTGTTTATACTATTGGGATTTATATATCTATCTTAAATTTCGAATCCCTATACTAGTGATTTTTGAGTTGTCGTAACGATGTTTTACGTAACATTCGTTTTGACTCAAATAAATGTGTTTAAAAGAACGCCTTCCTTAAAGAATGGAATATATACTTAATTTTGATTCAAGTATATTGAATATTTTCCGTGTTGAAAATAAATGAACTTGTGAATTACTTATTAAATAAGTATGGAAATGTTTTCCAATAGGAAATGAAAGGTTTGAAATTTTATCTTTTAAAGATAAATTGAAAAAAATGAATATTTGAAATTTGTTTCAAATGGTTAAGTTGGAAAATTATATTATCTTGTAAAGATATTTTTGGAAAATTTGAACGATCAGTTCAACTTGAATATTTTCCAAAAAGATTGAATCTTGAGTTTAACTTTGACATCAAAAACAATATAAGTTGAACTTTGAATTTTGGATAGTCGATTTGGATTGTATGTCTAGCATTGTGAATTGATGACATAGCAATTGATCTCTATTAAATATATATCTGTTGGTGGCGGAGAATTTATTCTTTTAGCTTAACACCCTTCTCTGAGACGTACGAGCTTAGAGGTTATATATCGATAGACACCAATTATGTGTTGAGAATTGACGATGTAACGTGAAATCCAAATCGAATGTGAAGTCGATAATGAATTGGATTATGAATGTGAATTAGGTTTGAGATAACCTTCAATTTTCAAATCGATTTAGAGGAAAATTTTAAACGAGATGGAAAATTTTGGAATCCTCTATTTGTTATGAATGTGAATTGAGTTTTCGTAACTTATGTATGTGAATGTAATAATTCGAAAACCATCAGTTTGGAAAGTCATTATTATGAAAAGTCCTGTGTAGGTTTACATAGGTATGATATGTACGAAATGTGAAATGAAGTACTATATGTATATGACATATGTTTTCTAAAACTGAGGATATGGAAATGTACCTTCCATTTATTATTTGTGAAGGTGATTGGAACTCGGTGGAGTGTCCATTGGAAATCGTAGCTACGTAGAATTTCCATTAGTGGAATGTCCATTGGGACTGGAATCCCCCACGATGGATCATCGTGTTGGGATTATGTGAATTGATGCTGGCGTAATTCGTGGGGCGTGATGCCTACAGTTACAAGCGATTCCATTGGGATAGTGGCGCAACCGCCGTGTAAACTGCGATCTAGAGGCCGAAGCGTAATTTGAGGGGCGAGATGCCTACGGTCACGAGCGATTCCACTGGGATAGTGGCGTAACCGCCGTGTGAACCGCGATCTATGGCAACAACCATCGCGAAATTCAAGAGAGATGTGAAATCTATAGTTGCAAGCGATTCTACTGGGATAGTAGCATAACCGCTGGGTAAACTGTGATCCATGGGGGAACGTGCTTTCCATATCCATTTTTTAAAAAGAATTTTTAAAAAGTATTTTCACTGGGAGTTGAAACAAGTATATTTAGTACTTGGAGATTTTTAGACTTGCGCCTGGCCAGCGTATGCATAATGTCTGTAAGAACGAAGATGGACTTGTTAAACTTCGAGTTAGCAAGTATTTTCAAAACTTTGAATAGCAAATCAATAGTCTGAAATTAGAATTACATAATTCTAACCTAATGAATTAAGGAAGAAGATTTTTAAAATATCTTGAAAGCACACAGCTTTGGAAAAGATATAATATGCAAATATCTAGCATGAAGAATTTCAAGTTTAAAAATCTGAGTTTTGTAAGTCAAAATTTTTGCTAAAAGACTTTTGTGTCTTGATTATAGAAATCAATAAACAAAGCTAGTGAGATAATATAAAAGAAATGAATCCTATATTTATTTATAAGATTCGAACTTGGTAAAAATTGTGTAGGGTATAAATATCGGTGAAATTTAGCAATCGTTTTCCTAACTTATAATTTCGGGACGAAATTCTTTTAAGGAGGGAAGATTGTAACAACCCAGAATTTTGAACAATTTAAAAATGAAAATATTTTATTAATTTTAAATATTCGAATGATGATTGACTTGAATTTCAAATTTTCAGGATAAATTGGCGATTAAATTTTAGAATTTAATCTATTTAAGTTGAATAAAATTTGAATTTGACTTTGGAGTTGAATTGAATATTGAATTTGTATTTTAAATTCGTACTAATGACTTAGAAAAAATAGTTTGGATTTACGAATTTTTATTTATGTAAATTAATAAATTGATGGTTAGTTTTAATAACATTTTTCTTAACTTAAATAAAATGGAATAAAATTTTATCAATACAAAATACAAGTATAAAATCTAATTGTAAAACATGTTAATATAAATTTATGTTTGATAGTTGAACTGCAAAACGTTTATATGTTTATTAAAGAAAATAATTTACAAAACAAATTGAATTTAAAATGGAAAAAAATAATATAAAAATAAACAAAACAAAAAAGGAAAAAAAAAAAAGAGTACACTGCCTTACCTTATCAGCTAAATTCACGCCGTAACCAATGCTAAAAACACGTTCCCCTTCTCCTTAAAACACGAAGCTCCCCCCCATTCATTCGAAACCCTAACCATTCAAACGAAAGAAAAAAATTAATGGCGGCCACGATCGTTCGTCCCCCTTTTCAAAACTAGGGTTTTTCAAAGTCGAAGGCGACAACTTCAATTTGCTCGATCGATTCTTCGCCTCTCTTGCGACCGCTTCAGGCAAAGGTGAGTGGCTTATTTCACTCACATCTAATCCAAATTCGTGTGATTTCTGATTTGTTCAAGCTTGTGATTTCCGTGGTTGATTAATTGATACTCACGGTTTTGTTTTTGGCTTGGTTCGATTTGGTTTGACGTTGATTTTGAGCTATTCGTCTTCTTGGAAATTTCTTTTCGATGTTGTTAATTTCTGGTTTTCTGGTATTCACGACACTGCCTTATCTCGTGAACACCACGGCTTGGCTTCTATTCGACTTCGGTCACTGATTTTGTTTTTTTTGACTTTGACGATGTTGTTCTATTTGACTGTGGCCAAGACTGCCACTTTGATTTCTTGGGCATGTTTTACTTTGCCTGTACTCAGTGCACTTATATCGTTCGAGATTGGGGTATTAGTTATCACTGCATTCATCACATTTACGCACACGCACTCATCAATGTATGCTGTGTATTGCTCACTGTCCTATGTTTTGTTTCATGTGATGTTTATTCGATGTGGCTCTGGTTTGGTATACTCGAGTCTGGTACCATTTGAAGATTGCATCTATTGATATGCACTTTTGTTATTTGCTGTCTACACTCATGTGTAGCTTGTCAATGCATGCATTTCCCTTGTCTCTGCTTTGCCGCTGTAATTTATTTGCTGTGTTGGTTTTTCACTTGACTTCGTTGAGCTTCCCTCTGTGCCTCGGACCTGGAGCCTGTAGTGATTCTGCCTTTGACTTGAGTTTTACTTCATGATAGTATTTTCACCTGCCTGTACCCAAAGTTGGACTGAATTCCAATTTGTATGAGACTAAGGCCATGGCTTGTGAAATACATTGTGCCATACTGTGTATATGTGTATTTGTAACTTTGTGTATGATATCACCTCTGTTGGTCCATATGCCTGTAGTTCCATGTTGCACTGTCTATTTTGCCCTATTGTATTTATATTTGTAGCCTCTGTGCTTTGTTGTTCCACGGTTGCACTTCGATTGCTTCTGTTGGTTCATGACATTTGTTTTGGGTAAAACTGCCTATGCACTTGTGTTATTCGAATCTGGAATACTTTTGCACATCACTTGTATTATTTGTAGTTTACTATATCTTGCGCTCGTGATACAGTGCATTCGATTTGATTCAAAATGGCCTTCGGCCATTTTGATTTTTGGAACCCTCTGCTTGATTATTTGGAAACTGTTGTTTAAAAATATTTCGAATGTTTGTTGCACCGTCTAGTTTCATTCATTTGTTACTGGTGCATTATACTGTATCAAGTTGATGATTTGGTTGAACTTCGACATTAACTTGATAATGTCTCCGAGTTCTTTGTTTAAGTGCATTTGAATATGTACAGTTGTGACTGCCCTTGACTCTCTGTAGTCGTGGCATTCATTTTGTACTTGCACTTGTATTTCATGATTGTTGTTGCCATATCTTGTGCTCTAGCTCCGTAGCCTTGCTTTGTTCAAGTCGTACTTGTAGCCTTTGTGCCTTGTTGTTCCACTGTTGCATGCCTTGTTTTCAAATTTACTTCATGTATTCAAGAGTACATGCAGCTTGGAGTCAGTTTCCTTGTAGTGCTTACATTCTTGAAACTATTTGGATTTCTGGAATTACTTGAGTTTCATTGTGCAGTGATATTTTGAATTTTGGTCGAGGCCGTTTGTACTTGCGTTGAATCTGATTTTGATTTGACCTTGTGCACTCGAGTTGGCGAGGCAGTGCACGCGTGCGTGCACTGCAGCCGATCGATATTGATGATTTAAATGATATTTCAATTGTTTTAAAATTGATTTCAATTTTTTAAATTGATTCGATTTAAATTGATGATTTTGTTGTTAATTTCCGTTTTGGCAATTCTGTTATTTTCTAAATTATCTTCATCAATAATCCCTTCATCTATCCTCATTGATAATTTGAACTACTGATTTGTTGTTTAACACTGTTAAGTGTTGTATTTACCGTTATCCGATTTCTTTTTAAAGGATCGGATAGGTGAATTTATCTTTGACTGTCGTCTAATTGCTATTTAATTATTATTGCCTCTATGCACTAATAACTGAGTTTGAATTAGACTGACCTGTGTATTATTTTCTTTTGAATATAATACTTGGGTCAGACCGAGTAATTTTACAGCTTGAAGATTTTCAGGCCGCGAAGTTAGAGAGAGTTGGGGAAATTGCTTCACTTTAGCTTTTCGAAGAATTTTTGTACTTAAAGAAATATTCCGCTGTATAAAATTTAATGCATTGTATAAACTCTGATATATGTAAGAAAATTCATTTAATGTGAAATATTATGATTATTCTGTGATTCTGTGGCTGTTTCTGTTTAAACTCTATAAACTGAATAACAATCAGTCATTTTGAACGTCTCAAGTTGGTTTAATTACCGACTAGGGGCGGTCAGGGCGGCGGGTCGTTACACTTTTATTATTCCCTGTAGTTTCGTGCACTGACTTTACTTTTCCCACTACCCATAATTTTCTCTATACGTTTCTTTTGCAATTGAAGCATATATTTATATTTATGGTGGTGCGTTTATTCTGGTCTCCCTTTTATTTTGTTTTTAACACTCGAAAGAATCTCAAATCATCAAGCTAGTAGCATCCGTTCCTTCCCTCGCTTTCATAAGGCCTATAATATATAAACAACTTGCTTATAGATCTGAACACAACTTTGTCATCAAATTTAATGTGCCTTCCTTTCCCTATTATTTCGGTTCCAATCTTCCTAGTAAATGGCTTTAATAAATTTTGGCTAAATCATAGCTACGGACTTTTCAAATTTCTTTCATTTTATATTTATTTCCAATTCCTTCATTTGCTTCAAAATTTTTGAACGCCTAATCATCTCAGCATGTATATATAATGTAAGCCTACCTTTCCTTAGAAAGCTATTGCTCACAAAATTTCCTGATTTCTTTCCTTTTATCCATTTTTATATCCTTGACTTTCAAAACTCATTTTGTGTTGTACAAACAAACAAAAATTTATTGCTTTAAGTGTATAGCTAAATCAACTATTGACCATTACAATTACTTTTATTTTTATATTCATTTCAATTTATTACTTAATAACGTTTTGATGAATCAATGGACAGCTTTACGTTTCTTTTGCTTTTGAAAACTTTATATTTATAGTGTACGTTTCTTTTGCATTTCAAAAATTTGAAACATGCTGCCCCATTTCAGCCATTAATTGTTTTAATTATTTTTCTTAATCGACATATAACCGTTGCTTTTTATTATTCCTGGATTTACATCCATACTTTAATCTCTGCTGTTCCATTTATTTCATTTGAAATCTAAATTTATTTACCATTCATTTATACGCCTCTTTCTCTTCCTCTTTTTACGTTATTTCCCTGCTTGCAAGATCTGTTGCCATTCCCGTATTTATTTCTTTCCTTTTTGAAATTTAAAACGTATACGTTTTATATTTATTTATTTCTAAACCATCCATTGCCTTTCCTTTAAATCAATCCATTCTCTTCTTATTTGTTTTAATTTATTTCCTCTTTTCACCAACACTCAATCTTTATACATATTTGTTTTAATTCATTTTCGTTATTCATGTGCATTCAATCTTTATACATATTTGTTTTAATTTATTTTCTCTTTTCACCAACATTCAATGTTTACATACATATTTGTTTCATTTTATTTCCTCTGTTCACCAGCATTTAATCTTTATATATTTGTTTTAATTTATTTCCTCTTTCTTTTCTTTTTTCTCCTTAAATTATAGGAATAAATTCCTAAATTTCCTCTAGCCATTACTATCTTTATTTCTTGCCACTTTAAACAAAATTTCTTTCCACTCTATCAATGTGAGGCTTTTCTTATAAATACAAATCACTCGTACATACCCTACTCCATATCAATAGATCTTCATCTCCTCTCTTGCGTGTGAAGCTTCTTCTGTAGGTAAATGGCTACACTAATTTTTTTCTTCTTCTTATTTCTTTTCATTTTCTTCTTCTTTTTCCTCCTTTTCTTTTGTTTTCTTATTGTTTATATTGCTTTTGCTTTTCCTTTATTTTAAGCATAACATTCTTCAAGTATATATTTTACATTATAAGTATGTTTATATAGTGCAGCGCAAGTATACATTAAATATAAAGTTATAAACATTTGCATTTGTTCTATGGTTAGTTTTATATGGGTATTTATTGAAATTTGTTTAGTATGAATTTTGAATATACATTGGGTTATTTCATACTGTTTATATATAATATAAGATGTTTAGCAGTCTGCATATATGTTACAGCATGTAAGATTTTTATAAAAAAAAAAAGTTGTTAATTTTATGTTGTATTGTTTATAAAAAGGTGTTAATTTTATAATATATATATTGTGGGACAGTATACATTTATAAACATATTAATATACAGTAAGTTATAAAACATAAGTTTGATATATAGGTAGAGTTTGCATGGGTTTAAATTTTCTTCTGTTGTTTAAAATATAGTTGTAGAGTTATAAAATTTTGGGGAGAATATATAGTATAATATATTTTAAGTTAGTTTGTGTGTCTGTCCAGAGATGAATTATTATACAAATACAGTTTTATAAGATCTAAGATTTGTTGTTTTAAAATGTAAGTTTATACTAGTGATTATATGGGTTAAAATTTGACATTGATATTTTTAAGATGATAAAGAAAGTTTAATGTAAGTGTTAACATGTAAGAAATGCCTGAAGCCTGTTTTAATATTAAAGAAAGTACTGGAATTTAAATTGTTAAATTAAGTTGGAGCTGTGCTCTCGCCCTTCTCTTTCTTATAAATATTTTGCAAAAGGTAAATTTATATCAAGTATAAGGTGTGTAGTGTTTCAACAAATTAAGAAAAGTCGATATTGGTCTTAACAATAATAATGTGGAATGTTGACTTAAATGTTGATTTAAATATGATTATAAAAAATTTATGTTAATATTGGTTTTAAACATAGTTTTGCAGTTTTCTATTATTTGCGTTTGTTTGAAAACGTATGTATGTATATGTAATTTTAATGCGTTTCAAAACTAATATTGGTTAAGAGAGTAGTATAATAGAATAATATTTGTATTTCATTTCGGTCTACATAAAGCAGTTTCTGATCTATTTTCATCGATCTCTATTTATCAGTTGTCCATCGTATTCGTGCCAACCTTGCTTCGCTTTGAAAATTTTGTTTGGATTTGTTCGATGTCTAGATCGTGATCCAGCGTAGCTCAATTCTTTGTCCAATCTATCTAGCCTCGAAAGGTGAGCAATCACTCACGATTAACATTCTTTTATTCATTAAATTTGATTTCAATTGAAACGACAATTGAAATATGCTGCTGTAATTATTTAAATTTGTTATATATGCTATTATCTGTAACTGTTCACCTGCGGGATATGACACCATATCCTGTTGTTTATATCATATTGTTATTGATGATATATGCTTGTTATTTTATTGTATTATATGTTATCACTCTGCAAGTTCCCTGTAGTTTAGAAATCACTATGGGTTGAAATGATACATACCCGAACGGACTTTAGAATAGGAGAAAATCGTTATGGGTTGAAATGATAAACCCAAGCGATTTTCATTTAATTGAATTTGGGATTACGGGTTGAAATGATATCCGCCCGTATATATTTAATGTACGGATTGAAATGATAAATATCCGTAGCACTAGACTATATGATAGGAAATATATACAGACACCGTTGGTCTATATAAATATTCTGAAAATAATTTTTATAATTTTGGAAAAAAATATAAGGTTTAAATAATATTGATTCTTAAGATATTATATAAATGGAAATTTTATATATAGATTTAGTCGTAATATTTGATTTAAATTAGATTAATTTAATACGGATAATATGGTTGAGTATTTATGTAAATCTATATTTCAAATAGATTTTCTTGTAATAAATTGAATAATTAAGATTGAGAGATAAATTTTGGTTTATTAAAAATAGTATTTAAATGAGGATTTATTTAATTAAATCAATTTGAAATTTTTGAAAGGGAAATTTAAAGGTATGATTTTATAACTGGATTTTTGATTTATGTGATTTAATGAATATTTCACGTTTAAATAAATTAAAGAAAATATTGAGTAAAATGTAATTTAAGGTTACTTAAATGATATTGTATCTAATGAGGGAGTATTTCAAGACTAAATAATAATGAGGTTAAATCGAGATCTATAGGAAACTGTTAAATTGAACATTTAAATACTAAAGCTTTGAACTATATTGGAATTTAAATGGTGTATTTTGAGATTCGGATCTGTATTTGAAATCAATATAGTTGAATTTGTTATTTAGAAACTAAATTGAATTAAAATGAAAATTTAGGTTGAACTAAATTTGAATTTATTATTTAGAAAACTAAATTGAATAAAAATTTAGTTTGAAACGTTGAATACTTAAAGTCTTGAAATATATTGAAATATAAAGGGGTATTTTGTGATTACAAATCCGAATTTGAGATCGATAAAATTGAAGTGGTTATTTTTGGAATTGAGTTGAATTAAAATTGAAAATAATTTACTGTATAAATTATTTAATATATGTAAATACTATTTTGGGAAATATAGAGATATTTGAAGTGAAATGATATTTGGTTTTGAAGTATAAATTAAGCTGAAATGACCACGGTGTATAGTGTATATTTCTACCTTGTAGATAGTTCCATGGACCCTTAGAGGATGGTTATCCCAAACATCCTTTAAGTTACTTGTATTTTAGTTGATATTTCATTTGAGTTGGATTTATTGATATAAGAATGTTAATCCTGACTCGAGTGTTTTGTGTTTTGCTTTACGCTCGGGTCAGACTGAGTGATACAGCATTTGAGACTCACCTTCGAAGTTGGAGCTTTGCTTGAAGATCCAGCTATCTATTCCTTCATTCATCCAGTTGATTGGTTCAGAGAAGTCATCTGTTGCATTGGAGACTTCACTGCATTTGAACCATTCGGTTGTATTTTATTTCTAACTCTGAGGTATATAGTAGCTTCATAAACTACTATTCTTTATCTATTCCCCTGCGTTATATTACTCTGTGATCTGTGATTGATTTACTTACTGTATATTTTAAGTTTTGCCAAATTTTAATTAACAATATGGTTTTATTGTCGATTTGAATGGTCCAAAATAGCGGGTCATTACATTTTCATTTTAAAATATTAAATCAAAGTTTTTAAGAAATGTTTAAAACTAAGTTTTCAAATTTTGTTTAAAACGAATAAGTTTGAATTAGATAGTTAAAGTGTTTTAAACTTTAGAATTGATTTCTTAATGCTTTATTTCAAATAAAGTTAAAGTTATAATTTTGTAAACCAATAGAATAATTTGTCTTTAAAGTTATTTAAATTTAATTAATTCAAATGATTAAATTGTGAGGATAATTAAGATTAAATTATTATTGATATGAACTTAAGAATACTTAATTGAATATGATTTATTAAGAAGTAAAAGAATTAATTAAGATAAATGATTTTCTTAATTAATTAAGGATTTTGAAATATAAGAAGTTAATTAACTAATTATTTAATTAATTTTAAATGATTAGTTAATTGTTTGTTTAATTTTTAATAATCACTTAAATATGAATTAATTAAGTGTAATTACTTAATGAAGCAATTAATGGTGAATTACTTAAGGTAATGAAGAAGAAAAATTACTTATGGAAGTAATTAATGGAAAAATTACTTATGGAAGTAATTAAAGTAAAGTGATTAAGGGTTAATCACTTGATGTTATTAATCTAAGGATTAATTAAGTAAATTGATTTGAAGTTAATTAATTATGTAATAATTAATTAATTGAAGAATTAAGGATTATTTAATGATGGAATTAATTACTTGTTATGTAATTAATTAAGAGAGTAATCATCTAATGGAAGTAATTTGAAGATAATTACTTATGTAAGTAATTAAGGATTAATTACTTAGTAATTTTAGTTAATTAATTAATGTGATTAATTAATTATTTAAAGAGATTAATTTAAGATTAATTACTAAGTGTAATTAATTAAAAATGTAATTAAATAATAAAGTAATTAATTAAGGATTATTTATTAATTTAATTGATTAATAATCACTTAATGAAGTAATTAAAGATTAATTAATTAGATTAATTAATCAAAGGCTTAATATAATTAATTAAGATAGATGAGTAATTACAAGTTATTAATTACTGTTTATGATTAATGAGATGATTAATTACAAGTTAATTATTTAATTTATTAAAGAAATTATTAATTAATAAGGATTATTAGTTAATATAATTAATAAAATTAATCAAGGTTATTTAATAAAAGTGATTAACTAAAGTATGATTAATTGTAATTAATAAAGGATTAATGTGATTAATCATAGTTGATTAATTAATGGAAACAAATGAAGGATCATTAATTATTGTAATTAATGATAGTAATTAAAGGTTAATTACTATATATGGTTAAGGGTAATTACTTGAATATAATTAATAATTAATCAAGGAAGATTAATTAAGAAAGATCGTTAAGTGATCATTAATTAATAAATTTGTAATTAATTAATGATGAGTAAGAAGGGTTAAAGTTAATTGAATTGATTAAGAGTTAATCAATTCTGCTTTTGGATGATTGGTTGATTGATATTGGGTGATTGATATTAGATGATTGATATTGGATGTTTGATGGATAATTTGGGTGTGATATCTCTGATATGTGATATGCTGCTTTGTGAGATGAATGTTTGATATGAATTATCTATTGTGATAATGCGACATCTATCTGTTTATATCATTCTGAATATAAGTTAATTGTTTAAACCCTTAAACAACTTGGACATTAAAATGGCGTTTGGGTTCGATGAGACCAGGATCGGGTTTCCATATTTGGATAATCCAAAAACCACATCGATTCAAATTAAACGTTAGGTCGGGAATCCAAGTGGAGCTTAGTGAAGACTCGAAGTGTAAGAACTATTCGTCAGTATAACTCTGGGGGTGATTCCGTGATGAGTTTGACGGAAATAGTACTTTCAGGTTCGAGATGGTGATTCAGAGTGCAAGGGCTATGGTCGTTGACTCTGAGGGTGATTCCAAAATGAGTGCAATGAGATAGTACCTTTGGTTTCGTTCGAACCCGGAACGAACTTGTATGGATTGAATGCTTTCAGAACATCGTCAGGTGGACGATGAGCATTCTAAGTTAGATGTGTTCTATAAAGGTAATCGCAGCCTCAAGCCTCATCAACCGGGAATGGCTAAAACAGGGGAGGGGCAGCAAGGCTAGGTGGGTAGCACCCATTTCAGGGTGAGGTCATCCCTGTCAAGATGTCCCTTTTTATTTCGGCTTAGTGGGTGGTTGGTCGCGCCAACCACGGGGTGATCGTACTCGGGACTGTTCAGTAAGGAATGGTCCCGGCTTTGTGTTGCAGGGGATTGGGAATAATCCTCGGTACGGTGATCTAGGCTACGTACTATGATGGGCGGTACCCCGGTAGCCCTGCCATTGATGGGAACCCATTCTTCCTACGAGACCCTACGGTTTTGTTTGTATTACCCACTGTTGTGGCTAGTAGCTGGAATTTAATAATGTAACAATTTTGGCTATTTCTTATTTACTTGAAATCCCTAGACACTATTATAATATCACTGGATTTCCTATCAAATGTTTTGGTTAGCGTAAGGTAAAAACTTTTCCATGTTTGTGTGTAGGAAGTCTTACGTGATACCTTTTCTTTTCAAAGGTTTTTCTAAAGTTAAGCAACTTTAACCCGTTGACTCACACCAGACCCCTGTCTTACCCGAGTGTTTGTTTTTTGTTTTATTAAACTCTTAGGTACTCATATTATGTATGAGTAGTCGAGGGATTCAGGTTTGCTTGACGAAATCTGGAGGAGTTTTGGAGCTGGAGGCTTTAGCGTATAGATATATTATGGTTCTGTTGTGTTTGTGTGATATCTGTATCTTGTGATATCTTGAGTTGTATAGTTAGACAGATGTTTATAACTATCTAATATGAATGTATAAGTTGTGTACTCTGATGTAATATGATACTATGTAATATTTTATGTGATATATTATATTTCATTCGTTCCGCTGTGAGTATTTGATGTTGTTGAGTTTCTTCTTTCTTATCTTTCTTTCTTAATTCATGATGCGTTTTTCTAGAGATAGAAAAATGGGTCGCTACACAATACCTGGTCTAGATCAGAGTACCAAGCATCACTCCTGACCCCTTGCAACACAAGACCAGAGCTATCCCTTACTGGATAGTCCGAATAAGATCACCCCACGGTTGGAGTGACCAACTATCACACAAAGCCGAATAAAAAATGACCTCTAGACATGGGAAATCTTACCCTAATTGGTGGCTAGCCACTTAGCCTTCCGCACCACCCCTATATTAGCCATTCTCGATTGATGAGGCTTGAGGCTTGCGTTACCTTTTTAGGACACATTTCACTTAGAATGCTCATCGTACTCCTGACGATGTTCTGATAAAATTCATCCATACAAGTTGCTATGGGTCTGGAGACACCGAATCACCATCTTTATCATCTTCACGGTCTTTATTTGTAAACGTTTCAAAGCGGATCGAAGTGGTTTTTGGATAATCAAATCTGATCCCAGTCTCTTCAAAACGATTAGCACAACCAATATTGATAGTCGGTTATTTAACTATCAAATAACATTCACAGCAAACATCATGCCTTAAATAATTTTCCTAAATTATGTATCACAAAAATATCTTCATAAGATATTATTTCTATATTTCAACACTTTGAAAAATAGTTTCAAACTCCTTTTATTCACACGGAATAAATTTAAATCTTTGCCCACCCTTAGAATATTTTCCCCCTTCATTAGTTTCTTAACACTAGAAAAATATTCACTTTTATTTCCTATTTCTTTCTCAAAAATCATTTACAATTTCATTTTTTCAATTCCCAACCCATTTCACTTGAATTTTATAAACTCCGGAATTCCTTAATTTATTCCCTTTAATGTTTCCAAAGCCATTTATTTATTTTAAAAATTCTAGTTTTCACTTCTACTTCCCTTGTGAATTTTATTTCACCTTCCGAAGTTCGCTTATTTTGGCTTTATAAATTCATTTAGGTTTCCACTATAAGATCTTCTTCTAAATCTTATTCGATTTATAAACTTAGCTTCCCATCTCGAGTGGATTTATAACTTAAATTTCAAAACACTTAAAAATATATAAACTAAGAACATTGGTTTACTTTCAAAATATGGGTTTAGACAGATTATAAATATCAATATCCCAATAGTAGTAAAGTCCATATGCAGTTGCTAATTAATTTTCAAGGTTGTTTTATAAAATTAGAGTTTATTTCAGGCAAAGTGTATTTATAGAAAATCCAATATTTCCCATTTCCATTTATAAAATCCTTTGGATTCGTATCTCATCGATCTTATCCAAATTTATCACCATTCTCATATTCGAAATATATTACAATGTTTCTCTTCCAGCAATTCCCATACTAGATATAAGTTCACATCATTAACTTATATTTTCAACATATCCACTGATATCATTTTATCTCATTTATAAACCCTGTTTATAAATTTTTAAACTCCCTTGATATTTTCATGTATTTATAAAACCAATTCTTTATTTATAATCCCATTGTAACATTTTTAGCCTTTAATAAAAATTTCGTTTTATATCAAAGTCTATTTATCGATTCAAATATCTCATTTAGCCCTTAATGGATAATTTAATTCAAGTCTTTACTTGGCAATTTATAATGGTTGAATAATACCAAGTTAGCCTATATATTTCTTTATTCTTCTTAATTCCTTTTTAAATTGCTTCACTTAATTATTATGGTATTAAAAAATATCTAAATTAAATTCCCAAGTCATTTATCATTTTACAATTCATTCACACTATCCATATCAATTTATCCATCATGTCATATATCAATATATATAAGAAATAATAAATATTTTAAAGGAATCCAGTTGGATCCCTCCAACCTATTTTTCTACATCCATAGATGTTAGTCAACAAAAAACACCAAATCCCACCTCGAGGGGGATGTCGTGTTATAAAGGGTCATCCGCTATTATGCGGGGCGCATAGGGTCTCAACCACTATATAATGCGGGAATATCAATCACTCCAATATATATATATATATATATATATATATATATATATATATATATATATATATATATATCATCCAACGGATAATTATTTAATTCATTCAAGCACATCAAATAATTTCAATTTATTCATTTAAATTAAACTAGGCAATCCAAATGAGTGAGAAGATCTCACCTTTGCTTTTTAATTTGCAATCCACTTCAACCTCGACTTGGTTTCACGACTTTTGACCTTGTATAAACAATTATATGATTTTATTAATATTCAAACAAATCGAACAATTTATTACCTTTAAACAATTTAATTAACTAATATTTTTAATTTATGTAACAACCCGATATTTTCATACATTCGCATCCGCACATGTCGGACTTGAATTGCTCAGCATACCGCATTGTAAATAAATTTGGAGCAAATGAAAACAATCACATAATCACAGACACAGAAATATTAGAATAACTTGCAGCGGAAATTAAAATACCATGGTAATTCATGAAGCTACTATAACAAAGTCTCAAAACAAAATACATAATATCAGTCTGAAAACAAACACAATAGAAATCCCAAATACATAGAAGTTCACTAATACAAGAGCTGAAATAGAAAAACTGAAATTGAAAGATAGATATATAGATAAGAAGAATCTCCTGCGATTCCTAGCTCCAGAAAGAGAAATCAAAAGCTAAGCTGTGAATACTCAGGCTGACCCGAGCGTAAAGCAAAACACAAAACACTCGAGTCAGGACATACATACTTATACAATGTAAACCAAGTCAAGTGAACTGTAATAAAGGTACAAGTAACTTAAAGGATGCTTAGGACTGTCCATCCTCTAAGGATCCGTTAAACTATTTACTATATTAATATTGCGCTATTATAATAATGTCTACAGTAAAATAAACTTGCTTTAAAATAGCGTTAAGGAGTGACCCAATATTCCCCTTAACATGTAATAGTCCCAGTAGTCCATCCAGTATCAACATATCTCCAAAACGGGAGACTACCCTAAATACTCCATGGGATACGGGAGAAAAATAAACTCGTAGTAAGGCTCGCTACGGTAGGTGACATGGCACAACTAGGCAATGCAAGGTAGATATACCAATTATGCTTCTGGGCTGGTGGTAACGCATAGCAGCCACTACGACCCACCTCGGAACACACTCCCACGTCAAAATTGGAGGATGACAATCAAATCAACCACAAGACAGAGTATAGTACCAAAGAAGTGCGTCCTATAGGAGGAGCTACCTCACTTGGTCGTCGATCTCTCCTGTTTTAGCCACCTTAAGCCAACTCACGGAAGTCGGGTCCATGTTCATACCTCAATAGGATCGTCCACCATCCTACTTCATTCTGGAATCTTCACCGCGTACACAGTTGTTAAAATGGTTTTCGGTATCGACAAAGAGTATGTCCATATCCAATTCCGGTCTCTTTAACAACCAATCATTATTATAACCGGTGGTAATACATTTCAAAAATAGAATATATTTTAAAACCAAAACCATTTTTATTTCAAAACTATATTCAAATCAAATAGTTTATCATTTCCATTTCAAACATATATTCACCTTAAAAAAATCATAATACTCTCATTGTTATAACTTTTCAAACCAAAAAACTTGAAATCGTTACACTTTGAAAATCATAACATTTCGAAATCATACATTTGATATAATCCTATAATTCTTTACATTTTACACATTTATACAATTTATCCTAAATTTTCAAATTTCCAATTAAATTAAATTCAAACCATCAGTTTCAATTAAATTCAGTTTCCCAACAAACCATTTCAAAATTCAAATATCATATCCTTTCAAAATATCATTCATTTATATTTTCAATACCATTCCAAATCACATTTTAAAGTAGTTTATATTTCAAATCAGAATACTCCATTTAAACAATTAAAAAAGAAGTCATTATACTTATAAAACAAATATTCAATTCTCAAAAATTTATTCTTTTCTGAGTTCATTTATTCAGTTAAAAACAACAAAACATTAAAATTTCAGCTTTCCACGGCACTTAGAAAATGCTACAGTAAGTTATATTTGAAAACAATTCAATTCAGCAAAGACGGCATTTAAAACTGTTGTAATAGTTCTATTATATTCAAAAATCTCATTTCGGCCAACTGCAGCACTTAACAAGTGCTACAATAGCCTTTTATTTAGTTTCAGATTTTAGTTTTAACTCTGCAACTACAGCACTTACCAAGTGCTATAGTATCACTTAGTTAATTTTAGTTTTTAGTTTATTTACATCAACTACAACACTTACAAAGTGTTGTAATATCCTTTACAACAGATTTTAACTTAACTTCAGAAATGATAGCATTTGTGAAGTGCTATAAAATTCAATTTTCGGATTTTCAATACAATTTCAGCAAGAATTAAACTTCAATTTAAACCATTTTAAACTTATAAAAATCATATTTTTACACTCAAAAATATTCATTTAAATATCCTTTAACTTATGATTTTTATAAAGTAAATTTCGTATAAAAATCAAATTTCAATAATTCACTTATTAAAGTCGAGCATACAGATTTCAATTCTTTACATTTTAAAAATTAACTTAACACTTAAATTTTTATTTACCATTTAAATTATATACTAAGTTTCCATTTTATTTTCTAACTTAACTTTTATTTTAAAACCAAATCTCAAATTTAAATATTTAAGCTATATTCAAATTTCACTTTTAAACATTGATTTATTTAACCATTTTAATTCATAGAAAAATCAATAACACTTTATTAAGTCATTTTAAATTCAAATTTAAATCCAATTATCATATTTTATTTACTTAACTTAAACTCCATTTTTAAACAAAATCACAAATTCAAAATTTATTTATATTTCAAATTTAATCTTAACCATTTATTTATTTCACATTATTTAACTTGTTGAAAAATCATTAATACTTAATAAAATCATTATAAATTAAATTTAAATTAAAATATCATAATATAAAATTTTAAAAATACTCTAAAAATTTCCAGAAAAATAATATATAATAACCACGGGTCTGTATAATATTTTCTAACCTAGGTCAAGTGATAGGGATAATATATCATTTCAATCCGTAGTTTACAAAGAAAAATCCGGGTTCTATCATTTCAAACCCACAATCCCAAGTAAAATAAAATAAATAAAAATTGCTCAGACCTATCATTTCATCCCATAACGATTTTTTCCTATTCTAAAGTCCGTTCGGGTATGTATCATTTCAACCCATAGTGATTCTATTCTATAGGGAACTTGCAGTGTGAGAAACAGAAATAAATAAACAGCAACATATAGCAGTAACAGATGATATGACAGGTTTATAAATAGGGTTTACATCATATGATTCATATCACAGGCAGTTATAACATGATATAATAATTCTACAGATTCACTTGTTGTCAATTCACAATTTATATAAGTATAAATGTCAAGCGCGATTACTCACCTTTTTACGTTGGAGTTTGCAAATCAAACAACACAAATGAATTCCAGAAAGAATGATAGCACGACATAACATGACTATTGAATCAAGTGAGCGGAGAGAGCCAAGATATGATCTTGTAAGCAACCAATAAACAAGACAATATGTACATGAATATACAACACAAAATACATTGAAATGATTTGAAATAAAAAGCAACAAAGGACAAAATAGTTAGACCTTTCCTTTACCACTCAAATGCTTGGCCTAAGGGGATCTTTTGTTAGGTCATGATGATGATATAGCTCAGGTTTGGCATCATAACTCACGGCTAGAAGTGGTGGAGATGATAGAAGTTATAACTGTTGGAAATGCGGATTACGGATCTTAAGGCTAAGATTAACACTAAAGGGAGGGTGAATAGTGTTAATAAAGAATTACTAAATCTTTTTAATTTATGTTAATTTAGACACAAAAGTATGCAATATACAGACACATATATGATCACAGAAACAATCACAGATGCAGAAATAAGATAAAAGCAGTAAAGGAAAGACCACACCGAATTTTATACTGATTCAGAGTTACCCTACATCCAGTCTCGCAACACAAGTACAGATTTTCTTTCAAAAGCAATTATACAATTACACCCTCGGTTTCAAGGCTACGAGGTACACCCTCCAGAATTTCGATCCTCTGGGTAGAGATACTTGATTTCCGGGCCACAAGTTTACCCAATTGATTTACCAAGGCTACAATCACACCTTTTCCCTTTTGATTGATTTCCAAGGCTACAATCACACCTTTTCTCGCTTAATAGATTATAAAGAAGTCTATAACTCTGAATAGCACTGAGAATCTTGTAGAGATAGTGATAGAGAATCAAACTAGAAGTAATCGAGTATGATTCAATGTTGATTTCGGCAGAGTGATGATAAGAATATGTATTAAGAAATGAGGAAGAAGAAGAGGAGTGAAAACCAGAAAATTATAATTAGAAGTTCGTTGAAACTGACCCCTATTTATAGAAGAACAACAGCCATGACCATTCATGAAGAGTTATGGCGAATAGACACTTCTTTTGAAATTTGATTTTTGAATCAAACTGTCACCATGTCGACATGGTCATGCTAGGCATGTCGACATCCCAAAGGATTTTTTGGTGTTTTTGATTTTCTTTGAAAATAACCTTTATCTTATATAAAAACTATTTTAAACTTTATAAATATACTTGACTATAGTTAAAATTCATAAGTAAATATAAAGAATAATATATATAGATTTTAACTATAATTTTATATTTAAATCTAAGTATAAATATTTAAAAGTTAAATATATTATTTAAAAAGATAGTTTAAAATCGGGAGTAATTTGACTTTGAAAATAAAGATATTTTTGAGGCTAAAATTATTTAAAATCAGGATCGAGGGTTTTGAATATTTTAAATGGAAAGTTTTGAAAACATTTTGGAAACAGGATATAATTTTGAAAAATCATTTTGAATAAAAGTTAACGGATACAAAACAATGTTCCACTAGATTTTTCGTAGGTTCCATCCTACTTACGGTTCCATCCCTTTAACGGGTTTGAAGTGGATTCCATTCCATGAATAAATTTGATTTTAAGATGCCAGTGATTTTCTACGAGTTTTAACAAAAGTTCCTAATAATAATAAAAAATACTTATCCTTGAAATCTTGAACTCTTGATAGTCTCGATACTCATGAGTCTTCTGTCTTGATATTTTATCTTGATATCTTGAATCTCTATACCGTACAGTCTTCATTCTTAGTACCTGCATGGTTAAATCATGCATATACGTATATATCTAAACTTATAATGTTAGTATTTATATTTTATAATCTGTTCTAAGGTTGTTGTCATCAAAACCATCATCTCACGGACTAACAATCTCCCACTTTTTGATGATGACAACCTTTGTTTATAAAATATTATTTCTATCCTAATAACTTCCGCTAAAACTAATAACTTCCCCTTAATTAATGCCTAACTACCCTATTTTATATTTCTCCCCTTTTGTCATCAACAAAAAACTCATTCCAAACTATATAACTCCCCCTAAAACTAACACTCTATGACATGTGATTATATTGATAGTGTTATCATAAATAATCAACACTTAACTCTAAAAACTAAAACTTAATCCTAAATTACTAACTATCCTAACTAAGAATCTATTATAATACTTATAATAGTTAGAAAAATATAAGAACATAAATTATTTATTAAGTATATTTCAACACACCCATCAAAACCAATCATGTTAGACAAGTCAATCAAGTCAAACAAGTCAATCAAAACATACCAAACAAATAAAAAACTAATAATCCTATATTATAAAACAATACTGAAAACTCCTCCTAAATAAAATACACTCGTTATGTATACATGTATGCAATATGTAGTTTGTAATTCAGTATGAAATGTATGACATATGCAATGTAGCATGAGATAATATGCAGAATGAAGTGCAACTTGTGATGCAAATAATTATGACATGCATTGTAATTTATGATGTAAATGCAATAAAATGAGATATGAAATAGGATGCATAATGATATGTAATATGAAACAAAATGATAATGAAGTAAAAATAATAATATGCAGAATGATATGATGATATATATACTACGGTAAGAGATATTCAGATTATAAGATAAACATGAGTGATAAGTAATATCTAATTTGTAAGCATGTGTGTGTGTGTCCATATATGTATGTATACATATATCAAGCTATTTATTATACTTCAACCACAAAAGGGTAAAACTCACCAATTACTAGACTTAAGTTAAAGAAACTAATGAATGTGACTGAAAGAGTTGTAAAGAAAGAGTTTGAAGGTAATAAATGATATTAAAACTATAACATAATTATTAAAGGTAGTAATAAAACTTAATATTAAAATCAAATGCTAAGGAATAAGGACTTATACTATATATGATCAAATATGGTTTTTAAAAAGATTAATATCCTCCTTATTTAATTCATGTTTTTAAAAAAAAATTATTGTTGGTTTAAATATTTAGAAACATGTTTAAACATCTTTTAAATTTACAAAATATCATAATGAAACAAAATAATAAATATTGAAAAAGTAAAATAAACATGTGTTATATTAAGGCCTCTTACTTTAAAAAAATTAATTAATTACTAAAAAAATTTAAACATGAAATTAAATTTTTTAATATACGTTAGAAAATAATTTCTAAAAATAATAGAGAAAAATACTTAATTTAAATATTATTTTTACATAGTTTAAAGTTTCATAAAGAAAAAAATAGTATTTAAAGAATGTTATAAATGTTTTTGTAGTAAAAATATTCGAAACTTTATAAAACTGAAACTGTAGCTTTTACCAAATGCTATGCAAAGTTTCTGAAACTCTACAGCGTTTCAACGCACAGAAATGCTATAAAAACGAATTTGCAGTACTTACAAAACATTACAGAAGAAAAGAAGCATTTTAGAATTCTAAAATTCCGGTCATGTGATGTGGTGCTATCTTATTTGTTGAAGAAATATATAAATTGAGCCTTATTCTAACATTCTAAATTCATTCTATTAGTTTTTTAAAGATATAAAATTAGTATCTTCAAAGAAATAGAGTACGAGAATAAAAATAACATTAGAAAAGTTGAAATCATGAATGAAGGTATGCTTTTCAACTTAGTATAGTTGTAATAAATTAGTTGTAGATTTTATTTGAAAGAAAACACATTTTAAAAGACTTTTTAAAAAAATTAGACTTATATATCGATATTTATACTATGATGTGTCGATATATGGACCAAAATATCAAAACTTATAAAGAGATAAATTTATATACCTAACTAAATGCATAGATATATATATATATATATATTCTTAAATGCAACAATAAAGATGAAAGAGTAAAGCGTACCAATTTTTGCACTCCATCTTTCTAAATTTGTTGTTCTTCCATTGTCGTAAGTCACACCTTTATATCTTTCAGAATTCGATGACGAGATCTGCTCTATTGCGACGGGCTTGTTTTTCTGATCATCGTAGTATATTTATTTGCTGAATTTGGAGACCGTATGAGAAAGATATAGATGATTTAGTAGATCAACCAACTTGGCGCCAAAACTTTGAATTGTAATTTTGAATGAATGGACACTTCAACTACTATAAATAAGCTCAACGGTCACCACTTTTCATAAAAATTCCTCCTCTTCTTCTTCTTCCCGTTTTTCTATATACTATCAAACTTCGGACATATCTCCTTCGTTTCTTAACGGAATTGGATGAAACCAGCGGCAAATCGAAGAGGAAGGCAAGGACTATGATCTAGTAATAGTTTGGTATCAAATTTGGATAGTATTCTGATGTAACAGGCCGAACAGTAGAAGAAATGTAGAAGATCCCGTACGTTAGTTTTTCAATTTTGGATAGCCAACTTCAAACCATCATATTTCACTCAATTTTGATCGGAATTTGATGATCCACCCATCAAAACGACCGCGAGAACAATAACTACAATCTGGAAAAGGAGTGGGAACAAAATACTCAAATCTCTGGATGCAATTTGAAGAATACTTTTGACATTTTTGCCTTCCTTTTCTCTTCGTTCAACAAAACTTCATTTGACCACAACTTGGTCATTTCTTAACGGATTCGTATGAAACCAGTGGCATTGCGAAGCAGATGGATAGAAGTACGGTATCAAATCTAGTTATAGATGAGAACCAAAAGTTTTAAATTGATCTGGTATCCATTTCTTTGTCGATTTCCATTATATATCCATTTGTTCTTTTTGATCGATGAATGCTTATCTGGTATCTTTTAGCCAACAATCAATAGACATAATTCTTCTCCAGCAAAACAACATAACCTTTTAAAGAATCAAGTGGCTTTTAAAAATAATTAAATATAGTTTTAAAAAAAAATATCATGATGATTCTGTGACATATGCAAATGAAAATAGTGTTAATAAAATCTTGAAAAATAGCCATTTTAAAAACTTTTTCAAAATTCAGATTGTGAAAACTTTGAAAACCTTGCTCTGATACCAATTGTTAGAAATGCGGATTACGGATCTTAAGGCTAAGATTAACACTAGAGGGAGTGAATAGTGATAATAAAGAATTACTAAATCTTTTTAATTTATGTTAACTTAGACACAAAAGTATGCAATATAAAGACACGGATATGATCACAGAAACAATCACAGATGTAGAAATAAAGTAAAAGCAATAAAGGAAAGAACATACCAGATTTTATACTGGTTCGGAGTTACCCTACATCCAGTCCCACAACATAAGTATGGATTTTCTTTCAAAGCAATTGTACAATTATACCCTCGGTTTCAAGGCTACGAGGTACACCCTCCAGAATTTCGATCCTCTGGGTAAAGATACTTGATTTCCAGGCCACAAGTTTACCCAATTGATTTACCAAGGCTACAATCACATCTTTTCCCTTTTGATTGATTTCCAAGGCTATAATCACACCTTTCCTCGCTTAATAGATTACAAAGAAGTCTATAACTCTGAATAGCACTGAGAATCTTGTAGAGATAGTGATAGAGAATCAAACTAGAAGTAATCGAGTATGATTCAATGTTGATTTCGGCAGAGTGATGATAAGAATATGTATTAAGAAAGGAGGAAGAAGAAGAGGAGTGAAAACCAGAAAATTATAATTAAAAGTTCGTTGAAACTGACCCCTATTTATAAAAGAACAACAGCCATGACCATTCATGAAGAGTTATGGAGAATAGACACTTCTTTTGAAATTTGAATTTTTGAATCAAACTGTCACCATGTAGACATGGTCATGCTAGGCATGTCGACATCCCAAAGGATTTTTTGGTGTTTTTGATTTTCTTTGAAAAAATAACCTTTATCTTATATAAAAACTATTTTAAACTTTATAAATATACTTGACTATAGTTAAAATTCATAAGTAAATATAAAAAATAATATATATAGATTTTAACTATAATTTTATATTTAAATCTAAGTATAAATATTTAAAAGTTAAATATATTATTTAAAAAATAGTTTAAAATTAGGAGTAATTTGACTTTGAAAATAAAGATGTTTTTGAGGCTAATATTATTTAAAATCAGGATCGAGGGTTTTGAATCTTTTAAAAGGAAAGTTTTGAAAATATTTTGAAAACAGGATATAATTTTGAAAAATCATTTAGAATAAAAGTTAGTGGATACAAAACAGTGTTCCATTAGATTTTTCGTAGGTTCCATCCTACTGACGGTTCCATTCCTTTAACGGGCTCGAAGTGGATTCCATTCCACGAATAAATTGGATTTTAAGATGCCAGTGCTTTTCTACGAGTTTTAACAAAAATTCCTAATAATAATAAAAAATACTTATCCTTGAAATCTTGGACTCTTGATAGTCTCGATACTCATGAGTCTTCTATCTTGATATTTTATCTTGATATCTTGAATCTCTATACTGTACAGTCTTCATTCTTAGTACATGCATGGTTAAATCCTGCATATACATATATATCTAAACTTATAATGTTAGTATTTATAGTTTATAATCTATTCTAAGGTTGTTGTCATCAAAACCACCATCTCACGGACTAACAATAACATGAAGCATACAAATGGTCAAGGCAAAATAGGTGAAGTTTGGTCACATTTTAGGCTCGGCTTGGTCATTTCTTGGCTCGGCCATAGGGGGTCATGTCAGGTTAGATCTAGACAGTGGTGGAGTGATGGTCAGGGGTTAGGTTATGATGGTGGTGATGGTGCGAAGGTGGTGGCCGAAGTGGCAATGAAGGGATAGGTGATGTTATGGCTCGGCTAGGCACTATTGGTGGAGTTTGATGCAAAGTTGTGGTGATGGTATCAACTAGTAGTCATGGCCTGGTCTTGGCAAGGTGAGAGGGGGTGGTGCTGCTGTAGATGGTGGAGGTGACGATGATGTGATGGTGAAGAGGTAGTGGCCGAGCAATGCTAGAGGAAGAGGAAGGCAAAAATACAATGAAAGAGGGGAGAAAAAGTGGAAAGAAGCCATTGGAAAAACTTGCAAATATTTTAAAAAATTGAAATGGCCATGAGTTTGAGGAGATGAGGAATATTTTCACGTGAAAAATGAAGGAGTATATGGCTATTGCATAGAAGAATGGACGGCCAAGCAATGAAGAGCCAAAGGAAACAAATGAAAAGGCAAAAGCAATGAAAAGACATAAAATATATAAGGCCTTTTGTCTCTTGGAATTTCTATTTCTTTTAAATCAAAATGAACTAAATAAAATTCATTAAATAAAAATAAAAGGCTGAAAAAAATAAAATGAAAAAGAAAATAAATAAATAATTTAAGGAAAAGTAGAAATAAAATGAGAAAATAGCTTATCAAATTGAAACTAGACTTTAAAAATTAAAAACAATATACAATCAACATTTGAAAATTATAACTACACTTTTAAAATGTTTTAAAAATAACATTATATACATAATATGTCATGTTATACATATATACACAAATTAGAACAAGATATGACAAAAAAAAAATTAAAATAAACAATTTTGTTAAATAAATCAATTTACATACAATATTATAAAAATCATAACTTTCACAATATTAATCAGATTTCAACGAAACGAAAAGCAGTATACTTGAAATTTAGTTTATTTTCATAATAAAAGAAAAAATTCAAAAATTCAAAAATTTTAATTTTAAATTTAAAAGTCAAAGCTTGACCAAATTGACAAAAATTCACATTTCTGAAAAATATTCTATTTATTCAAGTTTGAAATTCTAATTCAATAAAAATAAAAATTTATATTTAAAATAACAAAATTTTATACAATTTAATAAATAAAAATAAAGTTTTTAAATCAGTTTTTAAATCAGGAATTCAAATAAAACAATCAAAATATACAATTAAAATAATCACGAAAATATAGGGTTGTTACACTTTCCCCCACTCAAAACTTTTCGTCCCCGAAAAGGAATGAGGTACGGAAAAACAAAGAAAAAGATAGAATAAAATAGGATTAAGGCAAGATAACAAGAAAGATTGAAATTATACCTGATAATTGTTGTTACAGTTAAGTACACAAGCAATAAAAAGATCCTCGAGAATCAAGAACACAAGCACGAAGAAAATCTTCAAGAAATCTGATTCACTCTTTCCATTTGACCGTCGGTCTGTGGATGGTAAGCAGTGCTCAAATTTAGATGAGTATCCAAAGATTCATGAAAAGCTTCCAAAACTGACTGGTAAAGATAAGATTAGGATCACAAACAATACTGAGAGGAATACCATGGAGACGAACAATCTCTCTCATGTAGATCTCAAACAAGCTAGAATCAGAATAGGTAGAATTGACCGGAATGAATTGAGTGGACTTAATCAATCTATCCACAATAACCCAGATAAACTAAGCATTCTGACGAGTCAAAGCAGTGAGAGGTGCAGCAATCCGAGAAAAAATTTCAATGAATCTCCGGTAATAACCTGAAAGGCTCAGAATACTTCAAATCTCAGAAGGAATCTTAGGAGTTTCCCAATCCAATAACAGAATAGGGAACAGAAAAGATAGAATAATTAAATAATAAAGGAAAAAGATAAAGAAAGAAAGTCTACATTGATCGCAGCGATCATGACTGGATCAACAGAAACTCCATTACTAGTACAATATGTCCAAGGAATCAGACTCATCCTTTCAGAAATGGCATTTAGAAAATTTAGCCTTCAATTGATGATTTCTAAGAATTTCTAGAACAGATTTCAAATGCGAATCATGGTCTTCCTTGGTCTTAGAAAAGACAAGGATATCATCAACAAAGACTAGAACAAATTTTTAAGCACAACACGAAAACACGATTCATCAAATCAACAAGGAAAGCAGGAGCATTAGTCAAACTAAAAGGCATGACTAACCATTCATAGAAACCATTCTCAGTACGGAAAGCAGTCTTGGGAATACTTTCCTCAGTAACACAGAGCTGGTGGAAACCTGAGCCAAAGTCAAACTGAAAGAAAACAGAGGCATCAAAAGCTGATCGAAAAAATCATTGACATGAGGTATTGGATATCTGTTTTTCATAGAGAACTTGTTCAGCTCCTTATAATCAACACACATCCTCAAAGATCCATCAGACTTGGTGATGAGAATCACCGCCGCTCCCCATTCTGAATGGCTAGGTCTGATCATACCTTTGGAGAACAAGTTCTAAATTTGCTTCCCAAACTCAACCTTCTCATGGAGTGTCATTCTACTAGGAAGAAGAACAACAGGTCGAGCTCAGGAATAAGACCAATACGAAAATCAATTTCCCGCTTAGGAGGTAAAGCAGTGACTTCGCCAAATACATAGGGAAAATCTGACCACACGGGTCGAATGAAGATCACTAGGAGAAGAATACAGAGAATAAATAAAACTTCCAGCAAAATCCAGAGGCATGTGGCACTGAATAATTAAGGAATTCCCTTGATCATCAATAAGATAAACAGACCAGGCTTACAAGATATATACCCACCAAGCTAATCTGTTCCAAGCAATAAATCAAAAGCATCGAAGCCAAGAACAAAGAAATCATCACAAAAACGATGATCAGAATAGAGAAGTTTCACTTACTTACAAATCCAATTAAGGTTTGTGGGACCCTCAATTGGATTTGAAACACATAAAGGTACAGAAACATATTCAAGAAAAAGGAGATGCTCAAACTTATCGCACAAATCAACAGAAATAAACCTATGGAAAGCTCCAGTATCAAATAAAAGACGAACAGGATACTGAAATAAAGAAAAGGTACTCTTCAGATACTCCTCAGGGCACCTCAGAGAAGGAGAAGATAAAGATAGATCTACGACAAAGGTAAAGAGAAGACAAAGATAGATAAGATAAAATTCACTTGGATGAATATCCTGAAGGAAGAAAATACTAACAAGATAGATACGAAAGGAAGGAAGTTTAGAAAAAAAATTCCTTAAAACAACAAAATTTTTATATCAAAATAATCTTTGAAAAATCCTTTGAAAATAGCATTTTAAAAATCAGTTTATACTTGGAAAATACGTTCTCTCATAAAGAAAATGATTCTGAGGTTGATTTCACTCATTCTAAAGTATTGCTGCCCTATCTCTAATGAGTTTTTGCTCCTCAGGCTATGGTTTGCCTAAAAACCAAAGCTTTGATACCAACTGTAACAACCTGATATTTTCAGTCATTTGCATCCGCACATATCGGACTTGAATTGCTCAAAATAGCGCATTTGTAAATAAATTTGGAGCAAATGAAAACAATCACAGAATCACAGACGTAGAAATATCAAAATAACTCGCAGCGGAAATTAAAATACCATAGTAGTTCATGAAGCTACTATAACAAAGTCCCAAAACAAAATACATAATATCAGTCTGAAAGCAAACACAATAGGAATCCCAAATACATAGAAGTTCACTAATAAAAGACCTGAAATAGAACAACTGAAACTGAAAGATAGGTGAATAGATAAGCAGAATCTCCAGCGATTCCTAGCTCTAGAAAGAGAAATCCAAAGCTAAGCTGTGAATACTCAGGCTGACCCGAGCGTAAAGCAAAACACAAAGCACTCGAGTTATGACATACATACTTATACAATGTAAACCAACTCAAGTGAACTGTAATAAAGGTACAAGTAACTTAAAGGATGTTTGGGACCGCCCATCCTCTAAAGATCCGTTACACTATTTACTACGTAATAATATTGCGCTATTATAATAATGTCTACAGTAAAATAAACTTACTTTAAAATAGCGTTAAGGAGTGACTCATTATTCCCCTTAACATGCAATAGTCCTAGTAGTCCATCCAGTATCAGCATATCTCCAGATCGGGAGACTACATTAAATACTCCATGGGCTACGGGAGAAAAACAAAGTCGTAGTAAGGCTCGCTATGGTAGGTGACACTGCACAACTAGGCAATGTCAGGATAGATATACCAATTACGCTTCTGGGCTGTTGGTAACGCATAGCAGCCACTACCTCCCACCTCGGAACACACTCCTAAATCAAAATCGAAGGATGGCCATCAAATCAACCACAAGACAAAGTATAGTATCGAAGAAGTGTGTCCGATAGGAGGAGCTACCTCACTTGGCCCGTTGATCGCTCCTGTTTTAGCTACCTTAAGCCAATACACGGGAGTCAGTTCCATGTTCATACCTCAATAGGATCAACGCCAACCATCCTACTTCATTTTGGAATCTCCACCGCGTAAACAGTTGTTAAAGTATCGACAGAGAGTATGTCCATATCCGATCCCGGTCTCTTTAATAACCAATCGTTATTATAACCGGTGGTTATACATTTCAAAAATAGTATATATTTCAAGACCAAAACCATTTTTATTTCAAAACTATATTCAAATCAAATAGTTTACCATTTCCATTTCAAGCATATATTCACCTTAAAAAATCATAATACTCTCAAAGTCATAACTTTTCAAAACCAAAATACTTGAAATCATTACACTTTGAAAATCATAACATTTCGAAATCATACATTTGATATCATCCTTTAATTCTTTTGATTTTACAAATTTATACAATTTAGCCCAAATTTTCAAATTTCCAATTAAATTCAATTCAAACCATCAGTTTCAATTAAATTCAGTTTCCCAACAAACCATTTCAAAATTCAAATATTATATCCTTTCAAAATATCATTCATTTATATTTTAAATACCATTCTAAATCACATTTCAAAATAGTTTATATTTCAAATAAAAATACTCCTTTTAAATAATTTAAAAATGAAGTCATTATACTTATAAAACAAATATTCAATTCCCAGAAATTTACTCTTTTTTGAGTTCATTTATTCGGTTAAAAACAACAAAACATTAAAATTTCAGCTTTCCACAGCACATAGAAAATGCTACGGTAAGTTATATTTGAAAACAATTCAATTCAGTAAAGATTGCATTTAAAACTACTGTAATAGTTCTATTATATTCAAAAATCTTATTTTGGCCAACCGCAGCACTTAATAAGTACTACAATAGCCTTTTATTTAGTTTCAGATTTTAGTTTTAATTCTGCAACTACAGCACTTACCAAGTGCTATAGTATCACTTAGTTAATTTTAGTTTTTAGTTCATTTGCATCAACTACAGCACTTACAAAGTGTTGTAATATCCTTTACAACAGATTTTAACTTAACTTCAGAAATGATAGCATTTTTGAAGTGCTATAAAATTCAATTTTCGGATTTTCAATACAATTTCAGCAACAATTAAACTTCAATTTAAACCATTTTAAACTTATAAAAATCATATTTTTACACTCAAAAATATTCATTTAAATATCCTTTAACTTATGATTTTTATAAAGTAAATTTCGTATAAAAATCAAATTTCAATAATTCACTTATTAAAGTCGAGCATATAGATTTCAATGCTTTACATTTTAAAAATTAACTTAACACTTAGATTTTTATTTACCATTTAAATTATATACTAAGTTGATATTTTATTTTCTAACTTCACTTTTATTTTAAAACCAAATCTCAAATTTAAGTATTTAAGCTATATTCAAATTTCACTTTTAAACATTGATTTATTTAACCATTTTAATTCATAGAAAAATCAATAACACTTTATTAAGTCATTTTAAATTCAAATTTAAATCCAATTATCATATTTTATTTACTTAAACTCCATTTCTAAACAAAATCACAGATTCAAAATTTATTTATATTTCTAATTTAATCTTAACCATAATTTCACATTATTTAACTTGTAGAAAAATCATTAATACTTAATAAAATCATTTTAAATTAAATTTAAATCAAAATATCATAATATATAATTTTAAAAATACTTTAAGAACTTCCAAAAAATAATATACAATAACCACGGGTCTGTATAATATTTTCTAACCTAGGTCAAGTGATACGGATAATATATCATTTCAATCCATAGTTTACAAAGAAAAATACGGGTTCTATCATTTCAAACACGCAATCCCTAGTAAAATAAAATAAATAAAAATCGCTCAGGCCTATCATTTCAGCCCATAATGATTTTTCTCTATTCTAAAGTCCGTTCGGGTATGTATCATTTCAACCCATAGTGATTCTATTCTACAAGGAACTTGCAGTGTGAGAAACAGAAATAAATAAACAGTATAGCAACATATAGCAGTAACAGATGATATGACAAGTTTATAAACAGGGTTAACATCATATGATTCATATCATAGGCTGTTATAACATGATATAGTAATTCTACAGATTCACTTGTTGTCAATTCATAATTTATATAAGTATAAATGTCAAGCGTGATTACTCACCTTTTTACATTGGAGTTTGCAAATCAAACAACATAAATAAATTCCAGAAAGCATGATAGCACGACACAGCACGACTATTGATTCAAGTGAGTGGAGAGTGCCAAGATATGATCTTGTAAGCAACCAATAAATAAGACAATATATACATTAATATACAACGCAAAATACATTGAAATGAATTGAAATAAAAAGCAACAAAGGACAAAATAGTTAGACCTTGCCTTTACCCTCAAATGCTTGGCCTAAGGGGATCTTTTTCTCGGCCATGATGATGATATAGCATGGGTTTGGCATCATAACTCACGACTAGAAATGGTGGAGATGGTAGAAGTTATAACATGAAGCATACAAATGGTCAAGGCAAAATAGGTGAAGTTTGGTCATATTTTAGGCTCGGCTTGGTCATTGCTTGGTTCGGCCATAGGGGGTCATGTCAGGTCAGATCTGGACAGTGGTGGAGTGATGGTCAGGGGTCAGGTTATGATGGTGGTGATGGTGCTAAGGTGGTGGCCGAAGTGGACAATGAACGGGTAGGTGATGTTATGGCTCGGCTAGCCACTATTGGTGGAGTTTGATGCAAAGTTGTGGTGATAGTATCAACTAGTGGTCACGGCCTGGTCTTGGCAAGGGGAGAGGGGGTGGTGTTGCTATAGATGGTGGTTGTGAAGGTGATGTGGTGGTGAAAAGGTAGTGGCAGAGAAATGCTAGAGGAAGAGGAAGGCAAAAAAAACAATGAAAGAGAGGAGTAAAAGTGGAAAGAAGCCATTGGAAAAACTTGCAAATATTTTCAAAAATTGAAGTGGCCATGAGTTTAAGGAGATGAGGAATATTTTCACGTGAAAAATGAAGGAGTATACGGCTATTGCATAGAAGAATGGACGGCCAAGCAATGAAGAGCCAAAGGAAACAAATGAAAAGGCAAAAGCAATGAAAAGACATAAAATATAAAAGGCCTTTTGTCCCTTGGAATTTCTATTTCTTTTAAATCAAAATGAACTAAATAAAATTCAGTAAATAAAAATAAAAGGCTGAAAAAAATAAAATGAAAAATAAAATAAATAAATAATTTAAGGAAAAGTGGAAATAAAATGAGAAAATAGCTTATCAAATTGAAACTAGACTTTAAAAATTAAAAACAATATACAATCAACATATGAAAATTATAACTACACTTTTAAAATGTTTTAAAAATAAAATTATATACATAACATGTCATGTTACACATATATACACAAGTTAGAACAAGATATGACAACAAAAATATTATTTATATAAATTAAAATAAACAATTTTGTTAAATAAATCAATTTACATTTAATATTGTAAAAAGCATAACTTAAACTGTATAAATCAGATTTCAACGAAATGAAAAGCAGTATACTTGAAATTTAATTTATTTTCATAATAAAATATAAAATTCACAAATTCACAAATTTATATTTTAAATTTAAAAGTCAAAGATTGATCAAATTGACAAAAATTTACATTTCTAGAAAATATTCTATTTATTCACATTTGAAATTCTAATTCACATAAAAATAAAATTTATATTTAAAATAACAAAATTTTATCCATTTTAATAAATAAAAATAAAGTTTTTATATCATTTTTTAAACCAGGAATTCCAATAAAATAATCAAAATATACAATTAAAATAATCACGAAAATACAGGGTTTTTACAATTTAGACCAATACTTTTCCTTTAAAAATCTTTTGGTAAATTAAACAATTTAATCACCAAATCCACTATTTTAAAATAATATTTAAAATATTTATATTTATCTTATTTTTGAAACTACATACATGTAACTTATAAAAATAATCTATATTACCATTTAGAATTTTTATTTCTAAATCTTATGTGTGTATATGTATTGTTTCTGTTTCAGATTAAATATGTATGTGAATATATGTTCATTAACCAAAATTTCTTTGTGCCTTACCATAAATATATTTTTCCTTTTTCTATTTTCTGCATATATACATAAAAAATCTACATATACACATACACACACACACACACTTTACTGTAATAATTTCCTTTTTTCCTGTATACATATGAATGTTAAACTAGATTTAAATTTGAAAATAATTCGTTAATATATATGTATACCTTACTGTTAAAATCAAACATAGAGTTAAATATATTTTCCTCTATTTTTTCTTTTTATATTTATACATAAAATAAATAAATAAATAAATGAAACAACAAATACATACTTCCTCCACAAATCACCAACGACCTGCCGAGAGTCGAGCAACAAATCACGACCTTCCTGAACCACGCGGCCGTCACCATCCACGTAGCTGCCATCACCACATCTCGAGCTCGAATACGCCACCTCACGAGCCACTTCTCCTTTGCATCACGACCATGACGCTTTAAAAATGTCAAGCCTCGACCGCTTGAAGCTTTGCCGTCCCATCTGCTGTCGCCCATCCCCATGCATGCGCACTTGAAATCGACGACAACAGCCACCCACCGAAACTAACCTCTAGCCCCATCGTAGTGCGACGCCGTCTCTAGTAGCCATTCGCGATTCGATCGCGATCCCCCCTTAATTTTTTTCGGGTCTAGGAATGAAAGAGGGGAGGCTCGTGATATTTAATTTCATTTTTTTCTGATGCTCGAATCAAAAAAATGTGGAGTGGAAGACTGATTTTAGGTGTCGGCCATTTTTATTTTTGATTTCGTTCGAGATTTCGTGAATGAAAAAAGAAGAAGGATACGTGATTCAAAGGTGAAGAAAGGCGGCCTCGATTTGATTTTGCACTGAGGGAAGATGGACATGATTCCCTCTGTATGAGAATGTCTGCAACGGAGAAGGCAAAAGGGTATGAGGGTGAAAGAAAATAGGATGATGGAAGAGAATTTCGACTGAAGGAAAAAAGTTGACGTGAAAGGAATTTGACTGGTTAAACATATACTATATTTAAATTTAAATTCAAATCGTCTCGATAAACGCAACTGAAAATCTCGACTCCCTATCGAGACGTGTCGCTAGACGTTTGTAATGTTATAACCCTATTTTGAATGCAATGGAAAAGGTTTCGAGTCCTAATTCGATTGTATGGAGATGATAGCTTTTGGACCCAGTTATTATACTATATTTTGGATATAAATTTTAGCTCGTTTATAAATCGTACATCCACACGACAACTCTAAACACTATGAAAATTGAAACCCGATAATAATACAATATTACGGATCCAATGAAACTGGTTTTGTCGAAATCCGAAACTATGCCTCGGAAGGCTATTTTTAAACATCGATTTAAACGATATATTTTTAAAATTGAACCAATTACTTCCAAATTCAGCTTTAACAGTCGCATTGTCTTCAGTATCATTAATATGAATTTTTTAAGCCTTCAAATTATTTTTATCAAGCTTAAAAATCAAGATTCAATAATTTACCCGAATTCAAATTATATAATTCAAAAGTTGAATTATCCAATAAATCAGTATATCTTAGATTCTGAATCTATTCTATTAAATAAATCCAAGTTTTCCATATTCAAAACCAATTTATAATTCAATTACAATATTTAAAATCATCTAAATATTCCAAATTGAATGTTGAAAAATCCGGGTCGTCGCACTATTGAACGTTGCTTTACTTACAATGCTTTAACTTAGACCGAATTGTAGTCGCTTGATCGGTCAACATGTCATGATTCACATTTTAGTTCCATCATATTCTCAAGTCGGGGCCAGCTGTGTAACATCGTCGCAACGAGATTTCATGTTTGACTTGGTTGTTATCAATCAACAGAAAACTCTCGAAAGAGCCATCATAGTTATCTATTAACTACAAGTACGTAACTTTTTGGTTCCCCTAATAACCATAAGTAATATATTGCCCAAATGTGAAAAGTGTTGCACACTCTGGTCTCAGTGGATGAATTAATATCCTTTTTTTGAAACATCTTGACAAGGAATGTTTAAAATAAAAATATTATTTTATTTTTTGATTTATTACTCACAGCTGCAGCTATTTACAACTATAATCACATAACATTTTATTTAAAGATTTTCTTATTGTATACTTTAAATTGTTCACTTAATTATTATATCAAAACATAACAAAGTATGTAAATGAAAACAAACACCATTAGTATGAATAAGATTGACTACGGAGTTAGATATATGTAATGAATTAAATGATTGACCTTAAGGCATAGTGTAACAACCTGCGCTTCGTGATACCTTGAAATTAGCACTAAATGACAACGTCTGACTCCTGAATACCACAAAAGATCGATTATCGGGTAATTATTTTTAAAACAAATACAAAATCAAGGAACATCAATAAAACCTCATGGCAAAATGATAACATATAATGTACTGAATATACATGAACAGAACATGATAACAATATATAAGAGAGACTACACTAGGGGAAATAATTGATAAGCGAATATCAACAAAGAAAGTCACAATGCATCAACTCCATATAGGCGGAGTGTTGAATATAATATCTAATACAGCAAGTCTCATATATAAATACATATTTGTCAGGTACGACTACAATATCAAGTATATAAGCAGTATCGACATCATTCCACAGAATGCTCC
This sequence comes from Allium cepa, assembly GCA_030765085.1. Taxonomy (NCBI): domain Eukaryota; kingdom Viridiplantae; phylum Streptophyta; class Magnoliopsida; order Asparagales; family Amaryllidaceae; genus Allium; species Allium cepa. Next base: position 551,500,261 of record CM060934.1, on the reverse strand, counting down.
AACAATTCTGAAAGCGTATCCCCAAAAGCACATGACGCCTACTCGATCGAATACTCAAGAGTTGTAACAAAAAAATAAGAAAAGACAAAACTCAGGTCAGATATGAAACATGATGTGAGGGGAACTATCTCAAAATGCTGTATATCGAAACTATATACAAATAAACAGAGAACCACGGAGGCATGTAGGGGTATTTTGCTAGGGGATGTCATCCAGATAAAGCGAAGCGTAAGTGCTTCAATTGCAATTGGCTTGATCATTTGAAAAAGGATTATCCTACGTTTCAGAGATATGGGCAAATGATGTTGATTTATGCCTTACGGGCATTATCGGGTTCTAGCAGGCCCACTATTTTGGAAAAACAGCTTATGTAGTGAGATATGCTCTATTTTTGGGAAACTCACTTCTGTTCTTTTCTAGCTATGATTGAGCGGTATATTTATTTGTTGTTAGTTATTTGGTATATAAGCTAAACTTAACACTATTCATAGTAGGTAAGTTCTTTTGCAAAGATACACCATGAATAAGTGACCTTACTTGCAGAGCTTAGGTGGAGCGACTGAGAGTACTACCATTCGATCTTGATGCACGAGCTTTCAAGTTGAATGGAGTTGGTCGATGAAGTGTGATGTGGATTTGTATCAAGTAGGATTTGGTGGATATATGCCCAGTAATGAGGGAAGACCAAGCGGATGACTTATATGCGCTTTCTTAAAGTTGTTCATGTTAGAATTGTTTTCTATGTGTTAGTAAACCTTAGGCGAGGGACGTAATATCATGTGTCGAAAAGAATATTTTCTAAATATTAGTCCATTCATATGCCATTCTTAAATCCTAGTTCTAGCGTAGAGTTTCTAGGTGATTTACACCTGTTAGGAAAGAGTTTTTCACTTGATTCTTATAAACAAGCACTTCAGTCGAATTCTTAAGGTGATTGAGAGAATTTCGAAGCACGGCCTTAGTCGTGCGAGGAGATTTCAGTAGTCGAATTAAGGAACTAGATCAGAATTTGCACGAGAAAATCATGTTGCCGACTCTAATTTAACAAAATAATCTTGCGACCAAACGAAGGATTGGAACAGTTGTCGTATTATTTGGGTGATCTTTAGTCATTATAAATTCTAAGTATACTATAGCATAGTTAAGGTTGCTTGGGGTAGTTCAGGGAAGGACTTCTTGACTACTTTTGTAACGACCCACCTTCTTGGACAGTTTAAATCGACAAAAAACCATACATGTCAACTCAAACCAAAGGGGAGGATTATTATGGGGTAAATAAGAAAAGAAGAGAAAAGAAATAAAAACAAAACACAAAATTTCATAGTGGAATGACAAAATACAATAATCAAAAAACAGTTTATGAAACTGTTTTACAAATAGATTGGATTACACTTTACAATACATATCATAGTTATACATACAGCAGGAATAAATAAATAATGCAATGGAATAACATGATGTAGTGGAATAATTATAATAAATAGTAAACTAATCTTCATCTTCATCCTCCAAATAAAATGGTCTTCAATACACTGAAAAGCTCAGACTGACCAGAGCGTAATGAAAAGACAAAACACTTGAGTCAGAACTAAAAGACCTTATGTAAGTTAAATCAACTTAAATAAATATGAGTGTACCGGTTTCAGAGATGTCAACGGGATTTTACATCTCCTATCCAATGTCTGACGTGCGTGCAATAACATAAGAGATGTTTGGCATTCTATCTCCTAAGGATCCGTCAAACTATCTACATACATAGTACAATCGCTATTATAATATGTCTACAATGAGGTAAATTATTAAAATAGCATTAAGGCGTTACCTATATCCCCCTAAACACATTTTTATATAATTCCCGTTGTCTATACAGATACTATAAGCTCCACCAAACCGGTGAGATACTTAAGGAGCACGCCATAGGTACGGTACAAACTAAACTCGTATTGGGCGTGATAAGGCATATGACATAGCATGCAAGACAATGCCAGGTTAGGATTCTACCATTTGTACTCCCAGACTGGTGGTAACGCATAACAACTACTACCGCCCACCTTGGAACACACTCTCATAATCAAACCGATGGGTGGCCACCAAATCAATCACAAAGTAACAACTATCATATCGAAGAAATGTGCCCGATAGGAGGAGCAACCTCATTTGGCCCGGTATAGCTCCTATTTTAGTCATATCAAGCTGACCCAAGGGGTTAGGGCTGCGTTCATACCTCATATAGTAGCGTTCTCCAAACCATTCTACTTCATTTTGGATTCTCCATCACGTACACGGTTGTTAAAGTGGTTTTCGGTATTGGCAGAGAGTAGACAATATCCGATCCCGGTCTCTTTAACAACCACACACTTATTTCACACCAGTTGGTTCTTTTCCAATTCCAATACCGATTCGTAATTGATATCAAAAAATCATATTCACTTCAAAATCATATCACTTTCGAAATCATATTCACTTTTGAAATCATATCCACCTTAAATCATATTCATATCAAAATCATAACCTCAAAATAGGTTAAACCCTCATATCGAAATATTTGCATTTAAATCAATAAATCTAAACCATGACAGTTCGAACTTTAAACAGTTTGAATAATAAAAGTAGTTTGTATATTGGAATAGTTATACATTAAAATAGTTTATATTTTAAAAATAGGTTATAGATAAAAATAGTTTATATATTAGAATAGTTTGTATATTAAAATAGGTTATATATATTAAAAGAGTCAATATATTAGAAATAGTTTAAATAGTTTAAAATAGTTTGATAGATTAAAACTAGTTTTAAAAGTTAGTTTTAATAGTTTAAGGATTTTAAATCAGTTAAAATAGTGTAATATATAATGGTTTGATTATTGGAAATGGTTTGTATAGTAAATAGTTTGCTAAATATAAATAATCTGAAGTTTTAAAATAATATATTTTTAAATAGTTTATAATAAAATAATTAATTTGAAAATAATAACAAATCAAATTGTTTCTTTCACTTCAATAAATCTGGACTATAGCTATGTTTTGAATCAACAAAACTCAACTTTAATTTTTCAGTTCAAATTCTCATTAATTTAATTTATATCGATTTCAAACTTGAACTATAAGTTTAAACCACTTCAAATTCAATAGATTTCAAAGTGTAAATGTTCAAACATTTACAACAACTCAATTTTGATAAATTCCATTTATATTTAAAAATTCAACTTTAAAATTTCAATTTAAATTCTTTAAACAATTCATTTAAACCAATTTCAATTTCAACACTTAAAGCTTGGATTTTTGAAATTAAACATATTCATATAAATCAAATTTCGTTTCATAATTCAATGGGACTTAAAAATTAAGGATTTGAAAATCATTTAATTTAACCAATCCCGTGTCCGTAAATAATTTTCTACCCTATGGTTAAGTGATACGAATATATATCACCGCAATAATTTAAATTTACGGTATATATCATTTCAACCCGCAATCTTAAATAAAATTCAAAATCCATAAAATCACTCGAGTTTATCATTTCGACCCATAACGATTTTTCTAACAATAACTAAGGGAACTTGCAGTGTGATAACAATATATAAATAAACATGCATCCAATCATCCATATATCAACAATCAAACATCCATCCGTTCAAATCAACCAATAAATAACATCAATTAACTGGTTATTATTAATAGGTATTTAACTGGCAATTTAAATTCAATATTCAATTCTAATGGCAATTAAATTCAATATAAATTCAAATCAAGCTCGAATGACAATTTAAATATACCAAACGGTAATCAACCAATTCCTAATCACGTCATAAATTTAGTTTAACCAACATAAGGTAGTTTACCGTTTGTGAGTGGGTTAAAACACTCACCTTTGGTTTCAAATCGATTTAAAATCCAATTTTGGCCTAAAATTCTAACAGTCTTAGAATCTAGCCAAACAGTTTCATAATTTCCGAAATTTCGATATGATCACAACAGAGAAAAACGCGCATGAATCCGAGCTCGTATGAAAAGTCATCGACATTAGAAGGTTTGAATTTTAAAATATAATAATTTATAAAATAAAAGGAAAAAGGACACATCACCTTGTTCACAACTTCGTCCAAACCCTATCCGTGAATCCTTCGAACACGACCATCATACAGACGCCACCCTCCATACAAAATCCCTATCTCCACGCTAGCATCCACGACCATCAGAGCACGACGTTGCCTTCCTCAGGCTGAGGTGCCCACTCCGGCCCCCACCACGAGAGCTCCACCGCCCAGGCTGCCTTGCGCTGCCGCTGCAGTTGAACGACGATTTTGGAGATTTCTGACATGCTGGCAATGATATGAGACCATGGATCGAAAGCCCATGGCCTCCTCTACGCATCAGTACTCACTGATTATTTTGAAATCGACGATCCACCGTCGAATCTGAAAACCTAATATGAACGGTCGAGGATAAAAATCGATTTTTGGGCAAAGTGAGAATCAATTGCAAAAAAGAATTGTCGATCTAGGTTACGCTCATCGAGAGCTTTGAAACGGTATGTTATTTGGCATTGTTTGAGGAGTATGAATTTTTGAAATTGATTTGAAATTTGAAATTAGGGTTTTAGAAATTGGGAATACGGTTTCAGCCATTGGAAGAAAGAAGTAGCAGATAAGAAGTATGTACAGACAATGAAATGGACATTAGGGTTTCAGAAAGAAGTCTATTTATATCGATAGAGATAGATAAGGATGAATGGACATATCGAAACGATTACGCGAACCCGAAAATTCCGTCCCTTTCCCGAAACGAAAATGAGTCATCCAATATATCGAAACATATGTTTTCGATATTTTTAAACTTTATGGAACTAGTTTCAAATCCAAATTCCATTGTATACTGAAGTTAGCTTTTAAAATGAGATTATTTAAATTGAATTCGTTTAATTGATTTCTATTCGTTTCGAGCCCGCACGATCAAACGATAACTCCGATCGCTACGAAACTTGAAATCATACGATAATTCACTGTTACTGATCCGATGAAACCGGTTTCTTCGAAATCTGAAATAGTGGCCAAAATGGCTAATTTTCACGTCAAATAAATAAATTATTATTAAACCGATTAATCACCTTTTAAATTTAAATTTAAAAGTTAACAATTTTCATCATTCTTTGTTAACTGGGAAATTATAATCTTTTTAAAATTAAATTTTCCGTATTAAACCCAAGATTTAATTACATAAAGTCCAGCATTCAATTACAACTAAAATAAAATCCAAGTTAATAATAGTTTAATTTCAATCAAATTACTTTATTTTGATTTGCATTCTTATTACTTAATCAACTATTACCATGAATATAGTGAACATTAGTTTACATTCTATTACGTTCATATTTTATAGTTATCATCCTTTACCATTTTAATTATAATAATTTCAATTTCATTAATTCCATTGATTAACAATTTACTTCCATATTTACAATTACAACCAAATTAACTGTAAAGTTAATTTCAATTGATTGAAATTATTTTAATATAGTTGTCAATTGCATTTCAACAATATTATTAAATCATATAATAATTATTTTCTCATTAATAAATCAAAATTTTAATTTCATCCAATATCAAATTCTAAAATCTTATTTAATCTAATATTTTAATTATCGAAAATTACGAGTCGTTACAAGTTTCATGGCGCTTCGGATAATCTTCTAAGTGACGAGATGATACTTGCCTAGGCGAGCATCGTAGTGCAATTAGTGTATTATCCTTATTAACATTATGTGGTTGAGGTGAGTTAGAACATAAGCAAACTCAAGCATTTGTATATCGTCATTTAATGATGATTTAATTAGGAGAGTTTTCCCTTATAGAGAATAAGTTTTATTTGGAAGAAAAGAAAATTTGAGGCTTAGATTACTAGATTTATTCGTGAGCCTCGAAACTCGATGATCCTGCATATCATGTAAATTTTCCTTTTTGTAGCAAGAGGTGTAATAGCCTTTTTCCTATTGTATTCATGAAAGGAATTACACGATATGTGTAACAACCCAATTTTTCGACTTCCGAAAGTCGACATCTATACGTCCACTGTATCAAACGCCAAACAATCGATTGTTGGAAAACTGAATCATTAGGGTTAAAGAAGAAGAAGATAGAAGAAGAAACAGAACAACAGCAAAATCTCACATTTCGTAGTGGAACAAATATAATAGATAAATGAATAATCTTTAAAAAAAAGAACTATATCTATTATTACAATACATCATTAGGCTTTACAACAACATAACAGTGAGAAAGAAATATTATATATTAGTGATACGTCTCGCCATCCAGCTTGAACTCCAGATCTCCATAGCATATTTTTCTCACTTCGCTCCAGAATAATGATAACCTGACTTTAGGCAGCCTATGTGGAAAATTATGGGCACCCAGAGTTTAGAAAGGGAAAATTAAACTGTAGGTCGGTCATGGGATTGGTGTGAGATCTTAAAAATAGTTATTTTCACAAAGAAAAAAATCCGCTATGCTTTTGGAAAATGAAACTACCATAAGGCCTCCCGCCACAACACAATGCAAATACAGAATTGGAGGAGATTTCTCCTTATGATAGTCAAACATGCTTGATACGAAAAATCTTTTTAACATTATCATTAGTGCATAGTGTGGAGATCATTTCAAAAGTATAATATTAATCTTAGCCAGAACAGATATTTCATACTACGCCTACTATAGCTACCAATTAAACGGCGGGTCACCGCCATAAGTAAAAGGCAGGTTATACAACTAAAACCGTACAGGGCGCGTATTGATGATTGGATTTCCAACAAATGATCAGGCTAAGGAACTTCCTAGGCCACATGGGTACGCCTCTGGAGGGATTCCCCGAGAACCTAGCAGGATCTCTGCCAACACAAGGTCGGGTTACCTCTGTAACTAGGTAACTAACAGTCATGAGTATGCCATCCCCCGGTCGTTACCGACCTTTATCCGAGCATCCTCAACGCCAACAACCACGAAGTAATAAATTTGCAGCAACCATATATGTTAAATATCTGGGCTCCATACCATGATACAACCCTTTTCCAGAAGGAAATGGACACACCCTTAAGGGGCGCTACCCCTAATAACCTTGCTGCATCCTTCCTGTTTCGACCATTTTCGGGTTGTGAGGTCCGAAGAAGTCTCGTCCATAAAGCTATGCTTTTCACAAAAGCCATGCTTTGATCAACACATGATCAGTAGCACTTCGTATACCACATTACCAAAATGGGAAAATGTCACTAGTAACCATCAATTACATAACCTTTAAGCTCGTACGTCTCAGAGAAAGATGTTAAGCTAAGAGAATAAATTCTCCGCCACCAACAGAAATGTATTTGATAGAAACCAGCTTTACATCTCAAAGTGTAACGTCAGACACACATCCATACAAGTCCATTCCGGGTTCGAACGGATCCGAAGGCACTTCAAAGAAGCCCTTGCAAATCCGGATATTCACTAATCACGTCCGGACTCTCCATCACAAAGGGTGATATAAATCTTTATACCGGAGCAACTCAGTGTAGAGACATTTGACAGGTAATCCTTTCATTTCGAAAATACCCGGTCTTCAACACCGTCTTCAAATGCAATCCTATTTTGTCGTATCATTATTCAGAATGGGTTTTATGGCACAAAGTCCTCTCCTGGCTACTCCGAATAATGAGCGCTTATTTAAAAAATAAGTGTTACATTTAGATTTCAAGTAAACCACAACAAATTTCCACTTTGATCTTTTAAACAAAAGAACCATCACAAAGATTCGATGTGGTTTTCAAATATCCATTTTGAATCCGACCCCCGGTCGCATCGAAATTCAAATGTCATTTAAAGGCCAGTATTGATAGTCGGTTATTTAACTATCAATCAATATTTACAACAATCACAAGATTTTAAATAATTTTCCCCTAATTATTTATTTTCAGAATATCTTCACAAGACATATTTTCAACACTTGAACACTTTGAAAACAAATTTCAAATCACTTTCCTTACGCGGAATATATTTCCAAATATTTATTCATTTCCACTGAAAATTTGCCAAGTTCAAATAGTTTAAAATAATTTAAATTGCTTATCCAAAAATATATACTTAGATACCTTTAAAATAAAAACTATTTTAAAACACTTTATTCAAAACATTATTTTTGAAATTTTATATTAATATCTCGTACAAAACTCAAGTCCAAAACAATTTTAAAAATAAAAATTTTAGATAAATTGTAATTGTTAAAATATCCATATTTTAAATCAAATACCAATTTATTCTTTAAAATATCCACTTTTATAATCAATTTAATAATATTCACTTTAAAGACTTAAAAACAATTTCCGAAAATAATTTCTCCAACAATATTCTTTTTAAAACCAATTCTATAACTTTTAATTTATACTTCAAACGCTACTTTGAAAACATACTCGGCTTCTCAGGGAAAATACACTTTCCATTCTAAAATGGTTCATTTAAATCAATTAATAAATCCTTCTCGATTTATTTTAATTTACATTCCAAATCTGTAAATTTCTTTCCACACTTTTGAAAATAAATCAATATTTATTTTTAAAACAATTTTCCCTTTCCTTTATAAATTCCCATTATGAATTTAAATTTCCAAATATCCACTGATATACGATTTTCAAATCAATTTCCAAATATTCACTTTCAAACACCAAATCGAATCCCAAATTGATTTCCCAATTTATTTCGACACCAAATCAAATTCCAAATTGATTTCCAAACATTTATTTCAAACACCAAATCGATTTCACAATTGATTTCCCAAAATTTATTTTCAAATACCAAATCAAATTTCAAATTGATTCTCAAATTTATTTCAAACACCAAATTGATTTCCAAATTTATTATCCTCTTAAACAAATTCCTTTATTTCTTCCAAACATTTTAAAATCAGATTTTTAAATAAATTCTCCAACTTTTAAATAATATTACTTAAAAACCCTTTATTAAAATCTTTTTCCATATTTGGAATTAACTCGATAAGTTTTCAAAAATAAAACTTTATCTATTTAAAATCCTTCTCTTAAATTCACCCAATTCTTTAAAATGAATTTACTTAAAGTCTTCTACTTTAATTTCCAAAAATCCATTTTTTTCCTATTTCTGGTATCCTACGATACCACAAATATATTCGGCCAAATCATAGCCTTCAACGATTACAATCACGAATATAATCATACACAGATTATAAATAAACCAACACACAACATATGAAACAAATTCAAATATTTAAGGAATCCAGTTGGATCCCTCCAACCTGTTTTCCTACATCCATAGACGTTAGCATAACAATTAAATACCAGTTCCACTTCAAGGTGGAATATCGTGGTATATGGGATTAAATAATATCATCTGCAATCATGCGGTGCATAGGGTGTCATCCGCTATATAATGCGCGGAATCAATCACTCCAAATATATATCTATACTACTATATATACTATCACAATCCAACAATCAATCAATAACTGAAATTTTCAATTATTATAATTTGAGTGAGAAGATCTCACCTTTAATTTGCAATCCATTCCAACTCATTTCCATTCCGGCTTGTTTTGCTATTTTAGACCTTGTATAAACATTTATACGATTCACCAATATTCGAAATAATCGAATAACCAATTTTCTTTTTGTAATCTTAATTATCCAATGATTTTAATTTAAACCAATTTCTTTTTATAAATTTATTTAACTAAAATTTAAATTTAAAACTAAATTTCCTTTAATAAATTATTTTATTTTCATTTTAAAACTGCATATACAAACAATTTATATAAGTCAAATTTCCTATGTGTAAACCCTTACATATATATGAATGCCGATTTGGATTTCAAAGACAAATTTTAAATAATCTTTTCAACATTTAAAATCCTATATATAGATTTCAAAAATCTTATCTATCCTAAATATATATATATATATATTTTTCTCTGCATACACAATATATATACATATAAATTTAAAACTACATATATATATATATATATCTCCATTGTAAAAAAAATTATATATACTTACTGTAAATAATTTTTAAAAATTTCTCTGCATCCATACATTTACATATTGAAATTTTAAATTAAAAAAAACAAAAAAAAATACCATCACCGAATTAGACCTCACTCACGAAAGCCAACATCACCGCCCTAGCTCGACCGAGCCTCACGATTTCGAGTCGTCGCCTCACTTCGAACATTGCATCAATCGAACGATCGCTGCATGCATAACCGATGATAGAGGAAACACCTTGCAAACCCTAAATCGCGATAGCCTACACGATTCGATTCCAACCTGATGCTCGACGCTATCATGCACACAGCCGATGCCTTCCTTTTGCAACATCTTCGAGCCGCCGCCACGCCTTCGATTGCTCGCAAACCCTAGCATGCCGCATGCGACTCGAGTGGATTTCCCTTTTTTCATATTTCCTTTTTTTATTTAACAACGATTCGATTCACTTTGAGGAAACAAAGAAGTTCGGCATTAATAAAAAAAATTCTTTTATTCGTTCTGTTTGGAAAAGGAAGAAACGAAGACGAAAATGTTTTCGTTTGATTTTTTTCTTTTTGTTTTATACGAAGATGAAAGCATGGTTATTAAATAAAAAAATTCCCAAACAAACGCGTGTAAATCTTTAACGAATACGTGTTGTTAATCAATTGACAAGTGTTGGGATGAGGACTAAAAATTTGAAGGGGGATATATATACATATATATATTTTATATTTAAATATAATTTTTTTAAATTTAAATTATTTGGATTTCGCAATTCAAAAATTCGACTTCCAATCGAAGCATGCCATCAGGCGTTTATAATGTTAAACCACTATTTTGAATGCAATAGAAAAGGTTTCGAGTCCAAATTCGATCGTATGGAGAAGATAGCTTTTTGAACCCAGTTATTAAATTAAATTTCGATACAATTTTCAACGCTTTTTCTTATCGTTTGGCCAAACAAAATCTTCAAATGCTACGGAAATTGAAATCCGATAATAATATAATATTACGGATCCAACGTAACAGGTTCTGTCGAATTCCAAGACTGTGCCTCGGAAGGCTATTTTTAAATATCGATTTTAAACGATATAAATTCAAAACTGAATTAATCACTTTCAAATTCAATTATGATTCCTCCATTATCTTCAGTATCATCAATATAATTTTTACAAGCATTTGAAATATTTTTAATCAGCTTAAATTGAAGATACAAATTTTTACCCAACTTCACATTATTAAATTCAACAATTTAATTGCCAAATTCATAGCAATATTTGAAATTCAAGTTTAAATTAACTTTCAAATATTTAAAATCAATTAAATATTTTGATTTTAAATGTTTTAAAATTCTGGGTCGTCACATTCTTCCCCCTTAAAAGAATATCGTCCCGAAATTACTAATTAAGAAGAATGATCCTTAACCCATTTATCATTTTCCTAAAACCAAATAGTTTCAACAACTTGTCAAAACAAATCTTTTTATTAAGGACCCATTATCACTTCAACTATCTCTCTAAAATCTTCCATAGATTCCAATCAACATTGTATTTTTAACAATTTAAATTTCAATTCAAATTATCAAAAAATTTCTAACTCCCTAAATTTTCTAAAAATTTCGTCAGCGTCTCCTTTGCGCGGCTAGCTCAGTACGACTACAAAATGCCACAACGGGCCCCTAGATTTCAAGAAGAAAACGAAAAGCCAAGTGGCTAGATAAGAAAGTCATCAAATTTCATATAAAAGTTTAAATACATACCTTTTCCGAGCAATTTAAATTTACCTTCGAAATCAAAATCCAATTCCCTTTGCATTTAAATTACCTGTATATCCTACTAGCAATAACGTCCAATCATAGCTTTCAAAATCATTTTATACTTTTCATTACAAAAGTTTGAATATTTATTTCATTCAAACCCGTAAGATGTACTTACATCATTCGTACGCAATATCAAATTCGATCGCTCACTCGATCACACAATTTCACTTCCGAACTAGTATCGTCCACCCCACTTCCTAGTGTGGACTCAGATCTGGTTTCTTGATTAGAAACCGTCATTCTCCTTGCATAGCCGTAAACTATGATAGAGAATTTCCAGAATCAACCAAAAATCCATATCTAGGCTCGTCGTCGAAAATCGAGTGAAAAATTCTAACTCGGATCGATATAACTATCTCGAAATTCTATGCTCGAATTCTGAATCAAATCGCTATGCGAATAAAATAATATACGTACATCCAACATATTCATTCATAATTGATTATCAGCTAAATCAATTCTCTTTTCTTTTATTCACATTTACATTCATTTCTATCCACTTATTCACCATTATCCATTTCATAATTTCCAGATTAATCTTCATTCACTTTTTAATTTAGAATATTTTCTCAACTCCAAATTTTTTACTTAAGAACTTCACCATTTATTTCTTAAGTTCAATATAAATATTCTATATACTTCGTAAATTTATTCTCAAGTCACCACTTTGGTTTATATCTACTTATAATTAAACTGGATTTTCAATTCCATATGAATTCAATTTACCTTTCATTTGTAATTATTTAATTCAATTCATTTCAAATCATAATTATTTTGTCATTCCTTCAATTAGTTCCACTTACTAATTTTTATCTCAATGCTTCGCTTGTTTTATCACAAATCAAATTCAATTCCAGTTCCAGTTCTATTTACTTACAAATTCGAAATGAATTTCAACATTCAATTTCACTTTCATTTGCTTACAATTGTAAATTTATTTATTCATTCACAATTTTATTTTCTTAATAAATTTATTCCATAACTATTTTTATCAGATTTCAGAGTCTTTCCAACCTTTCAAAATCATCTTTTCTGAAATCAATTCAAATTATCTTTTGAATTTCCAAAACCAAACCCCAGTTTTCCAAGCAACTTCAATTTAAAACAATTTGGCAGCAATTCTCTCCTGGAAACTCAAAAATGAACACCGACGATTTCGCGATCATCATCGAAATTATTTTCCAGCGACAGAAAAGAGTTTAGTGCTTTTATCCTTCCAAAACATTTTTCCAAAACCTTCAAAACCATTTCCAAACTCCAAGGGAATTTAATTTTTTCCAAATTTCAAAATTTTCAAATCCTTTCAAATTCTTTCTCAAATATTTCTCTGGAATTCTATTTCAAACTATAAATCACATTTACAATTTATATTTAAAAATCCCATTTTTATATGAATTTATTTTATATCTTTTAGTTATATTTCAATTTTCTTATTCAACAACAATGATAATAATTTAATATTATCACTTTCTAACAAACAAGCAACCATATACTATAATAATTTACGAAAAATTATTCCTTCTATATACCAAAAATAATTTAGGGTAATATTATTTCATTTGCCCTATTTTAAAACAATAATGTGTTGGTTTATCTTTTTAAAGAGTTTAGAAGCCCCTATCAACACAGTTGGCCAAACTGCACCGACCAGAATCTATAAACAATTAACCGATAAGTCAGCACAATACTAAACAATTTTTATATTCACTAGCAAATACGCGCTCATATCTATTATTACACTCAAACTCATTTTAGGGTACTACTGACTCTATCTCTAATGAGTATTCCCCACTAGAGCCAAGCTTGTCGCTTAACCCAAATGCTCTGATAACACTCTGTAACGGTCTAGGCTTTTCAACCATCGACAGCGGCCACTCTCGACTGGTGGGATTTTCAACCATCCAAGCCCCGCCGTGACATACAATGGTACCCTGCCCTTGCTTTTACGGTCAGCCTTTCGACTTCTTCACCTAACCGGTTAACAAACCCTTCCCCAGGGACATGTAGGGGTAAGAGTCTCTCGTTTTCCACCAAAAGCGAAGCGACAACCCCCTATCACGTTGTATTAATCAAGGTCAGTCATAGGAATGGTGTGAGATTTTAGAAATAGTTACTTTCACAAAGAAAATAAAAAAAATCCGCTATGCTTTTGAAAAATGAAACTACCATAAGGCTTCCCGCCACACACACAATGCAAACGCAGAATTGGAGGAGATTTCTCCTTATGATAGTCAAACATGCTTGACACGCAAAATCTTTTTAATATTATCATTAGTGCATAGTGTGGAAAACATTTCAAAAGTATAATATTAATCTTAGCCAGCATAGACATTTTGTACCATGCCTACAATAGCTACCAATTAAACGGCGGGTCACCGCCATAAGTAAAAGGCGGGTTATACAACTAAAACCGTATAGGACGCGTATTGGTGATTGGATTTCCAACAAATGATCAGGCTAAGGAACTTCCTGGGCCACATGGGTACGCCTCTGGAGGGACACCCCGAGAACCAAACTAGATCTCTGCCAACACAAGGCCGGGTTACCTCTGTACTAGGTAACTAACTGTCATGAGTATGCCACCCCCTGTCGTTATCGACCTTTATCCGAGGATCCTCTACACCAACAACCACAAAGTAATAAATTTGCAGCAACCACATAGGTTAAATATCTCGGCTCCATACCATGATACAACCCTTTTTCAGAAGGAAATGGACATACCCTCAGAGGGCGCTACCCCCAAATAACCTTGCCACATCCTTCCTGTTTCGACCATTTTCGGGTTGTGAGGTCCGACGAAGTCTCGTCCATAAAGCTACGCTTTTCACAAAAGCCATGCTTTGATCAACACATGATCAGCAGCACTTCGTATGCGTCATTACCAAATTAGGAACATATCACTAGTAACCATCAACTACAAAACCTCTAAGCTCGTACGTCTTAGAGATGGTGTTAAGCTAAGAGAATAAATTCTCCGCCACCAACAGAAATGTATTTGATAGAAACCAGCTTTAATCCTCAAAGTGTAACGTTAGACACACATCCATACAAGTCCGTTCCGCGTTCGAACGGAACCGAAGGCACTTCAAAAAAGCCCTTGCAAATGCGGATAATCATTAATCACGTCCGAACTCCCCATCACAAAGGGTGATATATATCTCTATACCGGAGCAACTTGGTGCAGAGACATTCAATAGGTAATCCTTTCGTTTTCGAAAATACCCTGTCTTCAACACCGTCTTCAAATGCAATCTCATTTCGTCGTATCATTATTCGAAATGGGTTTATGACACAAAGTCCCCTCCTGGCTAATCCGAATAATGAGCGCTTATTTTAAAAATAAGTGTTACATTAAGATTTCAAGTAAATCACAACAAATTTCTACTTTGATCTTTTAAACAAAAAATCCATCACAAAGATTCGATGTGGTTTTCGAATATCCATTTGGAATCCGACCCCAGTAGCATCGAAATTCAAATGCCATTTAAAGGCCAATATTGATAGTCGGTTATTTAACTATCGATCAATATTCACAACAATCATCAGATTTTATATAATTTTCCCGTAATTATTTATTTTCACAATATCTTTGCAAGATATATTTTCAACACTTGAACACTTTGAAAATAAATTTCAAATCACTTTCCTTACGCGGAATATATTTCCAAATATTTATTCATTTCCACTGAAAATTTGCTGAGTTCAAATACTTTAAATAATTTAAATTATTTATCCAAAAATATATACTTGGATACCTTTAAAATAAAAACTATTTTAAAACACTTTATTCAAAACATTAGTTATGAAATTTTATATAAATATCTCGTATGAAATTCAAGTCCAAACAATTTTAAAAATAATTTTTTTAGATAAAGTGTAATTATTAAAATATCCATATTCTAAATCAAATGCCAATTTAATCTTTAAAATATCCACTTCTATAATCGATTTAATAATATTCACTTTAAAGATTTAAAAACAATTTTCGAAAATAATTTCTCCAACAATATTCTTTTTAAAATCAATTCTAGAACTTTTAATTTATACTTCAAAAGCTACTTTGAAAATATACTCGGCTTTCCAGGGAAAATACACTTTCCATTCTAAAATGGTTCATTTAAATCAATAAATAAATCCTTCTCGATTTATTTTAATCTACATTCCAAATCTGTAAATTTCTTTCCACACTTTTAAAAATAAACCAATATTTATTTTTAAAACAAATTTCCCTTTCCTTTATAAATTCACATTGTGAATTTAAATGTCCAAATATCTACTGATATACGATTTTCAAATCAATTTCCAAATATTCACTTTCAAATACCAAATCGAATCCCAAATTGATTTCCTAATTTATTTCAACACCAAATCAAATTCCAAACTGATTTCCAAACATTCATTTCAAACACCAAATCGATTTCAGAATTGATTTCCCAAAATTTATTTTTAAATACGCAATCAAATTTCAAATTGGTTCACAAATTTATTTCAAACACCAAATTGATTTTCAAATTTATTATCTCTTAAAACAAATTCCTTTATTTCTTCCAAACTATTTAAAATCTGAGTTTTAAATAAATTCTCCAACTTTTAAATAATATTACTTAAAATCCCTTTATTAAAATCTTTTCCCATATTTTGAATTGATTCGATAAGTTTTCAAAATAAAACCTTATCTATTTAAATTCCTTCTTTTAAATTCACCCAATTCTTTAAAATGAATTTACTTAAAGTTTTCTACTTTAATTTCCAAAAATCCAATTTTTTCCTATTTCTAATACGATACCAAAAATATATTCGGCCAAATCATAGCCTTCAACGATTACAATCACGAATATAATCATGCACAGATTATAAATAAACCAACACACAACATATGAAACAAATTCAATTATTTGAGGAATCCAACTGGATCCCTCCAACCTGTTTCCCTGCGTCCACAGATGTTAGCATAACAATTAAATACCAATTCCACTTCGAGGTGGAATATCGCGGTATATGGGATTAAATAATATCATCCGCTATTATGCGGCGCATAGGGTCTCATCCGCTATATAATGCTTGAAATCAATCACTCCAAATATATATATATACACACACACTACTATATATACTACTACAATCCAATAATCAATCAATAACTGAAATTTTCAATTGTTCTAATTTGAGTGAGAAGATCTCACCTTTAGTTTGCAATCCATTCCGGTTTTTTCTCACTTTAGACCTTGTATAAACATTTATACAATTCATTAATATTCGAAATAATCGAATAACCAATTTTCGTTTGGTAATCTTAATTATCCAATGATTTTATTTTAAACCATTTCTTTTTATAAATTTATTGACTAAAAATTAAATTCAAAACTAAATTTCGTTTAATAAATTATGTTATTTTCATTTTAAAACTGCATATAAAAACAATTTATATAAGTCAAATTTCCTATGTATAAACCCTTATATATATATGCCGATATGGATTTCAAAGACAAATTTTAAATAATATTTTCAACGTTTAAAATCCTATATATAAATTTCAAAAATCTTATCTATCCCAAACATATATGTATTTTTCTCTACATGCATAATATATATACATATAAATTTAAAACTGCATATATATCTCCATTGTAATTTTTTTATACATAAACTTACCGTAAATAATTTATAAAAATTTCTCTACATCCATACATTTATATATTGAAATTTTAAATTAAAAAAATACCTTCACTGAATTAGACCTCACTCGCGAAAGCCAACATTACCGCCCTAGCTCGATCGAGCCTCTCGATTTCGAGTCATCGCCTCACTTCGAACATTGCCTCAATCGAACGATCGCTGCACATGCAACCCATGACTGCAGAAAGCCCTTACAGACCATAAATCGCGATAGCTTACACGATTCGATTCGAACCTGATGCTCGGCGCTATCACGCGCACAGCCAATGCCTTCCTTTTGCAACATTTTCGAGCCGCCGCCAAGCCTTCGATTGCTCACAAACCCTAGCCTGCCTGCATGCAACTCGAGTGGATTTCCCTTTTTTAATATTCCTTTTTTATTTAACAACAATTCGATTCAATTTGAGGAAACGAAGAAGTTCGGCATTAATAAAAAAAAATCTTTCGTTCGTTCTATTTTGAAAAGGAAGAAACGAAGACGAAAGTGTTTTCGTTTGATTTTTATTTTTCTTTTTGTTTCATATGAAGATGAAAGCATGGTTATTAAATAAAAAAATTCTCAAACAAACGCGTGTAAATATTTAATGAACACGTGTTATAAATCAATTGACAAGTGTTGGGATGATGACTAAAAATTTGAAGGGGGATATATATATACACATATATTTTTTATATTTAAATTTAATTTTTTTTTAAATTTAAATTGTCTTGATTCCGCAATTCAAAAATTCGACTTCCAATCGAAGCGTGCCGCCAGGCGTTTATAATGTTAAATCTCTATTTCAAACACAATGGAAAAGGTTTCGAGTCCAAATTCGATCGTATGGAGAAGATAGCTTTTTGAACCCAGTTATTAAATTAAATTTCGATATAATTTTCAACGCATTTGCTTATCGTACGGCCAAACGACAGTTCTAAATGCTACGAAAATTGAAATCCCATAATAATACAATATTATAGATCCAATGAAACTGGTTCCGTCGAATTCCGAGACTGTGCCTCGGAAGGCTATTTTTAAATAACGATTTTAAACGATATAAATTAAAAACATAATAAATCACTTTCAAATTCAATTCTGATGCTTCCATTATCTTTCGTATCATCAACATAAATTTTACAAGCCTTTGAAATATTTTTACTTAGCTTAAAATTGAAGATACAAATTTTTACCCAACTTCACATTATTAAATTCAACAATTTAACTACCAAATTCATAGAAATATTTGAAATTAAAGTTTAAGTTAACTTTCAAATATTTAAAATCAATTAAATATTTTGATTTCAAATGTTTCAAAATTCTGGGTTGTCACAACATGTCTTGAACTCTTATCTACAAGTTTTGATGACGACAAACCATACAATAATAATTGTACATATATATCCCTTATCTTATTTTTGCACATACCCAAGGATACAAATCGAAGCATAACCATGGATTACAGTAGTGGGGAGATAAATATTGTATACAAATCTTAGAAATATTATGTAAAATCTCCCTGGATTTTGTATATGATAAAATACACATACATTTACACAGAAGAACAAATTTTAAACATTCCAGATGTCTAGTATTATGCCCCTAAACGTCTGGTCCCAGCCTCTGTAATTTTTTCAAATAACACATGACCGGACGTCTGGTCATCACAATCCAGACACCTGGATTTGGCTCCGGGAATTTTTAAAAAATACACAACTGTCAAATCTAAAAGGTTGATTCTGCATCTCTTCTTCAACTTAGTTCTACCCCAAACAGAAGCAATTCCAAAAATGAAAAGAAACGGTAGCAACATTTCAAATAGATCTTTTCACAACTATAAATACATCGGTGATTTTATAATTAAAGTAACTAATTTTCTGATTTCTATTCTCTATATCTACTTTGCACTCAAATTCAAGTTACTCATATTTGCTATCAACATTTCAACCAAAGATCATTAACTTTTGTTCAATTTTCTTCCATATTTTCAAAGCACACACATATTCATATCTATACATATACAGTGGAGATTATAGGAAGACTTGTACGTATTGTCAATATCAACGTTAATCAAAGCACATTCTTGACGAAAGATTTCTATTGTAACAAGCATATTCCTCCGGACGAAGCGAGGGTTATTCTTTAGTGAAATTCCGAAGAGGAGCTTCGGGATTGGACATAGGACGGGAGGTCTAAAGCAGTATAAATTCTGATGTGATTTTTTATTTTACTATTATCTCATTATCTTAATTTATCGTGTATATAATAATTACTTGTCATATACATAGTATATGATCCATATAGACTTTAATCATTTTATTCATCTAGAATGTCGAACGGACTCATTGGAGTTAACATTTTGATATTCACACTTTAACCATTGTTGGTTACCGTGCCTGTTAGTAAAGACTCTTTTTGTGTGCTAGTTATTTTGCTAATATTGCTTGTTGTTGCTTGATGATTGATTGTTGTTGTTTGTTGATTGATTAATTGTTTGTTGATGTTTGTTATTGCTTTGTATGTTTTTTGTTGTTATTGATTGGTTCTCTATATGTTAATTATATGTTGGTTGTTTATTATTGATTGTCGATGGTTGTTATTGGTTGTTGTTATTTGTCATGCTCAGGTTTGCTTGTTACTGTTTGATGTTACTGTTGTTTGATTTTGTTGTTGGTTGATTTTTATTATTGTTGATTTTTGTTGCTTGCTTGTATGTTAGATAGCTTGTGTGCTAGTTATTATTGCTTATCATTAGTTACTATGGTTTGATGGTTGCTTGTCGTTTATCGTTGTTAATTGTTATTGACTGATTGCTATTTGTTTTATGTGTTTGATTGCTTGTATGGTAGTTATAATTTAATAATCAAAGTATGTTCGGAGAGTGATTACGATAGCCATCTAAAATATATCGCATATCATCCATGCCCACTGCGGGATCGAGATGGAATCTATACAGGTATATTACCTTTTGATATGACTTGGAGTCTGTGGTATATTTTCATACCGACTCACTATAGTTTACTCTCCAATAAATTGTCATGTATAATTATGGTAGTATCGGTTATTATGCTATGGATATACATGTATGAATTCTTTATTGTTGTTATTGTTGTTTTTTTTACACATACCGCTAACTCTTTCAGTGTGCACACATCGACAATGTAGAGAGATGTTGTGAACAAGAGGTGTAACGACCCGTATTTTACGTATCGAAAGATCGTAAAACCGTTGTTATTAGGTCGTTAGTGTTGTTAAGTCGTCCAGAGTTTAAGTCGACCAGAGCTTAAGTCGTCCAGAGGTTAGGTCGTAGAAGATCTTGAGTGTTGAGCAACCTAAAGATAAGGCAGAGCGACCCAAGGAAGTCGGCGACTTAAGGGTTTAGGCAACCTAAGGAGTTAGATTGTGTGATAGCTTAGGTCGTATAGCAGCTTAGGTCGGTGGAGCAACTTAGGGGGTTGGAGCGACTTAAGGAAGTTAACGATCTAGTAGTTAGTGACTTAAGGAAGTTAACGACCTAGTAGTTAGCGGCTTAAGGGGTTTAGCGACCTAGGAGTTAGCATCTTAGGGGAGTAAGCGACCTAAGAGAATTAGCGGCACAGGAAGTTAGCGGCAAAAGAAGCTAACGACTTAAGGGAGGTAGGTCGATTGAGCGACTTAAGGAGGAGAGCGACCTATGTTAGATGCCGTGTTGAAGTTAGGTCGTAAACGACCTAAGTTAGATTCTGTGTGTAGTTAGGTCGTGGACGAGATAAGGCTTAGGTCGTAGGTCGCGTGAAGGCGAAGGTGTTAGGTCGCGTAAAGGGTTAAGACGTTAGGTCGTGTGTGTAGTTAGGCCGTGTAAGGGCTTAAACAGTTAAGTCGTTAGGTCGGCAACGCTGTTAAGTCGTTAGGTCGGAAACATCGTTAGGTCGTGTTTGTGTTAGGTCGTATATGTGTTAGGTCGTTGTGTCGCGTGAAGGCTTGAATGTTAGGTCGCGCATATACTCGAGTTGATAGGTCGTAGGTCGTGGGGTTTTGTTAAGTCGTGAGCGACTTAAGGGCAAGCGATTTATGGGTTCGGCCTATAAATACACGGGTTAGCTTCATTTTTGGGATCCGGATTTTGAAGCGACGAAGTTCTGCCATTTTGATAGCTCGAGTGCTACACTTCTTCACTTCTTTTCTACTCTTTAATTTTTTGCTTCCTTTCATCCAAATCGAAGATCCAAGAGCTTAGATTGAAGATCTCCATCCATCGAAGAGGGATTTCATCGTTTGAAGCGGAATTTTGGCGGATCGAGCTAGATCCTTCGCTGTCCAGATTTGGAGTGTGTTGTTTTTAAGGTGTTTAGGTGATTCGGTGAGTGGTGGTTATCTCTCACACGGACCCAAAGGAGTATATTGGATTGGTGGCTTGATTTTGTGTTAAAAATAATGATTTCATACATTTTCGTAAACCTAAGTATAGATCCATTGTTCATGAAGATTTGATATCCTTTATAATACATGTTAACCTATGCAAGTTCATCTATCAAGTTGTAGAGATATTATTCATGATTATGCTTGTTAGATTTAGACTCTTTATTTACAAGATTGCCGTTTTTGTTATGATTGCTTTTAGATCATATTTGAATGCTTAATTACTTGGATTAATGATTGACTTGATTGATTGTTATAAATTAGTTGATTAGTGGTTGGATTTGGACAAGTTGGTCGAAGATGATTCAAAGGCTAAGGGGGAAGCTCTTGAATAGAAAAGCTGCACGTGGCATATGTAGTGGATGATAAAGCTCATATGGACGGATTTGATGATGATGTTGAGATAGAGCTTTGCTATGAATGAGATGAGGCGAGGCATGGTGTGAGGTAGCTTTGGTATAATCCAGACGGGATCATTCCAAGCATGTTGATAACTCGAGGGATGGTTCGAGTTTGTGGATAATGGTTGGCTCGAGAGGCGCTTGAGCTAGTATGAGAATAGTCATCGAGGAGGATGACTAGAAGGCTGAGATTTCTTCGTTATTGAATGTTCTAGCAGACTCAAAGCAAGAGTACGCTGGGCAGATTCGATAGTCCCAAAAGACTACAGTTGGTGGTCGAGTACTCTGGGCAGATTAGATAGTCCTAGGCACGGGCTGCGATGACGTGCGGAGTTTTGTCTAGAACCGGGGTTACCATTAGCCCTTGACGGACGGCTGAAAGAAAGGTGTCGGTCATTCAGTTAACGATGTTGGAACTTCGTATTTACAATACTTCGTAATTACGATATTTTGACTATGACAACTATATAAGTTACTGTGTATACTAACATATTTATTGCAGGAATCAATCAAAGGACAGATTCAAAAGAGCTCCAACACTTAAAGTATGTATTGAGTCTGTGTCTAGTAATAATAGTATGTTAAAATCTCTCCTATATGATATATTGCATGATCATCTTTTCAAAAAATAAGAAATTCAATTTTCATGATACATTCAGACGTCTGAATAACTCATTTCAGACGTCTGAATCTGTAATATAGAATATTGTATATTACAATATTCAGACGTCTGAAATAAGATATTCAGACGTCTGAAAATAACCAAAAATTGCCTATTTCCTTTATGTTCCAAATATCGTTTAATTCAGAAGTCTGAAATTTAAATTTCAGACGTCTGAATATTTACAACGGCTATTTTTTTGAAAAGGCATTTCCATTCATGAAGAGTTGCAACCTTTATTTCAATAGCTCTTAATGATAATTCTTCATGAAGAGTTGCAACCACTTACTACCTATATAAAAACATTAGAATCAAGTTTTAATATCACCTAATTCATTTTGATTATTATTCTACTCTTGAAATCTTTGATTCTAATTCACTTGTGCTTTCAATATCATCCAAATTCAATTTCTACTTTCTTAATCTTCATTCATTCATACATATATCATAAAGGAGAAAGATTATAGGAAGTTTGTACTAATAATAGACAAATTCGTGTTATTAAGAACACACTGTGTCAAACATACTTTTGAATTGAAGTCCTCTTCTGCTGCTGAGGCAAAATCCTGTTCTGTTGTTCAGGTCTCTTGTTCGGCTGTTTAAGGGTTGTTGTAAACCTATTCCTCCGGGTTAAGTGAGGATTGTTGTTAGTGAAATTCCAGAAGGAGTCTGGGACTGGACGTAGAACGGGAAGTTCGAACCAGTAAAAAATTCCTGGTGTGCTTGTTTTATTTTTCTTATTTACTCTGCTACAGTAACTTTGTTTTATTTCCGCACTAGTATATTATAATTCCATATAGCACGATCTGCACCAGCAACTTTCATTTGGTATCAAAGCCTTGCTTCTAATAACCGTTACACGGTTATTTGATATTCTACTAAAATGGAAAACAACACCAGCACTGTTAACACTAGTTTCATTGAAGGACAATCCACTGCACGACCTCCACTATTCAATGGTATGAATTACAATTATTGGGCAACTCGAATGCGTATTTCTATGCAAGCTAATGGTTTTGACTCATGGAATATTACTCAAACCGAATATAATATTCCTACAACAGAATATTCTACATGGTCAAACACATAAAGACTAGATGCTACCGCTAATGCCAAAGCTATGAATATGCTATTTTGTGCTTTAGATAGAAATGAGTTTAACCGTATTAGTATGTGTACAACTGCTTATGAAATATGGAGAACACTTAAGATTACTCACGAAGGAACTAACAAAGTTAAACAAAGCAAAATTTCCATGCTCAAAAATCAATTTCAAAATTTTAAAATGAAGCAAGATGAAACTATAAATGATATGTATTCTAGATTCCAAGATATATACCACTCTTTACTAGGACTTGGAGAAAAGTATTCCGATTTTGATATTGTTTCAAAAATCCTTAACTCTTTAACGGATGAATGGGAAAGAAAAGTTTTAGCTATTGAAGAAGCTAATGACCTTTCTACTATGAAACCAGAAGAGTTGATAGGAAATCTAATGTCATATGAATTAAATTTGCAGCCTAAAAGAGTACAAGCACAAGACAAAAAGAATATAGCATTCCATGCTAAAAAAGAAGAATCAGATTCTGATGAAGAAGACTTAGCATTCATTGCTAAAAACTTTTAAAAGTTTTTAAAATTCAGAAAAGGAAATCGAAACAATGGCAAAAGGAACTACAACAGCAATCCAAATAAGCCATCTTCATCAATATTAGAATGCTTTAACTGTCACAAGAAAGGACATATGCAAAAGGATTGCCCAGAACAGAAGAAAACATATCACAATAAGAATCGAAAGGACAAATCAAAAAGAAAAGCATTTTCAGTAACATGGGATGATTCAGATTCCTCATCTTCTTCAGAAAGCAGCAGTGATAGTGAGAAAGAACAGGAAATGTTTGTTTTATGGCTTCAGAAAATGAGGTAAGTGATCTTACTTTTGATGATATGATTGAAATAAATTCAGAACTTCTTGATAATCTAAAAAGCATCAAAAGAAAATATAAAGAAGCTCTTGAAAATCAGAGAAGAGCGGAATTCGAAAGAGATATGCTTAACGATGAAAAGAAAATATTAGAAGAAGAAATTGGAAAACTTCAAGATAAAGTTTCTAATGATAATTCTCAATTTACTTTATTGAGTCAAGAAATTGAAACTCAAAAAGAAAAGAATGATTCTCTTGTCTCTGAAAATCATGAGCTAAAAACCAAGATTAAAATGATAGAATTAGAAAATACTTGTCTCAAAACCAAATTAGAAAATATTTCTAAAAATATTTCCAACTTTAATAAAGGTAGAGAAAATCTATCTAGTATTATTGAAAACTCTCAGTCCACTTCAAATAAAAATGGACTAGGATATTTTAAGAGATCCCTATCTAAAAAGAAAATTAGGAGAAATAATTCTCATATTAATTCTAAAAATTCCAATACCATAAAAATATGGGTTCCCAAAACAAACAATAATCTAATTAGAAATAAATATATAAATCTCTTTTTTGAAACTGTTCATAAAAATCAGAATTATATATTTAAGGGGAATACTGAACCTACTTGGGTTTGGTTTCCTAAGACCTAACTCTTAGGACCCTATAAAAGGTGGGTACCAATGTTATTATTATTATTTGCAGGACCCACTTTTAAAGAGAGGAAAATGGATACTCGATAGCGGTTGCTCAAAACATATGACTAGAGACAAAAATATGTTATCAAACATCACTTACTCAAATGGAGGCTCTGTCACTTTTGGAGATAATTCTAAAGGATATAACATTGGAAAAGGCGACGTCAGCAATGTCGGTACATCTGATTTACCTCTTATTTCAAATGTTTTATTAGTGAAAAATTTGAAACACAATCTTTTAAGTATCAGCCAATTATGTGACAAAGGTTTCAAAATCTCTTTTTCTGAAGATAAGTGTAGCATTCGTGATAAAAATCAAAATCTTATTTTTGAAGGAAATAGAGATAAAAATATATATGTTTTGAATATGAAAATCAATCATAATTCAGATATGTGTTTAATAGCTAATGAAAATGATCCTTGGCTATGGCACAAAAGACTCTGTCATATAAACTTCAAAACTATAAATAAACTTTCCAAAAATAATTTAGTCAGAGGATTACCGAAAATGAACTTCAAAATTAATCATATTTGTGATGCATGTCAATTAGGAAAATTAACAAAATCATCCTTTAAATCTAAAAAGGTTATCTCTACTTTACAACCACTTGAACTACTACATATGGATCTATTTGGACCAACCCAAGTTCAATCCATTAACCATAATAGATATGTGTTTGTAATAGTAGATGATTTCTCTAGATATACTTGGACTATTTTTATGAAAAACAAAAATGATACGTTTGAGCAATTTAAAATTTTTGTCAAACGTATTCAGAATTTAAAAGGTCTAAAAATAAAAAATATAAGAAGTGATCATGGAGGAGAATTTGAAAATGAAGCTTTTGATCATTTTTGTAAAAAGAAAGGAATTTTTCATAATTTTTCGTTTCCTAGAACTCCACAACAAAAAGGAGTTGTAGAACGTAAAAATAGAACTTTACAAGAATGTGCACGAACTTTGTTAAATGGAAGCACTCTTCCAAAACATTTCTGGGCAGAAGCTGTTGCAACTGCATGTTATGTTTTGAATCGTGTTTCTATTCGACCTCTAACAAAAAATACTTCTTATGAACTTTTTACTGGAAGAAAACCAAAGATTTCTTATTTTAAAGTATTTGGTTCAAAATGTTTTATATTAAATACAAAAGATCAGCTTGGAAAATTCGATGCGAAATCTGACGAAGGAATCTTTCTAGGATATTCAGATCGCAGCAAAGCTTATCGTGTATTTAATAAAAAATCAAATATTGTTGAAGAAACATTAAATGTTTCTTTCGATGAAAATTTTCTACAAAAACCAAGTATTCAAAATGATGATGATTTTCCAGATAACATTACAAATACAGATACTATAAATTTTGAAAATAATGAAAACATTGTTGACAATAATATTGAATTAAGGAATTCACCAAAAATATTACGGGATCATCCTATACAAAATATTATTGGAGAAATTAATTCAAATATTCGAACTAGAAGTCAACTAAATCAAATGGGCTACGTAGCATTCCTTTCCAATATCGAGCCAAAGAATCCCAAAGAAGCTTCCACAGATGATTATTGGATAATAGCAATGCAAGAAGAGCTAAATCAGTTTGAACACAATGAAGTTTGGGAATTAGTTCCTAGACCAAGTGATCAGGCTGTTATTGGAACAAAATGGGTTTACAAAAATAAAGCAGATGAACAAGGAAATATCACTAGAAATAAAGCAAGATTAGTTGCACAGGTTATAATCAAGAAGAAGGAATTGACTATGAAGAAACGTTTGCTCCGGTTGCAAGACTGGAAGCAATTCGAATATTAATGGCCTATGCATGCTTTCATAATTTCAAACTTTATCAAATGGATGTTAAAAGTGCCTTTTTAAATGGTTACATAAAAGAAAAAGTGTATGTTGAACAACCTCCTCTATTTATTCACGAAAAGTTCCCTGATCACGTCTATAAACTTAAAAAAGCACTTTACGGTTTAAAACAAGCACCACGTGCTTGGTACGACCGTCTAAAGACTTATCTAATTTCTTCGGGTTTTCTAATTGGGAAAGTTGATCAAACACTTTTTATAAAACATTCTAAAAGGGATATTTTAATAGTTCAAATTTATGTTGATGGTATCATTTTTGGTTCTACGAATGACAAATTATGCCAGGAATTTTCAGAAATAATGACCAAAGAATTTGAAATGTCTCATATGGGTGAATTAACATATTTTCTTGGATTACAAATAAAACAACTTCAAAATGGCATTTTTATTAATCAAGAAAAATATTGTATTAATCTAATCAAACGTTTCGGAATGGAAAATACTTCTGCCAAACCAACTCCAATGAGTACAACTACACATCTTGAAAAAGATGAAAATGGCAAAAGTATTGACCAGAAACTATACCGAAGTATGATTGGATCATTACTATATCTAACTGCAAGTCGTCCTGATATAATGATGAGTGTTTGTTTGTGTGCTAGATTTCAAGCTAATCCAAAAGAATCACATTTGAAAGCAGTAAAACGGATATTACGTTATCTTACAAACACAAAGGATTTTGGTCTGTTTTATCCAAAAGGATGTTCATTCGAATTAGTCTCATATAGTGATGCTGACTTAGGTGGTTCTCGAACAGATCGAAAAAGTACGAGTGGTACGTGCCATTTCATTGGAAAATCTCTCGTATCCTGGTTTAGTAAGAAACAAAATTGTGTTTCTCTCTCTATATGCGAAGCAGAATACATTTCTGCTGCTCTAGCATGTACTCAAGTAATTTATATGCAACAAACACTCAAAGATTTCAATATTAATTTATCAAACTCTACAATATACTATGACAACTCGAGTGCTATTAACTTGTCTAAAAATCCTATCAATCATTCACGAACAAAACATATTGACATACGTCATCATTTTCTTCGTGATAATGTTGAAAAAGGAGCAATAAAATTAGATTTTGTATCTTCTGAAAATCAGTTAGCTGATATTTTTACAAAACCTCTTTTAGAAAACATTTTTATTAAGCTAAGACGAGAACTTGGTACTGTTTCTGTTAAAAATTTATAATTCTGTAACAAATTTTTCCAATCTAGTTATACATCTTCTGTCTATATTATATTTGCTCCCAACATATGTGTTTATTCTCTAACATCTCATAACTAACAAATTAGTAACAAATATTTCTAACCTTCCATTTTGTTATGTATATTTCTAACTTTCAATTTTTTTTAAATTTTTATCTATTGGTTAGTAACTAAACAAAACTAACTATATTTAACCATTAATATAAAACTAATTTCTTTAAATAGTTTTTCCTTTTTGTTATATATATGTTCAAACTAATTATTTCTTTCATCTCATTTTAAAACACCAAAATAAAATTCTCCTTCAATGGAATTTAACCTAGTTATTTTACTTCTCTCTATGGCTTCTAATTCTGACAATTCTCCATCAGCTTATTCTACGTCTTCTTTCAAGATTTTAGCAACTCCAACTCCACGTGAACAAGCTCGTCCTGCACGTGAACACTCTGGTTTTACGCCAGATAAGAAGAAATCTCGACGATTTCTTTTCTTTGGTTCTCCATCAACCAAAGAAAAAATATCTGAGATTCATCATCATCAAAAAGAGCAATTGGATTTGCAACGTGAGATGTATTACGAACAAAAAATAAATGCTAAACGACTTAGCTTCATTGAAAAAGTGGCATTTAACTTTTGTGGTACATCTCCAGAAAAAGATGTAGTCGAACCGTCATCTTCTCATCAAAAAACTACATCAGGATGGAATCCATGGGAACCAAGTCCACAACGTCCTCCGGTTTCTCCAAACTCGTGGGAACGTACGTCATACTGGTCTCCTTTACGACCATTCACAGAAATTACAAAAATCGAACCAGAAGAATGCAAATCTCCAAATGCTTCGGAAAATTAACTTCTACTTCTATTTTTCTTGTAATTTTGTTCAAATGCTATTTGTTGTTTATCATTTTTTTTAAAAATATTTGACAATCTTGTCATTCTGTTCAATATTAATATAATAGTTCTATCATTTATTTTAGATTTCTCATGCAAAAGTCTGAACCTTTAAGTTTCAGACGTCTGAAACAGTTGTTTCAGACGTCTGAATATTGTACAAAAATAAATTTTTTCTACAGTTTCAGACGTCTGAAACTGTCCATCCAGACGTCTGAAATAAGGCAAAAATGAACTAATTCTCTTCTGTTTGAAATTTTTTAATTTCAGACGTCTGAAATTATAATTCCAGACGTCTGAATTCAAATAGTGGTTCAAAATTCAAGGGCTTTTTACAAATTTTCCAACTACCAACCACCTTTATTACTTCCATCCACTTCTTCATTTCCCCCAAATACCCGAACCGGCACCATTATCACCCTTCAAAACTCCATTTTTTCATCTCCTATCTTCAAATTTTTCACCAAAAAAAACTCCAATGGCTCCAAAAGCAAAGCGACCAAGAGCTTCAACTTCATCTTCTACACCCAATATAGACCAATGGTTGTGGAATGATGAAGCCAAGAAAAGGTTTGCTCAGATGGACAGATCTGGCTTCTTTCCAGGAGCTTTTGTGAAGTATGATGAATTCCAACCCTATAGGATTCAACAAATTACCAATTCAAGCGGGTTAGAATCTTTATTGTCATACTCTGCGAATAATGTCAAAATAAATCATCTCCTAGTTAAGTTATTCTATGCAAATATGAATTTAGATCATCATCATCCACATAATCGAGAAAATTGTATTTGGACTTAGGTATATGGAGTAAAAATATATCTCCCATTAGATCGTCTTGGAGATATCTTGTAATGCCCTTCATCCGGGACTGATTTAGATGACATTGATGCTTCACTCTCCCTGGAAAATAGAGATGAAGTCTCTCATAGATTTCTATCTGATGATATCACTAGGTTAACCTCTGTCAACCTAAGGCCTCAAGCCCGTATTCTTCATCGTGCTTTAATTCGTTCCGTTTTACCAAGAACCGGAAGTTATGAAGTCATAAACAAACGGAACTTCCAAGCTTTATATGCCATTTATTCCCAACAACCTATTAATTGGGGGCAAATTATTCTTGAAGAATTTATGGATGTTAATCACCGTCGCCGATATAAAACGTTTCATTATGGAGCATATATTATGAAAATTCTTATAAACAATGGGGTAACTTTTCCCGAATCCGAATTTTCACCCATAAAACAACTTGGCTCCAAAACATTAGGGTTGATGAATTTGCCCAAACGTCCTCAGAATCTTAATTTTATTTCTTTCCAAGAATGGATCTCAAATAGGGATCAGAATATACCCCAACCTCATCAACCTCACCAACCTCATCAACCTCACCAACCTCATCAACCTCAACAACAAATGGCTCAACAAGCTACCGAGCATGATGATGATGATATCGAAGTGGTTTCTCTTGAGTCAACACCGAAACATGCCTTAGTTACACTCTCTCGGAATCAATCTAAACTCAATGCCAAGATTGAAAGATTGGAAAAGCAAACAAATAAGAAATTTAATTCTATTCGAGGCTTCCTAAATAAAATTTGGGAACGTATCGGTTGCTCTTCTTCCACATCTACCGAGATGTTTAATCCCGCACCATTTCAATGGTCTAGCTCGGGCAATGGCAATGATAATGATGATGATGATGATGATGATGATGATGATGATGATGATGAAGAAGGCACAAATCAGCCCAGTTCTTCCTTCTGATTGCATAAATATTTCTATTGCATCTTATCATATTCTACCTTTTTTTTAACTAGTTGTTTGTTTCTATCATTATGTGTAACTTCTTAGACTATTTGCAACTTGATTTCCTTATTCTGGTATGTATCCTTCAAACATTTGCTCCTATTGTTTTGTAATGACTATGTTGATTCTCTGGTTTGGTTTCCTATTTTTTGTCGATGTCAAAGGGGGAGAATTATAGTAAGGGGGAGCTTATAGTAAGGGGGAGAATTGCAGAGAGAGTTAATATAATCCTTTAACTTCATTTATATACATGATCATTTACTCATATAGTTGCCATCGTCAAAAAGGGGGAGATTGTTGGAACTTCGTATTTACAATACTTCGTAATTACGATATTTTGACTATGACAACTATATAAGTTACTGTGTATACTAACATATTTATTGCAGGAATCAATCAAAGGACAGATTCAAAAGAGCTCCAACACTTAAAGTATGTATTGAGTCTGTGTCTAGTAATAATAGTATGTTAAAATCTCTCCTATATGTTATATTGCATGATCATCTTTTCAAAAGATAAGAAATTCAATTTTCATGATACATTCAGACGTCTGAATAACTCATTTCAGATGTCTGAATCTGTAACATAGAATATTGTATATTACAATATTCAGACGTCTGAAATAAGATATTCAGACGTCTGAAAATAACCAAAAATTGCCTATTTCCTTTCTGTTTCAAATATCGTTTAATTCAGAAGTCTGAAATTTAAATTTCAAACGTCTGAATATTTACAATGGCTATTTTTTTGAAAAGGCATTTCCATTCATGAAGAGTTGCAACCTTTATTTCAATAGATCTTAATGATAATTCTTCATGAAGAGTTGCAACCACTTACTACCTATATAAAAACATTAGAATCAAGTTTTAATATCACCTAATTCATTTTGATTATTATTCTACTCTTGAAATCTTTGATTCTAATTCACTTGTGCTTTCAATATCATCCAAATTCAATTTTTACTTTCTTAATCTTCACTCATTCATACATATATCATAAAGGAGAAAGATTATAGGAAGTTTGTACTAATAATAGACAAATTCGTGTTATTAAAAACACACTGTGTCAAACATACTTTTGAATTGAAGTCCTCTTCTGCTGCTGAGGTAAAATCATGTTCTGCTGTTCAGGTCCCTTGTTCGGTTGTTCAAGGGTTGTTGTAAACCTGTTCCTCCGGGTTAAGTGAGGATTGTTGTTAGTGAAATTCCAGAAGGAGTCTGGGACTGGACGTAGAACGGGAAGTTCGAACCAGTATAAAAATTCCTGGTGTGCTTGTTTTATTTTTCTTATTTACTCTGCTACAGTAACTTTGTTTTATTTCCGCGCTAGTATATTATAATTCCATATAGCACGATCCGCACCAGCAACTTTCAAACAATGGTATCGAAGCAATGATAACAGTGATAGCCAGAGTCACGGATGTTTGGATGTTTTGGTTGTATCGTCATTCGGTCTCAAGAGCGATGTTTTCCGGGTGCTTATCTGATCTTGGTTTAGGCCTTGGGGGTTTGTACTTGGGAAACATCGACCTTGACTCGAGTGATAATTGCTTTACTTTAAATGTCTGATTTGCTATGTTTACTTCTGCTTAGTGTGTCTGGGTGCTATCACTGTAGAAAGAGGTGGAGTGGGAGGGTTGGGTTCCTATTCTTTCTACCTTTATACTCTTTTGGTATGTTGTTAGTTAATTTACCGCTCACTAAGACTGTTGTCTGACTCAAGATTTTATGTTCAACTCTTATTACCTTGGGCTGTTTATCCATTTTGGGATGGGCAGACTAGGTAGCAGGTGACAGGTGCTGTTCTTAGTGACCAACGATGCTGATGACGAAGACGAGCTGGAGGCTTGCATATTATTTTCTTACTATATGTACTGGATGTTCCGCTGCTTGTATATTCTCTGAGTGATATGTAGTGAGGCTTGATGTATTGACTATTCAGATTTTTGTATCAAACTACTATGAGGCTTATATATATATATATATATATATATATATATATATTCTATTGTATTTTACCCATGCGCTGTGAGTAATACGATTGACTCCGCTGTTTTTACCTTACCTTGATGATCATCCATGGCTGCCTGGCACACTTTACAGCGCACTATTTTCTTGTTTAGTGCAGGAGTCATGGGCGGTCGTCACATTTGGTATCAGAGCTTTGGTTAATCGATTTTAGCCAACGCTCGCTGACGTAACTACGTATGAGAGACGTAATTGTATTTTGATGGATGATTACTATATATAATATAGTGGCTTAGAAAGATTTGAAACTTTTATGCAGTTGTTTCTCAAGGTGCACTAATCATTTTTTTATAGATATTAAGAATGAGTCGAAGAGGGAGACCAGCTGCTAGGGAAGGCCGTGCTGCTGAGGGGGCTGCTGATTATGCTGCTATGTTCGAGGCTATGATGACTTCGATCATGAGGAGGATTCCAGCTCCGAGGCCAACAATAGATGTTGGAGTTCAAGTTCAAGCTCCAAGACCGGTGGATTTTGCTAAGTTGTGTAAAGACTATACTGCTCTTGGAGGGAAGGTTTTCTTGGGAACAGAGTCAACCATTGAAGTCCAGAGATGGATAGATGCTTGTAGAAGAATCTTTGGTGATTTAGGAATTGAGGATGCAACCAAAAGGAAGCTCGCATCAAGACAGCTTCAAGGGAGAGCTTCTGACTGGTGGAACTCTATCACCATTGATACTCCGGAGGAAGAAATTACTTGGGTGCAATTCCAAGCCAGATTTGAAGCTAAGTTCATTTCTACAGCTCAGAAATCCGTTCTGTTCAAGAAGTTTGTGGAGCTCAAGCAAGGAGGAAGACCAGTTCTTGAGTATGTTTCTGAGTTTGAAGCCTTGTCCAAGTATGCCCGGTCGTATATTGAATCACCATATCAGAAGAATGAGAAGTTTGTGACAGGCTTGGACATTTATCTAGGGAGGCAGTTGGTGGATCATCTGGACGATCCATTTGAGAAGCTTTTGGAGAAGGCTCTCAGGCACGAGAATCTTTTTCCTAAGGAAGGATCTGTTGTTGCTGTGACCAAGGAGGAGTCTAAACCACAGCAAGGTGGAAACAAGAAGAGGAAGCAGCAGCAGCAGAAGGGTAAGGATGGCCAAAAGAAGCCGAAGGGCGAAGTGACCTGCTACAATTGTCAGCAGAAGGGCCATTTCTCCAAAGATTGCAAGAATCCAAAGGTGCCGGTGAAGTGCCACAACTGTGACAAGCCGGGGCATATCAAGAAGAATTGTCCAGAACCAAGGAAGGACAAGCAGATTGTGCAAGCTTATGCTTTGGGGGCTGTGCCATCATCTTCAAATGCTCCTACTGCAGAAGAGAAAGGAAAGAGTGTGGTGGTACAAGGTACCCTTTCCATTTGTGGTGTTCCAGTTAGAGTTTATTCGACACTGGGGCGTCGCATTCTTTTGTTTGTAATGAACTTGTATGCCGGTTGGGTTTAGAACCAGATATTGTTGATAGACCATTGGTTGTGACTAATCCAATTGGTGGTTCGTCCTGTCTGTGTATGTTATGCCGTGATCTGGTTGTATCGAGTCATGATTGCTCTTTTGTTTGTGATTGTTTTGTTCTAAACTTTGCGGGGTTTGGAATTATTTTGGGTATGGACTGGCTTACGAAGTACGCAGCAAAGGTTGATTGTAAAAGGCTAGAGGTGACAGTCGAGAATGTGGAAGGGCGAAAGGTTGTGATACGATGTAAGCATGAGGAAGGCGTCTTCATGAGCTTCATGTATTCGTTGGTTGTTCCACGGGATGTACTGTCATAGGTGCCAGTCGCAAATGGATTTGAGGATGTCTTTGATGAGGTCAAAGGGTTACCGTCGCATAGAGAGATCGAGTTTCGCATCGATCTAGTTGAAGGAGCCAGACCTGTTGTGATGCCTCTTAGGCAGATGGCGCCTAGGGAACAGCAAGAGTCGAAGGTGCAAGTTGATGATCTTTTACAGAAAGGATTCATTCGGCGTAGTGTGTCCGAATAGGGGGCAGCAGTAGTGTTTGCAACCAAAGCAGATGGATCGTTGAGGTTGTGTGTGGACTATCGTGAGCTGAATAAAGTGACTAAGAAGAACAAGTATCCATTGCCGAGAATAGATGACTTGTTTGATCAGCTTCACGAAGCCAAGATGTTTTCTCAGATGGATTTGGCAACGGGATTTCACCAATTAAGAGTGGCAAAGGATACTGTGCCGAAGACTGCTTTCAGGACACCATCTGGTTTCTTTGAGTGGCTAGTAATGCCGTTTGGATTGACCAATGCACCAGCATATTTTGTGGATCTTATGAATAGAGTGTTCAGGGATCAGTTGAACAAGTTCGTACTAGTGTTCGTGGATGATATTTTGATTTATTCTAGTAATGAAGAAGAGCACAAGACGCACTTGCGTATTATTTTGGAAACCTGGCGGAAACATCAGTTGAAGGCTAAGTTTTCGAAGTGTCACTTCTGGAAGAGCGAAGTGAGGTTCTTAGGCCATATTATCTCTGGAAGTGGAATAGCGGTTGATCCCACCAAGGTGGAAGCAAT
The DNA here is from genome assembly GCA_030765085.1 of Allium cepa. Classification (NCBI taxonomy): domain Eukaryota; kingdom Viridiplantae; phylum Streptophyta; class Magnoliopsida; order Asparagales; family Amaryllidaceae; genus Allium; species Allium cepa. The sequence goes on along the minus strand of CM060934.1, from coordinate 551,464,367 downwards.
CCAGGATTGGGTTAGACCTAAGAATGCATCTGATGTGAGAAGTTTTCTTGGATTAGCAGGATACTATCGTCGATTTATCAAAGACTTTTCCAAGGTAGCTGCACCATTAACAGGATTGACGAAAAAGAACCAAGTATTCAGATGGGATGCTAAGTGTGAGCAAGCTTTCGGAATCCTGAAAGAGCGACTAACAAGTGCTCCTGTTTTGACTATTCCAAGTGGAAATGATGAGATGGCGGTTTACACCGATGCATGTGGTACTGGACTTGGAGCAGTACTGATGCAGAAGGGTAAAGTTGTTGCGTATGCAAGTCGACAACTGAAGCCGCATGAAAGGAACTATCCGACTCATGATTTGGAGTTGGCAGCGATTGTATTTGCTCTGAAGATGTGGAGACATTACCTATTAGGAGTTCGATTCGAGTTGTTTACAGATCATAAGTCGTTGAAGTATCTTTTCTCCCAAAAGGATTTGAATCTTTGACAGCAACGATGGCTAGAGTTTTTGGCATCATATGATTTTGGTATAGCCTATACTCCGAGAAAGGGTAACGCAGTGGCAGATGCGTTAAGTCGAAGACAGGCAGGGTTGGGAGCCATGTTTTCAGAGTGGAAGAGTCTCGAGTATTTGGCTGGATTTGACTTCAGTCCCAGATGTGAATTGGAACCTGAGATGTTGGCAAACTTATCGATAAGACCTCTTGTGGAAAGGATTGGCGAGAGCCAAAAGCGAGACGATAAGCTTGTAAAGATTATCCGTGATTTGGAATTTGGGTTGGACCCAGAGAAGGATAAAGGATTCAAGGTCGATCGAGAGGGTTGGCTTCGGAAGCAATGACGACTAGTTGTTCCCGATATAGATGAATTAAGAGATGAAGTTCTAAAGGAGAGTCATCACTCGAAGCTGACAATTCATCCAGGTGGAAATAAGATGTATCGGGATATGAAAAGAACCTATTACTGGGAAGGTATGAAGAAGGATGTTGGAAATTTTATTTCCAAGTGTATGAACTGCTAGTTGGTAAAAGCCGAGCAGAAGAAGCCCAGTGGATTGCTTCAGCCATTAGAAGTTCTTACATGGAAGTGGGAGCAAATATCGATGGATTTTATCGATGGGTTACCAAGAACAAGAGCGGGAAATGAAGGGATTTGGGTCATCATAGATCGTTTGACTAAGAGTGCAAGATTTATTCCTGTTCGATCAACTAGGACTACATCGAAGTTGGCTGAGCGGTATGTTAAGTGGATAGTTCGATTCCATGGTATTCCGAAAAGTATAGTGAGCGATCGAGACCCATTGTTCACTAGTGGATTTTGGAAGAGCTTCCAGGAAGTTTTGGGGAACCGAGTTGTGTTTGAGTACGGCTTATCACCCCCAAACAGATGGTCAGACCGAGAGAGTCAACCAAGTTTTGGAAGATCTCCTCAGAGCATGTGTTTTGGACTTCGGAGGATCATGGGAAGATCATCTTCATTTGGTGGAATTTTCGTATAATAACAGTTACCAGTCCAGCATTGGTATGGCGCCGTATGAAGCATTGTATGGAAGACCGTGTAACTCTCCGACATGTTGGTTGGAAACGGGAGAAAAGTTGATACTTGGGCCAGAAATGATTCAACAGACTTCGGATTGCATAGAGATCATTTGGCAACGAATGAAGGCAGCCCAAGACCGTCAGAAAAGTTATGCCGATAAGCGTCGTAAGGATTTGGAGTTCGACGTAGGTGATATGGTTTTTGTGAAGATTTCTCCACTGAGGAATGTTATTCGATTCCGGAGGAAAGGAAAATTGACTCCGAGATTTGTTGGACCATTCCCGATCATCGAGCGAATTGGAAAGCTCGTCTATAAATTAGAGTTACTAGAAAAGATGTCGGGTGTGCACAATGTTTTTCATGTATTGTATCTACGGAAGTATGTGCATGACTCGAATACAGTGGTTTCTGCTGATAGTTGTGAAGATTTTGAGGTTAATCCAGTTGATAAGAGACCTCGTAAGCCGCTTCGTGTTGTGGAAACTGACACGAAACAGCTTAGCAGGAAGGTAGTTAGGTTGCTCAAGATACAATGGAGTGATGATGTTAACGATTGTACATGGGAGGTGGAAGAGAGGATAAAGGCAGCTTATCCTGAACTCTTCGAGGTATGACCATAAGGTGTCGTATCATCTCATGACATTGTAACTTGTTCTAGTCTTAGAATTCTGCATGGTAGGCTAGTAATTGGATGCATGGTTTGTTGGTTGCTATAGATGGTAGGCATGCAGAATAGTTTTTGGTTGTTCTTATTTGTTTGGAATTTCGGGGGCGAAATTCCTAAGGGGGAGAGAATGTAACGACCCGTATTTTACGTATCGAAAGATCGTAAAACCGTTGTTATTAAGTCGTTAGTGTTGTTAAGTCGTCCAGAGTTTAAGTCGACCAGAGCTTAAGTCGTCCAAAGGTTAGGTCGTAGAAGATCTTGAGTGTTGAGCGACCTAAAGATAAGGCAGAGCGACCCAAGGAAGTCGGCGACTTAAGGGTTTAGGCGACCTAAGGAGTTAGATTGTGTGATAGCTTAGGTCGTATAGTAGCTTAGGTCGGTGGAGCGACTTAGGGGGTTGGAGCGACTTAAGGAAGTTAACGACCTAGTAGTTAGTGACTTAAGGAAGTTAACGACCTAGTAGTTAGTGACTTAAGGAAGTTAACGACCTAGTAGTTAGCGGCTTAAGGGGTTTAGCGACCTAGGAGTTAGCAGCTTAGGGGAGTAAGAGACCTAAGAGAATTAGCGGCACAGGAAGTTAGCGGCATAAGAAGCTAACGACTTAAGGGAGGTAGGTCGATTGAGCGACTTAAGGAGGAGAGCGACCTATGTTAGATGCCGTGTTGAAGTTAGGTCGTAAACAACCTAAGTTAGATTCTGTGTGTAGTTAGGTCGTGGGCGAGATAAGGCTTAGGTCGTAGGTCGCGTGAAGGCGAAGGTGTTATGTCGCGTAAAGGGTTAAGACGTTAGGTCGTATGTGTAGTTAGGCCGTGTAATGGCTTAAGCAGTTAAGTCGTTAGGTCGGCAATGCTGTTAAGTCGTTAGGTCGGCAACATCGTTAGGTCGTGTTTGTGTTAGGTCGTATATGTGTTAGGTCGTTGTGTCGCGTGAAGGCTTGAATGTTAGGTCGCGCATATACTCGAGTTGATAGGTCGTAGGTCGTGGGGTTTCGTTAAGTCGTGAGCGACTTAAGGGCGAGCGACTTATGGGTTCGGCCTATAAATACACGGGTTAGCTTCATTTTTGGGATCCGGATTTTGAAGCGACGAAGTTCTGCCATTTTTATATCTCGAGTGCTACACTTCTTCACTTCTTTTCTACTCTTTAACTTTTTGCTTCCTTTCATCCAAATCGAAGATCCAAGAGCTTAGATTGAAGATCTCCATCCATCGAAGAGGGATTTCATCGTTTGAAGCGGAATTTTGGCGGATCGAGCTAGATCCTTCGCTGTCCAGATTTGGAGTGTGTTGCTTTTAAGGTGTTTAGGTGATTCGGTGAGTGGTGGTTATCTCTCACACGGACCCAAAGGAGTATATTGGATTGGTGGCTTGATTTTGTGTTAAAAATAGTGATTTCATACATTTTCGTAAACCTAAGTATAGATCCATTGTTCATGAAGATTTGATATCCTTTGTAATACATGTTAACCTATGCAAGTTCATCCATCAAGTTGTAGAGATATTATTCATGATTATGCTTGTTAGATTTAGACTCTTTATTTACAAGATTGCCGTTTTTGTTATGATTGCTTTTAGATCATATTTGAATGCTTAATTACTTGGATTAATGATTGACTTGATTGATTGTTATAAATTAGTTGATTAGTGGTTGGATTTGGACAAGTTGGTCGAAGATGATTCAAAGGCTAAGGGGGAAGCTCTTGAATAGAAAAGCTGCACGTGGCATATGTAGTGGATGATAAAGCTCATATGGACGGATTTGATGATGATGTTGAGATAGAGCTTTGCTATGAATGAGATGAGGCGAGGCATGGTGTGAGGTAGCTTTGGTATAATCCAGACGGGATCATTCCAAGCATGTTGATAACTCGAGGGATGGTTCGAGTTTGTGGATAATGGTTGGCTCGAGAGGCGCTTGAGCTAGTATGAGAATAGTCGTCGAGGAGGATGACTAGAAGGCTGAGATTTCTTCGTTATTGAAGGTTCTAGCAGACTCAAAGCAAGAGTACGCTGGGCAGATTCGATAGTCCCAAAAGACTACAGTTGGTGGTCGAGTACTCTGGACAGATTTGATAGTCCTAGGCACGGGCTGCGACGACGTGCGGAGTTTTGTCTAGAACCGAGGTTACCATTAGCCCTTGATGGACGGCTGAAAGAAAGGTGCCGGTCATTCAGTTAACGATGGTATCAAAGCAATGATAACAGTGATAGCCAGAGTCATGGATGTTTGGATGTTTTGGTTGTATCGTCATTCGGTCTCAAGAGCGATGTTTTTCGGGTGCTTATCTGATCTTGGTTTAGGCCTTGAGGGTTTGTACTTGGGAAACATCGACCTTGGCTCGAGTGATAATTGCTTTACTTTAAATGTCTGATTTGCTATGTTTACTTCTGCTTAGTGTGTCTGGGTGCTATCACTGTAGAAAGAGGTGAGTGGGAGGGTTGGGTTCCTATTCCTTTTACCTTTATGCTCTTTTGGTATGTTGTTAGTTAATTTACCGCTCATTAAGACTGTTGTCTGACTCAAGGTTTTATGTTCAACTCTTATTATCTTGGGCTGTTCATCCATTTTGGGATGGGCAGACTAGGTAGCAGGTGACAGGTGTTATTCTTAGTGACCAACGATGCTGATGACGAAGACGAGCTGGAGGCTTGCATATTATTTTCATACTATATGTACTGGATGTTCCGCTGCTTGTATATTCTCTGAGTGATATGTAGTGAGGCTTGATGTATTGACTATTCAGATTTTTGTATCAAACTACTATGAGGCTTACTTGACGAGATTCTGTTTTGTGGAGCTTCAATATATATATATTGTTTGCGCCAAAATTGGTCACAAACACCCAATACCGTGAAAGCACCAGTGTATGAATATAAATTAGTGATATTCAAACACAAACAACAAATCTCAACAAATAATAGACAGCAGTCCAAAAGTAAAGAACAGAGACACAGGTTTTATAGTGGTTCGGCTATCTCCGGCCTACGTCCACTCCAATTTTTTTTCTTTTTATTGATTATCCTTGAAAAGTGATTACCACAGTTGTAGTGACCAAATCTAAAAAAAATTGCAGTAATGATGCTATGGTATAATTTTAGCAGCGTCTGGGCTTGCCTTTCCTCTCCAAATTTTCCGACCCCCTTTTCTGAATGACCAGGGGCTCTATTTATAGGCGTGGAAGGCTGAAATCCCGCCTAAAACCTGGGGAGGCTGCTTGGCACGTGAGGGGGGCCCACAGGCCTGTGTTCTCGGAATCCGTGCCCAGTTTGGGATCGATTCGAAGTGACGTTCGAATCGATCAAGAATCCATCCAATTGAGCTGAAATTTGGTGTGAACATTCTTCAACATGTATGTAAGCTCCTGTAAAAATTTCATTGCATTTGGATCAACGGCTTGGAAGATATGATCGATCCAAGTTCAAGAATCCGTGCGTCCTCAATGGTTCGAACCCATGCTTCGAAACCATCTACTTCGAAACCATCCCCTTCGAATCCATAGGGCCGACTCCTTCGAATCCATACCCTTCGAACCCATGCTCTTCGAATCCATGCTTTCTGAAGCCGCCTCCTTCGAGTCCATATCCTACGAGTCCATCCTCTTCGAATCCATCCCTTTCGAATCCTCGTCCTTTGAATCCATGCCCCTTGCTTCGTATCCATCATCTTCGAATCCATGTCCTCTTCGACTCCATCTCCTTCTTCGAATCCATGTCCACTTCGAATCCATCTCCTTCTTCGAATCCATGTCTACTTCGACTCCATCTCCTTCTTCGAATCCATGTCTACTTCGACTCCATCTCCTTCTTCGAATCCATGTCCACTTCGACTCCATCTCCTTCTTCGAACCCATGTCCACTTCGAATCCATCTCCTTCTTCGAGTCCATGTCCACTTCGAATCCATGTATACTTCGAATCCATTACCTTCTTCGAGTCCATCTTCATCTTCGAATCCATGATCTTCGAATCCATACCTATCGTTCGAATCCACCATCTTCGAGTCCATGTCCATCGTTCGAATCCATGTCCATTGCATTGAAGCTACTCCTTTCGAACCCATCTAGTTCCCATCGATTCGAAGCGTCATCGATGCGAACCTCATGGGTTCGAATCTTGATGGGTTCGAACCTAATCGGTTCGAACCGAGCGTCACTTTATCCCCTTTTTGATGGATTCGAACTACGTACTATTCCTACCTTGAATCCATCATATTTCCTTCATACGAACTCCGATTAACCTGAAATTTGAAACATAGCCTTTCATAGTCCTTATCATCATTTCCAATCAATTTCGTCCCGATCGGAGTTCAACAAAATTTTGACGATATCCATCGTAGCCTTATCTCCAGTCCTGATATCCATAATTCCTTGCCAATTTGTTGATATTCCAGTTTTGACCAAAAAATGGGATAACATTTTGCCCCCCGAAACATGCCTTGTGATAACAAGGCGTGTTTTGAATAATTACGAATCCAATATCCGAAGTCCAAAGCCATATTGCCAGAGTATATCGTCCTTGACTGCTTCGAGTCGATGTCCAATTCCATATCCAATAGCCAAAGCCTTAGCCAATTCCGTATCCATTCGAACTCGACAACCAAGTTCCAATCCATCCTTATCCAATAGCCAATAACCGGAGCCAGGACCTCTCCGGGTCGATATCCAAATCCATAACCTCTCTGGGTTCCTGCCAAGCGTGATCCACATCCGACGACCGTGGTCCAGTGTCCCTGGACGTTGAGTTAACCTCTCCGGGCTCTTGCCAAGCGCAATCCATACTTGAAGTCCTCGGTCCAGTGTCCCTGGACGTTGAGCCAACCTCTCCGGGTTCTTGCCAAGCACAATCCATATTTGACGACCTTGGTCCAGTGTCCCTGGACGCTGTAAAATGCCATGGCTTAAGTCCTAAGCCGAATCCTGATCTCTCCGGACCCTTGCCGAGCATAGTCCATACTCGACGACCTGAAAATAATAAATGATAATAGAGGGCCTAAGTCCTAGGCCGAATCCTGATCACTCCGGACCCTTGCCAAGCATTGTCCATACTTGACGACCTGAATGAGTCAATCTACCTTGTTTGGGTAAAGTGACTCATCCCTTGCCAGGCATAATCCATACCCGACGACCATTTACCAAAAACCAGATAAAAGTCCAACCAGAATTTATTCCAAAGTCCAAATCCGAAATTCAAATTCGAAATCCAAATCCAAAATCCAAATCCAAATCCAAAATTCAAATCCAAACCAGAAAACCAGAAATCCAAACCAGCATCCAAAACCAAAAACAATCATCCAAAGGAAAATCCAAATAAAAAAGCAAGAAAAACCAGGAGCTCAATCCAAGCTCCAAAACCAAATCCAAAAAAGAAAAGCAATGTCCAATCTAAAAAGCAAGAAATAAATTTCACAAACCATAGCATCCCGGTTTATCATCATTCAGAGCATGCCTAGGGGCTATCTCCGTCCCCGTACATGTGTAAATGACTTTACCGTTTGCTAGCAGCTTGCTACTTATTCCATATTATCCTGGTCAATGGATGATCAATCGACGATCATCCCTGGGCCTCCCATCATCACGGCGTGAAGTGGTCGGTGGTTGCTCCTGCTCCACCGTTGCATCCCGAGTTCCAACGTATTGCTGTAACTGTCCATTCCTTACATGCTCCTCGATTATGTCCTTTAGGTGCCTGCAGCTGTTGGTATCGTGTCCATCTAGATCATGGAAGAGACAGTGCCTTCCTGATGCCCTTTCCCGCTCTGTTGGTTCCCTCCTAGCTGGCCTTCGGTAGGGAAGGCGATTCCGAGTTTCCAGGTATATCCGCTCCAGCGTCTCGTTCAATCCTGTGTATGTGGAAAACTTTGGATCCTTCCATCGCTTCCTAGCGTTTCCAGAGTCATCGTCTAACTTCCTTTTCCCTTTATCCTTATCCAAACCATTTTTGGATACCGCTCCAACCTCGATTGCATTAGCCTTCTTCACCTTTAAATCCGTACTTGCATCTTCTTGCCGAAGGAACCTTTCTGCCTCATGAAAGAATTCGTCGAGATTTTGCGGGGGATCTCGTATCAGAGATACCTTGAAATCCGAATTCTCCTTGACTCCTGATACTGCTGCCATTAAAACCATTGATGGATCAGGCCGATCCACCGAAGCGACTGCCGCACTGAATCGAGTTAGAAAAGCTCTAAGCGATTCGTCCATCCTTTGCTTCACCGATGTTAAAGTCATTACGTTCTTCGGCCTCTTGACGTGAACCCGGAACTGTCCCAGAAACTTTTCCACTAATTCCTTCCAAGTCCTGATAGATCCTTCTTCCAGCTGCCTAAACCACATTGCAGCTAAGTCCTTCAAATACAAAGGGAAACATCGGGCCATCACTTCCTCCGATGCCCCCAGCACTTCCATGTGTCTGGTGTACCTCATTAAGTGATCTGTTGGATCCGTCTTACCATCATATACCTCCACGCTAGGTAGCTTGAACTTAGGTGGATTCTGAGCCATCCTTATCTCCCGAGCGAATGGACTTCTATTCACCCCTTCCAAATCTCCGTTTGTCAAACCACCTCGCATAGTCTTCCTGATCATTTCTACTAATCCTATATTGTCTGGTAGGGGTTGCCCCCCATGCCCCCGAGGGAACTCTGGTACATATTCCTCGTGTGGCTCACTAGCAGCAACGTTAGCTCTAGCTTGTTGAATTCCTTCCAAAGGTTCTCCTGCATTGAATCCTGTGGGCCTGCCCCCAAGCCCTTGTTGATTGCCTTCTGGCTCCGTATCCTGTCCTTCATTGGGTTCCACAACCCTAGCTCCTTGTCCTGCATCCGCAGCTGCTGTAGCTGTTCCTAAGTTCTGCATCCCTGCAGCTCTCATTTGTTCCAAGAAAGTTTGCATCATTTCCTATTGACTTTTCAACAATCTCTCCTGCAAAGAATTGGCCATAGCTTCCATTTCATTCCGAGTTATGTAGACCGAAGCCTGTCCTTCCTCACCTCCGGAGGATGCTTGTTGACTTCCTCCTTGTTGGCTTCTCTCAGCCCTTAGCCTTCTGCTATTCTGCCTTGTCATTGTCTTCCAAATCCAAATTCCTCAAACTCTTCAAATCCGATGCAGCGGGTGCTAGTTGTTCTCAGTGAAAGCACCAAAATGTTTGCGCCAAAATTGGTCACAAACACCCAATACCGTGAAAGCACCAGTGTATGAATATAAATTAGTGATATTCAAACACAAACAACAAATCTCAACAAATAATAGACAGCAGTCCAAAAGTAAAGAACAGAGACACAGGTTTTATAGTGGTTCGGCTATCTCCGTCCTACGTCCACTCCAATTTTTTTTCTATTTATTGATTATCCTTGAAAAGTGATTACCACAGTTGTAGTGACCAAATCTAAAAAAAAATTGCAGTAATGATGCTATGGTATAATTTTAGCAGCGTCTGGGCTTGCCTTTCCTCTCCAAATTTTCCGACCCCCTTTTCTGAATGACCAGGGGCTCTATTTATAGGCGTGGAAGGCTGAAATCCCGCCTAAAACCTGGGGAGGCTGCTTGGCACGTGAGGGGGGCCCACAGGCCTGTGTTCTCGGAATCTGTGCCCAGTTTGGGATCGATTCGAAGTGACGTTCGAATCGATCAAGAATCCATCCAATTGAGCTGAAATTTGGTGTGAACATTCTTCAACATGTATGTAAGCTCCTGTAAAAATTTCATTGCATTTGGATCAACGGCTTGGAAGATATGATCGATCCAAGTTCAAGAATCCGTGCGTCCTCAATGGTTCGAACCCATGCTTCGAAACCATCTACTTCGAAACCATCCCCTTCGAATCCATAGGGCCGACTCCTTCGAATCCATACCCTTCGAACCCATGCTCTTCGAATCCATGCTTTCTGAAGCCGCCTCCTTCGAGTCCATATCCTACGAGTCCATCCTCTTCGAATCCATCCCTTTCGAATCCTCGTCCTTTGAATCCATGCCCCTTGCTTCGTATCCATCATCTTCGAATCCATGTCCTCTTCGACTCCATCTCCTTCTTCGAATCCATGTCCACTTCGAATCCATCTCCTTCTTCGAATCCATGTCTACTTCGACTCCATCTCCTTCTTCGAATCCATGTCTACTTCGACTCCATCTCCTTCTTCGAATCCATGTCCACTTCGACTCCATCTCCTTCTTCGAACCCATGTCCACTTCGAATCCATCTCCTTCTTCGAGTCCATGTCCACTTCGAATCCATGTATACTTCGAATCCATTACCTTCTTCGAGTCCATCTTCATCTTCGAATCCATGATCTTCGAATCCATACCTATCGTTCGAATCCACCATCTTCGAGTCCATGTCCATCGTTCGAATCCATGTCCATTGCATTGAAGCTACTCCTTTCGAAACCATCTAGTTCCCATCGATTCGAAGCGTCATCGATGCGAACCTCATGGGTTCGAATCTTGATGGGTTCGAACCTAATCGGTTCGAACCGAGCGTCACTTTATCCCCTTTTTGATGGATTCGAACTACGTACTATTCCTACCTTGAATCCATCATATTTCCTTCATACGAACTCCGATTAACCTGAAATTTGAAACATAGCCTTTCATAGTCCTTATCATCATTTCCAATCAATTTCGTCCCGATCGGAGTTCAACAAAATTTTGACGATATCCATCGTAGCCTTATCTCCAGTCCTGATATCCATAATTCCTTGCCAATTTGTTGATATTCCAGTTTTGACCAAAAAATGGGATAACATATATATATATATATATATATATATATATATATATATATTCTATTGTATTTTACCCATGCGCTGTGAGTAATACGATAGACTCCGCTGTTTTTACCTTACCTTGATGATCATCCATGGCTGCCTGGCACACTTTACAGCGTACTATTTCCTTGTTTAGTGCAGGAGTCATGGGCGGTCGTCACAAGAGGATGTTAAACTTTAATGACAATTGAAATATACCCTTTGTCCTTTGGTTCGGTTTAGGGTTAGGCTAGCTAGGAGGCTACCTGGGCAACCCTCCTCGATTGGGCAACCATGCCATGAAATCTAGAAAGAATCGATTGAGTATATATAAAAAAATATTAAGGATTTTATATACATCCTTTCTATAATTAGACTGAGTGTGTTTTTTGTTAAGCAAAATGGGTATTCTGAAAGGAATAAGTTCACAAAAGGGGAATGTGCTTTTTATTTATGAAAGGGGTATTTTTATGAAAGTTTTGTCCTATTAATTATAGTTAATTATGATTACTTTTTAATCAACTAGTATCAACATAAGTAGGTTAAATGGTAACACAGATAGGACAGTTTATAATAATAGGTACATTAGAGAAGATACAACAATGCAGAATTAAAAATACATTTTTAGTCCATACAATGCAAAATAGTAAATATAAATGCGACATAGACAGTAATTCAGTGAAGTCCTACAGCAGTTAGTTCACCTCTTATGTTATCTCAAAGCAACGCCATATTATTCCTATAATCCTTTGAACCGGTTCATTATCTCTCTCACCAGTAGCTTGAAGTTTGCAGTATTCTTCAAGGTATTTATCTGAAATAAGATCATGTTCATCGTTATATTCCAGAAAGTCAGAGTTTCCACTATCGTGCTTTTGTATGAAGTTATGAATAGTCACTACAGCAACAACCACTTTTACTTGAATTGGAAATTGAAAAGTAGGCATATTATTTAAGATCGTAAATTTTCACTTCATATTGCAAATGTTCTTTCAATTACCATACGTAAACTTGAATCATAGAAATTGAAAATCTCTTTTTATTTTGGTTGATTTTGAGTTTCACGAAAATCAAGAATATTATATCTTAAATTTTGATAAGGGGTAAATAACCTTCTATTAATGGATGTCCCGAGTCAATTAAATAGTATTGCCAATGTAGAGGATGCGGAAAATTTGAATCCTTGTCATTTATTACCACATAAAAAATTCGACTATCATGTGCAGTTCCTTTCCAACCAGCTATTGCATATGTAAATGTCATATCAAACAAGCAGACAGCGTAACATTTTGTGTTGCATATCCTTTTCGACCAATAAAAGGTTGAGCACCAATACCAAGCAAGTGTGCACTTATGTGTAATCTGTCCATAAGTCGATACGATTTTTAGGAAACGAGTAGTACCGATTTGAATTCTTAATTGTTCCGAAATAGTGTTGAAACGTGAGTCTCCTGTTTAGTTATATTTTTGGGAATTAACAGCACAGCTTTTAGAACAACATGAAAATAAACATAAATGATGCTACCTGATATTTGAAACCTTTCTACAACTGATGTGCTAGAAGAGCCAAACTATGATATATAGAAATATTGCCACCGATTCTTTAATGTTGATTTCTTTTGTAGTTGTTAGACTGTAGACTTCATGTCATCACACAACGTAGTGAAACAAAGTCTTTTCATACAAGTTCCGTTAACAACATTCTTGATGTCTGGACAAAATATCAAAAACTCAATGCATTTCAGTTTAAGTCGAAGTATGCATTGGAGTATTTATGTAATTTAGTCCATTGATAAATTCATTTGCGACCAACATCGTAATCAATCTTCATTATCAGAATCAATGTTGAACATTGTGTTTGAAGGTATGGTGAGTGTGAAGAAGAAGTGATGTGAAGAGAAGAAAGAGGGGGGATTTAAAGGGGGTAATTAGTCATTGGTTTTTCAATGCGTCGGAACACGTTCAATGTTTCGGATGCCAACGGATCATCCCCACGCTTGTTGAACTGGACTTGGAAAGCTCTAGCCTAGTTCGGACATCTGACGTGACGCTTGCGTCACGCTTTTTATAATTATCTTTAGGTCATTCGGTTGGGTGACAAATATAATGTAAAAGGTGATGCATGTTCAATGCTCTTACATGATAAAATAAACAAGTCTTTCTTTATACAAGTTGCCTAGGCCAAACCGGAGAGCTGGCCATGTTTGTTTCAATCTAAAAATTTTAATTTTACCTTGACCCTTTAGCCTTTTAGGCAACTTAATATTCCTTTGTACATCTCTGCTTCATACCAATTAAATTTTTTAGTTGATTTAGTGATCAGCTTGAGGATTTAATGATCGTCATTTTGATTGTTACGTTGGAAATAACCTAATCAGGATAAAAGAACATGGGTAGAGGTTTCTTAGAGGCTTTTGCCAAAAGAACACTGAATTTTTTTTTTCCATTATACGTACGTTGATTAACATACAAAATGTACATATATATGTATATATTCACATCATATGAACAAACAACTAAATCAGCTAAATCAAAACATCAAAATAACACGGATCACAACAATAAATCAACTATGTGAGTGACTTTGGACCACTTCCTTTCCACTCCTTAGGAAGCCTCCACTTCCTATGCCAATAAACAGAAACTCTAGACCACAGAGGAAACGCAAAATTATACTCCATGGGATCATCAACCAGCCCACCCACCCTCAGAGGCAACCACACGTACCTCGAATCCCTCAAATCTGAAGGGTTCCACCTATCCGCCATGAAAATGAAAAAGCCAGGCAATCCAGGCAATGGCAAAACAAACGTGCTCTGAGAGAAGAAAGTAGTCATCTGAAACACATTATTCCCACCCACGCATGGATTCCCAATCAACTCCCACGGGCCCATAACGGACTCCGCCGCATAGGCCAATGCCTTATTCGGGGCCCAGCCCGTGCATCCGGAAGTGATCATGTAATAAGTGCCTTCATGCTTGAAAACCGCAGGTGCTTCCCTGTGCTGACCTATCAGAATGCGTCTGACATTGCTGACCAGGGCGAGGTAGTCGTCGGTTAAGGGGGTGACGTGCAGCTCGGTGTTGTCCATGGAGGAGTAGATGAGGTAGGCTTCGTTGTTAGTATCTTGGAAGAGGGTCATGTCCCTGCTGTCAAAGCCGTGGGGACGCTTGCTGTAGAGGTAGGTGAAGGGGCCGGTTGGGGATTCTGAGGTGGCAACACCGACCGAGGCTTTGGTGTAGTTGGCGTCGTCGATGTGCATCCACATTACGTACTGGTTTGTGAGGCGGTTGTGTATTACTTTGGGGCGCTCTAGGACGTTTGATTTGTGCAGGTCGTGGCTGGTGTTGGTTTCTTCGGCGTGCAGGACTACGCCTTCGTTTTTCCATGTCCATAGGTCTTTTGATGAGTAGCAGCTCACTCCTATTATGTCTACCTGCTTGTTTATAGTTGGTTACAACATGTTGTGTGTTGGGAATCAAGTAGCTTGAAAACTAAAATGGATTAAAAAATGCATTAATAACTTATAAGAGGAGGATGCCTACTAGATTTATATGCATCATTGCATGTTCACAGTGGATAAACCAACTTAGGTTTAAGCGTTTGCACATCTTATTTACACCTTTCAAATTAAGTCTGAGAACAAATACTTTCGGATGCGGATAGTATCATATCTGCATCTGTATTCAAAATTGAATATCCACATCCATGAATATAGACGAATATCAAATATTTATCCTATCCGTTGATAACCGATAGATTAATAAAAAAATGTTTTATCACAAGGAAAATTTTAATCTTATTGACTATGAAAAAATAATAAACCAATATAATAATAATTAATAGTTTTGAGTGGTTATTATGCATTAAATGCATACAAAAAACTATTAACTTGAGACAAGCATCATTGTCTCAGTTAGTATCCATTAACAAGCTTTTTGAATACGGATGCGGACATATTTTGAACTTTTTTGGTATCCATTGACAAGCTTGTTTTGAACACAAAGTCCTTTCGATTAGTTTTGAAATATATTTTACCTCTAACATGATAATTGACTTAAACAAGCATAGGTATGCATCCTACATGCATGATGAAATTTGACCTACATGCTATGTAAAGATATGCGAACTCTCTATATATACCAAACAAGAAATTCAAGCATAGTGTTTATTAGTTGCATGGAGATTGTTAATTGATATTAGTTGATTGACTCAGTTGGTTGGTAGTTCAAACTAGAGACTAAAGATCGTTCAATCCCCGAGATCGATAGTTGTGGGCATTAACGAACATGTTAAAAAAAATTGTTAATTGACCTCTGTTTTTTTTTTCCCGACTTCTTTTTATTCCAAGCTGTCAACAAAAGCGAAGTGCAAATATACCTTGAGGGCATTAAACCTCACTCTTAAAAATATCAAAATATGTTAATGGATTATAATTGTAGCTCACCTCTTTTGTAACCTAAAACCGTAGAAACTAATGACTCTCCACATAAATACTGACACGACGAAGCAATACTTTGATAGGGACATCTGGATCACAATTTGGATGCAACCTCTATTAAATTCCATAAGGTCTACTAAAAAATAAAAAACATATTTATTTTAGTTTTATCCAATCAAAAATTTCATTTGTCTTTTATTACACATGCAACCTCTATATCTAAAGTTCTTTTTTTTTTTTTTTTTTTTTGCCACAATGCCATATGCACTATATAGGATATAACAAATACTTGTATGACAAATAGCATTGTTTCTGCCCTGCACAGGTCGTTTTTTTTCCCTTCGTATGAATATGTAGTTTGTGAGGATTGAACCATCAACATCACATGTGAGAACCACATGTCCTAATCAACTCTGGTATCCCCAGAGATTTTTGCACCAGTTATCTACACAAATATTGATCTAATTTAATCATATTTCATAAAAAAATGTTGCATTTCACTTCAAAACATATTTAATAAAAGCTAATATGTTTATTAACGTTATATAAAAAAGGATGAACTTATCTAATTCAGCATTGAATGGATGTGCTTGTTGCAATAAGATCATGGATTGGTAAGTGCATGTGTAATAGGATAGGAATTGTAAAATGTAGTACGATCCAATACAAGAACTCACAAAAAAAATGCTAGCTCGGAAAATAAAAATGTAGGTACAATACATTAAGAATTGTAGTTTAAGTTGAAGGATTAATCTTTTATTTTGTAATTATGTAGATACTGAAAATATATTAAAGAAATAAGAATGTGCCAATATTCATTGTTCTAGTTGGTAAGATATCTAGTTTGAGTTGTTGCTAAAGGTGTCGGAATCAAACCCGTAAGCATACACTGAACCACTTGCGAATAAATTTACAATCTCATGTGTGAGAGATTCTATTTGATTGTTTATTCTTTTATTTGTAGAGACGAGTGTCAATGTCAAGAACAAAGAACAAGACGCCACCATTCATGAAAATATTTATCTATATTACGTGGAGGATTTATCGCTTTTCCTATTATACTTGGAGGACCAATCTCTTTTCCTACATGGAGGTTTGGTATATCTTATTGGACATAAGTCATTTAAACCATTAAATACTTAGCAAAGTTAACAATTTGGATGAAATCAATGGCCTTGTTATTTCTAATTTCGACAAGTTACAACAGCTGTTAAATATTTGATTATACATCACTAGTGTACCGCACACACAATGAGCACATATACGTGAAAAGTAGCTGTTCCTTGGAATTGCAATAGCGAAACCTATCAAAACAGTTCCTCTTATTAATAGCATTGAAATTAGTGTGACAAAACACTTTGATTGCTTCAATAGATCCAGCGGCATAGGCGGTGATGATAGAAATGGTGGTATTCTTATCAATAGAATGTTATTAGTGAAATTCTAAAATACAGGGTGAAAATGTATTTATCCAATTCTTTTTATAAATAGATGGGTAACCATATTGTACTTTGGTTTGTTAATGAATAGTACGGATGTACCCTATGTTATTAACAGCACGCTTACACATCACTTAAAACACAGACAATAGTATACCTTACTTCTTTTCACCATTGAACCTTAACATATGAACTCATGCATTATAAGCCTTGCTTTTTTGAGCAATGAACTAATGCAATTGTTGTTTTTTTTCTTTGCATTGCCACTTGATGTGTGTGTGTGTGTGTGTATGATTGGCAATGTCCAATATGTTGTGTGTGTGTATAACATCTTAAATTATTGCTTATTCAAACTTCAACAATATATAGTATATTGTTTCATATTTGATGGTTTTTTTTAATTGGGAACGCCTGTTGGAACATAAATAAAACACTAGATTTACACGTTAAATCTTGATCATAGGATTTGTTGCCTTTACATGAAAGGTGGAAATTAGAGAGAGATAGAGATGTGATTATGAAGATAAGTTGTGCCAAATCTTATGTGATTATTTTGTGTCTAAATAGAATTTTCCTTTTTTTACTACTTGCTTTGATTTCATTAATGTTGATTTGTTAAATATTAACGTATGTATCGCATATTCAACCTGTTTGCCTACCAAGCCCGAAGTTAGTTACGAAGATGTACTACATGGTTGTCCAATTTCTAGATCAAGAAACAAGTCAATAATGAGTTTAATCTATACAAAATTTTGTACTTTTATGTAACTGTTAGCAAGTCAGTTTAATAAAATTGTTAAAATTTCCAACAATTAGCACCAGAGCATAAATGCTATCAAATCAAAGGTGTAAGAATCATGTCGAAAATTCTACCTATTTCATAAATCAAAATTATTTAAAAATAACATAAAGATACAAATTTTAAACAAACTAAAGGCGTTCTCATTACTCATTTGTAGACCAAGAAACTAAACAATATTGCTACTCAATGGCTACTTCAATTGATTCCAATGTTTTAAATCTTGCTTATCATTCCACAGTCTGTGTATAATATATGATTCGCAAACCAATTTTAATCTACATTTCATTTACCTAAATTTCAGTTGAAATTTGCGAATCTTGGCCAAAATCTCAAATAGATGGTTTCCCAAGCATATTCAATGCGTTTAATTTCAATTTTCAAAGCAAATTTTGAACATTTTTTTTCCTGTTGTTGTGGTAATTCGCTACTTCTATTTTTTTATTGATCCTTTGCCTAAATCTTGATTTTTACACTGCTGCAATTTTTTTTTCCAACATATGGTTTGTTTTCCAGCATCGAAACAAAATTTGTTTCTTTAACCAAATCAGATTGTTGCACGATCGGTTTTACAAATCAAAGAGCCGCTTTAAGGCTTTGTTTGTTTATAATGCCGCTTGCTGTCTGAATTTTGAATGATCACTTACTTGTTTGTTTGCATTCTAAAATTTCTTATTAGAATTAATAATTATGTCTCTTTTGATAGTAATTCCATTTACATCAATTGGTTTTTAGATAAAAAATATTAAAAGTAGTAATTTGAAACTTTGAAATGTAAATGAATTAAATAATAAAAGTTTGGATGAAGATAAATTTGAATACTACAAAAAGTTGTAAAAAATTAATTTTGGAACATTAAATTTTCAAAATTAAATATGGATTTTTTTTTATGTTGAAATTATAATTTCTTTGACTTTAAATTTTAGAAATTTTGGACTTTCTAATTAAAACAAATAATTTTAAATAAAAATTCTCAAATGCAAACTCAAAAATCTTGAATGTCAAATTTAGAATTTTCGAAAATTTAGTTTTAAAGCTATACTAAATTTTGAAAATTTAAGATTTCAAATGTTAATGTTAAACTTTCGAATTCGCATTATATTTGTAGATTTTAGCAAGGTTATTGCATGAACAAACTATCATTTAACATTAACTAAAAATAAGCAAGAAACAAGTTATGAATACTTTTATCTGGATAAATAGTTTTAATCAGAAGTCGGATTAAAAAACAAACAACCAAAAAAGCTCTAATTTACAAATGAGAAGTTCTATTAAGAACTTATTAATAAAAACAAATATAGCCTAAGTTCATAAACTATTTTAGCAATTAGGATTCATACATTCGGTGCATGCACCAGTACTAAAAATAATATGTACTTCAAGATTACATGAAGATAGACTTCAAGATTCGAGATGTAAATTCAATATGAACAAATGAGATAGACTTATCTCGGCCGAGATAAGTCTGATACGAGATTGGAAACCTAAGATTTTGCGACAAGAGATGATCGAAATCTGAGATTTTAAACTTTGACTTATTCTTATGTAAACTTATTGTTGAATGTATAAGCAGAGTTTTAAGCCTCCTTCGTTTCGTCTAAAACCTCTCTTAAGATCTCATTTTTGCACAAAGGCGAGATAAAACTTCGAACATAACTTTTATCTTGTTTGTCATTAACCTTACCCAAGATATACCAACACAAGGTTTTTATCTCTCATTTACTTAGCGACAATACAACATTTAAATTTGTTTTATATAGTTTTGAAATACATTCAGAATTTAAAATTAATTTTGAGAAGAATTTTGTTTGCCTTGCATAACAAAAATGTTGAAAACCTTGTTGGTGATACGCTCAATTGCAAAACCATGAATTTCATATTCAATATTTAGGGGGTCCTCATTAGACATACAAGCTAAAAATGATGATTGAAAAATAATAATTGATAAAATTAATAGAAAATTATCTAATTAGAACTGTAAGTTCTTAGCTAAAGCAGCTAGAATCATTCTTATTAACTTCGTCTTATCGAGTATACCAATTTGATAGATGTTTTTTTCATCTTTTAAAGAAAGGGGTCATGGATAGAATAAATAAAATTAGAAGAATTTCTTTTAAAGTGGAGATATATCATATAGTGTCATTAGTTGTATGGTTAATTGAGAAATGGTTTGCAAAACGGAAGAGGATGGGGTTAGGAATTATAAATCTATACAACATTAATATGTCTCTTCTAGGAAAATGGCTTTGGAAATTCAATTATAATAACGAAAAATTGTTAGAAAAGAAATAATTTCTAATCAATTTTATGATAGCATAATGCTCACCTCATCACCTTTAATCCCAACATGTCTATTATCTCGTTTTTGGAAATCCATCTTAAAAAATTCTAATATTTTTAATCCATATGAGGTTAATAATATAGTTCATTTAAACAACAATACATCATTTTGGCATGATAGTTGGATTTTCATTATACCACTTGTTGGTGAAAATCCCTTCAGATGATCAATCTAAGAGAATTAAAAAAACCCAAAGCAGCGGAAAAAAAACCAACGCAGCGGAAAAAAACTGGATCGTGATTGTAATGAGACGATACAAACAGAGATAGACACCAAAATAGAGAGTCACAGATCAATACAATGCAGAAAAATAAATAACACCAGTATTATAGTAGTTTCACTACCGCGAGGCAGTGTACGTCCACTTGTGGAGAGGTGATTTTATTAATCACTGAAAGATTAGAGTTACAAGATTGATTTGCTTTTGAAGCCTATACATAAGAAGAATTTATAATACATACAAAATTCTACAGAGTTTCAGCTCTCTAGGATGCCTTCCATTGTTGTCCAGAAGCTCCATCATTTATAGAGTGAAGATATGATGAGAGGTAGCTGCTATATAACAGCCCTGAGGTTTGGTTCGGCAAATCTGGTTCTAACACATCCAGCTCGACATCACTTTGTTCGGCAAAAAGCACGCATGGTTAGATCCGGCATACACCATTTGACATTTGGTTCGGCATATCTGGACCGACATCTCCCTTATTGGAGCGGCATGCTCAAACGCCGAACGAAATATTTCGTTTGGCATCACTTCTTCACCAAATCACCGAACCAAATTTATCGTCCGGCAAAACCATTCCACCGAACGAAATATCACCAAACGAGACAACTTTCTTCTCTTCACCGAAGTCACTCACCTCCACCAGATGAACTCCACCGGACCAAATCTTTGATTCGGCATCTCCTCTACCGAACCAAATATTTGGTTCAGCATCTTCTTCTCAGCATTGATGCAAGTGATGGCCTCTCCTTCAATAAAACGAACGATAATTATCGTTCAGTGATTTCACCGATTGAAGTCCTTCCAAGCCCTAGTATTCCTCCGTTTTGCTCCTAGGGTTATACCTCTTCCTTTGAGTTGGAATTCAGATATCAGATTCAACAATCTCCACCTTGATACTGAACACCAAACAAGTCTTTTTCAACTTCATCTACATCTTCATGCTCCAAGCAATGGATACTTACCCAACGAGCTTCGACAATGTCATCACCCATTACACTCCGTTAACGAACTCTGGCAAGACCACCACTCATCAACAAAGTTTTCGAAGTACCCAGTTCGTGTAGAACATATCAATCTGCACCATGAAAACAAACGTCTTCATGGACCATCTCAACCCCCTCCTCCTCCCGGTGCCACCCCGGTGCACCTAGCACTTCATTAAATGAATCAAGTCCGAGCAATGCTCGAACTTAGCAATAGGCAATGACTTGGTAAATATGTCTGCTGCATTCTCCTTTATGTAAATTTTCTGAAGACGAACTAGCTTCTCTTCACTCATCGAGACAAGAAACGACTCTTTTACCTCAATATGCTTCGTCCTCGAGCTGAATGCCAGATTTTCAGCTAAGTGAATTGCACTCTGACTATCACATTACACATCCATGCCTTCATATACAAAGCCCAAATCAAACAACAACCGCTTCAAGTAAAACGCCTCCTTAGCTGCTTTAACCGCAGCTATGAGCTCTGCCTCTGTAGTAAACAAAGTCACAATCGTCTGCAACCTCGCTCTCCAACTGATCGATGTCCCACCAATTGTGAACACATATCTGAAGGTTGACTTCCTTCGATCTCTATCACCGTCATAGTCGGAATCCTAAAATCCAACCAAGCTGAAATCTCTATCTCTGCCGCCAAAGACAAATTCATGGTTTGGAGTTCCTTTAAGGTATCTGAAGATACACTTCACTGCTTCCCAATACGTCTTTTCTGGATTCGCCATGAATCTACTCACCAATCCAACCGCCTGTGCAATGTTAGGCCTAGTGCAGACTATGACATACATCAAGCTGCCAACTGCACTTGCATATGGGATCTTCATCATATAAGCCTTGTCCTTTTCCGAGATCGGAGAGCCTTTATTAGAAAGCTATATGTGCAAATGCATGGATGTGCTGATTGTCTTTGCCTCTTTCATGCTAAACTGAACAAGCACCTTTCGAATGTACTTATTTTGAGTGAGGCTTAAAAGTTCTAGCTTTCTATCTCTTTGGATTTTCATACCAAAAATTTTCTTTACTTCTCCAAGGTCTTTCATTTCGAATTCCGTCTTTAGCTTTTGCTTTAAACTATCGATTTCAACCTTATCCTTAAAGGCAATCAACATTTCATCCACGTACAAGAGTAGGTATACCCAACTTTCATTCTTTAAATGTTTGAAGTACACACAAGCGTCTTTGATGTTACGATCAAAACCAAGTGAAAGCATAAAAGAGTCAAACCTCTTGTATCATTGTCTAAGCGACTGCTTAAGTTCATACTATGACTTCTTCAATTTGCAAACCCAATTTTCTTTTTCATCTACAACACATCCTTTTGGCTGCTCATGTAGATGGTCTTATCCATGTCTCCGTGCAAGAAAGCAATTTTCACATCCAGTTGCTCCAGCTCCAAGTCATGAGCTGTGACGATAGCGAGCAAAATGTGGATGGACGCATGTCTCACTACTGGAGAGAATATCTTATTATACTCCAATCCCTTTTTTGTGAAAACCCTTTAGCAACTAGTCTAGCCTTGTATCTCCCATCATCCTATACTTGAACACTCATTTGCAGCCTATGGTTTGACTTCCTTGAGGAAACGGTACCAATCCCAAGTTTTGTTCTCCTTCAACGACTTTAACTTCTTTCTATAGCGCACATCCACCTCGAACTGTCACATGACTTCAAAGCTTCATCAAGGTCAAACGGCTCCTCATGAACCACATGTAGGGCATAGTCAAATTGATCACCAAGGCTAAGGTTTGCAAACTGCCAATCACCATACCAATCGGGCGGCCTGATAATCCTACGACTGACCCGGATAGGTACTGCTTCGCCTAAACTCCTTTCAGCTTCACCTTGAATTGAACTTTCTCTAGATTCATGCACATCACCAGCACTACTAGCAGGTACCTGTGGACTATCCTATTATATTTCATCAACTGCGTTTTAATCGTACATGTGGACTATCCCATGATGTTTCATCAACTGCGTTTTAATCGACAGCATCAACAACTCTCCTATTTGGCTGGAACACGGGAACTTTTTCCATCTCCTTAGGCCTATCAGAATCTTCTGATGTGGTAGGTAGCTTCTCCTTTGGATTGAACATAGCAGACTCATCAAAGATAACATGTCTGAAATGAACAATCTTCCGATCAACGGAGTTTCAAATTCGATATCATTTGATACCATCGGTATATCTCATTACTATGCCCTTGTATGCGCTAGCCTCCAACTTGTCATCACTTGTACGGTGAACGTACACAGGACAACCAAAAATTCGAAAGTAACCAAGATACACTGTTTTACCTCTCCACTTCTCCTCTGAAATCTTCTCATCTATGGCTGAGCACGAAATTCGATTTATGATATGTCGCGGTTGATAATGCCTCAACCCAAAAGCCTCTAAACAAGCCCGCCGTCAATCTCAAACAACGAGCCTTCTCCAGTAAAGTCATGTTCATACTTTATGCAACCTCATTGAATTGCGGATCTCTGAGTTTGGTGAAATGTCTCTGAATGTCATGATGTCTACAAAAGTCGAGGAATTCCCTAGAGACAAATTCACCGCCATTATCAGATCTCTGCACCTTCGACCTAGAACTAGATTGGTTCTTAACAAACGCTTTCCACTCTTTAAATTTCTCAAAACTCTCTGATTTGGTCTTCAACATACACCCATACTTTCCGAGAAAAGTCATCAATGAAAGAGATAAAATATTTTGCTCCTCCAAAAGGAGTAGCAACTAGTCCCTCGACATCTATATGGACGTACTCAAGTACTCGCCTCGATCTATGGAGTCCAACTCCAAAAGATACTTTAGTTTGCTTCTCTAACACACTCCTGGCAAAAGTCCATCTTGTCGAAGCTTTCTCCTTTGATCATTTTCCGTCTTCGAAGTAACTCTAAGCCCTTCTCTGAAATATAATCCAACTTGAGATGCCAAAGCTTTATGGCATCCAAAGCATGAGAACTATCTACTTCAACACACGGCTCTCCAAGAACTGTGGTTCTTTTCAGCAAATACAGATTTCGAAACACATCTCCTTTCATAAGAACTAATGCACCTTTCGAAACCTTCAGACTATCCTTCTCGATAGTTACCTTGCATCCCAAAGATGCCAATTGTCCTAAAGAAATTAAGGACTTTCAAAGACCTGCAACATACCGGATACCTGTCAAAATGCATTCACTCCATCAAACATCCTGAATCACTGCATCATTACCCATAAGAATAGAGCTTCCCTCTCATCCAACGAAAGAATTGAAGTAATCCTTATTATGCGTCATATGGAAAGACGCTCCCGAGTCCAGCACTCAATGGTCTGAGACATCCGACACTGCTGCAGACAACACATCGTCAGATACAGACTTCTCCACCGCAAATGATGAAGATCCGTCTTCTTTCTTCTTCAAATCTGGACAATCCTTTTTCCAATGACCAGGTTTCTTACAGATAAAGCACTTTCTGTGCTTAGACTTCCCTCTCCTGCCATTATCGGGCTTCCTGGATTTGAAACGCCCTCTAGAGTGTCAATTCTTCTTATCTTCTCTGCCTTTTTCAACAAACAGACCGTGACTACTACTTCAACCTCTACTTCTCAATGTGTCTCTAGCGAAGATAAGATTGTTAGCGAAACCTGTGTAACGCTCCGGAAGAGAACACAAAAGAATCATTGTCACTTACTCCTCATCCATCTTCAAGTCAACGGTCTTCATCTTCATCACGAGACCATTAAAAAAATTAAGATGTTTCTTCCATCAAGTACCATTTCTCATCCGCATGGTAAAAAAATATCTTCAGCAATATCAGACGCTTAGTCAGAGATTTCTTCAAGTAGAGATTTTCTAGCTTGCTCCAAATGCCCTGGCAGTGGTCTCACTGCTAATCTCTGAGATGACATTCTCTCATAGCTAGCTGTAAAGTAGTAAACGTACATATCCACAATCTCCTTCCTTTTCGCGACTGAGATGTCAGCCATCAACTCCTCAGGGGCAAACACTACTGGATGGACTTCAATCCTCATTAGAACAACCTTCATTCTCCATTACCACTTCTCGAAGTCTTTATCCCGTTTCATTTCTCAATTGTCAACTGTGATCCCGACGCAATATACATCCATCTAGTATAGGGTCTTGTAACAACTGAAGTCGCTTCATCTTTTGTCATAGCGTCTAACACTCCTTAATCACCTGGTTCCGATACCAGACCGTTGGAGAAAATCCCTTCAGATGATAAAAAAAATCCAACGCAGCGGAAAAACAACTGGATCGTGATTGTAGTAAGACAAAATAAACAGATATAGACACCAAAACAGAGAGTCGCAGATCAATGCAATGCAGAAAAATAAATAACACCAGTATTTATAGTGGTTCCACTAACGCGAGACGGTGTGCGTCCACTTGGGAAGAGGAGATTTTATTAATCATTGAAAGATTAGAGTTATAAGACTGATTCACTTTTGGAGGCGATACATAAGAAGAATTTACAATACAGACAAAATTCTGTAGAGTTTCAGCTCTCTAGGATGGCTGTCATTGTTGTACAGAAGCTCCATTATTTATAGAGTGAGGATATGAGGAGGGATAGCTGCTATATAGCAGCCCTGAGATTTGGTTTGGCAAATCTGGTTCAACACATCTAGCTCGACATCAATTTGGTTCGGCAAAGAGCACGCATGGTTAGATCCGGCATACACCATTTAACATTTGGTTCGACGCATCTGAACCGACATCTCCCTTATTGGAGCGGCATGCTGAAACACCGAACGAAATATTTCGTTCGGCATCACTTCTCCTTCGCCAAATCACCGAACCAGATTTCTCGTCCGGCAAAACCATTCCATC
This sequence comes from Allium cepa, assembly GCA_030765085.1. Classification (NCBI taxonomy): domain Eukaryota; kingdom Viridiplantae; phylum Streptophyta; class Magnoliopsida; order Asparagales; family Amaryllidaceae; genus Allium; species Allium cepa. Next base: position 551,438,344 of record CM060934.1, on the reverse strand, counting down.
GAACGAAATACCACCTAACGAGACAACTTTCTTCTCTTCACCGAAGTCACTCACCTTTACTGGATCAAATCTTTGGTCCTATTTGGTCCGGCATCTCCTCCACCAAACCAAATATTTGATTTGGCATCTTCTCACCATTGATGCAAGTGATGGCCTCTCCTTTAATAAACCGAACGACAATTCTCGTTCGATGATTTCACCAATCGATGTCCTTCCAAGCCCTAGTATTCCTCTGTTCTGCTCCTAGGGTTACACCTCTTCTTTTGAGTTGGAATTCATGTATCAAATTTAACACCTCTTAGAGTTGAGTACAACAAATTTCAATGGAATTTACTTTCAACCTTACTCTTGAAGGCATTACATTAACCTAGTCCGTTATACTGTGTACCAAGATGGGATATTATAACATAGATAATAAGAAGATACATAAATTTGGTGTTGGGATAAACGTATACAATTCCTCTCAAACGCAATGTACAAAAATTTCTCAAAGACTAAATCAAATATTTTCAAATCTATTTAGAAAGTTAACGCTCCTCCTAAATCAAAGTTGCATATATGGTTAATCATACACAATAAGTTAAACAGAATTGAATTATTAAAGAAAAAGAATCCACTAGTAGAAAAAATGTGTTTTCACCAATTTAGACTTAGAAAACTTCGCATATTTGTACTATAATTGTCCCTTAACTACGTCTATTATTATAAACATTCTTAACGTTTTTTACTTTAAAATGTCCAACAATGACCTAAACTGCGATCATTACTGGAATAATCTTAGATTCTAATGGGCTAAAGCGTATAAAATTATGCTTGATATTATTTTTACTATTGTTTGATGGTATATTTGGTTTAAAAAAACCAAAGAATGTTCAATAACTTCAACGCTCCTTCAGACAACTTGATTTACGTCATCTCGTTGTTCATATATAATCGGGTTGCAAATCTCAGCTATAAATTGGCTAAAATTGCTTCCTTCGGGATTTACTTAGAAAAGCAAAAGGTTGCACTGATATATAAAAGATAGAAATTGTTCATAACAATGGGAGGTATAATATGGCATTAAGCACTGATCCAGTAGATACCTTTAATGAAGATAACCCTTTAAACGCTTCACTCCTAATTTATTACTAATTCAGTTTTACTTCGCATTATTCTTTTGCTTTACTCACACACACACATATATATATATATATATATATATATATATATAAAATCTCCATTTTATATACATATGTGTGTGATGGTCTTAAATTATCGTCGAGTAGTTACAAATCCAGGAACCGAGGCTTTTGGCCCATGGATGATTGTTTGCTAGGATGGATTACCTTTGGTTGACTCTTTGTGGCTCTTGATTTTAGCGCTCTTTTATGAGCCGGGAGAGTTTAAGGATGTTATGCTTTATGGACTTGCTTCCTTTGCTATGCCTTGGCGATTCCTTTGGATATATATTGACATATAGTTGTGCTCTTCGTTTTTCTTTGGATGTTATAGTTTGTTTGATTACCTCTTTTTATTGGTGCTCTTAGTACCTTGATTCTATAATTAATTGCTTTTACTTGAGCATATGATTTAGTCCTGGTTCTTGGCCTTATGCTTTCCATAGTTCACGATTCTTCTCTTCCCTGAGGATGTGAGAGGGTTTTTTCTTTTCTTTCTTGTATGGAGAGTTTTGCTACCGGCCAGATTTGATAACAACTCCTATTTTGAGTATAGAATAAAATTATATTAGTGTTCTTCTACGGAGGATGACTCATTTTCCTCAAAAAATATATCAATCAAGACATGAACCAAGATATCATTTGATATCTGCGATTTGAAACCTTACACATACATGTTGAATGTATAACATGTTAAACTTCAACAACCTTCCTTAAACTACGAACATGGTTTGAGGTTCCAATTAGAAGCATAAAATTAGAACCACTAGTTTGGTTTTGACCGACCTCAAAACGAAATTGATTGAAAATTTCGTTTTTGGCCAAGTTAGAAGAAAATTGGACAAAACGACATTTTCATACTAAATCTAACAATATAATCAATTATGCGAACTAAAAATAAATTATTTTAACCCAGTTATTAATTTTAGCAAGTAATTATAGAAGTCAAGCTTATAGGCAGAATTTATATTTGAGTTCAACTTTTATTGCTAATTATTGGATAGAAAAAAGCACGGATCGAAGTTTCGTCCGGTACCCCAAAACTTCAAGGGTACCGGACCGATGCCGTTCGTCGTCGGTCCGAAACCGACAGTGAGAATCGATTTCGGACCTAGGGTTAAAAAAAATCGAATCGATTTATTTTATTCGAAAGCCTACAAAATACAACACCACGATAACATACTTAATCATGGACGAAAAATCAAATTATTTATGCTCGCTCGATTCTTCTTCAGACGTCGCATCATCTTCTCTTCACATGTAACTGCTTCTTCCTTATTTAGCTCGTGTCGAACGCCATAGAGATTCGACTGACAATAACTTTTTCTTTTTTTATTGTCGAGATCGTGGGAAATTGTAATTTAGGACTGAAAACAAATGGGGAAACATGAAAACGGTTTAATTTAGTCTCAAAATTCATTATTATTTAGGGCTGAAAGGTAGGAGGCAGTTGGGTCGGGTGGGCTGCTTTTATATTTAATAATTTATTTAATTTAGGTTGGGATGTATGTTGTATTCTCTTCAAAAAATAGTTTTTGGATGTAGTACATTTATGATGTTGTATGTTGTATTCTATTTTTTTATAGACTATGTTTTATATTTTATTTATCGTTATTACAATTTTTTTAACAAACTACTGAAAACCGAAATCTTGATCGAAACCGAAATAAAACCGAAACTTTCAAAATTAACGAAATCATCTGAAAGTAACGAAATTCCAAATGACCGAAACCGAGTTCTCGAACCTTGGAAAAAAGTATAAAAAAAGAAAGAGAGATAATAAGAAGTATTAAAAAATGAGAAATGAGTAGTGGATGCGGAAGGTTAAACAATTAGGTTTTGTTTGGTTTGTCATTTTTAGCTTTTGATTTCCATGCAGACAAAAATGTGCATGACGCATGTAATTTTGAAAGACAACCAATTTGAAAAATGAAGTTAACATACAAAATAGAAACAAATTCATTTCATTTTACATGTTTTGTGAAATAACAAAATCATCGAAAACAATCCATCCCCTTCTTTGTCCTTCCACCATTATAATAGCTTAGAATTTTAAATCTTCTCATTGGCTCTCCTCATATTTTACAATGAATGTTGAAAACGCAAAGCACAAAACTTAGAACGAAGCCAAATAGACCCTTAGATTTTCTAAAAATCTAACTGGTCCAGTCAGGCATAAGCCATTTTGGATATTAATTTTTTTTTTTTTTGGCTAAATGTATTTAGAGTACGGTAATGTTATCATAAGCTGCAGGTAATTTTTTATTTTATTGAACATATCTTTTACAGAAATTAAACATCAAAATATGAAGTCGAAATCAATAACGAAAATTTACGTATTTTATGAAATTAACTAAAATCTCTAAGGTCTTGAATGTCAAAAATTGAAATCAAACCTTGAACCTTGGTTAGACATTCAGTTTACAACCACTATGACCAAAGGTTCTAAAATGTGTCTTTGATGGATCATGCATCACTTACCTCGTCTTGGTGATCCCGACAATTCACAACAAAAAATTATTTGAAGAGAGAGATGAGTGAGAAGAAAAGGTGAAAAGGTGAAAAGGAGAAGTGAGTACAGGGAAAAAGATTATAGCAGTTAAGGCTTCTTTTGATGTGTGATTGGGAGTGTACTAACTCTCCAACAACAAAGTCGGTGGACTACCTTAGAAATGGAATTTTTTTTTGTCCTTTTGTTTTTTTGGTTTAGTTGAATTGAATGCAATTGAGGTATAATAATGTTTATTATAAAATGTAATTCTTTTTTTATTGAACATGACATTAATTATGGTATATCACAGAAATAAAATACCAAATTCAAAATGGATATTAACAAAGAAAATTTTGAAGTTGACAAAATCAATCGAAAATTTTAAAATCATGAACATGCAAAACCAAAACCTCAAATCTTGGTTAAGAAGTTCAGTTTAGAACACTACGATCTTTTAGTTCTAAAATGCATCTTTGCTGGGTCTTGCATAACATGCCTTATCATCTTTGTCTCAACAATCAAGAGCAAAGATGTGAAATGAACCAATATAATTTTTAAATTTTTTTAGCCAGTATCAAGGATTATATCATCCTTCTCTTCTCACAAAGCTGAGAACAATAAGCATGACTGCTTGCACTGGAGTAGAAGCTTACGATTTCCATGGTTCAATTTTAGTTTTTTCTTCACAACGTAAAGTGCTGCATAATCTTTTTAAACATTAAGTCATCTGAGATGCCATTTAATTGATGCTGCCTCTATCGTTTCAGCATGAGCTAAGTTAACAACTCAGATTACTAACAAGTGCTTGCCAAACTGCAACGTGTTGATTTTTAACTTATGAATCATCGACAAATTCTTTTGGTTTCTAATGGAAAATCTCAAAGTTTAAACAAGTGAATTCGAGTATTGCATTATTGGAAAGAAATGAGAATAGAAAGGTATGCTTCCAGTATATATCTCGTAGTCCAGTACCCAAGTACATCAATCTTGAATCAGGAAAAATGTTCATCCAAAAACTGGTAATATAAGGTTTTGGTGGGGGTGGGTTCATGTGAAAGGCAGTGATCGCTCTATCATAATTATTGTAACTCGTCCATTCTCTCCGAGTTTCCTTTTCTTGTATTATTTGCTAAGCCTGTTTGCAAAGCAATGCACTGTTTAATTCTTGCAGGCTGCAAGTTCAGACCATCCAATTCATCTTGATTGCTACTTTTGCAAACTTTAAGTAACCAAACAGCTAATTTCACTGGTTTTCTACTACCTGTTCACACACACAGGTAATCACTTCTGATACCATCAATCTTCATAATCATCTAAAGGAAAAACTTACGAAAAGAGAGACCAGCATATGAAGCAGAAGAGAACATAACTCACTAGTTTCTTATCCACTTTATCAATGATTGTTTGCTAGTTCAAATGATGCAATTTGGTGGGTCGAACGATGACTACAGGGTACCAAAATCAGCAGAGCCTGAGGTTCTTATTCTTATGTTTTACCAAAAATCTTTGACTAATATCCTGTGGATATAACACTAAACACTTTTCATCTGAAACTCAATTGTCTTTCACCTGAATATCATGGATGAAATTAGATCACCCCCTCTTTAAGCAATTGTATGCTAAAATCTTTGCCTTCATGTCATTTCTTCCTTGTTCGTAATTTTACACAATTTTGCTCCGTTTCATAATAAGGCTTCCTTCTCACTGTTCTTTAATGGTTTGCCTTCTTCCAAAATATTGAAGTATGGTTAAGTGTTTTTTTTTCTAGCTATCCTTATTTCCTTTCTCTTCTTCAAAAATTGTCATAACAATCTTACCATGCCTAAAGAATATCTATAGCAAGATCAAGAACCAAAAAAAGGTTCCTCTTAATTTAATTGACTGTCAAAACCATTCTCTAAAACCCACATTTCATCCGATCTAAACACTGACTTCTTTATATGATCTCTGAAGTCTAAAAGAACTGGGAAAACCAAGAAATTTTCAAATTTAAACAAAAAAAATTCTGGTTCCTTGGTTAGTGGCTCATTGGCAAATATAGTTAAACTAGTGACAATATATTATTCTGCATGTTCGGAGAAATAAACATGTGGTAATCAACAACTTAGTTTTCACTTATTGAAATCAACCAAAAAAATCTGCAATAAAATTATCAAGTGTAGGAATGAGAGTGATCAGTTAATTAAACTACCGATTTCACAACAAATTGAGAACTAACCCCTATTCCATGACAAGTGTTAGTAAAAGGGTGCTCGTATTGTGAATACGTTGTAAAGACAGAAAAGAAAGCACACTGATTACATATACAGAATGTAAGAAAGGCTTGTGAAATATATGAGGGCCAAAAGGAAAATATATGAAGTTAGAAGGTATGGCTAAATAAATCAGTTTGGCATAGGCAGCAGGAATATGCTAAATGTTCATGATCAAAGTCAACCTTTCATCCTAACTTAACTATATTGTGGGATAGATATTTGTGTTTGGAAATGAGATACCAATGGAGAAAGAATAAGATCTATCAGAATTAGATGCATACAGAAAATATATGAGAACTTACTCGAGCAGCTCCCTTCTTGTGAGCAGAAAAGGTTTCACCATCTTTATTTTCTCCATACCAATAATATGTATCGCTCTCCTGATCGAATAGAATCCCACCTCCATGAGCTTGAATAGGATGCCCATCAGTGTCTAACCAAATCTTCGCCGGATGATAATAATACATGCTATCATTACCTCCTATTGTAGGGCCAAAAGCACTCTTCATACTTGGAAAGAAGTAATTCCGTAAATCTGAAGCTTCGTTTAAAAATTCATCAATTGCAGTACGCGGCTTCCTTGGCCCTCTTCTTAAAACGGCACGTGGAGATCGCTTACCTCTTGGAGGTGGAATTTGGAATTTTTCTTCTTCTACCTCTTCTAACTCTCGAGTGATCATATGTCGCTTTAATTTTAACTGTTTTTCATCACTGTCTTTGTGGTTAATAATTGTATAAAAATGGACCAAAAGAATGATTCCAACTAAGATCCAGACCACCATAGGGGAAGAACATTTAATTCGTCTGTGTCTGTTCCTCATCCTTATACAGTCTTTTATAGTTATCTAAAAGACAAATGTGTGGTTAGTGTAATAATTACAAGTGATTACCGTCCTGACTTTTTTTAAAAAAAATATTGAGCTTCATTAAATAAAACAAAGTAAATAGTGCAAGGTGTTCTTACTCGATAACACAAAGCTCAATTCATAATTCAAAAAAAACCATTTGTAAACAGATTCAAGGAGCTCACTCATGCAAGAAGAATACATCAATATTTCGTGATTAACAAAACAACTATCGACTTACAGAGATTTAGAAGGAAATTGTGCGCAACCCCGTCAAGCTAATGAAACAATATAAATTTAATCAAGCTGATAAATGTTATGATTCTAGCAAAAAACTGATTTTGGGACAATAAAAAGCACCTCCGCATGAATCGAGAATTTGGAAACCAGACCGGAAAAAAGTAGCTAGAATCTAAGCAGGTGAGAAACTGAAGGTTTAGATCTCATCAGATGAGCTAAGTTTCTCTCCTTTGCAGTTCGGTGGTTGGTAAGATTCCTTTTTTATTTTTTCATTTTTCAGCAGCCTTCAAACACTGCGACCGTGATAAAGTATGTGAGAGCGTGATTCATGGGAGCTATTAAATGGATATTTAAATAAAGAAAAGAGTCACAATTTCCTGTCATTGCAAAAATAAGTATGAAAATTTGGTTTTTATTTTTTTAAAATAAAAAAACAAGGTGCATTGTATTTATCTGACAGAAAATACAAAGTAACTTGCACATTTCTGTTTCTGAAATCTTTTTCGAAATTTTTAAAATTTTGAAAAGCGCAAGTTGTCTTACATTTTCTATCAGAAAAGCGTAAGGTGGTTTGCGCATTTTAATTTTGATTTTTTTTTTTAAATTTTTGAAAATTCTATTAGGAAAGCGCAAGCTAGTTTGCGTTTTCTGAGTTTGAAATTTTTCTAGAATTTTTAAAAAGCGCAAACATGTTTGAACTTTTGATTTAGAAAAAATAGGGATCTAATTTACATACTTATTTTCAAAGGGACTTTTCTTGTAACAATATCATAAATATGGACCTTTCGTGCAAAGCCTCTAAATAAATAGTAAGCGGAAGAAATTTCATGGTTTTTCCTTTTAATTTTGAATTTGCAAAATAGCCACTAAACTAAATTTTGAATTTGTAAAATAGCCGTTAAACTTAAAAAACACAAAATATATACATAAACACACATATATACTTAGATTTGCAAGCACGTGCGACGTACATCCATACATAACTCGTTTATAAAATTATTAAATATAAAATTTCTATGTAGTTTTCATAAAAAATAAATTGAAAAACATAATGAAAAATGATGATTTTTTTGTCGAAATAGGGTTTCGGAGTGGTATCCTTATTTACGTTACAAAATTTCAATTTGAAATAGATGCTACGTTTTGTTCATTCTCTGACTTGAACTTCTAACCTCTTGTTTGCATATAAGGCTATTTTTAAAACTTCACGGTCGGACCAAAAGATTACGCTTCTATTACAATTATTAATATATATACATACATACATATATATATATATATATGTATTAGTGCCGCTATCAACCTCGTATCTTAAATTGAATTTTTTGTTTGTAACTAGTTATAATTGTTATTCAACTGTAATTTTATTAAATAACTACTTTTTTACCATTAACCAAGCTAATTAAAAATTGAAATTTATTCTGAAATAATGCAAGTCAATTTGCATTTTATATAAAGAAATGCAAAGTACATTGTTGTTTTTCAAATATGTTGACCTAATTTACATATTCAACGTCATACGAATTTTTATTATAACAACATCAAAAATGGATATGTTGTAACCTTTTTACTTTAGAACTCTTTCGTCTTTCTCGATTTTGCTATCTCCCTTCTTGAACAATCTAACAATGTATAAGCCCCAAAAAAAGTTATAACATCGCTCATTTTACGATTCGAAAATGAATATAAGGATGTTTCATTTTACGATTCGAAAATGAATATAAGGATGTTGCACACGTTCTTATCTTAGAGGGACAATACAATGTCCTTTTTTCATGCATACAATAAAAATGATAAAGTACCATAGTTAAGCAAATTACTTCATCATTTAAATAGTATCAATTACCTGATGTTTATTGCAGAAAGAAATATTATATATATATATATATATAACATAATTATTACATGATCAATATATAACAATAACACTATGAATGATTAGAGTTTATATTATACCGAATTTCTTCGTGGAAAAATTAATAGCATAATAAATATGTCTTTTACAACTGTCGGCTTTGGCTATTCGATAAAAACCTGCTAATTCTTCAATCTTCGATATTCTTAAATGGGCACCTGAGAGTTTAAACGGAAAACATAAAGTCCGAATAAGACATAAGCTTATTATGAAGTGAAAGTTTATGGGGTATACTCTAAGAGTAATTACATAATTTGTTACATAACCTAACTTTGAAACCAATCTATTTCGAAATAAAGTAAGCTTATAGTTTTTTTTGTTATATATGTTGTTGTATGTAATATAAATAAAGACCAAAATCAATTAATATATATAGCTAGAAAAACCTTTAAATAAAGTATTATACGATTGCAGTTACAAATAAAGTATTAAATCGTAAATTAATTAATACTTTGTTTTAAATGATTATTAGTCAAGCTGCTTCGAGAAAATGGAAATCGATACATCTGTTGAAAGCAGTGTATGTACACTGAACGACTCGACTAAGAATTTCCTACTGGTTGATTATGATTAGGTCAAATAGGAAATCTCAATGTGATAATATACGACATTCATTGTGTTAGGTGTAGCTTCGATCTTAGCTGGTGTGTTATCCAGTATATGAATCAAACGATATCTTGATGAAATCTTGACTATGAGATGATGAAAAAATGAATCAATAAGCTTGGAAGATATCAAAGTTGAAGAGTTAAAAGAACTGAAGAATTCAGGTAAGTATTGAGTAGACACCATCGATCGATACCAACCAATATAGATCAGTACATAACGATCTGGCTTTGGATGTAGATCCACTTTGCATCAATATGACCCAAGGTTCAAGCTTGAAGAAAAAGACAAATACAGTAATGTATGGTATAGAACTATGGTAACATGGCATTGGTCGGTGTCGGCCTATCCTCTTTGACTATTTTTTCCTTAAAGTTCCAAAGCACGAAGACATGTTATTTTAAAGAGAAGTAAAGAAGAATCAGCCACATTATTCCATATGGGTCGATATTGAAATACCCAACCTTTGAGAGATACGTGATTTTGACTTGTTGTTAATGCTAAAAACTCGGATCTACATGTTTGTGTTATTCAACTAGTGACTAGATGATTCTGAAGGGGGTTCATCTATAAATAGGAGTCCTACAACAACTAAAAGGATACTTTTTATACTCTATATGATTTTTAAGCGAAGCTACTGCCAAATTCGAAATCAACCATCTTGAATCCATATTTATGTTGTAATTCAGCTATACTTGTAAAATTGATCAATAATTAAGATATAATGGATGTACGACTTAATTTAGGCCGAACCACTTTAAAATCTTATATGTTATGTATTTCTCCTTTAATTTCTTACTATTTTAAATCATATTTACTTAATTGGGAGTGTTTGTCCATTTCATATGTAAATATATATTTTTGGTGTTTTCACAAAAAAAGGCAATTCAAGATCATATCTGATTGCTATTAGGATTTAAAGAAAAACTCAACTCAAATCTAGAAGATAATGGCTCCAAAAAAGGATAGGACGGGATCTGAAGTCATAATCGAAGGAGAGCATGAAGGTTCTGAATATGAAGAAGAGATAAATCAACCAGCTCAGGCAGAGACTTAATACGTGCAAGAGAAAGTGACGAAAGTAGAGCTAGATTGCATGATGGTCAAGATGAACAAGAAGACTTCAGATTATCAGATGACCATTATGGAAGAGATGAGGAAACAATTTTTTATGTTGGCATAACCCTCATGGTAGAAGAAATCCCGCAATTGTTACAAGGATAAAAAGCATTCTTCATCTTAAGATTCGGATGAAGATAGTTCATCTTTGTTAAATCAAAATTGTAGAGAAGACAAGTAGAAAATGTACATGAAGCTGTTGGAATGTCAAAGAAGAAAAGTCTAAAACTTAGAGCAATCATACAGAGGTATTAATCGGTATTAATCAACCTAGAAGAGTCAGTACCGACCCGTCCTAAGAGATGTTGGATCTGAGCGGCTTTGAGGAGGACTTACAGGATGATGGTGCAAAAGACGATGGACACGTAGCTGGTGATGGTGTGACAACCCGGGCTTTTCTGTCGTTAATTGTGAATATTTAAATGGTTTTAAATATTGAATTTGAATTATATATTGATTTTGAACCTGAAGAATTGGGTTTATTTATAGATTCAGAATTTAAATATAACGATTTATTCGGTAATTTAATTATTGAATTCTAAAATCGAATATTGGGTAAATTATTGTATCTTGAGTTTTAAGCTCGATAAATATAATTTAAAAGCTTATAAAATTTATGCTAATAATAATGAGGATAATAAAAGTTTTAAAATTTGAATTTAAAAGTGATCGGTTCAATTTTATAAAAAATAGCTTGTTTAAAATGACATTTTAAAAATATAGCCTTCCGAGACGGAGTCTCGAAATTCGACGAAACTAGTTTCATTGGATCCGTAATGGTGTATTATTATTGGATTTCAAATTTCATAGTGATTGGAGTTATTATTTGATCGTACATGATAGAAATGCGTAAAAATTTATATTGGAATTCAATATAATAATTGAGTCCAAAAAGATATCTTCTCCATACGATCGAATTAGGACTCAAAACCATTTTCATTATGTTCAGAATGGGGGTATAGCATTATGAACACCTAGCGGCACGTCTCAATAGGGGGTTCGAGATTTTAAGCTACGAAACCGGGACGTTTAAAATTTAAATAATATATATAATTAAATTGATTTACCCATATATTCACAGCGGCAATTCCATCATCTCACTGTATGATGGCCTGTTCTAGCACACAATCAATCACACCCTTCAAATTCACGTCTCCCCTCCTTTTTCAATCTATCTATTCGAATAAAAAGGCTCCTCTCGTTCCCTTATTCTAACTCGAATCAGTTCAAAACCCAAAAAAGGAAAACCCGCTGCCTTCAAAATTATAACCGCGAATCTTTTTTCTTCCTTTCCTCCTTTCAATCAAATAGGAAATTGAATGTCTTTCCCTTTTTCTCCTAATCGAAATCGACAGCTCGTTATCTAAAGAAAATTGAACGCATGCCTCATTCTTTCTCAAATTCAATAGATTCGAGCATCGCTACTTCGGTTTGGCACACGTACGAGGCTGAGGAGGAGCGGTGGAACAAAATCGCGATGGCTGCAACCTGTGGCATGCACGTGCAAGGAAGGCCAAAGCTCGAAGGGGTACGTGCGTGCGTGGAGGATGACGGCGAGGGAAGGGGATTCGATGGGTGCCATATATCGAATGAAGCTAGGGTTTTGGATTTTGGTGATATCGCAACTTTGGGCTTGTAAAAGCTAGGGTTTTGGATTTTGGTGATATCGCAACTTTGGGCTTGTATGTTCGAGCAGTTTTGGGAATGACTGTTAGGTATATTTTATATAAATTAATTAAAATTAAATGTTAAATTAGATTATTAAATTTAGAAGTTAAAAATCATATAACATTTTATATACGAGGTCCAAGTCATGGAAATGAGTCGAGATGGAAATGGTTTGCAAATAAAAATCAAAGGTGAGAAAATTCCCACTCATTTGGAATTTCCAAATTTAATTTTAAATAGTTAAAATTAAATATTGGCTACTTGATTGAATTTAGAAATTGTATCTGTGAATGATATTATATATGTATATTGTAGTATATATTAGTATTTGGAGTGATATTCCCGCACATTATAGCGGATAAGATCCTATGCGCTACGTATAATAGCGGACGATCTTATATACTGCGATATCCCCCTCGAAGTGGGATTGGTATTTATTTTATGTTGTATTAACATTTTTGGATGCAGGCAAACAGGTTAGAGGGATCCAACTGGATTCCTTAAAGTTATTATTTAATTTTTCATGTATAGTGACATATGATGTGTGTAGGTATCTGTTATAGATTATTGTTGAAATTGGAATATTTGAATGCCATCGTAGCACTGGCCTGAATTTTGATAATTTTAAAAACTATAAATATATTTGGAATTGAAAGGAATTCGATATTAAAAATATATATGTTTGAATTGGAGTTATTTTAAAGAAAGTCGAATTAGAATAATATATTTGAGTTTGGTTATATTTAATTATTGTGAATTAGTAAATGAAGATTTTTAAAAATAAATTATATAAATCAATTTATAAATGATGTTCTAGGAATATAAAAAGGAGTTAAAGTCAATAGTTAAAATAGATTAAAAGCATAAGAAAATGAATTATATAGTGGAATTCTAAAAATAAGATTTGTTTTTAGAAACAGGTAAAACCAAAGGAGTTGTAAAATTTATAAACGATGTTTATAAATAAAGGAATTCGATATCAGACAATGATTGAAAATATAAATTCATAGGGTGAATTTATATTAGAATATAAAAATAGTGTGGAGTAAAAATAGTAGATTTTATTTTTGAAATGAGAATGGTTAGGGAATCGAGATGTTATGAAATCGAGGGAAAGTTATAAATTAAAATTGGTTATTGAGATTTTTTTTTAAAAATATTTTAAATTTATAAGAGGTAAGATGGTTTAACAAGGGGAAAATTTCATTATTTTATAACTATGGAATTTGAAACGAGTTGAGATTTAAATACTGGGTAAGTAGATTTCCAAATATGAAGTATTTATTTTAGTAAATTCTAACTTTTAAAATCAGCTTTGAAAATTATTTATTTAACGAAAGATGAGTTATTAATGTTGTGAAAGTGCTTTTGATATTTTAATAATTACTTGAACATATTTAAAAATACATAATTAATCTTTTAAATACTTATTATATATAGAGAGAGTTTTAAGGAAATTTGAAAAAAGATTATTTTATAAACTCTTACGAGATTCAAAAAAGGGCCTATAAAAGGGTATGATTTGAGGAGAGGAAATCTATTTGTGATTCCAGAGGTTTTGGGAAAAAGTTACGGAATAGTTCTCCGAAACGTTAATAGTGAAAGGATTTTGGAAAATAAGACTTGTAAAATTTTCCTAAGTGTAGAAAAGAGAAATTTGGAAATATTTCTAAGTGTTGAGGTGTTGGAAGTATCCTGTTACGGATTAAGTATTTGAGAAATTGTTTTAAATGTTGAAAGAAATTAGTATGTCTTTTAAGATATTTGAAGGTAAATATTTTGAGGAAAATTGTTTTAAGGCCAGATAATTGCTCATGGGTGTTTATTTGATAGTTAAATAACTGACTATCAATGTTGGCCAATTTCTTTAATCGTTTCGAAGAGACCGAGATCATATTTAATTATCTGAAAACCACTTCGATCTGGTTTGAATGTAACGAATAAATACCATGAAGATGATGAAGACGGTAATTCGATTTGTCCAGACCCAGGACAACTTGTATGGATGAATGCTTCCAGAACATCGTCATTGGAGGACGATAACATTCCAAGTAAAAAATTTCTTGAAAAAGTAATGCTTAGCCTCGAGCCTCATCAACCGAGAATGATTGAAAATCAGGGAAGATGCAGCAGGGCTAAGTGGGTCGCACCCAAGTAGGGTAAGGTTACCCCTGTTTAGAGTCCCTTTTATTAGGCTATGTGGCAGTTGCTGATCCCAACCATGGGGTAATCTTATTCGGTCTATCCAGGTTAGGGATAGGCCGATCTTGTGTAGCAGGGGATCCCAGAGTGGTCCTCGGTACATTGCTCTAGAGGTGTACTGTGACAGGTGGTACCCTAGTGCTTAGTCATTCAGTTGGAATCCATTCACCAATACGAGCTTACGGTTTTGTTTCTAGAGCGTGGTATGCTGGAATTTAATTAATGTAACAATTTTGACTATTTGAATAAGTATTTTTTATTTAAACACTATTCTAATATCACTGGATTTTCTATAAAAATGTATTGGTTATCGTAAGGTAAAAACCCGTCGTGTTTTTGTGTGATGCGGTCTTACGAGATACTTTTGTTTTTCAAAAGAATTTTGATAACTCTAATAATTCAAATTGAGTGTGTTTCTCACACTAGTTTTCCAGACCGACTTGAGTGTTATTTTATTATTATGCTTTGGCGGGACCGAGTATTACAGATTTATGTTAAATGCTATAGAGCTCAGGAGACTAGTTGGAGGAGTTTCAGACGTATTTCCGTACTTGACTTATATTCCGCTGTGTAAAGACAAGTTATATAACTGTCCAGCTTGATATATTGATTGTTGTACTTTGGCGATTGTAAGTATATAAATTGTTACAGATCCTTTTGTACAAAATCTGTTGTTATATATTATATTTTGTTCCGCTGTGATTGTGAGATTCTGTGTCGTCATTTCTATTTTTTTTTCTTATATCTCCTTCTTCTTCACCCCTAATGAACTGGTATTTCGAACATTCGACTGCTCGGCATTTTATGCAGTGGACGTATTAATGTCTATTTTCAAGGGTCGAAAATTCCATTTGTTACATTTGGTATCAGAGCTGAAGGTTAAGCGAGAACCATGGCTTTGGTGGGGATTACTCATTAGAGATAGAGTCAATAGTACTCTAGCATGAGTTTAAGCGTATTAATAGATATAAGCGCGTATTTGTTAGTGAATATAAACTGTTTTATATTGTGTTGACTTATTGGTTGAGTGGAATGTAAATTCTGATCGAATAGTGGGATCCCACTAAATCGATAGGAGTATCTAAACACTTGAGCACGATAAACTAACACAGTATGGTTTTGAAGCGGGTAAATGAAATAATTTTACCCAAACTATATTTTGATGTAAAAGAGGATAATTTTCTGAAAATTATTATATTGAAGTGTTTGGTTGATAATATTATAATCTAAATAAGATTACAAAATTTAAATGGTTATATATAACCAAAGGGAAATTGTATAGGTATAAGTTATATAATTGAGATAAAATTGCAAATGGATTCAAAACTGAGGTTCAGGAGTTTAAATGCTAGAGATTTTGGAAATGTTTTCCTAAGGATTTTGAAATAAATAATAGAATTGTTATTTTGGAAATACTCTTGAATAGAAAATGTTTTTAAATGGATTTCTGAAAGTGAAAATAGCACTGAACTCACTTCGGTTGCTGGAAAATAATCCTTATGATGACTGCAGCATCATTAGTATTCATTTTCGAGTTTCTAAGTGATGGATTGCTACCAATGTGGTTTGGTATGGAGATTTTGGGGGAAAAACAAGTTTTGTTTTGGAAATTTTGAAGGGAATTTGTTTTGGATTAAAACCAGGTTTGGTTTAAGTTTAACAATTGTGATTTGGAATATTTGAGGTTTCAAAATGATTTGAAATGAAGACAGGGTGTTTAAAAAAAAATTGTAGAATCCTTACTTTAAATGATTTGGGGATAATCGGAAAATAAGTATAAGCTTATAAATTGGAAATGATTTTAAATAAGAAAAGAAAAATATGGACTTGAATTTTTGGAAATAAAATTTTGATTTAGGAGAAGTTAAAATAGATAAAATTAAACATAAGCAAAGCAAATGGAATAAATAAATGAATTGATTAAAATAAATGTAATTTTAGCTTAAGCGAGTTGAATTAAAGTGAATGAATTTAAATTTAACTTAAGCTAGGATAAATGAAGTTGAGTTGAATTTGAATTGAATTGAATTGAGTTATAGATAATATTGAACGGAATAAGATTTTTAGTAAATTCAAATGAATTGTGTGAAATAAAAATTTAGCTTATGAGGGTTAAATAAAGTAAAGAAAATGGTATGAAGTTGAATTTAGAGTAAGTTAAGTTAAATAAAAATTTGATTGGAATAACTCATAAAAGTTGAAATGAATTTAATAAAGTATGCTTGGGCTATAAATAAGTGTATAATTTTAGGTTAAGAATAAAAATAAAATGTGAATGTGCTCGATTATGGAACGGATGGAAATGTGAAAAATAAGTTGTGTAACTAATTAAATTGGAAAAGTAAAATAAAAACCAAATAAAAATGATGTGATATTTTAAAGTGAAGAAATAACATCCAAACTTGAGTTATAAATAAAATTCGACTTAATGGTAAGTGAATTAAAATATAATTGAAATGTTGTCAAATAAAATAAAATTGGATTGAAAGAAACGACTCGGTTAAATATAAAATTCAATTTGAATGGAAATAAATTAAATATGGCTTTATACCATTTGAATTAATTCGAAAATGAATTGAGTATGGGAATTAAAAATTTAAACGGATGAAGTGAATGAACCAATTGAATTAATTTGTAAATTGGAATAGAATTGATCGAATATGTACCAATCTAAAATGGAAATGGAATTTTTTGCAAATGGAAATGAGCCTAAGTTGTATGGTTAAAATGATTGAAGTAAATAAATTAACTGAGTTAAAAATCTTGGATAGAAGCTTGGCTTTGAGTAATGTGTGAAATGGCCATTGAATAAGATAACATGAAATGTTTTCGAGTTAAATAAAATGGATTTGAGTATAGTGCAATTAAATTGATCATGAATGAGTTTGAAATGAAATAGAATTGAATATAAATTGAGTTGTAATCAATTTAAATAGCGATAAAATGTAATGGTTATTTTATTAAACGAATATCGCTGAATTTGCATAGAAAATCTTATCATTTGATGTGAACCAAAGTAAATAAAATTCCATGAATTAATAGGAGCGAATAAATTGATTTTTAATCAACTTGAAATGAATAATAATTTGTTTAGCATAAATGTGAATTGAATGTATGCAAATTTGGTTGTAAATCATTTCAGATTGAGTGAAATGATGTATGAATTGGTTGAAAGCAATAAAATGAATGTCAAAACCTTATAACTGCTTATAATACATGTTTAGCATGATTGGTCATTGAAATTCATGTGTTGTAGTTGTTTAAGTAAATGAAATGTTAGTGAATTTCATATATTTGGTACTTACATGTTTAAATTGAGTAAGTACAGGTACTTGGAGCTATATTGCCTGATTGTGGTTGAGAAAATTGCAAAATAAAATTAGCTTGCTTAAAAATGCTAAAATAAGGTACGTTTTCGGATTAAATACAGCAGATATATAAATATATTTTTGTTTTCCGACTGTATGGGTCGATATATATATTTATCTTTCTTATCAAATTGCAAAAGGCCCTTCGTACAAAGGAGACTCTGCTAAAAAAGTTCGGAGATTTAGGGTGTTAGAAAAAATTTGAAAACTTTGTTAACGACAAATTGATTTCAAATTGGAATTGAAATAATGGATTTTAGATATGAAATTGAAACTAATTATTTTGTTTGGGACTAAAAGATTTGAAAAGTGAAGTATTGAATTTTCACTAAGTGGATTTTTGGGTAAATTAATAGGTTTGGAGCATTCTTCTGCCTTAGCAATTTCGTGGACGAAATTCTTTTAAGGGGAAGAAATGTAACGACTTAGGTTTTTCTGTCGTTAATTGTGAATAAGTAAATGGTTTTAAATATTGAATTTGAATTATAAATCGATTTTGAACGTGAAGAATTGGGTTTACTTATAGATTTAGAATTTAGGTATAACGATTTATTGGGTAATTAAATTATTGAATTCTAAAATTGAATATTGGGTAAATTATTGTATCTTAAGTTTTAAGCTCGATAAAAATAATTTAAAGGCTTATAAAATTTATACTAACAATAATGAGGATAATAAAAGCTTTAAAATTTGAATTTAAAAGTGATCGGTTTAGTTTTATTAAAAATAGCTTGTTTAAAATGACATTTAAAAAATAGCTTTCCGGGACGTAGTCTCGGAATTCGATGAAGCCAGTTCAATTGGACCCATAATGGTGTATTATTATTTGATTTCAAATTTCGTAGTGATTGGAGTTATCGTTTGATCGTATGGGATAGAAACACATGAAAATTTATATTGGAATTCAATATAATAATTGGGTCCAAAAAGATATCTTCTCCATACGATCGAATTAGGACTCGAAATTCATTGTGTTCAGAATAGGGGTATAGTATTATGAACGACTAGCAGCACGCCTCGATAGGGGTTCGAGATTTAAGCTACGAAACTGGGACGTTTAAAATTTAAATGATATATATAACTAAATTAATTTATGCATATATTCACATCAGCAGCAATTCCATCATCTCACTGTGCGATGGCATATTCTAGCACACAACCCATCACACCTCTCAACTTTCAAATTCATGTCTCCCCTCCTTTTTCAATCTATCTGTTCGAATAAAAAAGGTTCCCTCTGGTTCTCTTCTTCTAACTCGAATTGGTTCAAACCTAAAAAAAGAGAAACCTGCTGCCTTCAAAATTATAACGGCGAATCTTTTTTTTCCTTTCCTCCTTTCAATCGAATAGGAAACTGAATGTCTTTCCCTTTTACTCCTAATCGAGATCGATAGCTTGTTATCTAAAGAAAATCAAACGCGTGCCTCATTCTTTCTTACATTCAAAAGATTCGAGCATCACTACTTTGGTTTGGCACACGTACGAGGCTGAGGAGGAGCGATGGCACGAAATCGTGATGGTCGCAATCTGTGGCGCGCGCACGCGAGGGAGGCCAGAGCTCGAAGGGGTATGTGCGTGCGTGGAGAATGACGGTGAGGGATGAGAATTCAAAGGGTGCCAAATATCGAATAAAGCTAGGGTTTTGGGTTTTGGTAATATCGCGACTTTGGGCTTATATGTTTGAGCAGGGATGGCGATGGAAGGAATCTGGCAATGATGGATGTTAGATCGTGTTCTAGGTCAAGGAGCGAATTTCAAAAAAAATCGCAAGTTCCGGCTGAAGTCGACCAATTTTAGGAAAGACTATTAGGTATATTTTATGTAGCTTAATTAAAATTAAATTTTAAATTAGATTAGTAAATTCAAAAGTTTAAAAATCGTATAACATTTTGTGTATGAGGTCCAAATCATTGAAATGGGTCGAGATGGAAATGGATTGCAAATAAAAATCAAAGGTGAGAAAATTCTCACTCATTTGGAATTTTCGAATTTAATTTTAAATAGTTAAAATTAAATATTGGCTTCTTGATTGGTTTTAGAAATTGTTATCTATGAATGATATTATATATATATATATAGTAGTACATATATTAGTATTTGGAGTGATATTCCCGAACATTATAGCCAATGAGACCCTATGCACCCTGTATAATAGCAGATGGCCCTATACACCGTGGTATCCTCTTCAAAGTGGGATTGGTATTTATTTTATGCTGTATTAATATCTGTGGATGTAGGAAAACAGGTTGGAAGGATCCAACTAGATTCCTCAAAGTTATTGTTTAATTTTTTTTATATAGTGACATGTGATGTGTGTAGGCAATCTGTTATAATTTATTATTGAAATTGGAATATTTGAATGCTGTTGTAGCACTAGCCTGAATTTTGATAATTTTAAAAACAATACATATATTTTTAAAATTTATGGAATTGAAAGGAATTTGATATTTATTGGAATTGGAGTTATTTTAGAGAAAATTAAATTAGAAAAATATATTTGAGTTTGGTTATATTTAACTATTGTGAATTAGTAAATGAAGATTTTTAAAAATAAATTATATAAATGAATTTATAAATGATATTCTAGGAATATAAAGGGGAGTTAAAGTCAATAGTTAAAATAGATTGAAAGTATAAAAGGATTCATAAGAAATGAATTGTATAATGGAATTCTAAAAATAAGATTTGTTTTATAAACAGGTAAAACCAAAGGGGTTGTAAAATTTATAAGCGATGTTTGTAAATAAAGGAATTCGATATCAGATGGTAATTGAAAACATAAATTCATAAGGTGAATTTATATTAGAATATAAAAACAATATAGAGTAAAAAAAGTAGATTCTATTTTTGAAATGAGAATAGTTAGGAAATTGACAATGAATCGAGATGTTGTGAAATCGAGGGAAAGTTATAAATTAAAATTGGTTATTGAGATTTAAAAATATATATTTTAAATTTATGAGTGGTGAGATTGTTTAAAAAGGGGAAATTTTCACTATTTATAACTACGAAATTTTAAACCAGTTGAGATTTAAATACCGGGTAAGTCGATTTTAAATATGAAGCATTTATTTTAGTAGATTCTAACTTTTAAAATTAGCTTTAAAAATTATTTATTTAATGAAGGATAAGTTATTAATGTTGTGAAAGTGCTTTTGATAATTTAATAATTACTTGAAAATATTTTAAAAATAAATTATTAATCTTTTAAATACTTATTATGTATAGAGAGAGTTTTAAAGAAATTTGAAATTTTTTATTTTATAAACTCTCTCAAGATTAAAAAAGGGCTTATAAAAGGGTATGATTTGAGGAGAAGAAATCTATTTGTGATTCCGGAGGTTTTGGGAAAAATTTATGGAATAATTCTTTGAAACCTTAATAGTGAAAGGATTTTGGAAAATAAGACTTGTAAAAATTTTCTAAGTATAGTAAAGAGAAATTTGGAAATATTTCTAAGTGTTGAGGTATTGGAAGTATCCTATTAAGGATTAAGTATTTGAGAAATTGTTTCAAATGTTGAAAGAAATTGGTTTGTCTTTAAAGATACTTTGAAAGTAAATGTTTTGAGAAAATTGTTTTATGGCCAGATGATTGCTCATGGATGTTTATTTGATAGTTAAATAACCTACTATCAATATTGGCCAATTTCGTTAATCGTTTCGAAGAGACCGGGATCAGATTTATTTATCCGAAAACCACTTCGATCCGGTTTGAACGTAACGAATGGATACCATGAAGATGATTAAGATGGTGATTCGGTTTGCCTAGACCCATACACCTTGAGTGGATGAATGCTTCTAGAACATCGTCATTGGGGGACGATGAGCGTTCTAAGTAAAATTGTTCTTGAAAAAGTAGCACTTAGTCTCGAGCCTCATCAATGGGGAATAACTGAGAATCAAGGGAGATGCAGCAAGGCTAAGTGGGTCGCACCCAAGTAGAGTAAGGTTAACCCTATCTAGAGTCTCTTTTATTTGGCTGAATGGCGTTCTCTGATCCCAACTGTGAGGTAACCTTATTTGGCCTATCCATGTTAGGAGTAGGCCAGTCTTGTGTAGCAGGGGATCCCAGAGTGGTCCTCGGTACATTATTTTGGAGGTGTACTGTGACAGGTTGTAAAGGCCTGGATTTTTTGACGTTGTTATTGGGTAATTAACTGATTTTGATCATTTGGATACTAAATTTTATCAGTCAAAAAAATAAATTTTCTGATGTTAAAAATACTTGTATCTATAAATTGATAAAAACTATATTCAAAGTTTAAACAAAAAATTTCAGATATGATAAATTTTATAATATAAATAAATTCCACCATCTATAATAGTGTGTATGAAATCTCCATATATTTATGTGTGTGTATATATAGGAGATAGACAAGTTTTATGATGTTTAAATGCAAATATAAATATAAGTACATAAATATGTATATATACGTGTGAGGATTAAAAATACATAAGTATATTTGTGTGTGTGTTAGATAAAATAATGAATAAGTAAATATACATGTTTGTGAAAATATTGTATATGTAAGTAAGTGTATATGCATAAAGATACAAGCTTCATAAATGACGAATTTCAAAACATTTTAGCTTAGTATATGTGTACATGCTCATATTAAATAAGAAATATGTAAATATAAATAAGTGTAAACATATGAACATATTGGTGGAAAATATATATAAGTTTATATGTAAAGTATGTATATATGTATATATACAAGGAGACAAGGTTAAGTATGTGAATATATATATATATATAAGATAAATTAAGACAAGACTATGTTTATAAGCATATGTGTGTAGTATGTATATACTTAAGGATATAGATATGCATGTAAACATACAAGTGGACATAACATTAAATGCATATTCCCTCAAACATACAATACATCAAATCCCTTTTTCAAATTATCAAATCAGGTCAATCTAAAATCTTTTTTAATCAGGTCATTTTCAAAGAAAATATCAAATAAAAGAAAAAGTAAAATTAAAAAGGAAGCTTATTATACACAAAGAAAAAAACTGTAGCCTATAAGTACCACTGCTTTGATTCATTTTTCTTATTCGAACAACCAAAGGAAAAAGAAAATAGCAATAGCAAACTTAAAAGAAATAAAAAAGACTCAACTATACAGAGAGTATCAAAACCAAATAGCTAACAGCATATTTTTTTCAAAAACATTGTTCTATTCAAAGGAGGAAAGGTGAGTAAACATTTTCAAGTATTTAATGGGTATTATATTTGTACTCATATGAATGTGTTGGGATAAGCTTTAATCTAGGTTGATTGTGAACATACCTGTTATGTATGTGTATGTGTGTGTGTTAGTATGAATATGTTTGACATGATCAAAAGCCTGAACTTCTTCCAGAAAAATCGCTATGTTCCTTGTTCTTTTGTTCAAAAACAGCTAACAAACAACTTCAAAATCCAAAACTCAACAACCATTTAGTTTTAACCTATTATTCCAAAAGCAAAGTTGTTTATTTTTGTGTGTAGTTTTTTTTAAATTTGTTTCATTTAATTGTATCAAGTGGGTAGAGGGAAATCACCATACTACAGGGAAGAGCTTGAGTATAGTCGAGATTCGAGTACCTTTATATAATCAATGAATTATACAGCTGTGATCGTTGTTGGAAGACACGATTTTTAAGCTGGGTTTGGGAATTTATAGCAACATATGGAAGAGGAAATGTTAAGATGATCGAGTTTGGGCGAAAAGCTAAATTCCAGCGACCCTTTTGATTCCGTGGCGGTGGAGTTGGCGTGGAGGGGCTTTGGTCGGTGATGCATTGGAGAAAAATAGTGGGGTGATTTTTATGGCTTCGGTGAGCAGGACGAGGCGATAGTAGGGTTTTGGTGGAACTTTATGTGACGGTTTCATGGCTAATGACGTAGAGGGAGGTGCAGTCCTAGTGGAGAGGAAAGAGGGCGGGATGGCACGTCCCTCGATGAAGTTTGATGGTGATCGGTGGGGGTGATTGCCGGGACGAGGTAATTTAGTGGATGGGTTTTCATTTAGTTTTGGGTTTAGGTATGCGAATCTACGTGGAGAGCTTTGGCGACATTTCAAGTGGTGGTACGCTTGGAGGTGGTTGATGGTGGTTTGCGTAGGTAGTCGGCGACTGGGGTCGATGGCCGGAGTGGTGTACACGTGCACGCATGTGTGCACATTTGTTTCAGGCATCTAGAAATAAAGTGAAGAAAGGAGAAAAAATAGGGACCGGAAAGTAGAAGGAATGAAGGAAAGGAAAATATAGGTCGGGTTTTGGGCCATAAGTAAAAAAAATTAAAAGAAAAAGGAAAAAAGAAAGAAAAATAAAAATGAAAGAAAAGGGAAAAAGGAAGAAAGAAAAATGAAATTTATATTTTACTTTTAACTGAAGTTCTTTTTCCAAGCCAACTACTTCCAAATGTTATAGGAATATTTTATGTTGGTAATTTAAAAATTAAATTATCCATGATAATTAAATCGAGCAATTTATTAAATCCTTAATTTATTTAATCTTATGATTATTGATATAATTAGTATAGTTTGGGTTTTTATTTTTATTAACTATTGATAAACTGATTTATAATTTTTTTAATTTGAAATTAATTTGGATTAGGATGTAAATGAATTTAGTTAATTAAAGTTATTAAAATTCAAATGTGAAATTGTTTAATATTGTTCTAGATCGTTAAATTGGTTAACGATCTATATCTTGGCCTATTTCTATTGGATATTAATTTTCAAATTATTCTTGTCCATGCCAACAAATGGTCAGACAAATTAAAATGATGAGATTAACGTATTGATACGTTTTATTGAAATAAATCTGTAACAAATTCCTAAAATTGAATATTGTCACCTGAATGATAAATTGTTTATTTTAAACAATTTACTTCCTTAGACTTATTTCTTAGATTTGAGGAGACCAAAATCGGATATCAATGTTATTCGGAACTACCTCAGTTTGAAAATCACTGTGAACCATTAAGGTTACGATTATAGAGTTAATTGGCTGAAATTGGATGAATTTCACAGATTTTAACTATCTTAAATAAGTATTGTATTTAGACACTATTTTATATTGATGGATCTGTGAAATGATTATGTTAAAATAAGATGATAACTCGTCGGGTTATACGAGTTACCTGGGTTTTCAAAGTTTTTCATAACTTTAGTATTTCAATTTACGTGGGTTTACTCACGCTGGTTTTCCAGCTTAATTCGAGTGTTACTTTATTGTAATGCTCGAGTCAGACCGAGTATTATAGATTTTAGGTTATGACGCTTGGAAGTCCCGGAGACGAGCTGGATGGCAAAGACATATTGCATGTATTTGACTATATTTCGTTGTGTATTATAGACTGTATAGACATCAGTTTGAGGACAAGTTATTATAACTGTCCAGATTTGTTGTACTCTGGTATCTTGTATGTATATTGACAGTTACAACTTTTCTTTGTATGAAATGCTGTTGTTGTATATTATATTTTGGTTCCGTTGCGATTGTGAGATTTCGTGCTGTTGTTTTCTGTTCTTCTTCTATCTTTTTCTTCTTTAACCCTACAGCCTGGTGTTTCCGACACTCGACTGCTCGGCGCTCTATACAGTGGATGTATTAGTGTCGATTTTTGGGGGTCGAAAATCGCCAGGGCGTTACACGTGGTATCAAAGCTGAAGGTTAAGCGAGAACCTTACTCTGGTGGGGATTATTCACTAGTAATAGGGTTAGCAGTATCCTAGAATGAGTTGAGTGTATATATGAGAGCGTACTTGTTATTTTCTTATATAATGATTTTAAAAAAATGATTTTTATTTGAATAATTTTGATATATAAAGAAATAATTTTTGTAGATTATTATAGTATATTAAGTTGATTAGTTGTTGTTATTGAAATTATATAAGATCATAAGAATTAAGTGGTAATATATATTACCAAATAGAAATTTGGGTAAGAATGAACTATACAAGCAAGTTAAGGTGAAAATGGATTGAAACCCGAATTTAAATCCCGGAAAATTCAAAAGAATTTTCAAAGTATTTGAAATAAATTACCCTGATTATATTTTTCCAGTAAATTATGGTGGAATATATGATGTGTTTGATTTCTAGACATTGTAATTATTATAGATTGGGTATTGTGTCATAATAAAGGATGTTTATTACGGAATAAACAATGATGAAACAGAGTGAAATGTTTTAAGGAAGTAATTTTCTTTTATATAACTATGACTTATAAATTAAAATGGATTTAAATTGTGAAGTTTTAAATCTAGTCCTAGAAATTTTGAAATTGTTCAAAGTGTTTAAGGAGATGACAAATGATGTTATTTAGAATACTTTTGATAAAGAAATTTTTTAAATAAGAGTGTTTTGAAATTCTGAAGGAATTAATTTTGAAGTAAAAACTAAGAATGGTTTAAGTTTGAAGTGGGATTTGATATGTAAATGGATATATGTGTGTGTATATATATGTGGATATATATGATTTCAAAGTTAATTTGAAATAAATGCTAGGTGTTTGAATTCTGGAACCTTCTTAAAACAAGAATGATAACCCAAAGAAAAATAAGTTTTTTTTTGAACTTATAAGTGGGAAGTGGTATTATTAAGATTTGGATTTGGGGTGTAAATTTAAATTGAGTAAGGTTAAATGGATAGGATGAATTGGGAATTTTACTCAAGGCAAGTTAAATAAGTTTTAACTTATGATCTGAAATTGGAAAATTTCAATATGAAATTGAAAATTTAACTTAGGTAAGTTAAATGGATTAAATTGAGAAGAAAAGTATGGATTTGATGAGAGGTTATTGTTAGTCCATGAGATGATGGTTTTGATGACAACAACCTTAGAATAGATTATAAAATATAAATACTAACATTATTAGTTTAGATATACATGTATATGCAGGAATTAATTATGCAGGTACCAAGAATGAAGACTGTACATGTAACAGCCCGCAAATCCATACCCCTTGAGTCAACACTAATCTACAACAATCAACTCAAGTTGTACACAAATACGAACCATTTGGGTTAAAGAAGAAGAGGTAGAAGAAGAAAAATAGAAAACAACAACAGAATTTAACCATCGCGACGGAATAAAATATAATAGAGAATAAATACTCTTTACTCAAAACTTAAATATCTCTGTTTATATATTACATCATCGGAGTACATCAATCACAGCTCAACATCAATATCATACAAATGGATACACAAAAACTCAAACAGAGGAATGTATATATATATATATATATATATATATATATATATATAAACAAGTACGAGAGTACGTATCGTCGTCTAGCTCGTCTCCTGAGCTCCACAGCATCAAAACCTGTATCCTATAATACTCGGTCTGACCCGAGCATTACAGTTAAATAATACCCGAGTCAGTCTGGAATACCAGCGTGAGAAAATCACACCCACTTGATTATGAAAGTTTCAAAAATCCTTTGAAAACAAAGGCATCTCGTAAGACCACGCCACAAATAAACATGTTGGGTTTTTACCTTACGATAGCTAAAACATTTTTTTTATAGAAATCCTCTGATATTATAATAGGGTCTATATACAAATACTTATAAAATAGCCGAAATTGTTACATGATTAAATTCCAGCTACTAGCTACAGAGTGGGTAATACAAACAAAACTCGTACAAGGCTCGTAGGGAGAATGGATTTCCAACCAATGACTAGGCACTTGGGTACCACCTGTCACAGTACGGGGCCAAGATCACCGTACTGAGGAGTACGCCCGCTCCCCTGCAACCAAGGCCGGGACTACCCCTTACTGGATAATCCCGAGTTAGATCACCCCGCGGTTGGGATCAGCAACCGCCCACTAAGCCGAAATAAAAAGGGACATCTAGACTGGAATGACCTTACCCTGCTTGGGTGCTACCCACCTAGCCTTGCTGCATAACCCCTGATTTTCAGTCATTCCCATTTGATGAGGCTTGAGGCTAAGCGTTACCTTTATAGAACATATCCCCTAGAATGCCCATCATCCACCTGACGATGTTTCGCAAGCATTCATCCATACAAGTCCGTCCCGGGTTCGAACGGAACCGAAGGCACTATTTGTAACAACCCGGTATTTCGCATCGATTTATAATCGACATAAAACGATTAATATTGTCACAAATTTCCATTTGAAGTTTTTAAATTTGAATTAAAATTCTTTTATAAATTGTTATAAAAGTTTGACGGGCTTTGAAAATAATAGTGGTCCATTTCTTTATTGGGCTTTAAAAATCGTTCGGCCCATTTGTTTGATGCCGTGATTAAAATTAATCCCGCCCCCCTTTATTATTTTCAAGCCCTAGGTTAAGAATCGAACGAAAGAAGATTAATGGCGGCATCATCTCGTTGTTCGCTCGTCTTCCCTCGGTTGCTCTAGCGTCGCGCGTCTCTGTGATGCTCGACTGCTTCAATTCGTCGACAAGGTGAGTAACACTCACATCTATTTCATTCTTCAGTCGTTCGACTTTCTCGTCTCGATACCGTTGATTTTTGACTCGGTATTAAGATCTGACTTAGTTTGATTTCGTGTTTTCGGTAGTTTGAATATCACGACACTGTTTAATTTTTGGTGTGTTGTAAAGTAAAACTTGGGGAATTTTGATTTGTTGAGATTTTTGGTGTAAGCAGAGTAATTTCTGATCTCTCAACAAAATTTGCCATCAACAATAAATGGTTGTCAGACAATCCTACTTGTTGAACCTGCTTTCGACACAATTATTTCTTTCCTTTTCTTATTCTTCTTCCTCTCTCTTTCATGCTTCCTTGGGAATTTCCACCAGCTGCCTCGCAGTTATAGTTATTCAATGGCTGCACTTGGTACCTGCTATTCAGCAGGTTTCCAAACTACCACACCATTGACGTGGGCCAGAAAGTATTTGCAGGAAAGTATAAGGCCTTGTTTGGTTTGCGGTTTTCAGTTTTGGATTTTTGTAACAACCGCAATGCATTCAGTTAATTATTTCTGAAAGTTTTGAAAACTCGATTTGTGAAAATATTTTAGATGTTTCATTGTCGACTGATGCCTTTACTCTATGCATTCATGTCTCAGTGATGAATCAAGTGTTCATGTGTATATTTGAGAGTGTTGATTTATAGGATCTGGTTTAATTTGATCCTGTTCATGCGAGCATGTTGTTTCGTTCTGAAATTTTGAAGCTTGTTTTGGTTTTGACCTTTATGGGCTTGGTGCATTGGGTAATTGCTAAGTTCGTCCATTTAATCGCCATACATATATATATGTACAGATGTGTATGTGCGTATTTATGTTTATTGTGATTCCTATTTCATTGTGCCTTGTTGGCTTCGGCTTGTGATGTTGGTTTATGTGATGACTTTGGCTTCATTTTATTTATCTGGACTTGAAGTGTACTTGATTCAATTGAGTCGGGTACTTGTTGAGCATTGTTTCTTTGGGTCTTGTCTCTGGCCAATCTTTGGTCTCTGACCTGTGCACGACTTTGATTTTTACATGTGCATATCATCTTATAGGCTCGCATGAACTTGCTATACAATTGTTGTCACTGTTATTTTGTTGTATTTTGATGCTAGTTTGTTCCTGCTGATTCAGTTTGCACTTTTCATTGGTGATGATTCATTTGCTGATGGACTTCATGTACCTATGTACTCCACTGATCCATTTTGTTACACATTACTCCTGTTTATTCGAGACTATATATATGTGCATACATACATATGTATGTGTGTATGCATATATTCTGGAATATATGCTAAGTCTCTAATGTTGATACCCTCTCTGGTTTCATTGTAGACTTTTGTTTTTTTGATCATGGCAGTCTGGATCTTTTTGTTGCATGCACTTTGTATAGTTTGCATTCTTGTATATGCATGTCTTTAGTTGTTCACTGATGCAATACATGTTGTTGTCAGTTGTCTTTGATGGATATTGATTGCCCTTGCACTCCTATGTGCACTGTTCTAGCTTGTAGTGTAACATTGCCAATTCATGGTAACATTTACACTGCTGGTATATAAGTATTCATGTTCTTTTGGCACCACTGCACTGTTTTGGTTTCACTGATGCATGATTATATGCATTTCTTTGAATTGTTAACCTTTGGGTTGTAATTTATGATTCATTTTGTTTGTAGTAGTGTTGAGTCACGAAAGTCGTGACTTGACCTCTGTAGTTTCGATTGCTGTTAATAATTTGAGTTGTGACGGTATGTTGTGGCGAGGCAGTGCACGCGTGCGTGTACTGCAGCCACACCGTATTAATTTTATTGGCATTTCATTGATTTTGGTTCGTTGATCTTTTGTGTACATCATCACTATAGTGGCAAGGCAGTGCACGCAAGCGTGAACTGCAGCCACACGGTTTGGCGTGTATGATATTCTATTTTGTTTCGACTTATGGATCTTTTTGCGTATTCCATATTCCGTAGTGGCGAGGCAGTGCACGCGTGCGTGAACTGCAGCCCTACTTGAATTAATATTTTAATCGATATTTCAATGGTTTGAACTGTTTTGTTTATTCAATTCAATATTCTGAATTGCATTCTGATTTGGTTTAATTACTGTTGTCTGTTCATTATTTCATTATTATTGCTTCTGTGCACTAATAACTGAGTTTGAATTAGACTGACCCGAGTATTATTTTCTTTTGAATCTAATACTCGGGTCAGACCGAGTATTTCAGGTTGTAGATATTCTGCTTTGGGTTGCTGCTAGAGCTATGAAGTTCTTTCATATCTTTTGGAGTAGTCGTCATTTGTAGTAGCCTGTATTATTGTATAGGAAGATATGTATTCATGTATATTATGTACGTTAATGTACTTGTATATGTAACTTCCTGAATCGACTGTTGTAGTTGTATCACATGTACCGTGTCAAATGTATTGTAACTGACATCAGTTATTATATATATGAGATTTTCTGTTTTATCTGTGTTCCGCATTTATATTTATCTGTGTTATTAGTTTATATTTTGTCCTAGACTATTATAGCCACTGTGTAGTAGCTTTGAGTTTGCATCGGCATGTTGGATTCTCTCCTGAAATTAAAAGCATGTTTTTACTATCTGACATATCGGTGCTCGCACAAAGCAATTACACGGATGGTCGCTCCTCAACAGCCTTATTCTCCGTGCTAGTTGACAGCACCACACCGTAGTGTTCTTGGCTAGCGTGGGTATAGAGGTGGGGCGTCACAGCTTGGTATCAGAGCCTGGGGTTTAGAACAAATATAAAACATAACTTAGATAGTACATGTGTTACAACTATTTGTCGATGTTTTATTTCACATCTTTGTCTTAAGATCATATTTGAATTGTTAGGAATGAATTCCTAACGCGTATTCGTGAGCATTGCTGCTATTCTCTGTCGCACTTGCTCACTTGAGTTTACACTTCTAAGTATCAGTGTATATATGCTCTACCAAGTTGCATATTGCAGCAACTAGTACCCACTTCGATTTGAACTCACATTGTTTATTCGAACTGCTATATATAGGCATTCTTATCTCTGATTCGTGTACTTAATGCAGTCTCCATACAATTGGGTTTTGGGTATTCCTACTTTGATGGATTTGGAATCGAATTCTTTGTATTTTATTCACGTCTTCGAATGTGAATCTTAGTGAATTGATTTGGTTTTCGAATTTAATCGATTCTTGATTATTTCCCGATTTGTTGCTATCATTTATTAGCAACTTTGAAGACCTTTTCTTCGGGATTTTTGTGAACATACCTTTCGATGAATTCGGTATCGATTTCTTTGGATTCTATTCACGTCTTCGTATGTGAATTCTTGTGATTGATTGTTTCTACAATCATTTTTGTGATTTGTCACTTTAAAAATATAAAGGTTTCAATACTAGTAGTAAATATCAAAACTCTTTTATCAAAATGTTTTCAACTCTATTTTCAATACCAAACTCGTTTTTGAAACCGTTTTCCAATCTATTAGTGTATACAAATCTTTATTTCACTCGTATGAGAAATCTAATTAAACGGCTTAGTAAAACAAGTGGTATGAAACGCTTGCGTTTACTTCGTCGGTTAATTGTTGGACTTGGTCGATTGAACCTCTAGTGACAATTTTATTAGTGAAGATTTACAGTTTGTTCGTAAATATTTAAGTTAAGTAAGTGGTTATGGGACATGAAGCTAAACTTTTACATTTACTGACTTAGTGCAATTGACACTTCTCGTTGATCATGACGATCATTTTTACGGTTAGACTAGGCCTCATCGGTGTGATTTCGTCTCACACATATCTCTTGGGCTTTGAGGATTGTCTAGACACCACTTGTGTGATTTCATTCACACATACTTTTCTTTTGATTGCGAGGTTAGACTAGACACCACTTGTGTGATTCCACTCACACATACCTCTTTTGGTTTTTGGTTAGTCTGGACCTCAATCTGTGTGATTTCGACTCACACATGTGGGGTAGCGCCCCACGGTCTTCGGGCCATTCGTGTGTCAAAATTAATGGCTTGCAACCATGAGATAGCGTCTCGTTATGCGTTGCACGTGTTGATGATTTTTCATGCTCGCGTGTAGGTGAGATTCCGTGCTCCCGATCTCGCTTTGCGTTGCACGTGTTGGTGATTTTCATGCTCACGTGTAGGTGAGATTTCGTGCTCCCGTTCTCGCTTTGCATTGCACGTGTTGGTGATTTTCATGCTCACGTGTAGGTGAGATTCCGTGCTCCCTTCTCGCTTTGCGTTGCACGTGTTGGTGATTTTCATGCTCACGTGTAGGTGAGATTCCGTGCTCCCGTTCTCGCTTTGCATTGCACGTGTTGGTGAGTTTTCATGCTCGCATGTAGGTGAGTTTTCGTGCTCCCGTTCTCGTTATGCGTTGCACGTGCTGATGAATTTTCATGCTCGCATGTAGGTGAGTTTTCGTACTCCCGTTCTCGCTTTGCGTTACATGTGCTGATGAGTTTTCATGCTCGCGTGTAGGTGAGTTTTCGTGCTCCCGTTCTCGTTATGCGTTACATGTGTTGATGAATTTTCATGCTCGCGTGTAGGTGAGTTTTCATACTCTCCTTCGAGTTTTCATACTCTGTTCGAGTTTTCATACTCCGTTTGAGTTTTCATACTCTGTTCGAGTTTTCATACTCCGTTTGAGTTTTTATACTCTGTTCGAGTTTTCATACTCCGTTTGAGTTTTTATACTCTGTTCGAGTTTTCATACTCCGTTTGAGTTTTCATACTCTGTTCGAGTTTTCATACTCCGTTTGAGTTTTCAAACTCTCCTTCGAGTTTTCATACTCGCGTTCGAGTTTTCATACTCCGGTTCGAGTTTTCATACTCTGTTCGAGTTTTCATACTCCGTTTGAGTTTTCAAACTCTCCTTCGAGTTTTCATACTCCGGTTCGAGTTTTCATACTCGCGTTCGAGTTTTCATACTCCCATTTGAGTTTTCATACTCCGGTTCGAGTTTTCATACTCTCATCTTGTGATTTCTGGATTTCTTGTGTAGATTCCTAGAATTTGTGCTTCACCAATTTTCGTGATTTCTATTGATAAGTTTTATCAATTTTTGTGCATTGGTGAACTCGTGTGTTATTGACTTGTTATGAATACAAGTTTAGGGTATGATACCCCTTTCTATCTTTGAGAAGATTATTGTGACACTTTTGATGAATGAAAATCCACTTATCGAAGTTGCAACTGATGTCGCTGTTTTAATCACGTGTTTTAAAAATTGTTTCAAAATATAAATCAAAATTGTTTTTAAAATTTTGACGATTTGCGCTTTCAAAAGAATGAGGAAGCGAATTAAACGTTTCAGTAAAATCGAGGACTATGATCCCTTTCTTTTGCTGATTCGCTTAATTCCGGACTTGTTCGTTTGAGAATGTAAATTGTAATTTTATAAATAAAATGGTTTTCAAAATTTTTACAGTTTACGCTTTCAAAAGAATGAGGAAGCGATTTAAACGTTTCAGAAAAATCGAGGACTATGACCCCTTTCTTTTACTGATTCGCTTAATTCCGGACTTGTCCGTTTGAGAACGTAAAATGTTATTTATTTAAAATACACAATTTTGCACTTTCAAGGAAACGATGAAGTGAATTAAACGATTTAGTAAAACTCGTGGTTATGGGTCATGTGCGTTTGCTATTTCGGTTAATTTCGGACTCGTTAATTGAAAAATTTGTGATTTGAAATTTGATTACCGTTGTGGTAATTTCTGATTATCGTTTTGATAATTGGATGTTTATGATTTCTGATTTATCATTTTTGATAATCAGATATTTATTGTTTCTAATTATCGTTTGTGATAATTAGATATTTGTGGTTTGATTATCGTTTGTGATAATTAAACATTTGTGATTTGAGATTTCTGAATTATCTATTGATAATTAGATTTTTGATGAGAATTTGTGAATTTCTTTTATGAAATTAAAAGATTTCTTTGGCGTTTATATTGTACTACGCCAGTGTGCCGGCTCAATTTTCTACTATTCATGACGTTTTCTACGTCTTCTGGTTTCGGAAATGCCTTATGGATTTCCGATCCTTATTCTTGAGCAACCTTCTATTCACATCATTGCTTCTGAGGTTCAGCACCCTCGAAATAAAGATGTTTTTCTCGTGAAAGCTCAGTGGTTCTCAAATCCTATGGGTTTCACTTTGGAATCCAGAGAATTCATCGAGCAAACACGTCCGAGTTTATTCTTTCATGCTCTTGTGGTTGTTACCTTTTGTCCATTTATTCCTTATGATTGCGAGGACGCAATTTCTTTAAGGAGGGGAGTCTGTAACAACCCGGTATTTCGCATCGATTTATAATCGACATAAAACGATTAATATTGTCACAAATTTCCATTTGAAGTTTTTAAATTTGAATTAAAATTCTTTTATAAATTGTTATAAAAGTTTGACGGGCTTTGAAAATAATAGTGGTCCATTTCTTTATTGGGCTTTAAAAATCGTTCGGCCCATTTGTTTGATGCCGTGATTAAAATTAATCCCGCCCCCCTTTATTATTTTCAAGCCCTAGGTTAAGAATCGAACGAAAGAAGATTAATGGCGGCATCATCTCGTTGTTCGCTCGTCTTCCCTCGGTTGCTCTAGCGTCGCGCGTCTCTGTGATGCTCGACTGCTTCAATTCGTCGACAAGGTGAGTAACACTCACATCTATTTCATTCTTCAGTCGTTCGACTTTCTCGTCTCGATACCGTTGATTTTTGACTCGGTATTAAGATCTGACTTAGTTTGATTTCGTGTTTTCGGTAGTTTGATTATCACGACACTGTTTAATTTTTGGTGTGTTGTAAAGTAAAACTTGGGGAATTTTGATTTGTTGAGATTTTTGGTGTAAGCAGAGTAATTTCTGATCTCTCAACAAAATTTGCCATCAACAATAAATGGTTGTCAGACAATCCTACTTGTTGAACCTGCTTTCGACACAATTATTTCTTTCCTTTTCTTATTCTTCTTCCTCTCTCTTTCATGCTTCCTTGGGAATTTCCACCAGCTGCCTCGCAGTTATAGTTATTCAATGGCTGCACTTGGTACCTGCTATTCAGCAGGTTTCCAAACTACCACACCATTGACGTGGGCCAGAAAGTATTTTCAGGAAAGTATAAGGCCTTGTTTGGTTTGCGGTTTTCAGTTTTGGATTTTTGTAACAACCGCAATGCATTCAGTTAATTATTTCTGAAAGTTTTGAAAACTCGATTTGTGAAAATATTTTAGATGTTTCATTGTCGACTGATGCCTTTACTCTATGCATTCATGTCTCAGTGATGAATCAAGTGTTCATGTGTATATTTGAGAGTGTTGATTTATAGGATCTGGTTTAATTTGATCCTGTTCGTGCAAGCATGTTGTTTCGTTCTGAAATTTTGAAGCTTGTTTTGGTTTTGACCTTTATGGGCTTGGTGCATTGGGTAATTGCTAAGTTCGTCCATTTAATCGCCATACATATATATATGTACATATGTGTATGTGCGTATTTATGTTTATTGTGATTCCTATTTCATTGTGCCTTGTTGGCTTCGGCTTGTGATGTTGGTTTATGTGATGACTTTGGCTTCGTTTTATTTATCTGGACTTGAAGTGTACTTGATTCAATTGAGTCGGGTACTTGTTGAGCATTGTTTCTTTGGGTCTTGTCTCTGGCCAATCTTTGGTCTCTGACCTGTGCACGACTTTGATTTTTACATGTGCATATCATCTTGTAGGCTCGCATGAACTTGCTATACAATTGTTGTCACTGTTATTTTGTTGTATTTTGATGCTAGTTTGTTCCTGCTGATTCAGTTTGCACTTTTCATTGGTGATGATTCATTTGCTGATGGACTTCGTGTACCTATGTACTCCACTGATCCATTTTGTTGCACATTACTCCTGTTTATTCGAGAATATATATATGTGCATACATACATATGTATGTGTGTATGCATATATTCTGGAATATATGCTAAGTCTCTAATGTTGATACCCTCTCTGGTTTCATTGTGGACGTTTGTTTTTTTGATCAATGCAGTCTGGATCTTTTTGTTGCATGCACTTTGTATAGTTTGCATTCTTGTATATGCATGTCTTTAGTTGTTCACTGATGCAATACATGTTGTTGTCAGTTGTCTTTGATGGATATTGATTGCCCTTGCACTCCTATGTGCACTGTTCTAGCTTGTAGTGTAACATTGCCAATTCATGGTAACATTTACACTGCTGGTATATAAGTATTCATGTTCTTTTGGCACCACTGCACTGTTTTGGTTTCACTGATGCATGATTATATGCATTTCTTTGAATTGTTAACCTTTGGGTTGTAATTTATGATTCATTTTGTTTGTAGTACTGTTGAGTCACGAAAGTCGTGACTTGACCTCTGTAGTTTCGATTGCTGTTAATAATTGGAGTTGTGACGGTATGTTGTGGCGAGGCAGTGCACGCGTGCGTGTACTGCAGCCACACCGTATTAATTTTATTGGCATTTCATTGATTTTGGTTCGTTGATCTTTTGTGTACATCATCACTATAGTGGCAAGGCAGTGCACGCAAGCGTGAACTGCAGCCACACGGTATTGAGTTTTTGGGCACGACATCACTATAGTGGCAAGGCAGTGCACGCAAGCGTGAACTGCAGCCACACGGTTTGGCGTGTATGATATTCTATTTTGTTTCGACTTATGGATCTTTTTGCGTATTCCATATTCCGTAGTGGCGAGGCAGTGCACGCGTGCGTGAACTGCAGCCCTACTTGAATTAATATTTTAATCGATATTTCAATGGTTTGAACTGTTTTGTTTATTCAATTCAATATTCTGAATTGCATTCTGATTTGGTTTAATTACTGTTGTCTGTTCATTATTTCATTATTATTGCTTCTGTGCACTAATAACTGAGTTTGAATTAGACTGACCCGAGTATTATTTTCTTTTGAATCTAATACTCGGGTCAGACCGAGTATTTCAGGTTGTAGATATTCTGCTTTGGGTTGCTGCTAGAGCTATGAAGTTCTTTCATATCTTTTGGAGTAGTCGTCATTTGTAGTAGCCTGTATTATTGTATAGGAAGATATGTATTCATGTATATTATGTACGTTAATGTACTTGTATATGTAACTTCCTGAATCGACTGTTGTAGTTGTATCACATGTACCGTGTCAAATGTATTGTAACTGACATCAGTTATTATATATATGAGATTTTCTGTTTTATCTGTGTTCCGCATTTATATTTATCTGTGTTATTAGTTTATATTTTGTCCTAGACTATTATAGCCACTGTGTAGTAGCTTTGAGTTTGCATCGGCATGTTGGATTCTCTCCTGAAATTAAAAGCATGTTTTTACTATCTGACATATCGGTGCTCGCACAAAGCAATTACACGGATGGTCGCTCCTCAACAGCCTTATTCTCCGTGCTAGTTGACAGCACCACACCGTAGTGTTCTTGGCTAGCGTGGGTATAGAGGTGGGGCGTCACACTATTCCTACTACATCCATTTTGGAAATATCCTCAGGATTAGTAGCGACTAGCCCTTGCACTTTACTGCTCCATCTTCGAGTCCAAAATCGTTTTCACGGAACGTACAAACCGAATCGAAGTGCTTTTCGAGAAATAAATCTCGATCCCGGTCTCTTCGAAACGATCAACGTATTTGGCCAATATTGATAGTCGGTGATTTAACTATCAATTAATATTTACAAACATCCATCAAACAATAAATAATTTCCCAAATTATTTATTTATTCCAAAAATATCTTCACAAGATATTTTTCACTTTCAAACTCCTTTTGAAAACAGTTTCGAACATATTCCTTTCCCGGAATAACTTTCCAATATTTATATCCACTGAAACGCCAAGTCTAAAATATTTTTAGCTTTAAAATAATTTAAAAGCACTTAATTATAAAATATACTTCATAGCCTTAAAAATTTAAACTACTTTAATACTTAATTTAAAATATATACTTTAGGAATATTTAATAAATAAGGCTACTTTTATAAAATATAAACTAGATTTTTCTTTAAAACAAATACCAAGTCATTTAATAATTACTATGATAATAGTTTTGAAAAATATTTATTTTACAATTTAAACATTTAAAAATAATAAGTTTTCTAAGATATGCTTTTTAAAATAACATTAAAACCTTTAACTTATTTTTAAAACTGCTTGAAAATCGTAGTTGGCTATCCAGGGAAACACTCTTCTATTTTACATCTTTAAAAATGAATCACTATTTATTTTTAGACGAATTTCCATTCCTTTATAAATTTCCACTTGAATTCATATTTAAAATATTCACCGATATTTTATTTTACCTGATATCCCAGCTTAAAATTTTCAAAATCTCACTTAATATAAATTCTTTATTCATTCAAATAATATCACTTAAGCTTTACAATTTTTTATTACCCTAATAATTCAAATTCCTCTTATTCCAAATTTGTTAGAGTTTTGCAATCACTTTTATTTATTTTATTTTCAATTCATTATTAATTTATTCCAATTCACTAGAATTATTTTACTTAAAAATTTACTCTTTTATTTTTCTCTCGAAAATAAAATTCTAGAGATTTGATAATTTATTTTACTGAGATATTCAATCCAACCATACCATTCAATACTTCAATTATTCATAAAATCATCACAGAATACCAAATATTCAGACCACAGAATATTAAGCAATCTAAATAATTTCGAGGGGTCCAGTTGGATCCCTCCAACCTGTTTTTCTTTGCATCCACAGATGTTAGCATCACATAATATACCAATTTCAACTTATACTGTACTATATCACATCAATCAATCCAACCATACAATCAATTATTTAAATTTAATCATTTAAATTTGAATTTAAACTGAGTGAGATTAACTCACCTTTGCTTTTTGTTTCGCAAACTATCCCATCTCAACTTGTTTTCCTCGATTTCAGACCTTGTAAAATCATTAGATGTTTTATTAATATTTGTTCAATT
The DNA here is from genome assembly GCA_030765085.1 of Allium cepa. Classification (NCBI taxonomy): domain Eukaryota; kingdom Viridiplantae; phylum Streptophyta; class Magnoliopsida; order Asparagales; family Amaryllidaceae; genus Allium; species Allium cepa. The sequence continues at coordinate 551,399,039 of CM060934.1, read as the reverse complement.
GAGCTAATTAATTCCCATTTGATAATTTAAACTTAATTAACAATAATTTTATTTAAATCAATTTTTTTTGTTTAAGAAATTAGTTTCAAAGGCTAAAATAAATTAAATATGTCAATAAAACAATTTAATTATCTTAATACATATTTTTCTTTTTCTTTTTTTTCATCTCAGTAAATAGCAAAAATAAATTTCTACCTTACTGTTTATAATTTCCCTAACTTATATATATATACATACATTCAAATTTAAACTGAAATAAACATACTGTTAATACCTATTTATTAAATTCAAATGAGAATAAATTATCTTCTGAATAAAATGAATCAATTTAAATTGATAAAGAAACGAAAATTCTTGCCTTACTGAACGAGATTGATGGCCTGCGACCCACCACAACGCTCGCCACCTCCATTGACCATCGCACGCAACCCCTATCTCCACTCACAACCTCGCCGCAGCCCTCATCATCGCCTAACCGAGAACCCAACCACCAAACCCTAACTCATCCAGATCGATCGCAACCATCTAAGATCGCTCGATTCCCCTTCGTCAACTCGCGGCCCCCTCTCCTCTTCACGCTCGAACAATCTCGTGCCCTAGCCTATCCATTCGCCACCCCCTTCGATTTTGAATGAACGCGATATCATACGGTTTAGAACAGAAACGAGCTTCGCCCTCTTTTTTTTTTATTGATGAAGTCGATTTTGATGTCCTACTCGTCGCCATTATTTAGTGCAAAGGCTTCGGCCGAATTTTTTTTTTAATTTTACGAAAGGGGGAAAAGAATTAGGATTTAGAAGAGAAAGCCCTATTTGTTAATTCGGCTGAAGGTATATATATATAAAAAAAGAAGCGTGTCAGGGAAGGTGAGTAGTTGGCTTGCTTTAGAAGACAGGAGAATAGTTCGGCAAAAGAAACATAAGGCGACTGTGATTTGCTCTGTGACCTAATATATTATATTTAAATGAAAACAATAATTATTGTCTAGGCATTTTATCTCGTACGATCGCACGACAGTTCCGATTAACACTAAATATGAAATTCTATAATAATTCAATATTACGGACCCAATGGAACTGGTTTCGTCGGGTTCTGAGACTGTGCCTCGGAAGGCTATTTTTAAATTCAATTTAAACGTTAAAATTTTAAAACTGAACAAACCATTGTTAATCCCAATTTTACAACTTCTATTACCTTCAATGTTATCAATATAAATTTTATAAGCCTTCAAATTATTTTTAACAAGCTTAGAATTGCATATTCAATATTTTATCCAACTTCAAATAATTTAATTTACTAATTTAATTATCAAATAAACTATGATATCCTTGATTCAAATTAGAATTGCTCTATTTAATATTTAAAATCAATTAAATGTTTCGATTTTAAATGCTTGAAAATTTCGGGTCGTCACATTCCTCCCCCCTTAAAAGAATTTCGTCCCCGAAATTACTAATTAAGAAGAATGGTCCATACCCGCTTATTATTTCCCTAAACCTAACAGTTTCTAACAATTCAACATCGCACCAACTATCTTCTTATAAAAGACTCATTATTATTGGTTTAACCATTCAAGTGTCAATTTAAACCAAATTTTGAATTATCAAAAATTTTCTCAAAATTTTTCTATCTCCCTAAATTTCCGAATTTTTTTGCCAGCGTCTCCTTTACGCGGCTAGCTCGGTACAACTACAAAATGGCTCTACGGCCTCCCAATTCCAAAAAGAAAACAAAAAGCCTAGTGGCTCAATCCAAAATCCCAATCAAATTTCATATAGAAACTTAAACACATACCTTTTTGACGAGCATTTCAAATTTATCTTCTGAAATCAAAATCAATTCTTTTTACCTTTATATTACCTGCACATCTTACACATCAATATGTCCAATTACAATATTTAAAAACATTTTATCGACTCACTTACAGATGTCAATATCTATTAACTCAAATACTAACTTAGATTATATCTGAAATATCAATTTCCAATTGAGAATGCCTCATTCCTTACTTAAGCTAGTATAAGCATTTATGTGTTTCTTATATTTATTTTCATCTTACCACTTTAGTTTATATCCATTTCTATTCACATTGATTCTTTCATTTCCATACGAATTCAATTTATCTTTAACTTTTAAATATTGAATTTTATTTTCCATTTATGACTATTTCTTGTCATTATTTTAGTTAGTTTCACTTACTAATTAATTTTAGTTGCCAATTTAAATTCGTTTTGTTATTAACAAAAATTCTGCAAAAATTTCAAAAATTTTCTAACTCCCAAAATTTTCGAATTTTTTTGGCAGGGTCTCCTTTGTACGGAGGAGCTTTTGCAATTTGACAAAAAAGATAAATATATATACATCGACCCACCCAGTCGGAAAAATAAAAAATAGTTCATATTTCCTATTTTAATTGCGTAGGCGTACCTTATTTAGCATTTTTAAACAAGCTGCTTATTTATTGAGCAGTTAGTGAAATCAAATCCAGCCACACGGCTTCCTGGTACCTGTACTTACTCAATTTAAACATGTAGTGTGATATATATGAAGTTTAACAACATTTCCTTATTTGCAACAGTTAAACACATGAATTCTCAAAGAAATTCACACCAAACATTTTCCCATAAGCAATTTATATAGTTTCCATGTTAATTCAACTGTTTCAACTTATTCATATTCATTTTCATTCAATTTGAATGGTTTTCAATTCATTCATATACCACTTTATCAATTCGAAAGGTTTAAAACTCAACCGCTTACATTTAATTTATTCTTAAGCAAACTGAACTCATATTTAATTCAATTGCTTTCAAAATCAATTTATTTTTACTTCCATCAACTCATAGAATTTTAATTACTTCCATTTACATCAAATGACAATTTATTCTATGCAATTCAATGAGATTTATGTGAATAAATAAGTATTTATATTTTGTAACCAATTTAATTGATTTCAACTCAGTTTATAATTAATTCTATTCCAAATTTTTTTAAATTTTTTATATTCACAATTCATATATTCTCGTTTTCATTGCATTTCAGATTTGAATCCATTCACTTGCGTTTCATTTTATTAACCAAACTAGTTTTACTCAAAACCATTAACAATTCAGGTTCATCTTCATTACCAATTAAATTTCCTTTTTATTTTAATTCATTCACAACCATTTATTTAGCTTGACACATCCGAAGCTTGCATATTACCAACCATTCCCGAATTAATTCAACCCAAGCTCTAGTTACTCTACTCAGTTAATTCCATATTTGTTTATGCCAAACTATTTTATTTAGCTCGAAACAATCCAGGCTATCCCATTCAATAATTATTACTCAACTCATTTAAACCACACTTCATTTTGAGTCCGGATTTTATTCAATACCTACTTAAGTCAATAACTTAAGTTCATTTCCATATCTTTTTATAATAAGTTCTACTTCCATCTTTTATTTGATTCTTATTTATTCTATCCATTTATTTATTCGATATAATTAGTTTATCCACATTCACTTAAACCATTCTAGTAAACTTGAAACATTATATTTTCCTTATTGTTTCAAGTTATTTCAATCCCTTAATAATTTAAATGGTTTACAATATTTATTTCAGAATTTTCATTCCATTAAATATTACCTGTAACTCACCGAATTTTATTTCGATTCAAATTTATTTTCATTTGATTTAAAACCAATCCAATATTATTAAACTTTGTTTAAGTTGAATTCAATTCAACTCTTCTCCATTCATTTAGCTTAAGTCAATTTACTTCAATTTATTCAAATTTATACTTAAGCTCAATCTCATTTTGCAAACAAGTTCTCTTTTCAATTTAACTTGATTCTATTTCAATCCAATCCACTATTATTAAACTTAATTCTCTTTCGAGTAAATCTCATTTTGAATCTGCAATTTCATTTGATAGGTTATTATCAAATTTAACTTTTCAGATTCAACTCATTCAGTTTATTACAAAGTTATTTCCAAACTTCATTATTATCTCACAATTCAGCTTTTATTTAACTGCATTGGGTTCTCACTATATATTTCATTATCTAATTATAATCTAAATAGTCTTTCCCCAACTTATAATCCAGAACTTGATTTTAATCTCAAAATCTCTTCATCAAATTTTCTTAAGTTCAACCTATTTATTTTATTTTATTTTATTTTATTATAATCCCAGTCTTGATTTTTATTTTATTCTTCAATTCATCAAAAATATTTATTTTGGATTTTCTATTCCACTTTTCAAATTTAATGAGTCACAACTTATTATTTTATACAATCACATTCATTCCAGGCTTGAATGTATTCATCTTTTATTTTTAATTCGAGTTTTACACTTATTTATAATCCAAGCATATTTTATTCTATGGATTTTAATTCTGATTCTTTTATAAGTTATTCTAATTTATTTACTCCAATCCAATCCTTAACCAATTTATTTTCCAGCTCAATTTTATTTTAAACTCAGATTTATTTAATCTCAATTAAATTTCAACTTAATTCGAAACAACAGGATATTATTTTCAACCTATCCAATTTATTCCAATCCAGTTAAATTTTTATTTCCCAATCCAAGTTAATTTCATTTTTAACTTTCACTTTAAATTTACATTCCATTATTCAAAGCTTATATTTCTTCCTAATTTAAAAATCATCTTAATTTATAAGCTTACAACTATCTCATCAGGATTTTTAGACACCCAACCTTTGGTTTCAAATCATTTTGAAATCTCCAACATCTCAAATCATACTTCCCAAAAATTTTAAACCAATCCTGGTTTTTATTTCCAACAAATTTCCTTTGAAATTTCAAAAACAACAGGTTTTCCTGAACAAATAATTTGGCAGCAATCCATCACTTAGAAACTCAAAAATGAACATCGATGATGCCGCAGTCATCACCGAAGTTATTTTCCAGTGACTGAAGTGAATTCAATGCTATCTCACTTCCAAAATCCATTTTTAAACAAATTTCCTTTCAGAAATAACCCAAAAACAACAATAATACTATTTACCTCCAAAATACTTCCAAAATCTCCGGGTTTTAAAGTTTCAAATTCTATTTTAATTCAAATTTTAACTAAAATGCATTTGTAAAGTTTATGCTTATACAAATTCCTAATTAATTATATTTCAATTTATAATTTACATTTTTGATTCATATTTATAAATTCCATTTTATAATGAAATTATTCCCTTAAATTTTTAGTTATATTTCTATTTCTTGTCAAATTCCCACTTAACAATGATAATGCTTTAATATTATTCTTCCTAACATCCAAGCAACCATATATTAGCTAAATAGTTTACAAAAACTTTCTTTATATCAAAATTTTGTGTAAAATTATTTCATTTACCCATATTTAAAACAATACCGTGTCGATTGTTCTATCCAAGTGTTTAAAAACCCCTTCGATATAGTTGTACAGACTGTGCCGACGAAGGTTCATATGCCACTCAATAAACCAATCAACATAATATTAAAACAATTTATATTCACTAACAGATACGCGTTCATATTTATTAATACGTTCAAACTCATTATAGAGTACTACGGACTTTATTTTAAATGGGTAATTCCCACCAGAGCCAAGGTTATCTCCAACCTAAGATCTGATACCAACTGTAACAGCCCGCAAATCCTTACCCCTTGAGTCAACACTAATCTACAACAATCAACTCAAGTTGTACAGAAATACGAACCATTTGGGTTAAAGAAGAAGAAAAATAGAAAACAACAACATAATCTAACCATCGCGGCGGAATAAAATATAATAGATAATAAATACTCTTTACTCAAAACTTAAATATCTCTGTTTATATATTACATCATCAAAGTACATCAATCACAGCTCAACATCAATATCATACAAATGGATACACAACAACTCAAACAGTGGAATATATATATATATATATATATACACATATATATAAACAAGTACGAGAGTACGTATCGTCGTCCAGCTCGTCTCCTGAGCTCCACAGCATCGAAACCTATATCCTATAATACTCGGTCTGACCTGAGCATTACAGTTAAATAATACCCGAGTCAGTCTGGAATACCAGCGTGAGAAAATCACACCCAATTGATCATTAAAGTTTCAAAAATCCTTTGAAAACAAAGGCATCTCGTAAGACCACGCCACAAATAAACATGTCGGGTTTTTTACCTTACGATAGCTAAAACATTTTTTTTATATAGAAATCCTCTGATATTATAATAGGGTCTATATGCAAATACTTGTAAAATAGCCGAAATTGTTACATGATTAAATTCCAGCTACTAGCTACAGAGTGGGTAATACAAACAAAACTCGTACAAGGCTCGTAGGGAGAATGGATTTCCAACCAATGACTAGGCACTGGGGTACCACCTGTCACAGTACGGGGCCTAGATCACCGTACCGAGGAGTACGCCCGCTCCCCTGCAACACAAGGCCGGGACTACCCCTTACTGGATAATCCCGAGTGAGATCACCCCGCGGTTGGGATCAGCAACCGCCCACTAAGCCGAAATAAAAAGGGACATCTAGACTGGAATGACCTCACCCTGCTTGGGTGCTACCCACCTAGCCTTGCTGCATAACCCCTGATTTTCAGTCATTCCCATTTTATGAGGCTTGAGGCTAAGCATTACCTTTATAGAACATATCCCTTAGAATGCCCATCGTCCACCTGACGATGTTTCGCAAGCATTCATCCATACAAGTCCGTCCTGGGTTCGAACGAAACCGAAGGCACTATTCCTACTACATCCATTTTGGAAATATCCCCAGGATTACTAGCTACTAGCCCTTGCACTTTACTGCTCCATCTTTGAGTCCAAAATCGTTTTCACGGAACGTACAAACCGAATCGAAGTGGTTTTCGAGAAATAAATCTCGATCCCGGTCTCTTCGAAACGGTCAACATATTTGGCCAATATTGATAGTCGGTGATTTAACTATCAATTAATATTTACAAACATCCATCACACAATAAATAATTCCCCAAATTATTTATTTATTCCAAAAATATCTTCACAAGATATTTTTCACTTTCAAATTCCTTTTGAAAACAGTTTCAAACATATTCCTTTCCCGGAATAACTTTCCAATATTTATTTCCACTGAAACGCCAAGTCTAAAATATTTTTAGCTTTAAAATAATTTAAAAGCACTTAATTATAAAATATACTTCATAGCCTTAAAAATTTAAACTACTTTAATACTTAATTTAAAATATATACTTTAGGAATATTTAATAAATAAGGCTACTTTTATAAAATATAAACTAGATTTTTCTTTAAAACAAATACCAAGTCATTTAATAATTACTACGATAATAGTTTTGAAAAATATTTTTTTTAGAATTTAAACATTTAAAAATAATAAGTTTTCTAAGATATGCTTTTTAAAATAACATTAAAACCCTTAACTTATTTTTAAAACTGCTTGAAAATCGTACTTGGCTATCCAGGGAACACTCTTCTCTTTTACATCTTTAAAAATGAATCACTATTTATTTTTAGACGAATTTCCATTCCTTTATAAATTTCCACTTGAATTCATATTTAAAATATTCACCGATATTTTATTTTACCTGGTATCCCAACTTAAAATTTCCAAAATCTCACTTAATATATATTCTTTATTCATTCAAATAATATCGCTTAAGCTTTACAATTTTTTATTACCCTAATAAATCAAATTCCTCTTATTCCAAATTTGTTAGAGTTTTGCAATCACTTTTATTTATTTTATTTTCAATTCATTATTAATTTATTCCAATTCACTAGAATTATTTTACTTAAAAATTTACTCTTTTATTTCTCTCGAAAATAAAATTCTAGAGATTTGATAATTTATTTTACTGAGATATTCAATCCAACCATACCATTCAATACTTCAATTATTCATAAAATCATCACAAAATACCAAATATTCAGACCACAGAATATCAATCTAAATAATTTCGAGGGGTCCAGTTGGATCCCTCCAACCTGTTTTTCCCTGCATCCACAGATGTTAGCATCACATAATATACCAATTTCAACATATACTATACTATATCACATCAATCAATCCAACCATACAATCAATTATTTAAATTTAATCATTTAAATTTAAATTTAAACTGAGTGAGATTAACTCACCTTTGCCTTTTGTTTCGCAAACCATCCCATCTCAACTTGTTTTCCTCGATTTCAGACCTTGTAAAATCATTAGATGTTTTATTAATATTTGTTCAACTAAGCTAATTAATTCCCATTTGATAATTTAAACTTAATTAACAATAATTTTATTTAAATCTTTTTTTTTGTTTAAGAAATTAGTTTCAAAGGCTAAAATAAATTAAATATATCAATAAAACAATTTAATTATCTTAATACATATTTTTCTTTTTCTTTTTTTTCACCTCAGTAAATAGCAAAAATAAATTTCTACCTTACTGTTTATAATTTCCCTAACTTATATATATTCATACATTCAAATTTAAACTGAAATAAACATACTGTATATACCTATTTATTAAATTCAAATGAGAATAAAATTTTCTTCTGAATAAAATGAATCAATTTAAATTGAAAAAGAAACGAAAATTCTTGCCTTACCGAACGAGATTGATGGCCTGCGACCCACCACAACGCTCGCCACCTCCATTGACCATCACACGCAACCCCTATCTCCACTCACAACCTCGCCGCAGCCCTCATCATCGCCTAACCGAGAACCCAACCACCAAACCCTAACTCACCCAGATCGATCGCAACCATCTAAGATCGCTCGATTCCCCTTCGTCAACTCGCGGCCCCCTCTCCTCTTCACGCTCGAACAATCTCTGCCCTAGCCTATCCATTCGCCACCCCTTCGATTTTGAATGAACGCGATATCATACGGTTTAGAACAGAAACGAGCTTCGCCTTCTTTTTTTATTTATTGATGAAGTCGATTTTGATTTCCTACTCGTCGCCATTATTTAGTGCAAAGGCTTCAGCCGATTTTCTCTTTTTTTTTTTAATTTTACGAAAGGGGGAAAAGAATTAGGATTTAGAAGAGAAAGCCCTGTTTGTTAATTCGGCTGAAGGTATATATATATATAAAAAAGAAGCGTGTCAGGGAAGGTGAGTAGTTGGCTTGCTTCAGAAGACAGGAGAATAGATCGGCAAAAGAAACGTAAGGCGACTGTGATTTGCTCTGTGACCTAATATATTATATTTAAATGAAAACAATAATTATTGTCTAGGCATTTTATCTCGTACGATCACACGACAGTTCCGATTAACACTAAATATGAAATTCCATAATAATTCAATATTACGGATCCAATGGAACTGGTTTCGTCGGGTTCCGAGACTGTGCCTCGGAAGGCTATTTTTAAATTCAATTTAAACGTTAAAATTTTAAAACTGAACAAACCATTGTTAATCCCAATTTTACAACTTCTATTACCTTCAATGTTATCAATATAAATTTTATAAGCCTTCAAATTATTTTTAACAAGCTTAGAATTCCAGATTCAATATTTTATCCAACTTCAAATAATTTAATTTACTAATTTAATTATCAAATAAACTATTATATCCTTGATTCAAATTAGAATTTCTCTATTTAATATTTAAAATCAATTAAATGTTTTGATTTTAAATGCTTGAAAATTTCGGGTCGTCACAGTACAGTATAGAGATTCAAGATATCAAGACTGAAGACTCATGAGTATCAAGATTATCAAGAGTTCAAGAATTCAAGTAATTTATTCTTTAATTAGAATTTTTTTTTAAAACTCCTAGAAAAGCACTGGCATCTTAAAATCCAATTTGTTCGTGAAATGGAATCCACTTCTAGCCTGTTAAAGGGACGGAACCATAAGTAGGATGGAACCTACGAAAAATCTAGTGGAACATTGTTTTGTATCCGCTAACCTTTTATTCAAAATGATTTTTCAAAAGTATATCTTGTTTTCAAAATGATTTCGAAACTTTCCTTTTAAAAGCATCAAAAACATCTATCCTGATTTGAAATAATTTTAGCCTCAAAATCATCTTTAATTTCAAAATCAAATTACTCCTGATTTTAAACTATCTTTTAATATAATATGTTTAACTTTTAAATATTTATACTTAGATTTAAATATAAAATTATAGTTAAATTCTATATATAATATTCTCTATATTTACTTATGAATTTTTACTATACTCAAGTATATTTATAAAGTTTAAAATAGTTTTAATATAAGATAAAGGTTATTTTCAAAAAAAAATCAAATCATCAAAAAATGCTTTGGGATACCGACATACTCATGGTGACCATGTCGACATGGTGTCAGTTGAGTTCAAAATTTCAATTTCAAAAGAAGCGTCTATTCACCATAACTCTTCACGAATGGACATGACTATTATTCTACAATAAATAGGGGTCAGTTTCAATGAATTTTACATCATAATTTTTGGTTTTTCACTCCTCTTCTTCTTCTTCTTCCACTTTTCTTAATAAAAATTCTTATCATTATTCTGTCGAAATCTACATTGAATTGAACTCAATCATTCGTAGTTTAATTCTCTATCACTATCTCAACAAGATCATTAGTGCTATTCAGAGTTATAGGCTTTTTGTAATCAACTTAGCGAGAAAATGTGTGATTGTTGCCTTGAAAATCAATCAAGCGTGATAAGGTGTGATTGTAGCCTTGGGAAATCAATTGGGTGAACTTGTTGCACATAAAATCAAATGGGTGAACTTGTAGCCTGGAAAATCTAGTATCTCTACCCAGAGGATTGTGATTCTGGAGGGTGTACCTCGTAGCCTTGAAATCGAGGGTGTAATTGTAAAGATTGCTTTTGAAAGGAAATCCGTACTTGTGTTGCGGGACTGGATGTAGGAAAACTCTGAACCAGTATAAAATCCGGTGTGTTCTTTCCTTTACTGCTTTTCATTTTATTTTTGCATCTGTGTTTGTTTCCGTGATCATATCTATGTTTGTATATTGCACACATTTGTGTTTAAATTAACATAAACTCAAAAAGATTTAGTAGTTCTGCTAAATCTTTATAAACACTATTCATCCCCCCTCTAGTGTAATTCTAGCCTTAAGATCCGCAATCCGCATTTCTCACAGTTATTTATGAATAATTTCAAACGTTTTTTGAAATATAAACGGTTTCGAATTCTGTAAATGTGTGATGGATGCGATTGTTTGAAGGTTAGATGATTTGAAGTTTTATTTACTTTGGCCTATCCTACTATCATTCTGTGTATTATTTACAGTGTATAAAACTGTAAATTGGATTATTTCGAATAAATTAAGTAGTGGATTGAAGTTATATATATATCCATTAGTGAAATTAAATGGAAATAAAACTATTTTGAAACTATTTAGATGATTTTGATTTCAAGAAATAAAAATTGAATTATTTTAAAGATTTAGATTGCTAAATTAAATATTAAAGGTTAACTTGATTTAAGTGATTAAATCCATATTTTGGAAAACCGAACTCGAATTTATATAAATCGATATGGTTTAAAATTTGAGAATAGGATTGAAATTAATTCAAATTGGAATTGAATTGAATTATTTGGAATTGAAACTTATTTTGAATTGGAGATTTGGAATTGAATCAGTTGACTTTGAGACTATTTTCAAATGAATTATTTTAATATAAACTGTCTTAAATCTATTTTCTTAAATATTCAGATTATTTTGGATTTTCTAAGCTATTACTATACAAAATGTTTTTAAATACTCAAATTATCTTATATTAACTATTTAACTATTATAAAACTATTCAGGCTATTTTATAAATTCAAACTGGTCAGAGTGGAAATTATTTATATTTAAATCATGGATTTAAATACTAGCTGGGTTGAATCGAAGTTATAATCCAAATGGAAATTCGAAGTAATTTTTAATTGGAACCGAACCGGTTATTGAAGCAAAAATAATTTTGAAGTGAAGTAGTATATTTTTGAGTAAATATGATGATTTTAAATAAAGATTGGATAGCACCATAACTGAAACCTTACTTTATAAGAAGTAAGTAATGTTACAAATGACTTTGGAAAAAGGAAATCGAACTTGAAAAAAAAATTATTTGGCATTAATAAGATTATATATATTTATTATATATTCAAACTTTCCCTTGTTGAAAGTATAACCAGAAGAAATGATCTTTGAAAGATATATGGAATGCTTAATAAAGTTTATATGAATATGAAGTTGACTCAGAATTTGTTGATCTGAAAATTATTCGAGTTAAAAGGGATGATTTTGTATGTGAATGAAAATGAAAGGGGTTACGGAACTCATTGATTTTGAAAGGCTTTTGATTTGTAAAAAGCTAATTTTGGAAATTTGGTGAACCAAAAGTGAGAAATATCGATTCTGAAGGTATTGATTTTGTGTAAATGAGGTTTATATGTGATACATATAAAGAATATGATTTGAAAAATACTATATATGTATATAGTATGATATGTTTTGTGGAAGGTATGGGAAAACAGACACCCCCATTAAGAGTCAAAACTTATAGTAGGAGATCCACGAGGTGGTTCTACCTAGAACCCTAAGGGCAGGTTCAATGAGATTGGGATCCCAAAGGATGTTCGGACAAAACTCGAGTTGTTGATGATCATTGTTGGGTAGCATAAGTCGAGTGGCGCTGGTGCCTACAGTTACATTGGGTTTGCTCTGATGGCAACGTAACCTTTGCTGTAACTACGATCTACTGTGTTCCATAGCCTAAGTCGAGTGGCAGTGATTGCCTACAATCTACGTTTGATTTTGTTGGGAGAGCGATGTAACATCGGTAGATTGCGATCTATGTGGTTCCATAGCAGAATTCGTGTGGCAGTGAATGCCTACAGTCTACATTGGGTTTCACTGGGATAGTGACGCAACCTTTGTGTAGTCTGCGATCTATGTGGTGAAGTTTCGTTTGGTAGCGTAATTCGGGTGGCGCTGATGCCTACAGTTACATGGGTTTTATTGCGATAGCAATGCAACCCTGGGTGTAGATGCGATCTGTTGCAGTTCCCATGGCGAAATCGAGAGGTGCAGATGCCTACTGTTTTCTTATGGAATTTGTCGAGATGGCGACACAATCATCATGCTAACCGCGATCCATAGGAGGGGGTGATGATTTCCATAGCATTTGTGAAAAGTTCTTCAAGTATTTTCACTGGGTGTTGAAAACGGGTCTACTAAGTACTTGTAGATTTTCGGTCCTACACCTGATCAACGTATGACTAAATTTCTATGAGAACAATGATGGACTTGTTAAGACACCGAGTTATAAAAAGTATTTTTATATAAAATAATTTGGTAATACTATAGGATTTAAAGTGTTTTAAATTGTAAAATATAAGAATAAGGAGTTAAAATGTGTAAAGGAAGATTTAACTAATAATAAACATCAAAATTGAAAATTCTCGCTTTGTTCCTTTTCGAGGACGAAAAGTTATAAAGGGGGAGGAATGTAACGACTCAGATTTTCTGACGTTGTTATTGGATAATTAACTGATTTTAATCATTTGGATATTAAATTTTATTTGTCAAATAAATAAATTTTCTAATGTCAAAAGTACTTGTATCTATAAATTGATTAAAAACTATATTCAAAGTTTAAATATAAATTTCCGGATATGGTAAATTTTATAATATAAATAAACTCCACCATGTAGAATAGTGTGTATGAAATCTCCATATATTTGTGCGTATATATATATAGGATATAGACAAGTTTTATGATGTTTAAATGTAAATATATATAAGTACACAAATATGTATATATATGTGTGTGTGAGGATTAAAAATACATAAGTATATATATATATATATGTGTGTGTGTGTGTGTGTGTGTGTATATGTTAGATAAAATAGTGAATAGGTAAATATAAATGTTTATAAAAATATTGTATATGTAAGTAAGTGTATATGCATAAAGATACAAGCTCATAAATGACAAATTTGGAAACATTTGAGTATAGTATATGTGTACATGTTCATATTAAATAAGAAATATGTAAATAAGCATATAAATATAAATAAGTGTAAACATATGAACATATTGATGACAAATAAATTTAAGTTTATATGTGAAGTATGTATGTATGTATGTATGTATGTATACAAGGACACAAGGTTAAGTATGTGAATGTATACATATAGTGTATATATATATATATATATTTATATATAAGATAAAACAAGACAAGACTATGTTTATAAGCGTATGTATGTAGTATGTATATACTTAAGGATATAGATATGCATGTAAACATACAAGGGAATATAGCATTAAATGCACATTCCCTCAAACATACAATACATCAAATCCCTTTTTTAAATAATCAAATCAGTTCAATTTAAAATCTTTTTAAATTAGGTCATTTTCAAAGAAAAATATCAAATAAAAGAAAAATAAAAATAAAAAGGAAGCTTATTGTACACAAAGGAAAAAAAAACTACAGCCTATCTTCTCTTATAAGTACCACTGCTTTGATTCATTTTTCTTATTCGAAGAGCCAAAGTAAAAAAAAAAACAGCCATTGCAACTTAAAAGAAATAAAAACAACTCAACTATGCAGAGAGGATCAAAACCAAATGGCTAACAACATATTTTGTTTTCAAAAACACTATTCTGTTCAAAGGAGGAAAGATGGGTGAACATTTTTCAAGTATTTGCTGGGTATTATATTTATACTCATACGATTATGTTGGGATAAGCTTTAATCTAGGTTGACTGTGAACATACCTGTTACGTATGTATGTGTATATATATTAGTATGAATGTGTTTGACATGATCAAAAGCCTGAACTTCTTCCAGGAAAACCACTCTGTTCCTTGTTCTTTTGTTCGAAAACAGCTAACAAACAACTTTAAAAATCCAAACTCAACAACCGTTTAGTTTTAACCTATTATTCCAACCGCACAGTTGCTTATTTTTATGTGTAGTTTTTTTAAAATTTGTTTCATTTAATTATATCAAGTGGGTAGAGGGAAATCACCATATTGTAGGGAAGAGATCAAATATAGTCGAGATTCGAGTTTCTTTATTTAATCAATGAATTATACAGCTGTGATGGTTGTTGGAAGACATGATTTTTAAGCTGGGTTTGGGAATTTATAGTAGCGTATGGAAGGGGAAATGTTAAGGTGGTCGAGTTTGGGTGAAAAGCCAAATTCTGGCGACACCTTTTATTCTGTGGCGTTGGAGTTGGCATGGAGGGGCTTTCGTCGGTGATGCATTGGAGAAAAATAGTGGGGTGATTTTTTATGGCTTCGGTGAGCAGGACGAGGCAATAGTAGGGTTTTGGTGGAACTTTGTTTGAGTTTGGTATCGAGACTAATGCATAGGAACGGGGGAGATAGGGAGGTGCGGTCCTGGTGGAGAGGGAAGAGGGCGGGATGACATGTCCCTCGATGAAGTTTGATGGTGATCGGTGAGGATGGTTCCGGGATGAGGTGATTTAGTGGATGGCATTTCGTTCAGTTTTGGCTTGAGGTATATGAATCTGCGTGGAGGGTTTTGGCGATGTTTTAAGTGGTGATACGCATGGAGGTGTTGATAGTGGTTTGCGGGGGTAGTCTGCGACTGGGGTTGATGGCCGGGTGGCGCACACATGTATTCATGTATGCACGTTCGTTTCAGGCATCTGGAAATAAAGTGAGGAAAGGAGAAGAAATAGGAGCTGGATAGTAGAAGAAATGAAGGAAGGGAAAATATGGGTCGGGTTTTGGGCCATAAGTAAAAGAAAAAAAAGAAAAAAAGAAAAGTAAAAGAAAAAGGAAAAAAGAAAAAGGAGATAAAATGGACAAAGAAAGAAAAGTGAACGTATATTTTTCTTTTAACTGAAATTCTTTTGCCAAATCAACTACTTCCAAATGTTGCAGGCTTATTTTATTTTGGTAATTTAAAGTTTAATTATCTATGATAATTAAATCGAGCAATTTATTAAATCCTTAATTTGTTTAATCTTATGATTATTAATATAATCAGTGTAGTTTTGGTTGTTAATTTTACTAACTATTGATAAACTGATTTATAATTTCTTTAATTTGAAATTAATTTGGATTAAGACATAAATGAATTCAGTTAATTAAAGTTATTAAAATTCAAATATGAAATTGTTTTGATATTTTTCTGGATTGTTAAATTGGTTAACGATCTATATCTTGGCTTATTTCTACTGGATATTAATTTTCAAATTATTCTTGTCTGTGCAAACAAATGGTCAGACAAATTAAAATAATGAGATTAAAGTAATGATACGTTTTATTGAAATAAAATCTGTAACAAATTTCCAAAACTGAAAATTGTCACCCTAAATGATAAATTGTTTATTTTAAACAATTTACTTCCTTAAACTTATTGCTTGAATTCGAAGAGACTGAATTCGAATATTAGTGTTATTCGGAACCACCCCGGTTTGAAAATCACAATGAACCTTTACGGTTTCGATTATAGAGTTAACAGGTTGAAATTGGATAAATTTCGCAGACTTTAACTATCTTAAATAAGTATTGTATTTAGACACTATTTTATATTAATGGATCTCTGAAATGTTTGGGTTAAAATAGATAACTCGTCGAGTTATACGAGTTACCTGGATTTCCAAAGATTTTCATAACTTAAGTATTCAATTTAAGTGGGTTTACTCTTGCTGGTTTTCCAGCCTGATACAGGTGTTGCTTTATTATAATGCTCGGGTCAGACCAAGTATTATAGATTTCAGGTTAGGACGCTTAGGAGTGCCGGAGACGAGCTGGATGGCAAAGACGTATTGCACGTATTTGACTGTATTCCGCTATGTATTATAGGCTGTATAGACATCAGTTTGAGAACAAGTTATTATAACTGTCCAGATTTGTTGTACTCTGATATCTTGTATATATATATTGACAGTTACTGCTTTTCTTTGTATAAAATATTATTGTTTTATATTATATTTTGGTTCCACTGCGATTGTAAGATTTCATGCTATTGTTTTCTGTTCTTCTTCTATCTTTTTCTTCTTTAACCCTACAGCCTGGTGTTTCCGACACTCGACTGCTTAGCACTCTATAGAGTGGACGTATTAGTGTCGATTTTCGAGGGTCGAAAATATCCGGGCCATTACATTGGCGGTACCCTAGTGCCTAGTCATTCATTTGGAGTCCATTCACCAATACAAGCTTACGGTTTTGTTCGCAGAGCCTAGTACGCTAGAATTTAATTAATGTAACAATTTCGGCTATTTGAATAAGTATTTTTATTTAGATACTATTCTAATATCCCTGGATTTTCTACAAAATGTTTTGGTTATTGTAAGGTAAAAACCCATCGTGTTTATGCGTGACACGGTCTTATGAGGTACTTCTATTTTTCAAAAGGATTTTTATAACTCTAATAATTCAAATTGAATGTGTTTCTCACGCTGGTTTTCCAGATTGACTCGAGTGTTATTTTATTGTAATGCTCGGATCGGGCCGAGTTTTACAGATTCATGTTAAATGCTATGGAGCTTAGGAGACTAGCTGGAGGAGTTTTAGATGTATTTCCATACTTGACTTATATTCCGTTGTGTAAGGACAAGTTATATAACTGTCCAGTTTGATGTATTGATGTACTCTGATGATTGTAAGTATATAAACTGTTACAGATCCTTTTGTATAAAATATGTTGTTATATATTATATTTTATTCTACTGCGATTGTGAGATTCTGTGTTGTCATTTCTATTTTTTCTTCTATCTCCTTCTTCTTAACCACTAATGAACTGGTATTCCCGGCATTCGACTGCTCAGCATTTTATACGGTGGACGTATTAATGTCAATTTTCGAGGGTCGAAAATTCCATTTGTTACAGATGGAACCCAGTCCATTTCATATTAGGTGAAATGGGTAAATTTCAAACAAAGTCTCTAATTAGATCTTAGTGGGCCTTTAAAATCTATAAGAGAGTTAAGGGTATGCCTTAGGGGCGATTAGGTAATTTATTACATATATCTAACTCTGTGACCAATCTTACTCATAATAAATGTGTTTATTTTCTATCATATATTTTGTTATATTGGAGTATTATTAATTAAGTAATTAATGTAAAGTATATTAAATAGAAAATTATTAAATAATACGTTATTTGATAATAATTGCAAATAGTTGCAATCATGAGAAATTTATCACGGTATATAATAACACATTGTTTTAAATATTCCTAATCAAGATACATCGACAAAAAGATATCGATGCATCCATTGAGACCGGGGTACATAACGCTCTCCAAACATTATTTAATGTTTTATTTATGGCTGTTGTGGGCACCAGGAGGTTACGTACTTCATAACTATTTGGTAATTATGGAATGAGTCATTAAAGAGTTTCTTGCCGGTTAATAACAACTAGGTCATACTAAAATTCCCAAAGTGACAATATTACATAATTCTCTCGATTTGAGATTACTATCGAGCTTTAATGTGGATAATTCACTTTAATTATAGTTAAACCATGGCATGGTGACCATTGAGTAACTATAGCTAGGTCTGACTTGAATAACTAGAAGTGAAACACTATTCAATAGAGAATTTGTCTTCATAATTATATGAGCTGAGTATCACGGTCAAATTTAGTCAACTCAAATAAATCTCTGGCCAAAGTAGCAAGGTTAATAATAAATATTATCATTGAACCAAGGACTTTGTTTATGGATTAACCATGTTGAATGTGGAGGATATTGGAATTTTAACTAAATCTAAATTTCATAAATCCTAAAGTGGTATACTTCGACGAAGAGAATTGGTATAAATATTCGTTGCTAAAAGGTACCGTTTAAATTTTAAAATTGGATTTTTACTAATGAGTTATATAAGCAATGAATTCTATCGAAGTGCCACACCATTAGCTAAGGTGACATATGAATGTGTGTAGCACCCCGTAAATTTACACAATTGAATAATTAAATATAAAATGTCAAAACCATAATTTTACATAAAGTGCAAAATAATAAATTTGTACAAGATTTGGAATTAGGCTTTGCGACCTATTTGATTCTGTCCAAAATGTCATTTGTAGTCATAACATATATAACTTGTCGAATTTGGTTGAACAGGCGAGAAATTAGAAGAAGTCAAACCCAATAGCATTTTCGTAATACATTGATTACGATATTTAAGCCCAAATATTATTATTTTCGGCCATAAACAGATCCTCAACCCTATTTCTTTTATTTTAAATTTTTTGCCTCCACTTATAAAACCTTAATTCCTAAATCAAATCCAAATTAAACAAAATCAATTCCAAATCCATACTAAACAAATTTATATACAAAACCGATCGCGTAAAGAGAGCTACGCAAATAAATCAGCAATATCAAGAAATTTGTAGTTTTGAAGGCGACAAATTTCTGAACAGTAGAGACAAAGGAGGATTCACATTGGATCAGAGAGGATACATAGTTAATCGATGAGTGAGATTCATCCTATTTTGGTATATATTAGTAAGATATAGAAATTCATCCCCTATGGTCATACATTATAATATAAATGATGTAATTGAAAATCTAAAAAGTGATTTTTTTAATATAAACACGATTAAAGTATTATGGCATATCATGTCGGTCTCTAATCAACACATGGCAAATCATTATAGCATGGATCTTCCCTTAAACGGTGATAATGGCAGGGATTAACAAGGTGGTAGAAGTCGATGGTGATGGAGTTAGGGTAGTAGGGATAATTATGTAATTTATTATGTATATCTAACTCAGTGACCAGTCTTGTTCAAAAGTAAAAGGTGTCTTTCCTTTTGTTATATACTTATTATATAGCGACAAAATAAATAACTAATTAATTTAAATTGTATAGATGGAAAATATTTAAATAATATGTTATGTGATAGCAATCATAAAGTGTTGTAATCATGAGAATTTTATCATATTGAATATAACATATTATTTTAAATGTTCTTAGTCAAGATGTTTCAAGAAAGGATATTGATTCATCCGTTAAGACTAAAGTACATAATGCTCTCTGAATGTTGGCAAGTATATTTCTTATGGTTATTGGGTTACATACTGATAATCATTGGATAACTACGTAATAACTCACTCGAGAGTTCTCTGTTGGTTAATATAACTAAGGTTAAACAGACAACCTCGATGTGATGATGTTACATAATTCACTCCGCTTGAGAATGCTGTGGAACTTTAATATGCACACTCCACTTTGATTATAGTTAAATGATGGCAAGGCATATATTAAACGACTATAGTTGGGTCTGAGTAGAAGTACTGAAAGTGAAACACTACTCAATAGAGAATTCGTCCGATCGGTTATATAGGCTTAGTGTCACAGCCAACTATACTCAGCTCAAGATCGGAGTATCTCGTCATAGCAGTACCATTAATAATAATTGCTGTTATTAAACCAAGAATTTTTTCTTTAGATTTAAAAATCTGAATGTGGACAATGTTCGAATTTTGACTTAAACCAAATTCCATAAATTCTAATGTAATATAATGTTGACTAAGAGAACTAGTATTAATAATCATAACTATCGAGTAACGGTTATAATCGTAAAATTGGATTTTACCAAAAAATGGCGATAAATTAGGCCAAAATGTTGCTCCACTAGCTAAGGTGACAAGTAAAAGTTAATATTCGAATAGTTTGATATTAATTGCTGTCTGAATTTACATCTATGAGCCACATAACCGTTTTGATAGATTCTTCGAAATACCACATGATTTAACCAATTTTATATATCGTTATAAATTATTTAATGTTTTTTTAGATGTTAATTATTTATTTATTCATTTGATGTATTGAATGCCACTGGTATTTTTTTGATATCATTAGTATTTACTTAGGTACGTATATAAAAATTGTATATTTACTAAGATATTGATGGGCGTTTAAATTTGATTTAAATGTAACTATTTGCTAAGTGTTATTGAAAAAAATTAAAGGACTACAAAGCCTTATTCAATACAGATCATATGAAGAAAAAGACGCTTGAAACCCAATGGTTGGATCTGGAAAATGAAAGGAGGAGGTTAAGGAAGGTTACATTATAAATATCTTGTCTTTCATTCACTTGCCTCTATTAATCACTCTCTTTCACAAACCTAGCCACCATATTGTTTCTTCCACTTTCATGGTCAAAATTTCAGAGAAATGAAAGAAAAATAAATTATTTTAATGGCATCCAATTAAATCAATCAAATGAAAGGTAATATTCTAAGTCATTGCAAATCTAGGGACCAGGAGATCTGATCTAGTATTGAATCAATCAATCAAGGTGCATTCAAAATGGCAACATCAACAAGGTATAATCCATTGATGTCTATTTTACATGCATTATGAGTTCTAGATCTAGTAATTTATTTACTTTGATGAGTTTATTTACGCATTTGTCGTCCATTTTATGTATATGTAGATCTGAAAATTTTATAATTTATCGATATTTGACATAGGTAATAATGATGGTTTCTATTGATAATTTTATTGTCAATTTTCATTTGATGTGGAAGTTGTTTTAACTCTAGATATAATAGCTAATTTATTATTTTACGTATATTTATTTAAATATTGATGTTAATTTCCATTGATTCATAATTGGTTTTCTATTTAAAACCCCCCTACACACCTATATGTATGTGTGTGTATGCATGTATGTAAACAGACATATATGCATATATTTGTTGTCCCTTTATATATGTATGTATGTATGTATACATGCGCGCGCGCTTGTGCAGATTTGAAGATTTTATAATTTGTAAATATTTGATTTGGATTTGAAATTAATAATAATGGTTTCTTTTGATAATTTTATTGTTAATTTCTATTGATGTAGTCATTTGTTTAATAATTTTATTGTCAATTTCTATTGATGTAGTCATTTTTTTAATTCTAGATCTGATAGTTAATTTATTATTTTATGTATATTTATTTAAATATCAATGTTAATTTACATTTATTCATATTTGGTTTTCTATTTTGAAGCAAATATATATGCATACTTACACACACATGTAGTTATTGTTTTAATTGTAGATGTAACGACCCGTAAATTTTGTTAATAAAATTTGTCATTTTAATAAGATATTGAATCAAATTTAGGAAGAAAAGAAAAAAAAATTATAATTAATAATGAAACGAATGTTAAACATTGTTAATTCAATAATATTTTATGAGTTAATATTGAAAAAATTTAAAATTCGCAATTTAATAAGGGAATAATAACTAAATTAAAATGAAACAATGTTAATACGTGTTAATTGTCAGCAATCTAAATGAAGCTCCAATTCATTGTATTTAAACATGCTATGCTTAGTTATAAAATTTAATAAGTAATAAAACGTAAACATTTGATTATCGTATTAAATAGATAGTAAATGGTAATTGAAAGATCAGTTTTATATAAGGGATTATAATATTTGTGCACTGATTTTAGTGGAATGTAAAAGGTAGAGAATAAATTTACAAATGTTATAAAATGGAAAATGGCGACAACTATTGTTCGTTCCCAATGTATTTAATCAATAGCAATTAATTATAATTAAACATTACCTTATGTAAGTTAAGATAGCAACTGAAGATTTTGAATGTAAGATCATAGAAATGTTGATTTTATGCATAGATGGCAAGTGATTTAAAAAAATTTGAAACCAAGATAAATAAATGAATTGGGATATTAAATGTGTATAAGCGACTAAATTTCGGTAAATGAAAATAAAATAGAAAAATAAGTTATTTTAAAGGTAGTAATCGATAAATTGGGAAATTAATTCAAAGGTTATATTAATTAAGGAAATAATACGTATTAAATTTCAACTTGATTTAATCAATGCAAAATTAAGTAATTATAATAAATTGTAGTTAGTAATTAAGGATGAATCTGAGTAAAATTTGGCATTGAAGATAATTATAAAATTTTACCCATTCATCTAATTTATTTAATTAAATCTAAATTAATGGCAACATTGTTGTTATTAATAGTTGTAAGTGAATTTGAATGTTAAAGGACAACAATTATTTAGGTTAACCATTTCTTTAGTATGTTGCATAAAATTTGGAAATCAAATTTGAAATTTAAGAAAGTTAGGTAGTACGTTATTGGAAAATAAATGTAATAAATACGTTAGTGAAATGTATTATGATTCAATGTTATTTATACCCATAAAATGTCTATTTATTGAATAGCTAGATTTTTAAATCAATAAACGAATTTATTGAGGTTTCAATTTCTAATTAATAACATTTAATGTGGATTCAATTACAATTAGTTGACTTAAATTATGCAGTTAGGGTAGATTTGATTTGTCATTGAAGATGGTTAATTTATAAGATGTAATTTATGATAAGCCTATTTACTTTATGAAGTTTGTTTGATTTAAAAATTTGGAAGCAAGATTTATTATTTGGATTGAAGTATAAAATTCAATAAATTGAATTTATTGCAAATAAATGAAATTCAACATTTATTATTACGTTAATTGAAACTAGATGTAATGGGAGGATATTGTTACAATAGATTTTGAATCAAATATTGATTTCATCAGGTGTCTTAAAGGAAGTACGTTGAATACAAGAATGGAAACATGAGATTCGAACTATAATAATTGGATTTAATTGCACAAAAATGAAATTTATTATTTAGATATTATGTAAATATAAATTTAGATGAAATTTGGAGATATTTACGTAATAGAGTAATCCAATGTTAGTCTCATCTATTGGATACTAATAGATTGAATAATTAAATGAAGGTCAATTAAAGGGAATTATTGCAAATTTAATATATAATTTGTGAATATAATGAAATTGAAATTTAACGATGAAATGAATAAATTTGTAAACTCTAAATTGACATCTAGATTTGGTTTAATTAATGTGAATGATTAGGGAAATAAAAGTGTTAAAGATTGTCAATTTCAGAATTTAAATAGGAATTTTGATTTAATTTAATTTATTTAAAATTTATTTTATTACTAGAAAAATAGCCATTTTGGCCATTGACTCGAATTCCGACAAAACAAGTTTCATCAGATCCATAACAGTGAATTATTGTAGGATTTCAAGTTTTGTATAGATCGGACTTGTCGTTTGATCGTATGGACTCGAAACGCCTTGAAATCGATTTAATTGAAATCAATTTAATTGAAATCAATTGAAATCAATTTGGAAATATTGATTTGACCATAACTTCTTCATACGATGGAATCTGGATGTGAAATTTTTTCCATCGCGTTTAAAATATTTTAAAACGCCTATTTTGATATATGGTTTGACCCAATTTCGTTCCGGAGTCAGAACGGGGTTTTTGGGCCAATTATCGTTTAGCACGTTTATAATTCGGATCCATCTGTCTATTCCAACTTTATCTATAAATACCCTGCTAAACCCTAGCCTACGCCTATTCTCATTTGTCTGTACATAAACGCATTCTATTCCTCCTCCTCAATGGCCGACAATTCTATAAACCCTAGATCCAATTCCAAATTCAAAATCAAAGTGAAGATTCAAACTCCACAAACCCTATCAACTTTTATATCAATTTGAAGCACTCAATGAACGCAAGTCAAATCCGCTGTCTATTTTTCGATTTGAAGTCCTATGTGATCGGAATTCGAGGAATTTTTGTTGGCCGTTCGTTTGGAGTTTGTGGCCCTCCACGCACGCTGGGAGTTCATCTGTGCAGATGGGTTGGCGAATCAATGGTCAGATCGACGGAGATTTTTGGATTAAGGTTAATATATGGGCACGTAGAGGGAGGCGTTTGGAGCCGTCGCGTGGGGGGCCACGTGGCCGTGATGAGGTGCGGCGTCCTAGTGGTGGGCGCAAGCTCCCGGAGGCGGCGATCGAATCAGGAGGTGGCGGCGCGATTTACCCAAAGACGTGATTTTAGGGTTTCTGTTCGCGTGCGTAAGGTTAGGGCATGGTCTGGAAACGCATTCACATAGGAGACGATTGACGTGGCATGTGTAATGAGTTTTGTTTCTATTTGTTTTAATTTAAATTTAAAATTTTCAACTGCTCAAATTGATATAAATTTTGCGTACCAATTTAGATTCACGCGCGGTTTTCTCCTCTAGGTTCGTATTGGAATTACAGATGTTTTGGCACTGGTTTGGACGGATTCTGAGACTGTCTAAATTTTGGGTTTAAATTGGATTTAAATTCAATTTAAATTCAAAAAGATGAGTGTTTTAATGCACTCACAATTTCTAAAATTTCTTATGTCTGTTAAATTGATATATGGTGTGATTTGAAATTTATTTATAAATTTTTGGCATGTTTTAATCATCATCTTAGTTAATTGCATTCATCTTGACTAAATTGTTATTTAGTTTAATATTGCATATTACTGCTAGTTAAATTTATTTATTTTTGAATATAAACCTGCCAGTTAAATTATTATCTATTTATTCATTGCACATAAACTGTCAGCTAAACAGTTATTTAAAATATTATTGAATTTAACTGCTATTTAACACCTGTTGTTTAATTTTCGTTATATGTTGATGATACTGCTTTATTTGGATGATGATTGTGATAAATGGTTGATGGTTGATATTGAATGAATGGATGCTGTATTTTATATTGAATAAACTGCAAGTTATCATGCATGTCATGACATTCGGGATTGCGGTTTGAAATGATATACAACTGCATTTTTATTTTTAAATTGCGGATTGAAACGATAAATATCCGTATCACTTGACCATAGGATAGAAAATTATATACAGGCACCGTGCTGTATATATATATATATATATATATATATATATATATATATAATTATTTTTGAAATGATTTTCTATGGTTTTGGAAAGAATATGGTTTAATAAATATTAAATTTTGATATATATAGTAAAAATTATTGAATTTAGCTGTGTATAAATTTGTTTCGAATTTTAAAATAAGCTAAATAATGAAGTTGATTTCGTTTAATAATATGGTTAAGAATATATTTGAAATTCTATTGTATATAGAGTTTGTAATAACTCAAATAAAAGTAAGGTGAAGATAAATGTGAATATGATTTGAATTTGAGTATTTAAGAATTTTCCTTGAAAAATTTGTTTTGAAATGTAAATAAATTAAGATTTAAAGGGTATGATCTTATAACTTGATTTTTGATTTGAGGATTTAAGTGAATATCAAATTTATTTAAAGAATAGTATCAAGTTATTTTAATTAAAAGAATATCCTGTTATTGAGGTTTAAGGATTTTACTTAAATAATATTTGTTTTATTAAGTAAATATTTCAAATTTAAATAATAGGAATTTGGATTTGATATATATTAAATTATCAAAGAATCTTTTTTCTGAAATAGTGGAATATTTAAAGATTGAAATATATAAACTATAAAGTTTTGAAATATAGAATATTTAAGCTTTGAAATATATGGGAATTAAAATGGTTTATTTGGAGGTTCAAATTGATATTGGGAATTTATTGTGAAATTTAAAGAAGCTGTTTATTTTATAAAGTAATATAGTACTTGAACCGTTAAGTATTAAAATTTACGTTTCAAAGTTATAGTTTCAAGGTATATATATTTGAAAAATATTATGAATGTGGGAAAGAGATATTTATAAAATAAAAATGATATCATATTGATTTGGGTTTTAAAAGTATAAATGATATCGTATTTATATGGTTTGGACGAGATATTATATTCTGGTTTTAAAGTATAAATAATTTTATAAACCGCGGTGTTATAATAACGATTGATTGTTAAAGAGACCGGGATCGGAAGTTGTCATACTCTCTGCCAACCCCGAAAACCACTTTAACAACCGTGTACGCGGTAGATATTTCAGAATGAAGTAGGATGGTGGCGGCGTTTCCTTTGAGGTAAATACGTGGATCCGACTCCCATGAGTTGGCATAAGGTGGCTAAAACAGGAGCGATTCTCGGGCCAAAGGGGTTAGCGCTCTTTATTGGGTACTCCTCTTCGATACTATACTCTGACTTTGGATTTATTCGGTGGCCACTTTTACTTTTGATTTTAGGGTGGAGTTTGTCCGAGGTTGGCGGTAGTAGCTACTATGCGTTACCACCAGCCCGGATGCGTAATTGGTATATCTACCCTGGCATTGCCTAGTTGTGCCATGTCACCTACCCTATCGCGCCTTGTACGAGTTTCTATTTGTGTCGTACCTATAGAGTATCCTCTGGTAGCCTCCCGATCAAGAGGTATTATGGTACTGTATAGACTATTGGCATTATTTGTGTTAAGGGCTACATAGGTAACCCCTTAACGCTATTTAAAAGTAAGTTTATTTTACAATTAGACACTATTATAATAGCGAAATATACTACATAGTAAATAGGTTAACGGATCCTTAAGAGATGTGAATCCCGAGCATCTTTTGAGTTACTGCACTAATATTTACTTCTGTTAATTTAACTTATATAAGATTTTTTAGTTCTGACTCAAGTGTTTTGTCTTTTCAATTCACTCGGGTCAGTCCGAGCGTTTCAGGATTTCGAAGACCTTAGCTCTGGAGGACGAAGACGGAGATTTATATTGTTATTATTATTATTAGTCCACTATACTCATACTGTTCCGCTGCATTGTTATTGGTATGTGTAACTCTGATAAATGCGTACGTATAATCGAATATTTTGTAAAACAGCTTTATAAACTGTATATTTGATTATTATATTTTATCCTTCCGCTGTGAGATTCCATTTTTTTTTTATTTTTTTCCCGTTTTTCTTATTTACCCCATAACAATCCGCCCTTCCGAACGGTTTGAATTGGCACGTGTGTCGATTTAAAGCGTGCGAAAAGGCGGGACATTACAATGTGGTATCAGAGCTTTGGTTTAGCGATAAACCTTAGCTTTGTGGGGTCTGACTCTTTATTAATAGGGTACTAATACCCTATGGGAGTCGCTGAGTATATATATGAGAGAGCGTATTTGTTAGTGTTATAAAGAGTTTTAATATTGTGTTAATCTGTTCCATTTTATATTTATAAATTCTGGTTGATGCATGGGATGTTGTGACATCAATAGGGATTTCTAAACACTTAATAAGACAGACTAACATAATATTTCTTTTAATATAGGTGAATGAAATAATTTTGCCTATTATATTTTCTATATATAAAGTAATAAATTTTATAAAGATTATAGTCGGTTGTAATATATTGGTTGTTAGGTAATGGAATTTATAGATAATAGTTGAAATAAGATTTGAAATGAAATAAATATTGGAAAATTTTAGAACTTAATTTCCGAGGTTTTGAAAATTTCTTTTGAATGATCTTGAAATATAATAATAATTTTATTAGAAGTATTTTCTGATATAAAAATTTCAATATAATTTGAAAGTATGGTTTTAAAGAAATTCTGGAAAGATAAAGTTGTACTCCCCTCTCTATCGTTGGAAAATAATTTCGGTGATGAGTGCACGCATCATCGACATTCATTTTCGAGTTTCGAAGTGGGAAGACCACTGAAGTGTTTTACTGCAGAGTTGTTTGATAAAAAAATATAAATTTTAAATTGTTTTAAATATGATTTGATATATAAATTTGTAAGTGTATATTTATCTGTTACTTTAAAATGATTCTGAATAAAGGCCCGGTATTTAATTCCTAAGTTTCCGTTAATTAATAGTTTCAATGAGGGGTAGTAAAATGGGAGTCAATTAATAATTGGAGCCTTTAATTAAAATAAGTAATTTAATGATAGGTTATGAATGAAATTAAAGGTAATTTGAAATTGTAACTTAATAAACAAAGGACGTAATTATTGAACATTAGAATAAATTAAAATAAATGAGGTAAAACTTGTATAAGTTCATTTGCATTCTTTAAACATATATACAACTTGCCAAAGGATGTAAAAAGTTGAAATGTTAATAAGAAGATGTAATAGTTATTATACAAGTAATAAATTTGAGGTAATGAAAGAAATCAATAAAATTCTTTAATAAATAAAAATTGGGTGGTAGTTGTTAGGAACTTAAGTAAAATTGAAAGACTCTTAATTAAAAACAAAGGTAAGTATTATAACTGGAATTTAGTAATAAACGAAAGAAATAAATGGAATTAAGTAGGTAATGAAAGTATCCAATAAATTTCTTTTATCTATAAGAATTGATGTTATAAAGCTATAGATTTAAGTTGTAATTGAAATGCTACTAGTTTAATAGAAATTTAAGTATTATGAATAAGTACGAATTGAATGAGATTGGAATCAAACAATAGATGGAATGCAATAAAAGAAGCTTACATGACCTGAATAAATAAAAAATGAATAGAATTAATAAGAATAAACTAATCGTTGTTGTTGTTTTGGCTTATGGTTGTCTGGGTAAGGATACTTTAAAAATTGTTGGATGAATGGATAATCTATTCAGTTTCACCTAAGACTGTTGAGTGAAGGGTACACTTAGTAGTTATTTTTCATTCCATACAATTTTAAAGTCTGAACCCGAACAATTATTTGTTTTATTTGTTATGAATGAATGATTGATTTGTGTTGGTTTCTATATGATGTTTGTATACCTGGTTGCAAGTGATTGATATTTGTATTGATTTGGTTGTTTATAATTAAAACCACTTTAAATATTTCACTCTATATAATTGTTAACCCTTTTAGATTATATAAGTGAAATACAGGTTATGGAAGCAATTACTACTGCATTTGGTTTCATAATATAAGCGTTATTGCCCGACAAATAGGTACGTTTTCGGATTACGGTTTATAGCGTTATTATATTATTTTTCCAAGTTAGGACATATATTATTTTGAAAATATAAGCTGTATATTGTATTTCGATATTATATTTTCTTCCGAGCCTCTCCGTACAAAGGAAACTCTGTCAAAATTTTCCGTAAAAATTATGGACTTACAAATTTTGAAAATATTTTCCAAACTTTATTGATTTAAGTATAAAAAGATATAATAATTGTAAATTTGTATATTTTGTTTAAAGTAACAATTTTTTTAAATTTAATTGTTACAAAATTTATGTTTTGAATAAGATACATTGAATTCTTAATTCCTCTTTTCCCTTCTTTTCCTTTTCGGGGACGAAAAGTTTTGAGTGGGGGAGAGTGTAACGACCCGTAAATTTCGTTAATTAAATTTGTCATTTTAATAAGATATTGGAATCAAATTTAGGAAGAAAATGAAAAAAATTTATAATTAATAATGAAGCTGTGATAACCCTGATTTTATGAGCAACTTTATAATTTAGATTAGTTCATGTTTGCTTAAAAATTTTGCATTGAAAAATAAACTGTTTTGCAAGTGTATGGTTTAAATATGAATGTATACACAAGATCGTGCACACATATGCATATATTCTTCTGCATAATGAGATAGGTATAAATTAATCTATAAATTAGAGTAAATAATTTAGATATACATATTGGGTGGAAGACATGATTATGTCTTTAATAAGTTTGACATAAAAGAAAATAAATATAGACGGAAATAATAAATACCTGTAGAAAAACGTTAGACAGTTAAAATTATTTACATAAAAAGAAAATAAAGACTTAGGAAAAAATTAAGCACACATATGATATGCATGTGCATAGGCAAGTACTACTGGTAGAAAACAAAGCTTGCATGGAAATGGTATGAATCTCTAAATAAACACTTTATCTATTTTCAGTAATTCCCTTTGCTTAGGAAAAATTAAAGTCATGAAGATAACATGACCCGGGGTAAGATTAAAAATAATAATAATAAGGTTGATTTTCTGAAAAGTATAACAAGGACCACATACCCTTTTCTTTTTATGAATCAAGTGTAAGGCAAATCAAATTATGGGGTAAAACTGAAATTGGGTAATTTCATAAAACCCTAGTAACAGCCAGGGTTTATATAAGGAGGCTTAGTGTAGTGAGATCATACACATTTTGCTCTTCATAACCTAAAGGAAAAATAAAAACATAAGTAAAAAAAATAAGGAGCACCAGTTAATAGAGCTAGAGGAAGGCAGAGGATCAAAAGAAAAGCTTAAGAAAAAGGAGTTAAGGGGAGTAACCTCACTGAAAACTTTGGCATTAAGTCCTGAATATTGAGGCAACCTATTTGAATTAATAGTTCACTTTAGCAAGTTATGTTCATTTTATGATTTAATGATTTGGGTTTGTTAATGATCTGTTCAAGTGTAAAACCTTTCATAATGATTCATTCAAAATAATAAGAGTCATGGATTTCATGTTTGAAATGTTTAACTGTGCCGTGAATTATCTTTGAGATGGAATGATTTCTTTTTATGGGTTTTCTTCATAAAGTTATTTATTAAATCTCAGGGTTCATGTTGTGAATTTATGGTCTAAAATGGAAAGAAGTATGGGGCTGCAACATTGTGTTGTTGCTTATGTCTCATGTTAACTGAATTAAAGAGAAAAAAAATATAGAAGTGCAATGTTATACATGTGCTGAACTTCTATGATTTTATGAACCATTTAAATTAGAGCTTAAACTTGTGGTTTAGCCAGATCTAAAGATTAATAAAGATCTGACTGAACTAGAGGTAAGAGGAGATAACCAATAAACTAGTTATGACCATATGTTTATGACTTGATTCATTGAAACCCACAGGCAAAATAACATACTAAGAAACCACATCTGTTTTCATTATTAAATGCTTACTTCTGAGAATTTGATTTAATAATCTTTGGATGAATACATGTTGGTTGAATTGTTTATTTTCTCTGATTGAAAAGTGAATTGCAGAGGGGATTAGCATAATTATGACAAAGGGAAAATAATACTTAGTAATTAACTTAGGACTTTGGGTCTTAGGGCTACAAAAGATGGCTTGGCAAGGTGAATATTGCAAGCTCACACATGGTATGTTTATACCCAGGGGCCTGAGTGTGCTGGGTTAACAGAGAGATGTCCCAGGAAGTGTGTGGTTTAACATGAGAAAGTAGCTAAAGACCATATGACACTTGATAATGAACAATAGAAATAGGTTCAGGTGAGGCTTGGGTGAAGTCCCTGATGGCCAGTAAGTTTGTAAAGGGGGTTTGATGACTAAATTGATGATTGCATGGGTTAGTTTAGGATGTTTTATTGGTGAATCTTATGATTGTTTTCTCTGAACTAAACCACTTGGATCATGCATAATTTGTTTTGCTCTGATATGAATGCACAGGGCTTACAAAAACATGCACAAAAAATGACACTGAATTTCTTAATTCATTCAAAGTATTTAAATATAAATAAATTTATATAAAATCATGTTTTCAGGTAGATTACTCATACCAGACATTAGTCCGACCCTTGTGTGTTTATGCACCATTGGGTGTCTCATATTTGTATGAGGAAGTTAATGGTGATTGTGAAGGTAAATAAGCATTTCACTGATCAAGCTCTGGATGTATTAGCTGCTTAAGAATTGGATGCTATAAATACAGATTTACCGAAGTTAAAATAGAAGTTTAAGTCAAATTTATGTTGTACTATGTTGTTAAAGTTGCTTAGAAAGGAACTAAAGTATGGTTGTTTTCTGTTTTGTAAGTATTGAACTAATATGGGTGTTTTAGTTGAACTTGTGAGTTGCTTGTGAAAATAATGCTTTTCTGAGTAATGTAGTTTCCTTTCTTAGCTTCAGAATGATTTAATTATAGTAGTAGAAAATCTGAGATGGCAAGCATGTAAGAACTGAATGAATAAACCAGTATTTGATATGAGAAATTCATGTTTAAAGATGATGTAAAAATTTGGCAAATAGATGTTTTGAATCACCATGGGAAGAACCCAGAATAACATACACTTTGTTTAAAAATGAATGCAAGATGAAAGGATAACCTGACCACTTTACTGAGCCTGGGTTCAACCACTCTCAAATGCTTTAAACTCAATTTGCAGTGGAGCTAATAACTCAAATATAGGGAAGGTTTAATTATTTCTAAGTTAAAAAAAAATTAGACACTAAATATTTTCCAGTGAATATATATATGTACAGGAACATGCACACACATACACCATTTAAAAGCACAGTTCATTCAGAAATAAAACTACGGGAAACACATACAAATGCTAAGTTTAGAAGGCACAACATCAATAGTGAAGCAACAATAGGTAAAGCTGGGAAAAACAGAACTTTTAGGAGCATTATTGCTATGCAGAAATTATTGATGATTTTCAAAACAAATTTCTACTTCAAAATTTTTGTACTATGATTTAAGTAGCAAATAATCTACATATCTTCATATATGTAGGTTTAGATAATTTGAACACAACAATATTTTTATATTGGCTTAAAGATCCTGGTTAGGAGAGAAGTTTGTGAATAATATTCTCTTGATAGATGACCACTGTATATACATACTTTAATTTTTTTTTTTAGGATAATAAAGGGGGTCATTTCATTTGGTATCAGAGCTATGTTGTTAAATAACATAGCAAAATTTTGGATGAACTTGTTTGTATTGAATGTATGAAAGTGTTGACTGCCTTGGATGCTTTGTTTCGTTAATACCTACACTAACAATATCTGTTATGACTGAATAGCGATAGATTGAAATGAATTAATTTATAGAATATTAGACAAAATGGACCAACCTAAGTGTCATATCCATAGAGCTATGGTAAGTCCCAGACATCAAAATGTAGGAACAAGTGACCCACCCATGGTGAATATGCAAGAATTCATGAGAGCCATAAGGGATGGAGTAGGCAACAGGCAGGAAAATCCACATGAGGAGCTTTCCAAACTACTTAAGACTTTTACCAATCTGGGAGGCAAAACTTTTGATGGTACAGAAGGGATTATGGGAGTTCTAAATTGGCTCAGAATTTTGGATAGGATCTTTGCAGATATGCAAGTTGAAGACCAAAAGAAGTGACAAATAGCATCCAGACAATTGAGAGGAGCAGCTTTGGATTGGTGGGAGGTTATCATAGCTGGAAGGCCTGAAGGAGAGGTAACATGGAATCAATTTAAAGAAATGTTGGAAGGGAGGTTTATACCTGCATCAGCCAAGGAGTCTTTGCTAGAGGAATTCATTAAATTAAGGCAGGGGAATATGAGTGCCACTGAGTACACACAGAAGTTTGAATCATTAGCAAAGTATGGTGCAGTGCTTATCACAACTAAGGAAGCTAAAAATGGCAGATATATTCAAGGACTGAACCCTAGCCTTAGTAGAGCTATGCTGCCATACAAGGACAGGACATTTGATCAAGTTTTGGATCTGACTTTGAGCATTGAACAACATGACAAAGCTAGAGAAAATTTCAGGGCATTCAAGAATAACCAAAACAAGAAAGGAAAGGGTAAGTTTCACCCTTATGATAAAAAGAATACAGACATAGCTTCCAACAAGAAACCAGAAGAAGTCAAGACTACTGAAATTAGGAAAAAGATTACTTGTTATAACTGTGGTCAAGAGGGGCATATGAAGAATAGGTGCACAAATGTCAGGCCAGCATCCTTCAATTGTTACCATTGTGGAAAGGAAGGTCACATAAAGAGGAATTGTCCAGATTTTAAGCAAGGAAAAATAGGAACTTTGGAAGGGAAAGGCAAAGCAACCGAGGGATCAAATGTTGAGAATCATGGCCAAGTTGAAGGTACTTTGCTTATTCACTCAATACCTTTTGCAGTAATGTATGATACTGGGGCTACACACTCATTATTTCCCATGATATTGCACAACAATTAAAATTGAATTGTATGATTATTGATAAGCCACTGCTTATTAGAAGTCCTATAGGTAGTTCATGTGTTCTGGGTATGATGTGTATGCAGCTGGAATTAAATATAGGGGATATGTGTTTAATTCAGACCTATATGTGTTGCAATATCCGGGCATAGGGGTTATTCTAGGAGTTGATTGGTTGAGAAAATATAAAGCTATTATAAATATGGAAACATCCACCATATCATTGAAAATTCCTGATGGAAAAAGGGTAGTTGTTCTTTGTGAGACAAACAAGAATAGAAATATAGCCACCCTTGTTACCTTGTCTAATGAGAAACCCATGCCCGCACTAGAAGAAATCCCCATAGTAAATCAATATACTGATGTGTTTGGTGAGATTAGGGGAGTTCCAAACCACAGACCAGTTGAGTTTTCAATTAGATTAATTCCAGGAGTTAACCCAGTAGTTAAAAGACCAACCCGAATGGGGCCTAAGGAGTTGATAAAACTGAAAAAGCAACTGGTTGAAGTAGAAGAAAAAGGCTTCATTAGACCCAGTAGCTCATCATGGGGAGCACCAGTAGTCTTTGTTTGGAAACAAGATGGATCCCTCAGATTATGCATTGACTATAGGGAGTTAAATAAAGTCACAGTTAAAAATAAATACCCCTTACCAAGAATTGATGATCTTTTTGATCAATTAAGTGGTGCAAAAATATTTTCTAGACTTGATTTAGCTTCAGGATTTCATCAGATGAAAGTAGAAGAGGAAAGCATTAAATATACAGCTTTCAACACCATATATGGGCTTTATGAATTTTTAGTAATGCCATTTGGCTTGACAAATGCTCCTTCCTATTTTGTTGATTCGATGAATAGGATTTTTAGAGAATACCTGGATAAATTTGTATTGATATTTTTTGATGATATACTAATTTATTCTAAGTCAGTTAGAGAGCATGAGAATCATTTGCATATGGTACTCCAGAGACTGAGGCAAGAAAATTTGAAAGCAAAATTTTCAAGATGCACTTTTTGGCAAAACGAAGTAAATTTTCTAGGACATATTATATCAGAAAAAGGAGTATCTGTGGATCCCAATAAGGTCACTGCAGTTCAAGCTTGGAAAAGGCCTACTAGTGTCACTGAGGTCAGATCATTTATGGGAATGGCTGGTTATTACAGAAGGTTTATAAAAGATTTTGCAAAAATTTCAATCCCATTAACCAGATTGACTAGGAAAAATCAAGTATTTGCTTGGACTGAAGAATGTGAAAAGGCCTTTGGGAAATTAAAGGAAGCACTAATACAAGCTCCAATCCTCAAAGTAATGAAAACTTGGTGGTGTATACTGATGCAAATGGACAAGGGTTTGGGCAGTATTGATGCAACAACATCAAGTGATAGCTTATGCCTCTAGGAAGTTGAAACCCAGTGAGGTAAGATATGCTACACTTGACCTTGAATTGGCTGCTATAGTGTATTCTCTTAATTTATGGAGACACTACTTGTTAGGGGCAAAATTTGAAGTTTACACAGACCATAAGTCACTTAAATATTTATTTTCAAAAAAAGAATTGAATATGAGGCAGCAAAGGTGGATTGAACTCCTAGCCTCATATGACTTTGAAATATTATATACCCCTGGTAAGGCAAATAAAGTAGCAGATGCTTTAAGTAGACAACATGCTAATGTAGCTAGATTAATGATAGAAGAGTTTAACACCTTATCACTGTTGATTGACTCAGAGGTAGAAAGTGAAAATGTAGAAAATATGAGCTAATGCAGTGAGAATGTAGAAATGGGAAAATTAGGTTTTATCACTCTGGGGTCAGAATTGAAGAATAAAGTTGTAAAGCTACAAGACCAAGATCCATTTTTATTTGAAAAGAAAACTCAGATATTAAATGGTGAGGTAGTGGAAGGTTTTCAGTTGAATGAACAAGGCCATTTGGAGAAAAGAAAAAGAATATGTGTTCCAGCAATTGATGAGTTGAAGCAAGAAATCTTGGATGCTTACCACAAAAGCAAATATACCATACATCCAGGAAGCACAAGAATGTATCATAACCTTAAGAGGGATTATCGGTGGAATGGTATGAAGAGTGAGTGGCAACCTATGTATCAAAATGTATGGTTTGCCAACAGGTGAAGGCTGAATATCAAAAACCATCAGGGATGCTTCAACCTTTGCAAATACCACAGTGGAAATGGGAAGACATATCCGTGGAATTTATTGATGGTTTGCCTAGAACTAGGAGGGGAAATGATAGTATTTGGGTTGTGGTTGATAGGCTAACCATGTAAGCCCACTTTATACTAGTAAAGTCAGAAAGGAATGCATGTACACTAGCCCAATTGTTTATTAAGGAAGTAGTCAGGTTGCATGGGATACCAAAGACTATAGTAAGTGACAGACATACCATCTTCACTTCAAAATTTTGGCAGGGTTTTCACAAGGCAATGGGGACTGATTTATGCTTAAGCACAGCATACCATCCTCAATCTGATGGCCAAACAGAAATTGTAAATAAATTGCTGGAAGACATGTTAAGAGCTTGTGTATTGGATTGGGGAGGAAGTTGGGAGGATCATATCTTTTTAGCTGAATTTGCATACAACAATAGCCATCACAGCAGCATAGGCATGGCACCCTTTGAGCTCTCTATGGGAGACCATGTTTATCACCCTCAAGTTGGCATGAATCCGGGGAAAAAGTGGTCTTAGGACCAGAAAATGTGAAGGAAACTTCTAAAAAGATAGCTTTGATTAGAAAAAGAATTGCTTCTGCCCAAGATAGGCAAAAGAAATATGCAGATCAGAGGAGAAAGGCAGTACAATATGATGTTGGAGATTATGTATTTATTAAAATATCACCCATGAAAAAAGTTCTAAGGTTTGGGAAACAAGGAAAGTTGATTCCTAGATATATAGGGCCATATAAAATTTTAGAAAGAATAGGAACTGCAGCCTACAACTTAGAATTGCCAGAAGAAATGAGAGCAATGCATGATGTTTTTCATGTATCTCAGTTAAGAAGATGGGTTCATGATGAAGGGACAATTCTAAAAACCCCCAAGGATGTACAGATTAATCCCATAATGATCTATGAAAAGGAGCCAGTAGGCATAGTTGCAAGAGAAATCAAGAAATTGAGAAACAAAGAAATTAAATTAGTGAAAGTGTGATGTAGTCTTGACCCAAATGATTGCACATGGGAAGTGGAGGATAAAATCAAAAATGATTATCCACAACTGTTGGATTAAAATGAAAAGTGTGTATATATATATATATATATATACTGATGGATGATTTGATTGAATATGCATTGTGAATTTTTGTTTTGATATGCATAAAGTTAAATAAGTGATTGGTTTGAAAATGGTTAATTTTCTGGATTAATGATAATTGAGCTAAGTATGAGAGAATTGTGGGACACAATTCCTAAAAGGAGGGGTATATGTGATAACCCTGATTTTATGAGCAACTTTATAATTTAAATTAGTTCATGTTTGCTTAAAAATTTTGCATTGAAAAATAAAATGTTTTGCAAGTGTATGGTTTAAAT
Organism: Allium cepa; assembly: GCA_030765085.1. Classification (NCBI taxonomy): domain Eukaryota; kingdom Viridiplantae; phylum Streptophyta; class Magnoliopsida; order Asparagales; family Amaryllidaceae; genus Allium; species Allium cepa. Next base: position 551,360,869 of record CM060934.1, on the reverse strand, counting down.
ATGAATGTGTACACAAGATAGTGCACACATATGCATATATTCTTCTGCATAATGAAATAGGTATAAATTACTATAAATTAGAGTAAATAATTTAGAAATACATATTGGGTGGAAGACATGATTATGTCTTTAATAAGTTTGACATAAAAGAAAATAAATATAGACAGAAATAATAAATACCTGTAGAAAAATGTTAGACAGTTAAAATTATTTACATAAAAAGAAAATAAAGACTTAGGCAAAAATTAAGCACACATATGATATGCATGTGCACAGGCAAGTACTACTGGTAGAAAACAAAGCTTGCATGGAAATGGTATGAATCTCTAAATAAACACTATCTATTTTTAGTAATTCCCTTTGCTTAGGAAAAATTAAAGTCATGAAGATAACATGACCCAGGGTAAGATTAAAATAATAATAATAAGGTTGATTTTCTGAAAAGTATAACAAGGACCACATACCCTTTTCTTTTTATGAATCAAGTGTAAGGAAAATCAAATTATGGGGTAAAACTGACATTGGGTAATTTCATAAAACCCTAGTAACAGCCAGGGTTTATATAAGGAGGCTTAGTGTAGTGAGATCATACACATTTTGCTCTTCATAACCTAAAGGAAAAATAAAAATATAAGTCAAAAAAAATAAGGAGCACCAGTTAATAGAGCTAGAGGAAGGCATAGGATCAAAAGAAAAGAAAAGCTTAAGAAAAAGGAGTTAAGGGGAGTAACCTCACTGAAAACTTTGGCATTAAGTCCTGAATATTGAGGCAACCTATTTGAACTAATAGTTCACTTTTGCAAGTTATGATCATTTTATGATTCAATGATTTGGGTTTGTTAATGATCTGTTCAAGTGTAAAACCTTTCATAATGATTCATTCAAAATAATAAGAGTCATGGATTGCATGTTTGAAATGTTTATCTGTGCTGTGAATTATCTTTGAGATGGAATGATTTCCTTTTATGGGTTTTCTTCATAAAATTATTTATTAAATCTCAGGGTTCATGTTGTGAATTTATGGTCTAAAATGGAAAGAAGTATGGGGCCGCAACATTGTGTTGTTGCTTATGTCTCATGTTAACTGAATTAAAGAGAGAAAAAATATAGAAGTGCAATGTTATACATGTGCTGAACTTCTATGATTTTATGAACCATTTAAATTAGAGCTTAAACTTGTGGTTTAGCCAGATCTGAAGATTAATAAATATCTGATTGAACCAGAGGAAAGAGGAGATAACCAGTAAACTAATTATGACCATATGTTTATGACTTGATTCATTGAAACCCACAGGCAAAATAACATACTAAGAAACCACATCTGTTTTCATTATTAAATGCTTGCTTCTGAGAATTTGATTTAATAATCTTTGGATGAATACATGTTGGTTGAATTGTTTATTTTCTCTGATTGAAAAGTGAAATGCAGAGGGGATTAGAATAATTATGACAAAGGAAAAATAACACTTAATAATTAACTAAGGACTTTGGGTCTTAGGGCTACAAAAGATGGCTTGGCAAGGTGAATATTGCAAGCTCACACATGGTATGTTTATACCCAAGGGCCTGAGTGTGCTGGGTTAACATAGAGATGTCCCAGGCAGTGTGTGGTTTAACATGAGAAAGTAGCTAAAGACCATATGACACTTGATAATGAACAATAGAAATAGGTTCAGGTGAGGCTTGGGTGAAGTCCCTGATGGCCAGTAAGTTTGTAAAGGGGGTTTGATGACTAAATTGATGATTGCATGGGTTAGTTTAGGATATTTATTGGTGAATCTTATGATTGTTTTCTCTGAACTAAACCACTTGGATCATGCATAATTTGTTTTGCCCAGATATGAATGCACAGGGCTTACAAAAACATGCACAAAAAATGACACTGAGTTTCTTAATTCATTCAAAGTATTTAAATATAAATAAAGTCATATAAAATCATGTTTTTAGGTAGATTACTCATACCAGACATCAGTCCGACCCTTGTGTGTTTATGCACCATTGGGTGTCTCATATTTGTATGAGGCAGTTAATGGTGATTGTGCGGGTAAATAAGCATTTCACTGATCAAGCTCTGGATATATTAGCTGCTTAAGAATTGGATGCTATAAATACAGATTTACAGAAGTTAAAATAGAAGTTTAAGTCAAATTTATATTGTACTATGTTGTTAAAGTTGCTTAGAAAGGAACTAAAGTATGGCTGTTTTCTGTTTTGTAAGTATTGAACTAATATGGGTGTTTCAGTTGAACTTGTGAGTTGCTTGTGAAAAAATGCTTTTCTGAGTAATGTAGTTTCCTTTCTTAGCTTCAGAATGATTTAATTATAGTAGTAGAAAATCTGAGATGGCAAGCATGTAAGAAGTGAATGAATAAACCAGTATGTGATATGAGAAATTAATGTTTAAAGATGATGTAAAAATTTGGCAAATAGATGTTTTGAATCACCATGGGAAGAACCCAGAATAACACACACTTTGTTTAAAAATGAATGCAAGATGAAAGGCTAACATGACCATTTTACTAAGCCTGGGTTCAACCACTCTCAAATTCTTTAAACTCAATTTGCAGTGGAGCTAATAACTCAAATATAGGGAAGGTTTAATTATTTCTAAGTTAAAAAAAAATTAGACACTAAATATTTTCATGTGAATATATATATATATATATATATATATATATATATATGTATGTACAGGAACATGCACACACATACACTATTTAAAAGCACAGTTCATTCAGAAATAAAACTTTGGGAAACACATACAAATGCTAAGTTTAGAAGGCACAACATCAATAGTGAAGCAAAAATAGGTAAAGCTGGGAAAAACAGAACTTTTAGGAGCATTATTGCTATCCAGAAATTATTGATGATTTTCAAAACAAATTTCTACTTCAAAATTTTTGTACTATGATTTAAGTAGCAAATAATCTACATATCTTCATATATGTAGGTTTAGATAATTTGAACACAACAATATTTTTATATTGGCTTAAAGATCCTGGTTAGGAGAGAAGTTTGTGAATAATATTCTCTTGATAGATGACCACTGTATATGCATGTATGTAAACAAACATATATGCATATATTTGTTGTCCCTTTATATATGTATGTATGTATGTATACATGCGCGCGCACTTGTGCAGATTTGAAGATTTTATAATTTGTAAATATTTGATTTGGATTTGAAATTAATAATAATGGTTTATTTTGATAATTTTATTGTTAATTTCTATTGATGTAGTCATTTGTTTAATAATTTTATTGTCAATTTCTATTGATGTAGTCATTTTTTTAATTCTAGATCTGATAGTTAATTTATTATTTTATGTATATTTATTTAAATATCAATGTTAATTTACATTTATTCATATTTGGTTTTCTATTTTGAAGCAAATATATATGCATACTTACACACACACATGTAGTTATTGTTTTAATTGTAGATGTAACGACCCGTCAATTTTGTTAATAAAATTTGTCATTTTAATAAGATATTGGAATCAAATTTAGGAAGAAAAGAAAAAAATTATAATTAATAATGAAACGAATGTTTAAAATTGTTAATTCAATAATATTTTATGAGTTAATATTGAAAAAATTTAAAATTCGCAATTTAATAATGGAATAATAACTAAATTAAAATGAAACAATGTTAATACGTGTTAATTGTCAACAATCTAAATGAAGCTCCAATTCATTGTATTTAAACATGCTATGCTTAGTTATAAAATTTAATAAGTAATAAAACGTAAGCATTTGATTATCGTATTAAATAGATAGTAAATGGTAATTGAAAGATCAGTTTTATATAAGGGATTATAATATTTGTGCACTGATTTTAGTGGAATGTAAAAGGTAGAGAATAAATTTACAAATGTTATAAAATGGAAAATGGCGACAACTATTGTTCGTTACCAATGTATTTAATCAATAGCAATTAATTATAATTAAACATTACCTTATGTAAGTTAAGATAGTAACTGAAGATTTTGAATGTAAGATCAATAGAAATGTTGATTTTATGCATAGATGGCAAGTGATTTAAAAAAATTTGAAACCAAGATAAATAAATGAATTGGGATATTAAATGTGTATAAGCGACTAAATTTCGGTAAATGAAAATAAAATAGAAAAATAAGTTATTTTAAAGGTAGTAATCGATAAATTGGGAAATTAATTCAAAGGTTATATTAATTAAGGAAATTATACGTATTAAATTTCAACTTGATTTAATCAATGCAAAATTAAGTAATTATAATAAATTGTAGTTAGTAATTAAGGATGAATCTGAGTAAAATTTGGCATTGAAGATAATTATAAAATTTTACCCATTCATCTAATTTATTTAATTAAATCTAAATTAATGGCAACATTGTTGTTATTAATAGTTGTAAGTGAATTTGAATGTTAAAGGATAACAATTATTTAGGTTAACCATTTCTTTAGTATGTTGCATAAAATTTGGAAATCAAATTCGAAATTTAAGAAAGTTAGGTAGTACGTTATTGGGAATTAAATGATTTAATACGTTAGTGAAATGTATTATGATTCAATGTTATTTATACCCATAAAATGTCTATTTATTGAATAGCAAATTTTTTAATTCAATAAACGAATTTATTGAGGTTTCAATTTCTAATTAATAACATTTAATGTGGATTCAATTACAATTAATTGACTTAAATTATGCAGTTAGGGTAGATTTGATTTGTTATTGAAGATGGTTTTAAGATGTAATTTATGATAAGCCTATTTACTTTATGAAATTTGTTTGATTTAAAGATTTGGAAGCAAGATTTATTATTTGGATTGAAGTGTAAAATTCAATAAATTGAATTTATTGCAAATAAATGAAATTCAACATTTATTATTACGTTAATTGAAACTAGATGTAATTGGAGGATATTGTTACAAATGATTTTAAATCAAATATTGATTTCATCAGGTGTTTTAAAGGAAGTACGTTGAATACAAGAATGGAAATAAAGATTTACAAATTATTGAGATTCGAACTATAATAATTGGATTTAATTGCAATAAAATGAAATTTAATATTTAGATATTATGTAAATATAAATTTAGACGAAATTTGGAGATATTTACGTAATAGAGTATGAATCCAATGTTAGTCTCATCTATTGGATACTAATAGATTGAATAATTAAATGAAGGTCAATTAAAGGGATTTATTGCAAATTTAATTTATAATTTGTGAATGTATTGAAATTGAAATTTAACGATGAAATGAATAAATTTGTAAACTCTAAATTGACATCTAGATTTGGTTTAATTAATGTGAATGATTAAGAAAATAAAAGTGTTAAAGATTGTCAATTTTAGAATTTAAATAGGAAATTTGATTTAATTTAGTTTATTTTAAATTTATTTAATTAATAGAAAAATAGCCATTTTGGCCACTGACTCGGATTTCGACGAAACAAGTTTCATCGGATCCATAACAGTGAATTATTGTAGGATTTCAAGTTTCGTATAGATCGGACTTGTCGTTTGATCGTACGGACTCGAAACGCCTTGAAATCGATTTAATTGAAATCAATTGAAATCAATTTGGAAATATTGATTTGACCATAACTTCTTCATACGATGGAATCTGGACGTGAAACTTTTTCCATCATGTTTAAATATTTTAAAACATCTATTTTGATATATGGTTTGACCTAATTTCGTTCCGAAGTCAGAACGGACTTTTTGGGCCAATTATCGTTTAGCACGTTTATAATTCGAATCCATCTGTCTATTCCAACTTTATCTATAGATACCCTGCTAAACCCTAGCCTACGCCTATTTTCATTTGTCTGTACGTAAATGCATTCTATTCCTCCTCCTCAATGGCAGACAATTCTATAAACCCTATATCCAGTTTCGAAATTCAAAATCAAAGCGAAAATTCAAACTTCACAAACCCTATCAAATTTTATATCAATTTGACGCACTCAATGAACGCAAGTCAGATCCGCTGTCTGTTTTTCGATTTGAAGTCCTTTGTGATCGGAATTCAAGGAATCCTTATCGGCCGTTCGTTTGGGGTTTGATCGGCAGTCACGATTCGCTGATTCAAGGTTATGGGCACGTAGAGGGAGGCGCTGGGAGTTCATCTGTGCAGATGGGTTGGCGAATCGACGGTCAGATCGACAGAGATTTTTGGATTAGGGTTAATATATGGGGACGGTGGCTGCTTGCTCCATGATCGTTTGGAGCCGTCGCGTGGGGGGCCACGTGGCCGTGATGAGGTGCGGCGTCCTGGTGGTAGGCGCAAGCTCCCGGAGGCGGCGATCGACTTAGGAGGTGGCGGCCCGATTTAACCAAAGTCGCGATTTTAGGGTTTCTGTTCGCGTGCGTAAGGTTAGGCACGGCCTGGAAACGCATTCACGTGGGAGATGATTGATGTGGCATGTGTAATGAGTTTTGTTTCTATTTGTTTTAATTTAAATTTAAAATTTTCAACTGCTCAAACTGATATAAATTTTGCATACGAACTCGATTCACACGCGGTTTTCTCCGCTAGGTTCGTATTGGAATTACAGACGTTTTGGCACTAGTTTTGACGGATACTGAGACTGTCCAAATTTTAGGTTTAAATTGGATTTAAATTCAATTTAAATTCAAAAAGGTGAGTGTTTCAACCCACTCACAATTTCTAAAATTTCTTATGTCTATTAAATTGATATATGGTGTGATTTGAAATTTATTTATAAATTTTTGGCATGTTTTAATCATCATCTTAGTTAATTGCATTCATCTTGATTAAATTGTTATTTAATTTAATATTGCATATTACTGCCAGTTAAATTTATTTATTTTTGAATATAAACCTGCCAGTTAAATTGTTATCTATTTATTCATTGCATATAAACTGTCAGTTAAACAGTTATTTAAAATATTATTGAATTTAACTGCTATTTAACACCTGTTGTTTAATTTCCGTTATATATTGATGATACTACTTTATTTGGATGATGATTGTGATAAATAGTTGATGGTTGATATTGGATGAATGGATGCTGTATTTTATATTGAATAAATTGCACGTTATCATGCATTTCATGACATTCGGGATTGCGGTTTGAAATGATATACAACTGCATTTTTATTTTTAAATTGCGGATTGAAACGATAAATATCCGTATCACTTGACCATAGGATAGAAAATTATATACAGGCACCGCAGTATATATATATGTATATAATTATTTTTCAAAAATTATTTTCTATGGTTTTGGAAAGAATATGGTTTAATAAATATTAAATTTTGATATATATATAGTACAAATTCTTGAATTTCGCTATGTATAAATTTGTTTCGAATTTTAAAATAAGCTAAATAATGAAGTTGATTTCGTTTATATAGTATGGTTAAGAATATATTTGAAATTCTATTGTATATAGAGTTTATAATAACTCAAATAAAAGTAAGGTTGAAGATAAATGTGAATATGATTTGAATTTAAGTATTTAAGAATTTTCCTCAAAAATTTGTTTTGAAATGTAAATAAATTAAGATTTAAAGGGTATGATCTTATAACTTGATTTTTGATTTGAGGATTTAAACGAATATCAAATTTATTTAAAGAATATTATCAAGTTAATTTAATTAAAAGAACATCCTGTTATTGAGGTTTAAGGGTTTTACTTAAATAATATTTGTTTTATTAAGTAAATATTTCAAATTTAAATAATAGGAATTTGGATTTGATATATATTAAATTATCAAAGAATCTTTTTTTTGAAGTAGTGGAATATTTGAAGATTGAAATATACGAACTATAAACATTTGAAATATAGAATATTTAAGCTTTAAAATATATGGGAATTAAAATGGTTTATTTGGAGGCTCAAATTGATATTGAAAATTATTGTGAAATTTGAAGAAGCTGTTTATTTTATAAAGTAATATAATGTTTGAACCATTAAGTATTAAAAGTTATGTTTCAAAGCTATGGTTTCAAGGTATATATATTTGAAAAATATTATGAATCTGGGAAAGAGATATTTATAAAATAAAAATGATATCATATTGATTTGGGTTTTAAAAATATAAATGATATCGTATTTATATGGTTTGTAAGAGATATTATATCCTGGTTTAAAGTATAAATTATTTCGAAAACCACGGTGTTATAATAACTATTGGTTGTTAAAGAGACCGGGATCGGAAGTTGTCATACTCTCTGCCGACCCCAAAAACCACTTTAACAACCGTGTACGCGGTGGAGATTCCAGAATGAAGTAGGATGGTGGCGGCGTTTCCTTTAAGGTAAATACATAGACCCGACTCCCGTGAGTTGGCATAAGGTGGCTAAAACAGGAGCGATTCTCGGGCCAAGGGGTTTAGCGCCCTTTATCGGATAGTCCTCTTCGATGCTATACTCTGACTTTGGATTTATTCGGTGACCACTTTTACTTTTGATTTTATGGGGGAGTTTGTCCGAGGTGGGCGGTAGTAGCTACTACGCATTACCACCAGCCCGGATGCGTAATTGGTATATCTACCCTGGTATTGTCTAGTTGTGCCGTGTCACCAACCCTATCGTGCCTTGTACGAGTTTCTATTTGTGTCGTACCTATGGAGTATCCTTTGGTAGCCTTCCGATCAGGAGGTATTACGGTACTGTATAGACTATTGGCATTATTTGTGTTAAGGGCTATATGGATAACCCCTTAACGCTATTTAAAAGTAAGTTTATTTTACAATTAGACACTATTATAATAGCGAAATATACTACATAGTAAATAGTTTAACGGATCCTCAACAGATGTGAATCCCGAGCATCTTTTGAGTTACTGCACTTATATTTACTTCTGTTAATATAACTTACATAAGATCTTTTAGTTCTGACTCGAGTGTTTTGTCTTTTTAATTCGCTCGGGTCAGTCCGAGCGTTTTAGGATTTCGAAGACCTTAGCTCTAGAGGACGAAGACGAAGATTTATATTGTTATTATTATTATTATTAGTCCACTATACTCATACTGTTCCGCTGCATTGTTATTGGTATGTGTAACTCTGATAAATGTGTAAGTATAATCGAATATTTTGTAAAGCAGCTTTATAAACTGTATATTTGATTATTATATTTTATCCTTCTGCTGTGAGATTCTATTTTGTTTTATTTCTTTCTCATTTTTTCTTATTTACCCCATAACAATCCGCCCTTCCGAACGGTTTGAATTGGCACTTGTGTCGATTTAAAGCGTGCGAAAAGGCGGGATGTTATACTAGATCTAATAGTTAATTTATTATTTTATGTATATTTATTTAAATATCAATGTTAATTTATATTTCTTCATAATTGGTTTTTCTAGTTCGAAGCAAACATATATGCATACATACATACACACACACTTATTAATTTGAAAATAATTTTACAATAAGTGATTTTATTATATAAAAAAGAATTATACATGCATATATACATATGTGGGTATGTGTGTTAAGGGAAACTCATCTTAATGTATAAATATACATAAATCAACGTCCGAACCTTGTTTGATAAAACTTTTCTTTTGAAGTAAAAATGAAAGGTTATGGTTTTGGCAAATGAATAGTATTTGCAAAATCTCTTTATTTTTATATTAATTTTATTTTAAATCATTGGTATATACTTTATTTTAAATTTGTAGATCTAGATCTGCTTTTGTTGTATTATCAAATCAGATAACATGATATTTTGGAAACAAAATTTTGTATTTAGGTTTGTTGATTTGGTCAAAATCAAATTAGATTTATTTAGAGATTTAATTAATAAAACTTCAGAAATATTCATGTGTGTGTGTGTGTGTATTTGCAAGCGATGCTTTAGAAAACCAATGTGTATATAACGGGCGAATGTGTCCGTTGCGGTGTAAACCCCAACACCTAAACACATATAAGATTTATACAATTTGAAAAGTTTCACTTGCACTATTTACACTTAATTATATTTAGATATGCTTACAAAATATTCCAAGTAAGCTTTAAGAGAGAGAGAGAGAAACAAAATATTTCTTTTTTTAAACAAAATAAAACCTCCTCGTTCACTTAACAGAAATCGATTCACATTAAATGTATTCGATTAATAAGAATAATTAAATAAGGAAATATATATTCAGAATAAATTTTTATATTAAAACAACTAGATTGGATCTAGTGTTGAACATTTGACTTCATAGGCCTATGATGATTCAAATGGGGAATTTTTTTGAAGTTCGCCCATTTAACCCGCTTCCGACTGGCCCAGTTCCTTCAGTGATGTATGAGCCGCATGGTCTATGCAGTCTAAATTAGTCGTAATAAGGCTAACTAATTAAGCTTACTAATATAGCTGGTTTCTAGAAAAATAATGTTTAGGCTTGATTTTGGGTAATCAAGTACCCAACTCTCCTTGGCTATCTGCCTGGCCCTTAAAGTGAAATGAGCTCAAAGTTTGCACCTAATGGAAAAGACCCAATTTAAATTGGGCATTGAGCTAATTTTCAAAATTTTATTGAAAATTTAAAATGAAATTTAAAATTTAAAATTTAAATCTAACATAAGGAATACGTTATGAATGTTTTAATGTAATTTAAAATTTGTTTTGAAATTAAAATAAGATTTTAAATTTAAAAGTTAAATTTAAAAGTTAAATTTAAAATAAGAATTACATTATAAATATTATAATATGATTTTTAAAGTTTCTTTAAAAACAATATGTATTATAAATGTTATAATATAGTTTTTGAAAGTGCTTTGAAAATAAATAAACATATTTCAAAAAATTTAATATTTATCAATAAGATTAGTAAATTAAACAAATAAATTATACAGTTAGTAATTAAAATATATACATATACAATATATATATATATATATATATATATATTTATATATATACATATATGTTACATTATCTTAAATTGTTTAGGATGATGTAAGTACACATGTATACACAATAAATTTTTTCAAACTAGTCTTTAGTTAAATTATCTAATTATAAAAGTTAGCTAAAAAATAATAAAATACCTATATATGTGTGTGTGTATCCATTAATGTCATGGTATACATATTCAATAAAAATGTTTAGTAAAATGACATAAAACATAAAATTAATTAAATTAATTATTTAAGATATAACTAATGCAATGTACATAAGATTATTATATAATTTAATTAAATTATAAAGTTATATAATAATTAAACTTACATAATATGAATGTATAAAATCTAGTGGAACTGAAAAAATCAAATAAACTTAAGGGATAAATACATGTGTATATTACGTATACCGTAATTTTTTATGTGTTAGATGCTTGAATCACGAGGGTATCTCATGAGAAATATATTTATATTGGATAAGTCAATATCACTTAATATAATTTATTAAATATTATGAATCTTTAATATAAAGTTGTCCTCCACTATTTATAAATTAATAGATTGCTTGCATATTCTCCAATTATTAATATTCCTCAAGCTAGAGATGTTACGTATAGCACTATTAGTATATTGACTAGACGAGGTAAAATACATACATGTATTTGTTGATATTCCTCAAAGTACATGCATTATACATAGGCGTTCGTGAAATGGTGGGTATGAGTGAGCAATGTCTTTTGATTTGTTGATATTTCGCAATGTCCAGATGAGATTAGAATAAATACCATAGATTAGGAATTGTATTTAATGCAACTTGTAACGACTCATATTTTACATATCAAATTATCGTAAAATATTATTTTAAATTCATTTGAGGTCGTATGACTCTGCAACTTTGAAAAATGCTTATTAGTGACATTTCCTATCTTTAGAATTTTTTCGAACAATTTTAATCCTAGATATTTGTATCGACTATAACTTTTGGTAGAAGTTGAATTAGCGTTCGAGACTACTTCCCTTGGAAAAATATGATGGTTTCCCTTTCCGTAGAGTGGTTATAATATAGATTTGGAATTTATGGATGAGTGATATGGCTATTTGAAGATCGATAGTTTTTGAAGCAGCTTAGCGGGTAATTTTGGGGGCAAATCTGCTAACCCATTTTGGGTTTGGAGACCTTATTAGGCTAAACCATCATCCCCAAATCACTTGTACACCTTCTCACATAGACCTAAGCCACCATTAACCCTTCCTCTACCCAAAACATTCTCTTTTCTCCTCCAAATCAAGTCCAAGCCATATACTATGGTTAGATTAGCAAGGAGATTCAATAGAGATCTACACATCTACATTTTCGGGAAGATAAAATCTCATCTTTATTGTTGATTCTCGGATTTGCGTGCAAATCTCCATTTTTTGAGTGTTTGGTGAATGATTTATCATTTCTCACCATGTTATATATGTATCTTTAGGTTTTCACATGTTTCGGATTCATTTTTATAGCCAAAATTAAGTTTTAATGCTATTTTAAAACCTAACCTGTAGTAAAAACTTAAATAAATGGATTTTTGGTGTTCTACACATTAGATACACGATTGCCTTGATTGATGTTAGGTTATGATGTATACATCTTTTATGATGATTGCTGTGATTGATTGTGTATTTTAAATGTTTGAATGTTGTTTGGTACATGTATGGTATTTGTTGGTATGTTTATGTGGTTGAAAATGCTCATCGTACCGACTTAGGTTTAGGAAGCGTGAGTCGAACTTCGATGGGTAGGTTCTGGAACGCTTAGAGTCGTATCACTGCAAGCGATGCATAAGGGTCGAAATTTTGAGTGTAGGGATGCAATTGGAGCAATGTTAAAGTGCTGAAGTAGTTATAGATTTTGGTTCAGCGTGCTTGGTTCGACATAGGTTGGTTCGGGCTAGGCTTTGGTTCGGCAGAGTGGTTGGACCGGGGACGGGGCAAGAAACTCGGTTTGGTAGGTAGTGGTCCGAGTCTAAATGGCAGGAGCTACTTGGTGGGTAGTGGTTCGATGATTGGGTACGAAACTCGGTTTGGGGGGCCGAGCATGGAAGTCAGTTTGGTGGGGCTAGGGTTAGATCCTGGTTGGTGAAATTGGTTTGATCATGGGAACTTGGCTTGGCTTGGGTCGGTGTATTGCATGGTGCTTCGTGATTGGCTCGGTTCATGTATCTGTCTTGGCTCATGTAAATGTTAGATCGAACAGTGATTTAGTATGGGATTTGACTATAAACTTTGAGGCAAGACTTGGGGTTTCTTGGTGGTCTTGGAATTGGTTCAAGGTAATGATGGATGACCCTAGGATGGCTCAAGATGACTTTGGAATAGCAACTAATGAAGTACGGTGACTTCGACGACTCGATGTGGCAAGTGACTATTGCATCTGGTGATGAACCGAAAGGATGATTTCTGCGTGATAGCTCGTAGGGTAGAACATCAAGTTGTGATGCTCATGAGTAAGACAAGTAGCCTGAGTGTATCCATGTGTTTGGACGTCTACTCGTGTCCAATCCTTAGCCATCTACATGGGCATGAGTTGAGCGTCCATGAGGTAGTTCTACTATCGGTATGTGTGTTAAGGGATAAATGGATGACATTTTGGTTGTGCTGCTCATTGTTGGGATAGGGTAGGCTATGTGTACCTAAGGTAATCTGCGTGTACCATGTTTTGGACATCTACATATGTCTAGTTCTTTGCCATCTGCATGGGCAATGAGTTGTGCATCTAAGAGAGTTATCATGTATCTGAAGCACTTGAGTGAGAGATGCGATACTATGTGATGGACGTTATGTTTTCTTTGTGCTTGACATGCTATATGGTACCCCTATACCCATATTTTCCATTTGTGATAGTATTCTAACATATACTGTGTTTATGTGTCAACTCTTTGGATGCAGGGACGTGCTAAGTATAGTTTTTCATACCCTATAACCTATTTACTATATATGAGTTTTATAGTATTTTTGAGATGATGTATCGCTCACACTAGACTGCTGACTGACTCGAGGTTTTACGCTTTGCTTCTTGTTATCTTGGGTACTCTTTAATGAGTAGATTATGGATAACAAGTCTGGATATCGCATGGAGCTATATGGACATGAATATGAGGCTATGCTTTCATATATCTATACTTTGGAGCCTACTATCGCTTGTATTTTTTTATGTAGCATTATGGAGTTATGTTAGTACTTGTATTTTAAGAGATGGTTATAGAGTTTATTTTGGGAGATTTGGAATGTATAAACTATTTATTTCAGTTTTTGTATAGTCTATGAACCTAATACGCTCTGATGTTATTATTTATGGTTTATTTGATTATATCACTATCTTGCCTATTTACATTTATGTCACTATATTATATCTTTTCAGTATGTCATGAGATGTTTTACAGGTTCTGTGCTTGGATTTTTATTACTTTATATCCTTGGCTATCATTTTGCATCGGTACGTCCACAACACATTATACTGGAATATTGGGTATTGAAGATATAGGGCGGTCGACACATTTGGAATCAGAGTTTAGGTTTTGTAGACGACCTAAGTTGATACTTGGATCCATTAGAGATAAGGAAGGAGCTATCGCCTTAGAATGGTTCGAGTGATATATAAGAGAGCGTACTTATTATATTTTGGTTTTCAAAACTGTATAGTAGTGTGTATATAGTATAAGTCACCTTGCATTCATGGACACCGCTTATTCCTTGTAGAGAGACTAATCATTCTTATTACAACTTGTAAGAACGAGTGGATTAACAAGAAACCCTGCTAGGGACTCCGTCTATGGAGTTAAGGAAGGGGCGGGATCGGGGGCTGCTAATCTCGACTTGTAGAACATGTTCGCTAAGATGGTACGAAAGATGGTTCAGAACGTCGAAGTTACTCTTGCGGCAGCGATTGTGGTAGTGCCCCAATGCAAGCGTCGAGGGCTGACTTTGCCAAATCGAGTAAGCATTACTCTTCTTAGGGAGGAAAACCGTTTCTTGGAACAGAATCAATCATCAAAGTGCAAGATTGGGTGGACACCCACGAATGCATCTTTAAGGATATGGAGATAAAGGATGAGATTATGAGGAAGCTGGCCTCTAGACGGATTCAGGGATGAGCTATAGGGTGGTGGAACTCCATCAAGATTACTACTTCGAGAATCAGATTACCTGGGAGTAGTTTAAGGCGAGATTTGAATAGAAGTATATACCAACCGCCCAGAAGTCGGTTCTCTTTGGATAGTTTTCTGAACTAAGATAGGGGGATATGTCTGTGACGGAGTATGTGGCTGAGTTCCACATGCTATCGAAGTACGGTGTATATTTATCATTAATCCACTCAAGAAGAATGAGAAGTTCATTATGAGCATGGATGATTACCTTGGAGAGAAGCTTATAGGGCATATTAATGAGCCTTTTGAGAGGCCAGTGGAGAAGGCTCGTCGGCGTAAGAGTCTACATCCTAAGCCTAAGTGTAACAAACCCGCAAAGTTATCACTCTGATAAAATATATTTATTTTTAAAATTCTTTAAATAAAGGGCTGATAATAGAAGAAATGTTATTTCGAGTAACAATAATCTTACTTTGAATAGAATTTTACAAAAATATATTCCTTGAAATTTAAATCGATAAAATGGTCAAAAACCATTTTATCAATAAACAACTCTATAATCGAAAACGTCGCGCACAAGGCTGGATACATATGAGATTTTATAATTAAACAAGAAAATCAATCGAATTGTTTTTAAAAATAAAATGTGTTTATGACATCGTTATTTATGCCCTTATATTTAATAAATTGATTTATTAAAATTATTTAAGATTTAACGATTTAATAATTAATAATTATTTAATAGTTATTTTTAAAAGATAATAATCCATTATAAATAGTTAGAAAGTGTTAATAAATAATAGTTTTATAAAGACGTATAATTTATTTGAAAATATAAGAAAAAAAATCTATATCGGTTTATTGGTATAATAACAATTTTTGTAAACAATAATATTAATTTATATGGTTTTATAAATGAAATGTGATCATTTTAGTTTTTTAATAATGATAAAAAATTTATTTTCAAATTTTATTCACAAATATATGTATATAAATTGACAAGTGAACATGTGACAAATAATCGGTTTCTCAATTTTCATTGATTTAACGAACAAAAGTTCTTCGAAGTCATTTGAAATGTTGTTATCCTCCCTTGCACATACAAATACATGAATATACATGTCACATGCACATCATAACATATATATGTGTACATGAACACTTAAATATATACATATTACAAAATATTAAAACAATTTCCTAAAAACTTAATACTTAAGTAAACAAAAAGCAAACATCAACTCACTTTACAACGCCATCATCACCTTAATCATCATCATCACATGGGGTGTCGTGCATGTATAGGTGTGGGTCAATGGTAAAATGGTAATTCTACCATTAGATATTTTTTTCCAAATTTTCTCCTACAAATACCCATTCACTTTCTCTTATAAATACCCATTCACTTTCTCTTTTTTTCCACCATATTCTTATCATCTTATTCTCCACTTCAAGCTTCTTTTCATGGCTTTTATGCTTAATAAAATGATAGCAAAATATTTAACAAAAGAAAATTTAAATCGTATAATACATATAAGTTATCGATCCACTTCAAAACAAGCTCAATACTCCTTCATTCCTCTTCGTAAACCCTCGACCATCACCTCCATTCACCAAGGCCATAAGCTCCACCATCCACAAGGCTGGGCAGAGCACTCCTAAGGATCTCAAGCTTGATTTCAATAACTTTGATTCGATCGTAGCGGAGCTATAGCCAATTTTAGACTAGCTCATTGGAAAAAATGAAGATGGGAAACTCCTAAACTATTTTATTATATGCTATTGGATATTATATATGTTTGATTATGTTTGTTGATGATGATTGTTCAATATGAATGTTGAAGATATATGCAAGTCACGGAAATGCACGTCGATAAGCATAAAGGAAATCACGTTCCTTTATTAAACGAATTCGTGTATACGAAATGTTAAACCTCTTTAAAAAGGTTTAAAAATGAATTTGAAATGTTTTATAAACATATGAAAGTGTTTTGGTGAAGCTTAAAAGGTAATTGAAAATTTGTTCAAAAATAGGCGCGTAGCGTAACGACAGTTCGCAATTTCACGTCATAAAAATCAAATGAGTACATAGAGTAGAATTCAGTTCGAAATTCTTCAAGATAAGAATTTTTCGAACTACTATATTCATAGTTTTCAAATAATAAAGAAATTCGAGATTTTGATAAGTAAGTTCTGAAATATGAGCAAACTATTTTTTTGGAAAAATCGCGGTTTTGTAGTTCGAAATCCACAAAAAAATATCTTTAAGTATGATATTCTAAAATTGTTTAAAAATATGAAATAAATTATAAAAATCTTGAAAAATGTTTTAAAAGTGATTGGAGTTATTAAATGAAATTTCCAAGTGATAAAAATTCGTTTTGATCAACGTAGCTTAAAAATCATCTTCCGCCGCAGTTTTCTGCAGCACTTTTCTATAACTTTTGAAATATAGGTTTAAACGCAACCGTTCTTTTTCAAATATTTTGTAAATGTTTTCAAATGATTAATAAATTCTTTTAAAGATGATATGAAGGATTTATGGAAAGGTTAACTGTTAACTGATTTAGAGTCGATCAAATTACTTGACCATCTTATGTGTGTTAGAGAGATGATGTCTAGGCTTGAGTTTGGAAAACCAGTTTCTTGCTCTCCCTGACTATCTGTACTAGTCCAACTGAGGGAATAGTAAATTTGATTTACTCGGATCAAAATATTCCAAAAGTATAAAGGATATAATTGTCCAAATATAAACAACCTGGATTTTATGGACATAACCTTCTTGTACTCGGTGTTAAAGTGTGAAGGGGATGTTATCCCAACTTTTGGCAAAGTTGAGATATCCAAAATTTACTGGAAATCAATGATTGCTATTCATGAATATCAACCATGCATTGCAGGATAACCATGGATATCGATGAATTTTGTCCGAGTCCGGAACGGGCCACAATTGATAGGACACGACAAGAAAGATCATAGAAGTCTGCATTCCAAATTTCAAGTCAATCCGAGGTCGTATGCTCAAGTTATGATGGATTCAAGTTGAGAAAGATGGACATTGCTCTGTTCAAAACCATCACCCTACCTATGTTCGAACCCATCTGGTTCGAACCCAAGAAGTGAGGCCGCGCCTCGAATCCATACCCGTGTACCAAAGTTCGAATCGATGGAGTTCGCATCCATCGGTTCGACTCCACTTCGAACCCAACTAATTCGAACCCACAATGTTCGAATCGATAAGAAAGACGACGTTCGAATCCATTAGCTAGAACCTCGCCTCGACTCCATTAAGTAAACCCCCAAGATAGCCTTACTTCGAACCCATCAAAGAGCCATGCTTCGAACCCATCCGTGATATCATCTTCGAACCCATCCTGTGTAGCTTCATTCGAACCCACTGGGTCAACCAACCGCGATGACGTGTCTTCCATCGGTTCGAATGCGCCGAGATATATGGAGTCGAAGCGGTCAACACGAAGTGAAGTCCGGATCGATTCGAAGTTTGCGCTCCACGTCACCACGAAGTCGCGTGCTATGATGGATTCGAAACCATCGGTTCGAACACTTGGGTTCGAACCAAACAGCTATCTCGCAAACCCAAATTCGAATCCACCATATCTCCCAACCTGCTGATCCAAATGCCATGAAATTTTCACAGATGCTTCCATACATGTTGACAAATGCCCACGCCAAATTTCACCTCGATTGGATGAATTCTTGATCGGTTCGAATGGAGTTCGAACCGATGCCAAAGTGGGCCCAAACTTCCCGAGACCGTACGTGTGGGCCCCCTCACGTGCCAGAAGAGGTCTCCCGAGTTTTCAGCAAGAGAGCAACAGCCTACGCCTATAAATAGACTCCCAGGTCATTCAGAAAAAGGACCGGATTCTCTTTGGCAAGATCAAGACTCTGAAGCATCAAGACTCCACCAAGGCTCTACTTTGCACTCAACAACCACCGTTGTACTTGAATTTCAGAACTATAACTCATTGTAATCCGCTGTAATCGATTGTAATCAGCGAAGAACATCAATAAAAGGAAAAACCTTTGAAGTGGACGTAGGCCGGAGATAGCCGAACCACTATAAATCGTGTGTTCTTGTTTACATTTATTATTTTGCTACTTAGATCTGTGATTTGTGTTTGGATATTGTTGATTTATATTCCAACACTGGTGCTTTCACATTCATCGGGGTTTGTGACCAATTTTGGTGCAAACACTTTGGTGCTTTCACTGAGAGGAACTAGCACCCGCTACATCAAATTCAGAATTCAGATTCAAAAGTTTGAAGATACTCCAATCCGGAAACAATGACTCGACAAACAAGACAAAGAGTTGATAGGAGCCAACAAGGAGGAAGCCAAGAAGCATCCTCAGGATCAGAAGAAGGGCAAGCTTCCGTCTACATCACTAGAGACGAGATGGAGGCTATGGCTAATTCATTACGCGAAAGCATGATGAAGAGTCAACAGGAGATGCTGCAGAATTTCCTCGAACAGATGAGGGCGGCGAACATGCAAAACCTTGGACCAACTACAACAGCTACGAGTGCGGGACAAGGAATCAGGATTGCAGAAGCTAATGAAGGTCAGGTTCAAGACCAAAATACAGGAGTTGAAGGTGGTCAACAAGGCCTTGGGGGCAGAACCTCAGGGTCCGATGCTGGAAGACCAACAGACGGAGCTCAACAAGCTGGAGCCCATGCATATGCTAACGAGCCACCAGAAGAATACGTACCAGAATTCCCTTCAAGGCTCGGGGGGCAGGATAGGAACTTGACAAGGGGCCAACCCCTAGACGGAGACGAGAGAATGATTGGCCTGATGCGAAGAATCATGAGAGGAGGATTGCCTAGCGGAGGCCTAGAAGAAGTTAGTCGGAGTCCATTCACTCCAAACATCCGAAACGCAAGGAACCCTCCAAAGTTCAAATTACCAACGCTAGAACCATATGACGGGAGATCAGACCCGACCATACACATCACAAGATATATCAGGCACATGGAAGTGCTGGGGGCATCCGAGGAAGTGATGGCGCGATGCTTCCCTCTATATTTGACAGATTTAGCTTCACTATGGTTCAGACAGCTAGAGACGGGATCAATCGGAACATGGAGCGAGCTCGTTGATTGCTTCATGAGACAGTTCAGGGTCCATGTAACGCGACCCAAAAGCGTGATGACCTTAGCATCAATCAAGCAAAGGACCGGAGAGTCCATAAAAGATTTCCTACTGAGATTCAACGTGACAGTGACTTTTGTAGATCGCCCGGATCCATCAATGATTTTAATGGCGGCGGTGGCAGGAGTCGCGGAAGGCACCAAGTTCAAAGATTCTTTAACAAAAGATCCACCACAAGATCTTGGAGAATTCTTTCATAAAGCCGAGAAGTTCATTCGGTTAGAAGAATCATGAGTCGAGAGTCGTGAAATAAATGCCGCGCAAAGCGAAGGAACCTCCAGAGAACAGTCCGGAGCGGACAAGGGAAAAAGGAAACAGGATGACAGACATGATGGTCCTGATAAACGGAAGAAATTCCGAGAACCAAGATTCAGGCAGTACACAGATCTGAATGCAAGCCTAGAAAGAGTCTTCACTGAAACCAGGGGGCAACTTCACTATCGAAAGCCACCTGTAAGGGATCCCACCGAGCGGGAGCGCAGGACTGGAAAATATTGCCTATTCCATGAGCTGGATGGGCACACCACAGATGAATGCCGTCACCTGAAGGATGAGGTGGAAGAGCATGCCAGAGGTGGTAGATTGCCACAGTATGTCAGAGAACGGACAGCGGCAACGAGACCTGAACAACTACCGCCTCCACCTTGCAGGAACGATCCTGGATCGGGATCACGACTCGTCATCAACTGATCAAAATGGCAAGGGCCAAGTCCAGGATTTGGACTTCGGTCGAATAATTTTATTTAAATTTATTTTCTTAATAAACGGTCACTCCACTTACACATGTACGGGAACCGGAGAAATCCCTAGGCATGCTCTGAGATGGAGATAAACCGCTACGCCCGGAGAGGCAATCTTTAGTTTTTCTCTGATGTTTGAGATTGAACATCTGGAACTTGAATTTTAATAAATAAATTAGAACTTCTTGCAATAAACCTTTTGACCGGAGAGTCAAAGGATGAACATTAAACACCGATATAAACATGATCGCTTTATGACCCTACCCGGAGAGACGGGGTCCGGAGTGCAAGAAGTGAGTTGCTTCGCCGGAGAGCGACAGGATCAACTCACTTAAGCGCTGTTTCCCCTTCACCGGAGAGTGACAGGATGGGATCCAGCAAGATCCCGGAGAGGCTATGATCGGTCTCGAACGACCAAGAACTCGCTTAATGTTCAGATACACTGAACCGGAGTGCAAGAAGTGAGTTGCTTCGCCGGAGAGCGACAGGATCAACTCACTTAAGCGCTGTTTCCCCTTCACCGGAGAGTGACAGGATGGGATCCAGCAAGAGCCCGGAGAGGCTATGATCGGTCCCGAACGACCATGATATCGCTATACGTCCTAACTGGGACCAGAGTGCAAGGGATAGAAGGCAATGCCGGAGAGCAATAGGATCTTTCTATTCAATCACTAAGTCTGGAATGGACTTAGTAAGGGTTCAGAGCAGCCAATAATAGTCCAGAGAGACTACGAAACTTCATTCTCAACTCCTACGGGAAGAACGAACATTGATTTGGCTTCGAACAGCCACAAACTTGATTGATAATGCCACAGCTATGAGTGGAACATGAATTTATTGCACTTGATTTAAGACCGTTCAAAACATACCTTTTACAAAAAGGCATGTTTTGGGGGGCAAAATGTTATCCCAACTTTTGGCAAAGTTGAGATATCCAAAATTTACTGGAAATCAATGATTGCTATTCATGAATATCAACCATGCATTGCAGGATAACCATGGATATCGATGAATTTTGTCCGAGTCCGGAACGGGCCACAATTTATAGGACACGACAAGAAAGATCATAGAAGTCTGCATTCCAAATTTCAAGTCAATCCGAGGTCGTATGCTCAAGTTATGATGGATTCAAGTTGAGAAAGATGGACATTGCTCTGTTCGAAACCATCACCCTACCTATGTTCGAACTCATCTGGTTCGAACCCAAGAAGTGAGGCCGCGCCTCGAATCCATACCCGTGTACCAAAGTTCGAATCGATGGAGTTCGCATCCATCGGTTCGACTCCACTTCGAACCCAACTAATTCGAACCCACAATGTTCGAATCGATAAGAAAGACGACGTTCGAATCCATTAGCTAGAACCTCGCCTCGACTCCATTAAGTAAACCCCCAAGATAGCCTTACTTCGAACCCATCACAGAGCCATGCTTCGAACCCATCCGTGATATCATCTTCGAACCCATCCTGTGTAGCTTCATTCGAACCCACTGGGTCAACCAACCGCGATGACGTGTCTTCCATCGGTTCGAATGCGCCGAGATATATGGAGTCGAAGCGGTCAACACGGAGTGAAGTCCGGATCGATTCGAAGTTTGCGCTCCACGTCACCACGAAGTCGCGTGCTATGATGGATTCGAAACCATCGGTTCGAACACTTGGGTTCGAACCAAACAGCTATCTCGCAAACCCAAATTCGAATCCACCATATCTCCCAACATGCTGATCCAAATGCCATGAAATTTTCATAGATGCTTCCATACATGTTGACAAATGCCCACGCCAAATTTCACCTCGATTGGATGAATTCTTGATCGGTTCGAATGGAGTTCGAACCGATGCCAAAGTGGGCCCAAACTTCCCGAGACCGTACGTGTGGGCCCCCTCACGTGCCAGAAGTGGTCTCCCGAGTTTTCAGCAAGAGAGCAACAGCCTACGCCTATAAATAGACTCCCAGGTCATTCAGAAAAAGGACCGGATTCTCTTTGGCAAGATCAAGACTCTGAAGCATCAAGACTCCACCAAGGCTCTACTTTGCACTCAACAACCACCGTTGTACTTGAATTTCAGAACTATAACTCATTGTAATCCGCTGTAATCGATTGTAATCAGCGAAGAACATCAATAAAAGGAAAAACCTTTGAAGTGGACGTAGGCCGGAGATAGCCGAACCACTATAAATCGTGTGTTCTTGTTTACATTTATTATTTTGCTACTTAGATCTGTGATTTGTGTTTGGATATTGTTGATTTATATTCCAACACTGGTGCTTTCACATTCATCGGGGTTTGTGACCAATTTTGGTGCAAACAGGGGAAATTTGTACTCTTCGTGGAATTGAAAAGGTGATCTTTCTGTTATTCCGCCCATAGTAATTTTTGAATATGGGAATTGATATTAGGTGGAATTGGATGATTTCTATAGATTCTGTTCACTTAATATTTACTTATTTTGGATTAACATCCTATATAACATGGTTTTGACTGGATCAAAATTTTGAGTTTTGAATTAAGAAATTTATGTTAAGATTTGAAAGAAATGGTTTGGAAATATTTTCCTAAGTGAAAAATGAAATGATTTTGAATTATTCCCAGTTCAAAAGGGTCTAAAGTAATCAAAGGATTTGATAAGAGAAGTTTAATGATTCTGTATATAACAAAAAGAATGTTTTAAAAATATATATATCTGCAGAAGATATTTTGATCAAAAGAAATTAATCAATTAAAAAATGATTCCTTATTCATAGAACATCTTTTTATTGATGATTGGTTCGAAGGAACCAGGGTTGGATTTGGATGATTCCTATCTGAAGACCACTTCGAACCAATTTACATATTCGAAGTGAAGATATGGATTTGATTTGGAAGATGGAATGTAGAGCTGCTTGTCACTGACCATCGAGGGAAATTTGTCATATCATATTATGTTGCAATAATTCTTCATCTAAGATCTTCGATGCAAGGACTTCTCGCTACTAATCCTAGGGGTAATTCCCGACAGGATGTGGTAGAGAGTGCCTTCGGTTTATCCTATTCCTGAAAACTTGTATGGAAAAATGTCTGACATTGCATTTCTGATTCCATAAATTGATCTCTAGTAACATATCATCTATTTGGTGACATTCAAAGTGGAATGTGCTATGTGAAATTTAATCGCTACCTCAAGCCTCATCACTCGTTAATGATTTAAATAGGGTACGTCGCAAGGCTGCGTGGTTCACAAACATTAGGATATGGTCATCATCTTTCTATATTACTCTCTATACGTCGAGTATGTGATGTGCGCTATGTGCCTCGGATAGGTCGATTACGATCGGGGTGATGTCATATTTGGTTCTATCCAGGCCATGTATGAATGCCAAATAGGGATAGGCCGGTCTTTCCAAATGAAGAGGATTGTTTGTGTATCCTCGATACATTCATCTAGAGATGTACTGTATGGAAGGTAGTCCTTTACCTGCCATTATATGAGAATCCATTCTTCAAACGAGCCTTGTAAGAGTTTTTTTGTAGAACCTAGCATATCCGCAATTTAATAATGTTAACAATTTTTTCTAAGATTAATAAGTTTACTTGCAAATCTTTTCAATAGAATTTCATTAAAAATAATATCAATTTTTTTTTCATAGAAAATGTTTTGGGTTAACAAAGGTAAAAGCCTATCCGTATTTATGTGTGGACATGATCTTATGCAATACGTTTTGTTTTCAAAATGCATATTTTGAGATTCTCATGCTAATTCCATGACTAACCCGAAGTTTATTTTTCTTTTCCCTTAGACTCTGGGTGCCTTAATTTTCCAAGGTAGCCTGGTAGTTAGGTTTAGTTCTAAAAAAAATTGGAAGAGCTTGGAGCATAGAGTTAGAAGATTTTTTCTGAAATTGTTTCCACTACACTTGAGAAGTATTGTATTCCGCCTTTGTAAGGATAGATATATATACAACTGTTCATTTTTCTCTGATAAACGTATTCAAATTTTCACTGTAAAGATAATTTTTTTAATAATGATTCTATTCTGTCTTTATTTTCTTTCTTACCCCGAGAATCCGTCTCTCCGACACTTGGATTTGCAGAACGTAAGAACCGAGGATGTGTTAACGTCAATTTCCGAGAGTTTAAGAAACAGGTCCTCGCATTTTGGTATCAGAGCTTAGGTTGAGCGAACACGTTGGCTTTGGTATGGGTAAAGTCTCATCAGAGATAGGGTAGTAATACCCTAGGATGAGTAACCCATTAGAGATCAGATTACTAATATCCTAGAATGAGTTTTGAGTATATATGAGCGCGTATTTGTTAGTATTATATACAATGATTTTGGTTTTGAAAATATGTACATGAATCATTTTACCTAAACATATATTTTGAGAAATTATTTAAATTTTTTATAAGCAATAAAAACAAAAATTTGGTAAAATTTTCAAAGAATTTTTGGAAGGATAAAACATTTTAGTCATACAAATAATTTTAAAAGCTATGTTTAGATCTCGAGTCATTTTCTGAGTATTGACCAAACCTTGGTTTGAGAAAAATAATACCAAGCAACTAGTAATATGTTAGATTAAGAAAATGACCAACTACTTATATCTAAGGAAATGTTGTTTGCCTTGTAGAAACCGTGTGAAGGAAATTACTCTAATGGGGAGTCCTCCAAAGATAATTGGAGCGAGAAGGACAGCCTCATTATTCTCTTTTGTGAAGAAGAGAAGCAACCAAAGTTCCACCTAGCGACAATGGGTTCCTGATTGAGGAGAAGCATGCCCCATTCACTTGAAGGGGTGAAGACGAATATCCAATAGCCGAAATGCTTATGTCGCCGACGGCTCCAGAAATTATTAAAATTTCTAGTGATGATGAACCCAAGCAGGTCTCGGAAAGAAATTGAATAACAGATCCCGCAAGCTCCATATTGGAACCTATAAAAGAAGTAGAACCCATGGAAGAAGAGTGAAGCCCATGGAAGAGGAGGTGGAGCCTATGGAGGAAGAATCGGACCCAGATGCTATTATATCTAGGGAGTATAGTAATGTGATATGGGATTTGGACGGAAAGCATATTGTGTGGCAGGAAGGCTCATCCAGTTCATACATAAACTGGAACGAAGTGGAGAGCAACGACGTAGAAATAACAGAATAGAAAGAAGAGGAAGTCGAAGAGTTCAAAATTCCTTTCGAAGAGAATGTGTAAGGTCTCGAAGAACTAGAAGAGGGCAGGTAATTCCTAGAATATCGATTGGCATGTAAGGTGTCCTATGGAACCAACCATTGCTACCCCAGGTTGTGGGAGAAATGAAACCAGAAGAGGACGACAACGAGGTTGACGATGAGCTAGGTAGTGATGCAGAAGAACGAGGGATGTTATGATAGACCTTGATAAGTGGAATCCACCATCGACTTCGGACTCGAAGGAGTAAAAGAGACATTGGGAGTTAAGAGTAGTTCTAGTATGTATGTATAAGTTCAGTTGGGATGTTGTTTTGATTAAGTATTTTGTACCGTATTAGTGTTAGGGAGGGGGGTTTCTTTTCCTAGACCCAAGTTTAAATTGAAATGATGTAAACGTATGAAAATATATAATATGATGTTTGTTCTAACTTCGAATTTGTATGGGTCTTTTAAATAATAATTTTGGAAAGATTGTTTAATTCATATGAAGTATATGGATTATTTCGTCACGTGATTTAATCTAAGATTCGAGTGTAGAACTTTGAGGTGTTTACACCAGTTCAAAAATGGATTTATCACTCGATTATTAACGAATAAAATTGACGAGGGTTTATGGTTAATACTTAAGTTTTCAATCATATTTGAGAGCTATGCAAGGAAGAACTAAAATTCTGATCAGAAAGCCTAATCGGAGTCCTCAATAAAGGATCGGGGGTTCAATATTAGTTCGGAAGTAAAGTTGTGAATTCGAATAATATATCAAATCAGATATTATGTATGGTTGATCTATATACATCGTATGAATGTAAATTTAAAAATAAATATTTTTGGAAGACCTTTGGGTTTTTGCTTTGGGTAATTTCGAGGACAAAATTATTTAAAGGGGGGAAGTCTGTAATGACCCGCAAATTTATCACTTTGATAAAATATATTTATTTTCAAAATTATTTAAATAAAGGGTTGATAATAAAAGCAATATTATTTTGAACAATAATAATCTTATTTTGAATAGATGTTTACAAAATGGTTTCCTCGAAATTTAAGTTGATAAAATGGTCGAAAACCATTTTATCAATAAACAGCTCCATAACCGAAAAACATCGCGCACAGGGCTGGATACATATGCTTATTTTATAATTAACAAGAAAATCAATCGAATTGTTTCTGAAAATAAAATGTGTTTTTGACAATGTTATTTATGCCCTTATATTTAATAAATTGATTTATTAAAATTAGATGAAATTTAATGATTTAACAATCGTTATAGTTATTCAAATAGTTATTTTTAAAAGATAGCATTTCATGTTAGTTATAAAGTGCTAATAAATCATTTATATTAGTTTTATAAGGACAAAATATAAGAAAAAATCATTATCGCTTTATCTATATAATAGCAATTTTGTAAATAATTATTAATATTAATTTATATGGTTTTATAAATGAAATATGATCACTTTTATTTATTGATACTGATAAGAAATTTATTTTAATTTTTTTTATAAATATATGTATATAAATTGATATGTGAAAATGTGACCGATAATCGGTTTCCCAGTTTTCAACAATTTAACGAACAAAAGTTGTTCGAAGTCATTTGAAATATTATTATCCTCTTATGCACATACATGTACATGCATATACATGTCACATGCACATTATAACATATATATGTGTATATGAACACATATATATATACATACATATTACAAAATATTAAAGTAATTTCTTACAAACTTAATACTTAAGTAACCAAAAAGCGAACATCAACTTACCTTACAACACCGTCTCCACCACAGTCACCTCAAACATTACCATCACATGGGGAAAGAGGGAGTCGAGCGTGTAGGGGGGATAGGAGGGGTGTGGGTCAACGACAAAATGGTAATTCTACCATTAGATTATTTTTTCCAAATTTTCTCCTATAAATACCCATCCATTTTCTCTTATTTTTCACTATATTCTTATCATCTTTATCCACTTTAGGCTTCTTTTCATGGCTTCAATGCTTAACGAAATAATGGCAACATATTTAGAAAAATAAAAGTAAAATCTTATAATACTTATGTGTGACGACCCGACTTTCAACGACCAGAAAGTCGTATCGTCTTTATGAAAGAAAGGGATAGAAAAGAGAAAAGAAAGAAGAGAAAGAAGAAACAACATCAGAATCTCAACAGCGGAACGAATAAATTACATTAATAACATAAGTATTACATAGTATATAATAACTATCAGAGTTACACAGACAATACATTACATACTAGACAGTTACAAACACCTGTCTAGTTATTACAACTCAATACAATACATATAAACTACTCAGAGATACCAACACAGTGGAACACTATATATCTACATGCAGAAGCCACCTGCTCCATTGCTCCTCCACAATTCGTAAAAGATAACCTGAATCCCTTGGCTACTCGTAAAAATTTGAGTACCCAAGAGTTTAATAAAAACAGAAATAAATTCGGGTCAGACATGGGTCTAGTGTGAGTAACAGGTTAAAGTTGCTTAACTTTGAAAAACCTATGAAAACAAAAGGTATCACGTAAGACTTCCCACACATAAACATGGAAAAGTTTTTACCTTACGCTAACCAAAACATTTGATAGGAAATTCGGTGATATTATAATAGGTCTAGGGTTTTCAAGTAAATAAGAAATAGCCGAAATTATTACATTATTAAATTCCAGCTACTAGCCACAAAAGTGGGTAATACAATCAAAACTGAGGGCACTTATTGGATTTTGGATTCCATACAATGGAAGGGATACCGGGGTACCCCCCGTCACAGTACGGGGGCTAGATCATCGTACCGAGGATCACTCCCAATCCCCTTCAACACAAAGCCGGAACCATTCCTTACTGAACAGTTCTGAACAAGACCACCCCGCAGTTGTGATCAGCAACCGCACCACACAACCGAAATAAAAGGGACATCTAGACAGGGGTAAATCTCGTCCTACTTGGGCATGACCCACTTAGCCTTGCTACACCTCCCCTGTTTTAGCCATTCCCAATTGATGAGACTTGAGGCTACGATTACCTTTATAGAACACATCTTTTAGAATGCTCATCGTCCACCTGACGATGTTCTGAAAGCATTCAATCCATACAAGTTCGTTCCGGGTTCGAACGAAACCGAAGGCATTATCGCGTTACACTCATTTTGGAATCACCCTTAGGGTTAACGATGATAACCCTTGCTCTCTGAATCTTCATCTTCACTTGAGATTCATGACCTATCGTTAATTTGGATCGATGTGGTTTTCGGATATCCAAATATGGAAACCCGATCCCGGTCTGACCGAATCCAAAGCGTATCTTTTAAGGCCAAGTTGTTTTAAGGTTTAAAACAATTTCAATTCAATTATCTATATACACACAGATAGATAATTCTCAATATAACAATAGATAATCAACATTATCAACATAAGCAGATAGTCCATATCACTATAAATAGATAATCCATATTATCATCCCAATGCAACCAAAGCATACACATCATTACTCATCTCATAGCTGAGATTACAAACCATTCAAGGCAACCAATATCATCCATTCATACATAAGCAATGATTTAATGATCACACCATCTATAATTAATTTAAAGTAAATTAAATTAATTACTTCATCTCTAATTAATTTCAAATGAATTAAATTAATTACATCTTCTTTAATTAATTTAAAATAAATTAAATTAATTACTTCACCATTTT
The DNA here is from genome assembly GCA_030765085.1 of Allium cepa. Lineage (NCBI taxonomy): Eukaryota > Viridiplantae > Streptophyta > Magnoliopsida > Asparagales > Amaryllidaceae > Allium > Allium cepa. Next base: position 551,331,091 of record CM060934.1, on the reverse strand, counting down.
AAATCTTGCTTACTTAACCATTAATTGATTACAAATCAATTAATTAATCACCATCTCATTATTCATTTCAATTAATCATTCTTGATTAACAATTTTCTAATTACAATAAGTAAGTAGCCTTTTAAATTAATTACACGAGTTAATTATACTTAACTCTTACAATAATTAACTTTTAATTACTTAATCAATTAATTAACTAAAATTAACTGCATTAATCCTATATTAATTAATTACTTCATTTGTTAATTATTCCTTAATTAATCAATACTAAATTTACATCATTAATTTTATTAATTAATGATTTCTAAATTACATTTTTAATTAATTAATTTCTTAGTTTAAATTAATTACATTAAGTAATTAATCTTCAATTAAACTACATATATTAATCACCCTTGATTAATAACATCCAATAATTAACTTCCCTTAATTACTTCATTAAATAAATTAATTCTTAATTTATTCTCCTACTAATCCCTTGATTAATCCCATTCAGTAACTAACTACCCTTAATTACTTCATTCCATAAATTAATTACCCTTAATTAATTAACTCAATTAATCCCTTGATTAATTACAAAGTAATTTAATCCAAATTACTTCCATTATTAAAACACCTTTAAATACATCCAGTAATTATCAATTAATTACTACCCTACGTAATTACAATCCCATTAATTACATTAAGTAATTATTTATCAAATCATCAAATGTTTAAATTAATTAAACTTAATTAATTAATATAAACTAATCACATTAAACTCAATTAATTACATTAAGTAATTAATTCATTTAATTACTTCTACTAAGTAATTAAACTTTAACAATTTCACAAATGATTATTATTAATTAATTAATCTAATTAATTATTAAAATTAATCACATTTATTAATTATTAAATAAATCTTAAGTTAATGACCTTCATTAACAATTCTTTCATTTCTTCCCTTAAGAAATTAACTTAGATTAACCATGATTAATTACAAATTAATATTTAATTACAAATTAATTAATCTTCAATTATTTAATTAGTTAAGTGTTCACTGCAACTTAATTAATTCCGAATTACTTTATTAATTAATCTCTAATTATTAATTAATATTATAATTAATAATCTTAAATTACAAATTAATTAACCTTAATTAATTAATCTTAAGTCTTGATTAATCAATTTAAAAAACTCTTAATTATTTAATTAATCATCCATATCATCAATTAATTAAATAATTAATTATCCAACTTAATAATTTAATGAATCCAAATCATTAAATTCTAATTTAATTTAAGAAAGGCATTTCTTACTTAATCAAGCATTTAAAAACAAGTTGTTTTCAAATTTACTTTAAATTCCATTTTAAACTTCATTTTAAACTTAAGATTTTAAAATGAATACAAATTTATATGAACAAGCTTTTATAACAATTCAAAACCTCTTTATCTTATATGTTAAAGAAATATTCATTTCATAAAGAAGTTTAAAATAAATTTAAAACCTAATTCATTTTTTTAAAATTCAAATTAATTTAAAAAATTTCACTTAAACAAACAAGATTGTTTAAGTCATTTTAAATTTAAAAATTTCCATTTATTTCAAATTGGAATACAAATTAAATTTGATTCCGGATTACTTATATTCAAAGCTTACTTACATTTTAAACTTCATTTTAAATTTCAAATCATTTAACCATTTTTTTTAAAAAAGTTAAACGATTTAAATTTAAAACTTTATTTTATTTAAAAAAGTGAAAATCAAACCTAAATTCCAGATTTTAAATCTCAGATTTAAACTTATTTTAAAATTTCTATTTTAAAATTTAAACTTCCAGTTTAAATTCACAACCAATTTACTTTTACATTTTAAAAGTTTTTAAAACCAAATTTAAATTTCAAAACTTAAATTATTTCAAAATCTAAGATTCAAACTATTGAATTCAGATTTAAACACAGGTTTTAAATCTTAGTTTAAATTCCAGTTTACATTTAAACTTTACTTTTAAACTTCAAAACAGAACAGGTTTCTGTTTTTATTTTTAAAACCTGAAACAACAACATAACATACTCGAGCCTACCCTATAACGACTTCGAGTCCAAAGCTACTCTACTTCGAGTAAATCACTTCAAACACCCGAGAATCACTCGAGTCAATCAAACCCCAAAACAAAACTACAGAGATCATTAGAACCAGTGCACCGTGCACATGCATGGTGCCGTCGATCAGCTCCTGCCGACACCACACCCTCGAGCAGAACGACGATCACCCTCTCACCAGAATCCGATCATCACAACCTCCCTTCAATCATGAAATCGAAATAAAGCTTCACCCCAAACGTGGAACCAGAAACAGTAACTTCACATCAAAACCTATCAACGCCTCCCCTTTGAAGCTCCGACCACCGTTGCCTCTGAAACTCCGACGAAATTCTCGTCAACCCGCCAACTTCCATACCCTAAAACCCCTAACAACTCGATCAACTGAGGAAGCCGAACCAAAGCAAACTCTCAAACCCATAAAAACTAGGGTTCTGACTTCAAATCACAACTACCATCACCACAACCCACTGATCATCATTCAGATAATTTTCCCCTCATCCGTGATCACTCCTCCACCTCCAGGAGGAAATTCAACCCATTCGAACACATAGATCATCGGTGCTAAGCCCAAAAGTAAAATACAGTAAATTTTGAACTTCTCTCTGGTTTTAACACTAAAAATTGAAATCTTACTTTTAAAAATCATAATTTTGTACGATGTTTTGATTTATAACCCTGAATCAATAAGTTGTGACACTAAAATTTTCACTTATTTTAAACTTGATCATTTGGTTTAGTTTTCCAATGATAATCTAAGGTTCTTTTAACTTAAGTAAAATTATAAATTAAAATTTGTAATTAAACTAACAAGTTTCATTTGAAACTCAGATTTAACAGTGATTAAAACAAGAGATTTGAATTTGAACAAGAAACTATAACAGAGTAAATTCTATAAAAAAACAACAGGCAGATTCATACAACCAGAAGTGCAACCATATATAAATATACATAACAATGCATATATAACAGGTATACATATTCCAGATTTTAAATCAGGCAACCAAAATTCATATATTTAAATTTTTAGAAAAGAATTTGTTACTCAAAGATTTGAAGACGAAGAACAGGGCATCTCTTTGAAATAGCATTAGAAACCTTTAAACTTGAATTACTTGCAGAAAGCTTGAGTTACTTGAAATGTTGATTTATAAACTTGCATGCAACTTCCACTTTTAAAAGAAAATGCAGTGGCCAATTTATAGATTTTGAAGAATGCAGGTTGAATTGATGAACATGCTTAAATTTTGAGGAGAATGAATGCAGCTACAGATTTTTGAAGAAATGAAGTTTGCTTTTGAAAATTATTTGCAAGTTGGTTTGAGAAGAAGGAGTTATAGGCTTTTGAAAATGAAATACTGGATTTTGGTTTAATTTGGTTTTGAGGAAGATTAATTATCAGATTTTGTTTTCTCAGATTTAATTTGATTTGAGGATTGTTTAAAGTGGAATGGTTTCAGCTGAAAGATTTCTTAGCTTGAAAAGGAAAAAAAGAAAAAGGAAAGGAAGATGGCAAGTGTTTATATAACTAAATTTATGATTAATCAAAAATCAAAGAAAAATAAAAATTAAAACATGACACTTGTCTTAAATTACTAACACTTGTAAATTTCTTTGTTTGTTTAAATTATACATGTTATATTAGGTTCTAAGAAAGCAACACATGTTCTTTTAATTAATTAGTATTTTAAATTAAAGTTTAATATTATATTATGCTTAATTAATTAGTTTACAAATACTTAGTTATAGATATAGCTAATTTTCTTTAAGGAAATAAAACCATTTATATTTAAAAATAAAAACAATACATTACTTTATTATTTGAAAATAACATTTTTGATCATTTTAAATAAAATTTATAAAAAAGGTTATAAATTACTTGTTATTTAGATGAATAAATGTTTCATATTTTAATTGTATTTTAAACTTTCATATTTAATTTACAAATCATATTTATAAATTAATAAATTTAAAAAGAGTGTTAAACAAATCTTATTATAAATCTTATTTAAACTTTAAGCTAAAATCCCTTTTAAATAATTAAACCTTTATTTTATGTATTTAAAATCATATAGTTCTTTATTACATAGCTTTGAAAAGCTTAACATTAAATAAATCATAATTTCCCAATTACCAAAATATTAGAATTAGAAAATATGCTATATTTATTAAATTTAAAACCAAACTCATCTATTTAAAATATATATAAATATTTATACATAAATAGAATACAATTTATTAGCTTATTAAAAGATAAATTCACTAATTAAATATTTATTAAAGGAAGATTATTAAATCAATTCAAATTTATTAACAAAAATTATCAAATCAATTTAATTTTAAATACAGATTATTAAATTGAAATCGCCAAAAATTCCGGGATATCACAATATGAATTATTGATCCACTTCAAAAGATACTCCTCTATTCCTCTTACTAAACCTATGGACATCTCCTCTATTCACCAAGGCCGTGAGCTCTACCATCTACAAGGCTAGGCCGAGCCTTCCTAAGTGCCTCAAGCTCGATTTCATTAACTATAATTCGATGTAGTGGAGCTATAACCGATGTTAGACTAGCCCAATGGAAAAATGAAGGTGAGAAACAACTAAACTATAGTATTATATGCTATTGGATGTTATATATGTATGATTAAGTTTGTTGATGAAGATTGTTCAATATGAATGTTAAATATATATGCAAGTCACGGAAATACACGTCGATAAGCACAAAAGAAATCACTTCCCTTTATTAAATGAATTAGTGTATATGTAATCTTAAACCTCTTTAAAAAGGTTTAAAAGTGAACTTGAAATGTTTTATAAACATATGAAAGTGTTTGGTGAATTTTGGAAGGTAATTGAAAATTTATTTAAAAATACTCGCGTAGCGTAATGGTAGTTCGCAATTTCGCGCTGTAAAAATCAAACGAGTATATAGAATGGAATTTAGCTTAGAATTCTTCGAGATAAAAATATTCAAACTATTACATCCATAGTTTTCAAACAAAGAAAGAAAATAAAGATTTTGCTAAGTAAGTTTTGAAATATGAGTAAAACAAGTTTTTGGAATTGCAGTTCAAAATCCATAAAAGGATTTCTTTAAAAATGATATTTTAAAGCTGTTTAAAAATATGAAATAAACTCTAAAATCTTGTAAAATGTTTTAAATGTGATTTGAGTTGTAATAGTGAATTTCCAAGTGATAAAAAGTCGTTTTGATCAATACAGCTTAAAAAAGCACTTTTCACAACACTTTTTTATAACTTTTGAAGTATGGGTTTAAACGCAACCGTGCTTTTCCAAATCTTTTATAAATGTTTTCAAATGATTAATAAAGTATTTTAAAGACGATTTGAAGGCGCAATGGCTAAATGTTAAATGATTTAGAGTTGATCAATTTACTTGACCGCCTTATGGGTGTTAGAGAGGTAGTGTCTAGGTATGAGTTCGAAAAACTAGTTTCCTGCTCTCTCTGGTTATTTGGACTGGCCTGACAGACGGAATAGTAAATTTGATTTACTCGGATCAAAATTTTCCAAAAGTATAAAATATATAATTTTCCAAATATAAACAACCTGGATTTTATGGAGATAATCTTGTTGCACTAGGTGTTAAAACATGAAGAGGGAACTTGTACTATTCATGGAATTTAAAAGGTTGTCTCACTATTTTTCCGTCTATAGTACTTGTTGAATATGGAAATTGATATTGGGTAGAATTGGATGATTTCTACAGATTCTGCTCACTTAATATTTTGGTTTTGGATTAACATCCTAGATAACATGGTTTTAACTCAATCTAAATTTTGAGTTTTTAATTAAGAAATTTATGTTAAGATATAAAAGAATGGTTTGGATATATTATCCTAAGTGAAAAATGAAATTATTTCGAATTATTCCTAGTTTAAAATGATAAAGTAATCAAAGGATTTTGATAAGAGAGTTTTAATGATTCGGTATATACCGAAAAGACTGTTTTAGAAATATATACATACATACATACATACATATATACATATATATATATATATATATATATATATTTCCATAAGATATTTTTATAAAAAGAAACTAAACAATTAAAGAATGAATCCCTATTCTCCGAACATATTTTTATCGATGATTGGTTCGAAGGAACCAAGGTCGGATTTGGATGATTCCTATCCGAAGACCACTTCGAACCAATTTACATATTTGAAGTAAGGACATGGATTTGATTTGGAAGATGGAATGTAGGGCTGCTTGTCACTGACCTTCGGTGGAAATTTCCTATATCATATTATGTGGCAGTGGTTCTTCATTCCAGATCTTCGATGCGAGGACTTCTAGCAACTAATTCTAGGGAATTCCCGACAGGATGTGGCAGGAGAGTGCCTTCGGTTTATCTTGTTCGTGGGCAACCTATGTGGACGAATGTCAAACATTGGATTTCTAGTTACATAAATTGATCTCTATGAACGTATCATTTTTTTGGTGGCGGAGAAGGCAATTTCTCTTAGCTTAACACCCTTTCCTGAGACATACGAGCTCAGAAGTTATACGTTTGTGGAAATCAGTTGTGTGACTATAGGATTGCAATGTGGCATTCAAAGTGGAATGTGCTATGTGAAAGTAATTGCTACCTCAGCCCTCAACACCTGGTAATGAATTAAATAGGGTATGCCGCAAGGATATATGGTTCACAACCATTAGGATATGGTCATCACCTTCTAGATTTCCCTCTATGTTCGAGTATGTAGTGTACGCTATGGGCCCCAAATAGGTCGGTTACGACTGGGGTAACGTCATATCCTATTATGTCCAGGCCATGTATGAGTGCTAAATAGGGATAGGCCAGTCTTGCCGGATGCAGAGGATTGTTTGTATGTTCTCGTTACATTCCTCTAGAGATATGCTATACGAAAGGTAGTCCATTGCCTACCATGGTATGGAAATCCATTCCCCGAACGAGGCTTGTAGGAGTTTTTTTTCTAGAGCCTAACTTATCTGGAATTTAATAATGATAACAATTTCGGCTACGATTAATAAGTTTACTTGCGAATGTTTCCAAAATAATGTCATTAAAAATAATATCAAATGATTTTGTATAGCAAATGTTTTGGGTTACCATAAGGTAAAAATCCGTCTATATTTATGTGTGGGCGTGGTCTTATGAGATACCTTTTGTTATCAAAATGCGTGTTTTGAGTTTCTCACACTAGTCCTATGACTGATATAGAGTTTATTTTCCTTTTCCCTTAAACTCTGTGTGCCTTAATTTTCATCCAATAGCCTGGTAGTTAGGTTTAGTTCGAATAAATCTGAAAAATCTTGGAGCATGGAGTTAGAAGATTTTTTCTGAATACTGTTCCACCACACTTGAGTAGTATTATATTCCGCCTTTGTAAGGACATATACATATAACTATCCATTTTTAAAATCTGATAAATGTATTTCAATTTCAGCTATAAAGATTCTTTTTCGAAATTATGATTCTATTATGTCTTTATTTTCTTCTTACCCTTGAAAATCCGTCTCTCCGGCAAGTGGATTTGCGGCACATGAATAACGAGGATGTATTAATGTTAATTTCTGAGAGTCGAAGAAACGAGTCCTCACACTAATTAGTTGTTGCTTCTAAAGATGAGCCAAAGCTGCAAGCTGACGGGGATAGCAAGAGGAAGTGAGACAACAACAACAGGAAGAAGCAGTTTCAGAAGGGTGAAATTAGATGGGCAGGTGGAAGCCTACTGCTATAGTTGTGGAGAGAAGGGCCATATTAGCAAAATTTCAGAAACGAGAAGAAAAGACATTTTATCTACAATAATCCAGGGCATATAAAGAAGGATTGCCCGGAGCCAATGAAGAACAAGCAAGTTATGTTTGCTTACGCTTTGAACGATTTGCCAGCTTCGTAAAGTGCTCCACCGACAAAGGAGAAGGGGAAGAGCGTCATTATATAGGGTTGCTTGCTACAAACCTAATAAAATCAACCATAAATAAATTGGATAAATTAAATTTTATATGGCCACTTGATTAGGAAGTATATCATAAAAGTTAGCTAAATGTCTTCTGTGATCATCAAGGCAGGAAGCCCGAAGAGGTGGTTATCACGCTTGGAAATCGATGATATTTAGTACTATGGACAATTATAGGGCAGAATCAGACTGGGTCCCAACCGTGCAACAATCAATATGAAGTGACAAGGAAGGCTCCATGTAACGATCCCGGATTTAAATTGAGTATGAATTGATAATTAATTTCATTTCTGAATAAAACTTGTGAAGTAATCGGTAATTAATATAAATTTAATATAAATTTTGAATTAATCGAGAATTAAATTGGATATTTGAAAATAAACATGTATATAAAATATAAACTATTGAAATAAATATGTTGAGAAATACAAGACAATAAGTAGTAAAGTTGAAAATAAGCTTTAAGTTAGAAATTGAAATTTAAAATATAAGTATATTTGTATGTGAGTTATGTATGCATGCAAGAAGATAGAAGAAAACAAAAGTAGAAGAAAAATCTGCAAAGAAAAGACAAGCTAAAGAAGATAATGAAACAAAAGAAAATATTCATAAAACAAATGACATAAGTTGTAAATAAAATAAGAAAACAAAAGTACTTATTAATATCTTCTCCACCAAAACAAAGCTGCAGCCACCAAGTGTAATAAATGCAGCATCAATTCAATAAAAAGACAATAAATACATAAAAACAGAAGACAAAGCAAAAGGAAAGGAGGAATATAAGTACACAACTAAACAAAAATAAATATAGGTATGTAAACAAATGAATATGCATGTAAATGAAGCTTGCAAAAGAAGAAAACAAGATAAAATAAAAAGAAGTCAAGTATAATTAATGCAGCCACCATGCAACATCCATCAGCCTCCAAACTTAGGAAAAATCTCTGATTATATTTGTACAAAACATAATTATCAACCTGCAAATTGTTTAACCCAGATATCACCTACCCCTCTGTGCAAACATAACACCCTATAACTCACTTTATTTATATCAACCTCATATTAGTTTGTTCATCTCAGTTTCGAACATCCTCATTTGAGCAAACCTGAGATACATATTATCAAAACTTAAAAACGAAAAAAAAACAAAACAAAAAAATTGAGGTAAAACAGAATATAACAAAGGAAGTTTCAATTTGCTTCAGATCTAAATCTCAAAGTCTTTCAAATTTAAAAGCTCTGTCCGGTCTCAAAATTTCCAGATGAATGAAAAGTGAGTAACCTCATCTTTTGAAAATTTAAAAATATAATCTATTGCTTGCATATCAGTGAATAAGTATGGGGGTGTTTATATATATATGTATATGGATGCATGTATGTGTGAGTTTTTTGGAAAATGAATTGTGTACAGGCTTTGTTCATTCTCTGTTTTAAATCCCTGAACCCAAGTTGCTTCAAAAGAAAAAAAAATTATCTGTTCAATTTTAATACTTGGATTTTTAAACAAAATAAGTTGTTTAAGCTTAAATTATGATCTAGGAACTGTCTTAAGCTTGATTACGAAGAGTGTACTCTGTAAACTCAGTTTCACAGTAAAAAATTAAAAATTAAAATAGATCATAGGATAAATTTGAATATTTTAAAACATTAATTCGATCATATAATATGAATCTACATTCAAAGATAAGATTTTTAAAACGAAAATGGGAATTTTTAGATTTGTATACATGATGCAGTTCATAGATGAACTAAAAATGGGTTTTTATCGATTTCTGATGATCAAATAAATTTTAGATGTTGAATTTTTATTTAAAGCTAGGTTGACGATCAACGATCTCTGGAAAAATGTAGAAAAAATTTTCTATTGTAAGAGATGGGAGAATAAATTAGGACTAGGGTTTAAGGACTGTTAAAAATGGCGTTGGGAATTTGGGTTCGTACTCACTCGACAATGCATCGAGTTGCTCGAGATTGATCGCAAGGTTAGCGTAGGGGTTTGTCGTGATGTGACCGAAGTTGGGAATTTTCTGGTGAACGATGAAAGGAGGACGAGGCAAATTTGGCTGGGTACATTCGAGCTTCAGTTTGGCGAAACAGTGATATTTTGATTTCGAGTTCCTTGTGTTGAATCGAAGTTCAATTGCATGTTTGTGTGGATCGTTCGACCTGCCGATGACCTCGATGATGACCGGAGTGGCGGCGCCACGTCGTGCACGTGCACGGTGTTGGTTTGGGTATCAGGTGGCTTCACGGTTGGAACTCGAGTAGAGACTCGGGGAAGAGAGTGCTTGGCTTCGGGGAGAAACTCACGTATGCGAGTGAGGTTCCTGTCGTTTCTGTTTGAACACTTAAGTTTAAACTGAAAAAAAAAGAGAAAGTAAGAGAGAACGGGGGGGGGGGGGGGGATGACTCGGGGAGAACTGGTGAGAAACGCGAGTTGATACTCGAGTAAAAGCCTGGGAAGACTCGGGTTGCTTTAAAAATGGGTTGAACCCAAATAGAATTTTAGTTTTACTGTTAACAGATTTTAGACTTATCAAGAAATTAATATTGACTATATTGAATTAAAAGCTTATTACAAATTTTAATTAACTAAGTGAATACCTTGAATAAATTTTTAAAGCAAGGTTAAACTGAATTTTTAAATCACGTTTAAAATATAACTTCGAGTATAAAATTTTAACTTGTTTAAATAACTTTAAAGTGATTAAAAGATTAAAAGAATTTGAATTTAAAGTGGAAGTTGGAATGGTAAAGTAAGTAAGATAAACAAAGTCTAATTGTAACCTGAACTTAACTAAAATTTCAGATTTTGAAATAAAACGTTAGTTTATTAAATGTTAAATTATCCTTAAATATGTGAATTTAAGGAAAAGTCAATTTTTACTCATTAAATATCTTTTTAACAAAAGTACTACTTTGACATGAGAATTTAAAGGTTTACAAGGTTGGTTTTAAACTTTATTTAAAATCGATTGGTATTCATTTTAAATCTTGATATTTAAAAAAAGTGAGTTGAATATAAATGTTTCAAACATATTTGTTAAGTGATAATAAAATCATTAATAAAAGTAAGTTTTTATCTCAAGATTAATGAAAACTTAATAATTATAATTCATTGATTATTAAGTTAATCAAAATGGATAATCTATTTATTTAATTAATTGATGATTTGGATTAGTTAAATTAATTAATTAAGGATAATGTGATGTATTAATTTAGTAATAAATTTGAGAATAATTAATCTATTAAAGGTTAATTAACTAATTTAAAGCAATTAAGGAATTGATTGCTTATTGTAATTAATTGATTACTAATTTACCATAACTAGCAAATCTATTCATAGGAGTTAATTTGATTTAAACCAATCAGATAATTAAATTTCTTCTATTTATGGATGTTTAGATTGTATTGGATGATTGTATTGTCTGATATCCCTGATATTGATGCTTTGTGATATATCCTGATTCATGTTGTGATCTGTAATTAATTATCTGAGATGTGGTTTATTATCTGTGATATATATATCTGTGATCGGTGAATAAAAGATAAGCGTTATAGTTTATACCGCTTATCAACTATATTTTGATCTGTGATGATTGAATGTTGTTGCACTATTGTGTTGAACCCCAGGACCACACTTATACACACACAAATATGGACTTCACGAGGAAATCGATTAAGTCACATATTTTGAAATGATTTTTAAAGTTGAATATTTAAATTCAAATATTTTGGAAATGGATTGGGTTTAAAGTGGAAGGCTTTTGAAACGGAATTTCAAAGATGAAATTTATTTTGAATAACTTGAGTGAATTTTGTAATTTAAACATTTTGATTTAAATTTAAATTCAATATTCGAAATTGAATTCTATGATTTGGAAATTAGGGACTAAAGATGTTATACCAGTTTATAGGGGTTAAACTATTTAAAGGTACTGATTTAGAAATTTGAATTTAAATTCAAAGGCTTTAACTCGTGCAAATATAATTGGATCTTTCTGAAACGAAAACTATTTGTTTTCAAATGATAAAAGCTTTCACTTAAGTAATGAACATCCAAATTGTGTTAAAAAGGGATTTCAAGTTAAAAATGAAAATGATTTTCCAAGTTATGGAAACGGTTTGAAAGCTATAAGTTAAATCTTTAATTTAAAGATTTTAAACGAGTTAATCCAATTGAAATGGAGATTGATTTGAAATCCGTAAATGGATCTTTGTGAAAATGGGTGAACTTAGTGAAATAAATCTTTTGTTTAAAAATTTGGAAATGGCAATTGGTTTAAACCATTTGAAAGAAAGTTTTGAGTAATTAAGTTGTGACTTAATTGAAATCCCATGTCCATATGTTTTAAATGTTGCGCTCACTATTCGGTTTAGCCGGGAGAGGACCTTTATGTCGTATAACCCATTCCGAATATGTGATTCGACGTTATGGATAGCATTTGAAGACCGGTGGTGAAGACCGGGTATTTGTGAGAACGATAGGATAACCTATCGATTGTCTCTGTACCGAGTAGCTACGGTATAGAGATTCCTTAAGTGATGGGAAGTCCGATCGGGATTGTGAATACCCGAATTGCAAGGGCTTCTTCGGAAGTGCCTTCGGCTCTGTTCGAACCCGGAACAGACTTGTATGGTTGTATGTCTGACACTACACTTTGAGATATAAAGCAGATTTCTTTCAAATACATTTCTGTTGGTGGCGGAGAATTTATTCTCTTAGCTTAACACCCTTCACTGAGACGTATGAGCTCAGAGGTTATGTAGTTGAAGGTTATTAGCAATATACTCCCAATTTGGTAGTGTGGCATGCTGAGTGCTGCTATGTGTTGATGATCATTGTTTGATTATTTGTGATATGATCATTTGTTTGATCATTTATCTTTGTGATCATTACTTTGATCATTTGTTGACCCAAAGCATGGCTTTGTACCAAAGCGTAGCTTTGTGGACGAGACTGCATCAGGACCTCACACCCCGGAAATGGTCAAAACAGGAAAGATGCGGCAAGGTTATGAGGGTCGCGCCCTTTAGGATGTGTCATTCCCTTCTGGTAAAGGGTGGTATCATGGTATGGAGCCCAGATATTTACCTATATGGTAGCTCCAATCTCATTTACTGTGTGGTTGTTGCTTAGAGGCGCCTCGGATAAAGGTCCCAAAGGACCGGGGAATGGCTTGCTCGAGTAGTAGTTACCTAGTTACAGAGGTAACCCGGCCTTGTGTTGGCAGAGATCCGGTTAGGTTCTCGGGACGTCCCGCCAGAGGCGATCCCATGTGGCAGTGGAAGTTCCTTAGCCTGACCATTTGTTGGAAATCCATTCATCCAATACGAAACCCTGTACGGTTTTAGTTGTAGAACCTGCCATTCACTTATGGTGGTCACCACTGTTTGGATGGTAGCTATAGTAGGCATACGATAATGGTCGTATGCTGGCTAAGATTAATATTCTACTTTCGAAATGCTTTCTGCACTTTGCACGTATAATAATAATATCAAAGAACTCTCTACGTATCAAGCATGTTTGACTATCATAAGAAGAAATCTCCTCCAATTCTGCGTTTGCATTGTGTGTGCGGCGGGAGGTCTTATGGTAGTCTCATTTTCTAAAAAGCATATCGGATTTTCTTTTATAAATCTTATTTTATTTAAAAGATAAACTGTTTTTGTTACTCACACCAGTCCCATGACTGACCCGGAGTTTATTGTTCCTTTCCTAAACTCTGGGTGCTCACTATTTTCCACACGAGCAGTCTAGAGTTGGGGTTTTCAGATAGTTAGGTTCAGTGGATTGTCTGGAGCTAGTTTCAGTCTTTGGATATGGACGAGACTTGTTGTCTTAGTCCATCGTGATGTTGGTTCGAGCTGGTGCTTGAATTCTCCCTTGAAGACTATGTTAGAGTTATTTGTTCCGCTGCTAGTGTTATTTAGTTTCTTTCCGTTGTTATTTTATTGTATCATATGTATGATGTATATCGATATTCTTTTGTATCATCTGTTGTATCAGGATGTTGTATCAGATGTTGTACATTGATGTATTATTATTTTTCTTCAGCTGTGTTGTTTACTTAATGGTGTTATAAGCTCCGGCGACTCGGATTTGAACGGTCGGATCTACGGCATTCGAGTACGATGTAAAGTATGGATGTCGATTTTCGAATGGACAAAATCCGCTTCGTTACACTCCATGAGGCTACATTTCAAATTTCAAGTCAATCAGAGTTCGAACGCTCACGTTATGTGAAAAACAAGGATTCATATCAATCGATCAAAAACGATCCATAAAGCAGCGCAAATCAACGATGATCGATCGATATCTCAAAATCTACAAAGCCAATTCACTTGGAGCATTTAGATCATTAATATATTACAAAGTGGAGCCTTCAGGAACGAGCATGGGTCAAAACTATCAAGTTCATGAAATTACCGATCGTTCATAATGATCAGTGTATCTCAGCAAGCAATCCAAATGTAATAGAGATCTATGAATATGTCACAAACTACAACTCAGAATGGCGCCGTATTTTAGGAGCAAGGTAAAGAGGGATGTGGGACCCCCACAGACGATCACACATCAATCAGAAGCCAAAAATAACGATTGGTATAGCCATTATCGATCGTTTCAAAATGACGAATTATGACTACTGATCGTTATAGTGGGCCGCTATGGACCTGGAGAGCCCTTGTCCAAAATCTTAGTGAAATATCTAATCATCCCACCCTATAAATACAGACATATTAGTTCATTTTTAGGATCTTTATGCTGCATATTACCCTAGAATCCATTTAATCAAGTGCTAGCACTATCCTGCCATTGTAATTCAGTTTAAAAGAGAGCAATAAAGCATAATTTCAAAGTGGACGTAGGCATACAGCCGAACCACTATAAACCTCTGTATTTTTTATTACCGCTTATTTGCTGTTGCTTACTTAGTCATTTACTCAGTTTTATTTTATTTCTATTCATTTACTTCTCTATAAAAACTATTCTTGGGTGCTTTTGAACATTTTTGGCACAAACATTTCGATGCTTTCATGGAGAAAACTAGCCCCCATGGATTTGGAGTCCTGATTTGGAATAAACTAGAGAACTTGGAATTAGAGGGATGGTGAAATCATCAACAAGAAGAGATATAGCAGATATGAGACATCATGAAGGGAGTCAGAAGGCTTCCTCAGGAGCTAATCAAGCACCTATCTACATATCTAGGGATGAAATTGAAATGATGATGGATGCAATACAGGAACCGATATTGAAGAGGCAAAAGGAAATGATGTAAATTTCCTTAGGGAACTTGGGCAAGCTAGAGCATAGAACCAAGGACTTCGAAATGCTAAAAATATGGATCATGGAGATGTAGTAGTAGGAACTACTGGAAATCAAAACGAAGCACAAGGAAATGAGCTAATAGGATATAGGATGGAGTGAAACAGCCGAGAGCAGCCCCTGACTAATCAAGAATGATCGGGGCTGATTGTTCCAGAATGATCGGTGCCTATCGATCCATAATTAAGGGGGCATGCCCCCGGGTCATGTTGGATCGATCCCAGTGTAACAACCCTAGTTTTGGAGATTACCTGTAAATATTAAATTATAATGGTAGTTATGATTTAATATTGTGAACTAAAACAAGATTTGGAGATTTTAAATTGCTTATTTGTAATAAACAATGAATTTTTGGGAAATAAAATGTAAAAATAAAGTTTAAAAGCTTTTATTTGTTTGTTTGGGCTAATAATGAGTGGAAAATAATTTTTATTTAGAGAAATTTCAATAATTTTATTAATTATTGCCAATTACTTCTTTTAATAATTTTTAAAGGAAGTATCCGATTTTTAAAAGTTGTTTATTGAAATAAAAAGTGAAAATTGGTTTAAAAATAAGTTTTGGCTATAAATAATGTTCTGAAACGGTTTGAAATATTTTTACAAGTGTTAAAATAAATTTTGTGGAATTTTAGGAGTTAAAAACATTGTTTTATTCATTTATTTTAGTAAATAGTGCATTTTGTTAAATAAAAGAATTTAATAATAAAAAATATTTTAAAAATAAAAAATAATCTTTTTATATGATGGAAAATGTTTTATTTTGTATGTATACAAGTTTTCATATTTTTCTTATGTGTAAATATGGAGATGCATTTTTGTTTTGCGTATATGTGACATAGGTTCATATGTAGTTAAGTGTGAATCAATTAACCTTAGCCTTTTTATTTTCTTTTATTTTTGGGTCCATTAGCCCATTAATGTTCCTTAGCCTGATTAAGGAAGTGAGAAAACAAAAAGTAACCTGTACGTACATCACTACTGCTCTCTTCTCCTTCTTCCACCAGTGAGCAAAACATATAACCCACTCCATCAAATCCAAAATCCAACTAAATTTCTTCAATTAAATTCAATAAATAGCAATCTCTTTCAATCTAGAGTGATAATACAAAGGTAATCAAACTCCAAACTTGCAATTTCATCAAAAATCTCAGATTTGTGAATTAGGTTTCAAAATTATTGAAGATTTGCTCTTGCATGTTTGTATAAACTCTTTTTTTAGGTTGTTGAAGCTTCCTCAAGGCCAAAGTTTGCATCTTCTCTCCAATTAGCTCTTGTTGCTCTACTATTTTGTGAGGTGAGTTGCTGCTCACAATTGCTAGCTGAAAAAAAACTTCAAAATGCCAAAATCTAACCAAAAATAGCTTCAATACAATGATTTTATGTTCATGTTTTGTTTTTGTGAAATCTGAGTTGGTATGTCACTTTGCACATCATTTTCTCTCAATTTCAGCAACGAAATGCTGCGGATTTTCTTCAGTTGATAGCCTGTATGTTGTAGCATATGCATGTCAAATATCATTGCAAAACATATTTGTTTGATGCCTGGAAACTGCAGTGCAAAATCAATGCACAACCTGGAAATTTTCTGTGCATATTGTTTGCTGAGTTGCTGCAAACATGGCCTGAGTCCATGTTTGCGATGACATAATTTTTTCATTTCTTACTTAAATTGTGTGATTCTTTTTTTTTATTGAAAGATAGAGTTTTCTACTATATTCATACTATATTTCAGGTCATTTTGACATAAATAGCTTATAGAAATATGCTGTCAAACTTTGACCTGTACCATGTTTTTGCCCAGATTTTACAGTGAAAACACTGTTTGTGTGCAACTTTGAGACATCATAACTTTTTCATTTTTAATCCAAGTTGCATGATTCTTTTTTTGTCTGAAATATGAAGTTTTCTACTGCATTATAGCCAATTTTGAGCTCAATCTGATACCATTTGTTCCTCGGTTTTATGCCTGAAAGTTGAACCTAGAGTGGATTTTTAAGCCTGGCCACATCCTTGTTGAACTGTTACAAACATGATCTGAGTCCATGTTTGTGACAGCATAACTTTTCCATTTTCATTTGGAATTCATTGATTATTTTTCTATTTGGAAGACGAAGTTTTCTACTTTATGCATACTAATTTTCATATGAAGCAAAGATCGTTCGACCACCTGTTTTATGTCTGAAATTTGAACCCAAAGAAGATTTCAGACCTGGGTATTATTTTGGCCAAGTGTTTTTAAGTCATTTTTCCGTCCGATTTTTGACGTTTACTCATGTTTTTGTGATATTTCTGAAGTATTTTGAGGGCTATGATGCCTATCAATAGGTTAGGCCAGTTTTGATGAATTTTGAATTCAAATATTGAATTATTGGAATTTAATTTGAATTTAAATTTGAATTTCGGGTTGAGTGAAATTTTGCTTGTTTTTGGTCGTTTTTGAGCACGGTTTTCTCCAATTCTTTTTGAAATGATTTTTAAAATTTAAAGGATTTAAAAATAATTATTATATAATATTTTAAAGTATTTTCAAGTATGAAACCTATTTATTCTTTATAATAAGGGAAATTTTCAAATATGGTCAAATGGTTTTCGAAATCGGTTTTCAAAGCTTATTTTCAAGGTAAATTAATTTTTATAAAAATTACACATTTTTGCACTGTCGAATGAATGAGAAGGAGAGTTAAATGATTAGGTAAAACGCGTAGTATGGGATACGTGCGTTTATCCTTTCGGTTAATTTCTAAATTGTCCGTTTGATCGTTTTGGCCTGCGGGTCTAGTTTATCGATGATATGAGATGAACCATTTACTGCTTTGAGTGTGAAATTTACTAGCGGTTAGCAAACCGTTTAGTGCGAACGGGTGGTATGGGACACACGTTAACACTTTTCGGGTTCCTTTCCGAGAGTTTGCGACACATTTGCCTATTGGCGTGCCAGTACTGGACCTTCAGGTCATTTTCCATTGCGGCGTATTTGTCTTCGGACATTTTCCATTGCGGCGTATTTGCCATTGCGGCATATTTGCCATTGCGGCGTATTTGTCTTTTGACATTTGCCTTTGGGCGAGGTACCTATTATGTGAAACAGTACTCGGCAAAAATAGCACATGCAAAACCTTTTTGAGATGATTTTTACCCTTGTATGTCGTCATTTTGGAATAGGTCCTTTGAACCATTCGGTGGCGATTACTTCGAGATTTTAGACTCTTGGGAGTTCTTTTGAGATTTTCATTGCCTATGCTGGCGTGTTGAGATTTTCCTTTTGGCGTATACGTATATTGAGATTGCCTATTGGTGCTATTTATGGGATTTGCCTTTTGGCGTTGTATGAGATTTTTATCTCTTTGTTGACATTTGCCTTATGGCTTATATTGAGATGGCTTTTGCTTATGTTTTCCTTAGTGCTGCCGACATGGCGGGTTTGGGAATTACTCTTTTAGGAGTTTACATTATATTATTCCCTAAACCATTCTTATTTGATTTATGATCGCCGATGATATGAGGCATACTACCTTTTAGCAATTCATGAGATTTTTCGTCTCGTTTGTGTTTTATGCTTATTGAAGTAATAGTGTTCTATCACCTAGTGTAACCATATATTCCACACATGTTCTGTATCCTCCATATGGCTATAGTTAGCTTTCTTATGGTTTCTTCTTGTTTAAGAAGAATATCACTATGCTCTTATGCTCTATTATTCTACTATCACCTTTTACTGATTCGTTTAGCTAGACTGACCCGTGTATTTTATACTCGGGTCAGACCGAGGTGTTTCAGGTTAGCTACTTTTGGACTTAGCCTATTCTGCTTCTACATGGACTATTCTACTAGCTCTTTTTGTTATAGCTTTTTGTGTAGTCCTTTTTGCTTTGCTACTCTGATATGTATATTCTTTTGACTCGTGTTTGTATTGTGGTCGTCATACCACATATGTGATGTATCATTTTGTATACTTTGTGATGTATCGGTGTATGTGTGTATCTATGGGACTATCTGCTATTATGTGATGTGTTTTACATTTGCTTTGTTGTATTTTGTTCTGATAGATCCTATAGCCACCTATGGCTTTGTATTAAGTATTTATTCGATATGTCGATCCACTTGAATCAGGAAAAAAATGACATTGTCGACGTATTCAATAGATATTTAAGACAAGGCTATAGTTGATCGCTCCTATCCATCCCTATTCTCTGCATTGGCAGACAGTATTACCCAATAATGCTCTTTGTTAATGTAGGTCTCGGGGTGGGGCGTTACACCTAGGCAGGATCCCAAGCAGTGTTGTGTAGTTTGATGTTGAGCAGAATGCAAATGCTCGTCCAAAAGAATAGATTTCAAGATTCCCCCATGGACTCAGGGGGCAGGTTGGAGATAATCATCGAAGACTACCACTAGATGACAATGAGAGGTTAGTTGAAATGGTCCGTTGGGAAATGAGAGGAGGATTGGTACATAGGGATCTAAAAGATGTAAATATGATTCCTTTAGCTCCTAATATTAGGAATGCTAGGAATCCCCTAGAATTCAAACTACCAGCACTAGAAGTTTATGATGGAAAGTTGGATCCAACCATGAATATGATGAGGTATATATGGCATATGGAAGTATTAGTGGCAACGAAGGAAGTTATGACACAGTGCTTCCCACTGTATTTAACGGATATAGCTACACTGCGGTTTAGGGAATTGGAAAGCGGTTCGATTGGCACATGAACGAAATTGGTTGAAAGGTGTGACAAAACGGAAATTCAACGCTTGAAAATCGACATCCGTACTTCACCCGTATTCGAGTGTCGCGGATTCAAATGTTGAGATCCAATTCGCTGGAGCTTATAACAACATTAGGTAAATACAAAACGGCGGAAACAGAAGTATAATTTTATTGATACACGACATTTGATACAACTGTGATACAAATGAAATGATTAACATTTATCAGAGATAGACAACTGCAAAACTAATAAGATAGCAACAGCAGTGGAAACAACATCTTCAATGCCAAAGCTCCAAAACACCAAACCAAGAAACTCGAAACACCATCATGGTATAATGAAACACAATGTGATCCCAAATCCACAGACTTCGAAGATTGCCAAAAGCTACACCTAATAGCTGACTATCTGATAACCTGACTCTAGGTTGCCGTGTGGAGAATTGTGGACACCCAGAATTTAGAAAGGGAACAATAAACTCCATGTCAGTTATGGGACTGGTATGAGCAAACAAAAACAGTTGTTTTGAACACAAAAACAAACAACAAAAGAAGTAAAAAGAAATCCGTTATGCTTTTTGGAAAATGAAACTACCATAAGGCCTCCCGCCACGTACACAATGAAAACGCACAATTAGAGAAGATTTCTCCTTATGATAGTCAAACATGTTTGATACGTGAAAATCCTTTTTGATATTAATGCACAGTGCAGAAAACATTTCGAAAGTATAATATTAACCTTAGCTAGCATACGTACCATTATAGTATGCCTGCTATAGCTGCCATGTTAAATGGCAGGTTCTACAACTAAAACCGTACAGGGCGCGTATTAGATGATTGGATTTCCAACAAATGGTCAAGGCTAAGGAACTTCCTTCACCGAATGGGTATGCCACTGGAGGGACGCCCCGAGAACCTGACCGGCTCTCTGCCAACACAAGGTCAGGTTACCTCTGTAATTAGGTAACTAACTGTCACGAGTATGCCATCCCTCGGTCGTTACCGACCTTTATCCCGGGATTCACCAACAAATTGCAACAACCACGTAAGTTAAATATCCAGGCTCCATACCATGATACCACTTTTTATCCAGAAGGAAATGCACATACCCTAAAGGGCGCGACCCTCATAACCTTGATGCCGTTTCGACCATTTTCAGGGTATGAGGTTTGACGATGTCTCGTTCACAAAGCTACGCTTTTCATAAAAGCCATGTTTTGATCAACAAATGATTAGCAACACTTAACATGCCACATTACCAAATTGGAAATATATCACTAGTATCCATCAACTACATAATCTCTGAGCTCGTACGTCTCAGAGAAGGTTGTTAAGCTAAGAGAATAAATTCTCACCCACCAAATATAAATGTATTTGATAGAAACTAGCTTTACATTTCAAAGTGTAACGTCAGACATACGTCCATACAAGTCCATCCTGGGTCTGAATGGAACTGAAGGCACTTCAAAAGAAGCCCTTGCAAATCTGAGTATTCACAATCCCGATCGGACTCCCCATCACATATGGAGATCTCTATACCGGAGCAACTCAGTGCAGAGTCATTCGACAGGTTATCCTTTCGTTCTCGAAAACACCTGGTCTTTACCACCATGTTCAAATGCTATCATTTCGTCATATCATTTATTCGAAATAGGTTTTATGACATAAAGTCCTCTCTCGGCTAAACCGAATAATGAGCGCTTATTTTTAAAACATTTGGATATATTGGGATCTTAGTTAAGTCACAACTTTTAGCCCAAAACCTTTTCTTTTGAATGGTCTAAAACAAATTTACACTTTTAATCTTTTAAATAAAATATTCACCCTTGAAGATCCTCTTCAATTTGAAATAAGGTTCACTAATCTTTAACAAAGATTTATTCATAGCTTTCAAAACTATTTTCAAATTGATGTACCCACAACTTGAATTCCTTTCAACAAAAACTAGAAATCATTTCTTTATATGGAAACAATTGTCATTTGAAAACAAATTCTTTTCATTTCGGGAAAACCCGATTTTTTTACTCAAGTTATAGCCTTCCAAAGTATACATTGGAAAATCAGCGAACTGTTGTATTACCGGTAAGTTCTATTTGAATTAAATTCAATCTCCCAAAACAATTTATTTAAAATAGTTTTAAATCCATATATATCTATATTGTATAACTTGTATAACCCTTTTTTTAAACCATAGTTTCCAAAATATAGAACTCTACTTCAAATCTTGAATTCAAATAATTAAACTATTTTAATTTCAAAACTTAAATAAGCCATTCGAAATAATTTAACTTCAAAACTCCTTTCATATTAAACCCAATTTCACTTCCAAACTAGTTGGATACAAAATTCAACTTAAAAATCTTTTAACCATTTGAGCAAAATAATATTAAATTCAAAATATCTGCGACTTAACCAATTCCTCGTGAAATCCATATTTGTGTGTGTGGTGTAGTCCAGGGGTTTTACACACAACAATAACATATCACAACCATCATCAATTCAAATACAACAATATCGATAAGTGGTATAATCCCATTAAGCTTATCTTCATTCACAGATAAACAAGTAATACCATCACAGATAACTAAATCATAGTACATAGCTCAATTCAAAATAATCATATCACAGAATGTCACACATCAGAGATATCAAACAATTCAAAGCATTCAATAGAATCCAATCATCCGTAAGTAAGATCAATTCATTATCTGATTATGATTAACATAAATCAGATTAATTACTTATAAATAAATTTCTAATCCTGGTTAATTAACATTAATTAGTTACAAACCATTAGTTATTATTTTAATTAATTAAATTAATTAACCAACCTTAATTACCCAACTTAATTAATCATCCTTAATTTATTAATTATCCTTCACATAAATTAATTAACCTTAAGTTAATTACATTAATTAACTATCCATTAGTTACTCGCATAAATAAATTAACTTAAAGTTAATTACATAATTTATTAACCCTTAATTAATTATATTAACAAATTAACCCTTAATTAATTGCATTAACAAATTAACCCTCTAATCACTAATTAATTAACCTTTAATAATTAATTAATTAACCTTTAATCATTAATTAATTAGCCTTTAATCATTAATTAATTAACATTAATTTATTAATCAATTAACCCTTTAATTAATTAATTATCCTTCAAGTAACCACACTAAGTAATTATCCTTTTAATTGCTGTTCATTAATTAATCTTTAATTATTTAAGACTTTAATTTATTAAAAGATAAATCATTTACCTTAATTAATTATTTTAATTATCATTGAAAATCTTTATTTAACAAAACTTGTAATTAATCATCATTAACATATAAATTAACCTAATTATTTTAAAGTTAATTAACAATTAAAAACATTCTCTTCCTTATTAACTTCTTAATTACAACATTAAGTTTATTTAAAATAAACTTTTAAAAATAAAGGTTATATATATATTAAAACATTTTAACTTAATAAATAATTTACTTTCAAAACCTTTCAATAATTCAAAACTTATATAAGCACATATTACACCAAAGAATAAGTTTACGAAATTTGTTAAACTTGATTCATTTAAACTTTTATAAAACTTGTTAAATTTCAAAAATTCAAAACCGACTCAACCTATACTCAAGACTATCCTGAGTACACTTCCAAGTCAGATGCCAGTTTACCTGAGTCTTCCCCAAGTAAATCTCTTCCCCTTCCTTTTTTTACTTTGTTTTATTTAAAAAAAAACTTAAAACCTGTTAACTCAAGGTAAGCCCATACAAATTCCCCGGTACCAAAACTCGAGCCATACCCTAATCTCCCCAAGATAGACTTCGAGACAAACCCCTTCTTTTTCAAACTCAACAACACTACCTAATAATTGATACCATGTACACATGCACCATCGCACAACAATGTTCTGATCATTATCACCATCACCATCAGGTCACCGGTGATCCACCCTAACCTCCTGACCACTTAGGATGGCGAATCAATCTGGAAATCAAAATCCAACCAATCAAGTCGTAACAGGAACCCAACCGATCATTGGAAAATGCCTCGTACCGCCACGTTAGACCATCAAAGACCTCGCTGTCACGACTATAGCTGCGTCATTGACCCATGCTCCTATTCCACCTACTCTGTCCAAGTCTGATGCTCCCCCGTTAGAGAAATTGACTCGAAGATATCGACGAATCAAACAGGGTCTTAAACCCTACAATGCCACCTACTAGCTGCCTCGATGACCTGCAAACTCTGCGATCATTTTTCCTATGATCTCTAGACCTCCAGCTTCCTCCATCTCCAAGCCCTACGTCCCATTCTTCGTCGATCGGCGCAAATCGACGAAACTCCTCATGCCGATCATCTTGCAATATCTCCACAAACCCAAACTTAAAGATTATTATTTTATTATCAAAATTCATCACTTCCTAGTTTGAATCTATTTACACAATCAAAACATGGAATTATGATGATTGATTTTCTGGCTTTAATTTATTTTTCACTGTCATTTCTTAATTTCGAAATAATTACTTAATATATACTCCTAAAATTATTTCTAAAAATAATACTACATCTATATAATCATTTTTATTTTAATGATCCTAACTTAAAACTGTTTGGATGGAGAGATATAAGTTAATTAAGTTGTTTTGAACCTGTAGAACATAACAGGGATATGTTTATGCATATACACAGACATGCATACATACATTCAATGTTTTCAATGTATACCCAAACAAAATGTATTTCTACAACCATGCAAAACATTTCCAAATCATCATTTTCATTCGTCATCACAGGCTTTCAAAATAAAGAGGATGAAGTTTTTAAAGGTGAAGTTTGATCACCTGGATTTAGTTTGAACAGAGAACACAGGCTTTTGAGAAATTTGGAAATGATTTTGAGATGATCTGTTTGTTATTTGATCTGAAAACTGGAATTGCTTGATTTACTACTGGGTTAATGAATCTTCTTGATTAAGTTTGAGATGCTCTGATCTGTAGCTTGTTTGATTATTGATTTGAATCTTAGCTTGATTGCTGTTGAGTTGATCCTGGAATTTGCTTTAAGTTTAAAATGATCTATGCTGAGATGATCTGATGATTTAATTTTGATAAGATTTAAGTTTGAATTTGAGTGGCTTTACTGGTTTGCTTTGATTTTCTTTCTCTGTTTTTAGTTTCTGGTTTTGATTTCTTTTGTCTCAAGTTTCTTCGGTTTAAGTTTTGAATAGAAAGAAAATGAGAAAGAAGGGTAGAGATATGTAAATATAACTTTTTTTCCTTTATTTCTTAAATTCAAAAAGAAGAGAAAATTAAAATTAGGACACCTGTAAATGCATGTTGAAATAAACTTACGAATGTTTAATTATATGCATTTTGGCTTACACTTGTCAACATATATTTTAATAAGCCTACACATGCATAATGGCATGCACAAATAGTTTTTTATATGTTTTAAATATATTTCCT
Source organism: Allium cepa (assembly GCA_030765085.1). Lineage (NCBI taxonomy): Eukaryota > Viridiplantae > Streptophyta > Magnoliopsida > Asparagales > Amaryllidaceae > Allium > Allium cepa. Next base: position 551,305,530 of record CM060934.1, on the reverse strand, counting down.
TTTTATATTAACATATGTTTTACATATAGATATGTTTTATATTTTCAGATTTATCTTTATATATACCTTATGTTATCTTTTCCAATTTTAGTTATATATATGTTTTATATTCTTATTAATTAATTTTATTATTATTTATATTTATATAACTTTTGAAAATTATCATATCAAACTTAAATTGTAACTTCCAAAATATATATTCATATTTATTAAAATTAGAAAACAAATTTCTACTAGTTTATAAAAAATTTAAATCCAATTTTGTTTTGAATATTTTTTTTTGAATTTCAAATCCAAAATTCAATTTACAATCAATATATATACATATACATAAATAAACTAACAAATATCTTATTTAATTTGGAAAATTTCAAATTAGTTCACAATTAAATCCAAATTTTTTATATGAATTACCAATTTAAATTCGACTTAAAAACGGGATCGTTACAAAAGGTTTATGAGGTAGTTTAGGGTTCATATCTTGAAACCTAAAAATGTGATGAATTTGGCAACACCAAAGCAGAGGACTGGAGATTCTTGAGGAGTTTTCTAACATGGTTTAATGCCACGGTGACATTGGCAGATCGTCCTGATCCATCTACGGTTTTGATGGCAGATGTATCTGGAATTGCTGACGGCGAGGAGTTCAAGAATTCACTTGTGTGGGATCCACCTATGATATCAAGGAGTTTTATCATGAATTAGAAAGGTTCCTGCGGTAAGAAGATGCACGAGCCAACAAACCGAAGGTAAATGCTGTGTAAAGTGGAGGATCAACGAGAAATGTAAACAAGAATGAGAAAGGCAAACGAAACATGGATGATGGGATTAATGTGTCGAAGAGGCAACGGAGAGAACCAAAATACTCTTCTTATGTGGATTTGATTGAATCTTCAAAAAGGATTTATTTGGATACTCTAAAACGCCTTCAGTATAGAAGGTCGGAGAGGAGGGAACCCTTCGAATACAAGCGGACATCAGGAAAGCATTGCTTATTCCATGAGCGGGATGGGTACAATAAAAATACTTCAGGCATTTAAAGGATATATCAAAGAATATGTTAGGAGTGGTTAGTTGCAACAACACATGAGGACATGGGCTGCTACGTTGGTACAAGAGCAGCCACCATCCATCTCGATTGAAAATGGCACTAGATCAAGGCATCATTATTAACTTGTCATCAATTGAATGGGATGCAATAAAATAAGTAATAAACTCTGCGGTAGTAGAATAAGTCACTTAAAGATATATGGGATCGAGGATGGTCCCTAGGCATTATTAGAAAATCAAATCTACGGTTTCGATGACAGCGACTATACAATGGAAATCGAATATGCATATATATATATATATATATATATATATATATTTCTATATACAGGTACTTGCTAGAGAAAAATCACTAGAAAGATAAGAACAAGGCTCAAAGAACATTACAAGAGACTACAAGTCGATAGGATCAAAGAAGCAATAAGAAATATGCACAAAATAGACATGCACAATTTTCAGACGTCTGGGTGCACAAGCCAGACGTCTGGAAAAGTCCTCTGGAACAACAAAACAGACAGAACCAGACATCTGGTAGATGCACTCAGACATTGAAAAATACTATATACAAAAAAAATATAGTATCACACGTCTAATACAAATACCAGGTGTCTGATTTTGAGCTCGGAATTTAGATTCAAATTTCAACAGCCACATTTGAATAGACATCTTCGCTTCTCTTCGCTGCAACTCTTCACCATCAACAGAAGCAACTGTAGAGCACTTGTTAATGGATGCAACTACTTAAGGAACCTTCTACAACTATATATGTCATCAAGAATCAAAGAGAATACTTAACTTACTTGTGCTCTTTACTTACATACTCTATTATATTCTTGATCTCTAGCAATCTATACTTGTATTTCACTCTTCCACATATTCAGTTTTTCACAATCAATACTCTCTAGATATATATTGGAAGAATCTATACTTGTTAGTCAATATCCATGTTATAGAACACATACTTGACAAGAACAAGCTATTATAACCAAGCTTATTCCTTCGGGCAAAGAGGGTGTTTTGATAGTCAAATTCTGAAGAGGATCTTTGGGACAGGACGTAGGACGGGAGATCCGAACAAGCATAAAATCCTAGTGTGCTTATTCTATATTTACTTTGATTAATATTATTTTAGTTGCATCTTATATTTTGTCACATATACTTGCATATACAGTACACGATCCACCCTATAGACTTTCAACTGGTATCAGAGCAAGTTTAGATCAAAATACAGTAACACGTTTTTGAATCACTATAAATATGGAAAGTATTTTTCAAGAAGGTCAATCCACAGAACAACCCCCACTTTTTAATGGTTCTAACTATGCATATTGGTTAGCACGTATGAGAATTTTTATAGAAGCTAATTGATTAGAAATTTGGTCAACCACTCAAAATAAATATGAAGCACCTGAGACTGCTATGAACACATAGACTGATGCTTAAAAAACCGCAGCTTCTATTAATGCCAAAGCCATGAATGTTCTATTTTGTTCACTAGATAAAAATGAATTTTCATGTGTCATGTTACGTAACACTGCATTTGATATTTGACGTACCTTACAAGTTACACACGAAGGCACAAACAGAGTTAAACAAACCAAGATTTCAATTTTACAAAATTAATTTTCATTGTTTAAAATGAAACAAAATGAATCTGTAGTAGACATGTACTCTAGATTCCAAACCATTCAACATGATTTAATGGAACTTGGAGTCAAATTCATAAATTTTGATTTAGTATCTAGAATACTCAATTCTTTAACTCTAGAGTGGGAAAGAAAAGTATTAGCCATCGAAGAAGCTAATGATCTCTCAGCAGTCTTAGCTGAAGAATTGATAGGAAATTTAATGTCATATGAAGCAAATTTGCAGGCGCGAAAAGAAAAAAATTCAAAAAAGAAGAACATAGCATTCCCAGCAACAAATAAATAGTTCGACTTAGAAGAAGAAGAAATTATATTTATTGCTAAAAACTACAACAAATTCAAAAAGTTTAGGAAAATGACTAAATTTCAGAAAGGAGGAAAATCAAGCTCAACACATCAAACATCAATCAAATGCTATAAATGTGACCAATTTGGACGTATGAAGAAAGACTCTCCCAAGCTCAATAATGATAAGAAGAAGAACAAATTTGAGAAATTCAAAAGGAAGAAAGCTTTCAATGTAATATGGGATGACTAGGATTCTTCATCATCATCAGACAGTAGTGATAGCGATAGTGATGGAGAACAAGCTAATATGTGCTTTATGGCACAAACTGATGAAGTACGTACCGAACTTAGTTATGATGAATTATTAGAACTTAGCATGGAATTAGATGATAAATTCAGACAAATTAAAAAATCAAACAAAGAAATATAGCCAAAATAAATAGATTAGAACTTGAAGTAGGAATGTTAAAGGATGAAAAAATTATTTTAGAATAGGAATTAGAATTATCTCAAGAAAAAATTAAAAATAATTTGGTCAAAAATGAGACAATTGCTATTTGTTTTGATAGAACTAAATAGAAAAGGATAACTTGTTGAAAAAAAATGTCAACTTGAAGAGAATATTGAAATATTGAAAATTGAAAATTCAAAATTTAGAATTAAAAGAAAAATTGGATAAAATTACAAATAATGTTTCAAAATTTAATAAAGAAAAACAAGATTTGGTTATCAAAACTTTTAAACCATCAGGTAATAGAAATGGAATAGGATTTAAAATATTGCTAAACAAGGAGGGAATGATATTAAGAAATATAGTTGTATTTATAAAAAGACTAAAAGTTCACCTAAGTCTGATACGAATACCAGAAATATAAAAATTTGGGTTGCTATGACAAATAATAATTTTCTTAGACAAAAACATATTAATGATTTTTTAGAAAATGTAGTCTATAATAAAAATTATATTCATAAAGGTACCAAATCTTCTTGGGTATGGCTACCTACTTCCCCTAACACCTAGGAACCTAGCAAAGTATGTGGGTACCAATTAAATCTTCTTTTATTTTGCAGGTAACAAAAATAAAAAATAAGGAGAAATGGATACATAATAGCAGATGCTTTAAGCATATAACCGGAAATTCAAAAATATTATCAAATATGACATACATCGATGGTGGAACGGTAACTTTGGAGATAACTCAAAAGGATACGTCGTGGGCATTGGCAAAGTTATCAACTCTGGTATTTCTAACTCTCCTAACAAATGTTTTTTTGGTAGAAAATCTAAAACACAACCTACTAAGTACTAATCAATTATGTAATAATGGTTTTCAAATCAATTTCGAAAAATATAGATGTAATATTTTCGATAATAACAAACAACTTATATTTGAGGGTTTTAGAAACAAAAATATTTATGTCTTAAACATGAATATAAATAAAAATTCAAATTTATTTTTAACAGCCAAACATGACGATCGATGGTTGTGGCATAAACGATTTTTTCATATTAATTTATAAATATTAATAAATTAGCAAAATATGAGCTAGTTAGAGGTTTATCTAAAATAAATTATAAAGTAGAAAATTTATGTGACGATAGCCAAATTGGAAAACTAAAGAAAAGCTCTTTTAAATCTAAAAATAATATTTCTACAAAACAACCATTAAATTATTACATTTAGATTTATTTGGTCCAACTCAAGTACGATCTATAAATCATAACAAATATGTTTTCGTAATAGTTGATGATTTTTTAGGATGTACATGAACCACTTTCAATTCCTTGCAGTTCCTTGGATCCCTCATCCTCGTATCGTACACCTTTGGCCCATTCACCAAGGCGATTCTTTGGTTCCTCGAGAACCCACGAACGTGGAAATATATGGTCTCCACTCAATCCATGGAGGGATGACAAGTCTGAAGATCGTAGAACTCCATCGCCATCTAAATGATTAAATTATTTTATTTGTATTTATATCCATGTATTTGTAATTCTGTTTCACAAAAATAACAATATATTTTTTAAGCAAAATAAAAAGTCAAAAAATAAGCAACACTCTTCAAAATTAGGCTATTTTTAGAAAAATTGGTCATTTTAGACGTCTAACCATTGCCCTCAAACGTCTGACACTCTGATATCACACAAATTATACACCATCGTGCATATATCAGATGTCGATATAACCTTCCAGACATCTGAAAAATGTCTCTGCTTACTAAAAAATTGATACCAGACTATTTCAGACGTCTGAACTATGAATCAGACGTCTAAATAGAGTCTCTGTCATCATATTCTAAAAATTCAGACGTCTACTATTTATACCAAACGTCTAAGAAAACTATATTTCATTAAGAAATAAAAATTCGATCTATTACAGACGTCTGATAATACAATCAGACGTCTGAAATATCTCCCTGACTATCAAATTTTAAAACTCGACCAAATCGAGACGTCTACCACAACAAACCGGACGTCTTATTCTATTTACTGTTTAAAACTAGGTTAAATCAGACGTCTGATTTACATTCTAGACGTCTGACATTCAATCGACGCATTAACATGCCCAGATAACGTCTACTTTTTACTCTATTCTTATTTCGTTTCATTTTATTCTTACTTCAATATCAATTTTTTTCAAAAAAATCCTTTCTCTCACAAACTTGAACGAATTTAATGGCTCCTAAAACAAAAAATTATAAAATCTCTATATGAAAACAAGACTAAGCAACTTCCTTAAGTCCTCAAGTTTGCTCAGATGATCAAATTGAACGATGGATGAATTGTGTGCCTCATTCACTCAAGAGATATGAGGACATTCAGAAGAAGAAACTCTACATAAGTCCATTTTATAACTTACTCAAGTTCCCAATTTATGTTTTAGATAAAATGTGCGAGAATGCCAGTTTAGAAACTTTGATATCATTCAATCTCAATAACATCCAACTTGATCAATTGGCTATATTTCTCTTCTACGCTAATTTGGATAGCACAGAGGTTTGGAACACTGAAAAAGAAGATAATTGACTATGGTCTAGCATTTATGGCAACATAATAAGGTTAACTCCAAGGATCATAGGCAGAGCTATCGGATGTTCTGACACGGGCAAAGATTTATATAATATCCCTGATATGCGTTTCAAACCAAGGGACAATATAACACATCAAATATGGGAGGATGAAATTCCTAAATTCGCATCCAAATATCTACGACCTAAGGTGATACTTCTTACTCGAATGATCATCAACGCTATTATTTCACGCCTTGGAAGTCATGAGCAGATAATGGAGTTAGAACACAAGGCCCTGTATGCTCTATTCAACGGAACAAGGATAAATTGGGCTAAATTTATATTTGACGAGCTCAAACTTTTTTAGACTCGATCATGCCCATCGAATTATCTACCCCACATACATCATGAGACTTCTACGTGCTCACAACATCCCCTCTTATTTATCTGCTTTTGAAAAAATTTCTCCAAAATATGCTTCCACGAAAATTTTCTCACTAATTCACCTATCGGAAAATCCTCCGGAGTTTGTATCTTTTGACGAGTTAACACATCGTCGTCAAACCAGACAAGCCAGGCCTCCACCTCAACCACATCATGAACCATCACAAGAGGTGGAACAACATCGCGAGACTACTCCTCCTCCCCCTCAACCATTCAATTATACGTGCCACGATGATATTTTGGAGACTCAAACAGAGACGAATCCAAATGAAAGCATTAGAGATCTCACTCTTCAAAATCAGCATATCTTATCTCGAAATCAAAAAGATTTGGCTAGGCGTATTTACAGCTTTGAAACATCTTTTTCCATATGCCTAGCCACAGTTGAAACATCACTTTCAACTGTATTATCGGTTCTCAAGGAGGTTCTTCAAAGGGTTCATGGCCCTACACCACCTTCCGAAGATTGGACGACCCTAGTACCTTCTCCTCCTTCGAAACTTCCAAACTTCTGGAGGAGAACAAACCTCTAGAACAAGTTCCGACATCTCCTATGAAGCAATTTAGCTCTTCCAAAAATGAAGATAAAGGAGATGATCAACAAAAAGCTTCCCTAAAAGACTCATAGATTTTTAGGACTCCATCGTATGTAAAATTATTAAAAATCTGTGAATGTACTCGATTATTGTAAACTAATGAAATTTCTCTTTTAGTATGTTATTTATGTATGTATCCTTATCTTACAACGGTTGGTCGGTATTTATTAATTTCTACATTTAAAAGTTAGATATTCTTTTTGATAATGCCAAAGGGAGAGAAATAATACAGATCACAATTAATTATGGAAAGCACATATTCAGGAGGAGTTTTATAAAATTATACATAAGTACATTGTATAGTTGTCATCATCAAAAAAGGGGAGATTGTTAGAAAATCAAATCTACGGTTTCGATGACAACAACTATACAATGAAAATTGAATATGCATATATATTTCTATATACAGGTACTTGCTAGAGCAACGTCACTAGAATGACAAGAACAAGGCTCAAAGAACATTACAAGAGACTATAAGTCGATAGGATCAAAGAAGCAACAAGAAAGATGCACAAAACATATATGCACAATTTTCATACGTGTCGGTGCACAAGCCGGACGTCTGGAAAAGTCCTCTAGAACAACAAAACAGACTGAACCAGATGTCTAGTAGATGCACTCAGACGTCTGAAAATATACTATGTACAAAAAATATATAATATCAGACGTCTGATACAAATACCAGACGTCTGATTTCAAACTCGGAATTTATATTCAAATTTCAACTGTCACATTTGAATAGAAATCTTCGCTTCTCTTCGCTGCAACTCTTCACCATCAACAGAAGCAACTATAGAGCACTTGTTAATGGATGTAACTACTCAAGGAACCTCTCTACAACTATATATCATCGAGAATCAAAGAGAACACTTACCTTACTAACTTGCGCTCTTTACTTACATACTCTGTTATATTCTTGATCTCTAGCAATCTATACTTGTATTTCATTCTTCTATATATTCAGTTCTTCACAATCAATACTCTCTAGATATATATTGAAAGCATTTGTACTTATTAGTCAATATCCGTGTTATAGAACACATACTTGACAAGAACAAGCTATTGTAACCAAGCCTATTCCTCCGGGCGAAGTGAGGGTGTTTTGATAGTCAAATTCCAAAGGGGAGCTTCAGGACTGGACGTAGGATGGACGGTCGAACTAGTACAAAATCCTGGTGTGCTTATTCTATATTTACTTAGATTAATATTGTTTTATTTGCATCATATATTTTGTCATATATACTTGAATATACACTACACTATCCACCCTGTAGACTTTCAGGCATGATCTAAGATGATGATGAACCGTAATGCTCGTGTTTGGAAAATTATGTTTTTCCTGTTTACTTCGAACTTTGGCATTTCTGATATTTTGGTTTATTAGTATTTTGGTTATATGGACTCTTTTCTAATTTTTTGGCAAATGGACTTTGGAATGCTTAAATCCAGATTAATGTAATAAATGACATAGGTCACGATTGTAGCCCCGATAAGAGAGATAGGGCAATAACCGTAAGGCATGCGTCCCTTCGCTGAAGTGCGTTAGGATGGATTCGTACATGGTTTAAGTCCTCGATTGGGGATCAAGGTCGAAGAAGTATACCCCATGGATTAAGTCCTAAACTATGGATAGAGGCTAGAGAAGAATACTCCATGGATTAAGTCCTCGACGGGAGATCGAGGCCGGAGAAGGATACCCCAAATATCGTGTTGTCTCAACAGGAAAGACATGACCAAAAAAAGAAAGAAGTAGCCGCTTCATTGGAGATTTACAAGATCGACCTATTTATCATTGTGCATTCTTTCTAAAGAGCGAGTGGAGTATAGTGTTTCCTGGGGGATTGACCAGGCAACTTGGTACTCGGCCTCCAGAGAGTACTCGACATCCAAAGAGTACTCGGCATCCAAAAGCATCGTTTGGCCTAAAGCATCGCTCGGCCAAAGTAAGCGTTTGGCCGAAGAAGGAACGCTCGGCATCAGGAGTATGGTCGGCTTGTATTGGTCGTTCGACACCGAGGGGCATTCGGCATTGAATGCCATTCGGCGTAGACGGTCGTTCGGCATTGAATGCCGCTCGGCCAAGTGGTACCGTTCGGCCTCCCACGTATGCTCAGCCAAGTGACGTTCGGCATCCCCGAACATCGACCAGCAAGGTGGCCCGACATCCGCCCCAACACAACCAGTTTCAACTATTACTCGGCCTACCCTTCCCACACTCAACACCTCATCCTGTCCGGCCCGGCTTCGTTCGGCATGAAGGAAGGGTCGGCATTCTACGTTCCGTCCACTGCTTCCACTCAACAACAGACCGTTCGGCATGAAAAGGAGGGTTCGGCATTTCGATCGTTCGGCCTAGTCGGCTCGGCACACAGAACACGTCCTACTTGGACCAAGTTATTCGGCCACCTAGCCCACCAGGAAAGTCCAACCCACTTTCGTCTATAAATAGAGAGGCAGGAGCACAGAAAACAGGGGAGATTTTAGGAAGCACTGGGGAGGCTCTGTTACATTGAATCCTCATTCAAGACTTATTTCTTTCACCTTGCAATTGTAGTGTAATACTTAAGAACGGATTGTACCTGTAATCAAGTATCAAGTAGAAAATAAAGATTAGCTTCAAAGTGGACGTAGGCCACTGCGCCGAACCACTATAAATTTGTGTCTTTACTTCCCGCATTTTAATTTATGTCCTCTTCTCTTTTTCAGTTTATTTTCTTCATTATTCTCTCTACACAATCTTTCTAAGGGTGTTAGTGACCAATTTTGGTGCTAACATTTTGGTGCTTTCACTGAGAATTGAACTCAGGCTATTAGAATCTACTTTGTAGATACTGGATTGCGTGAATCCCCCGAAGGAGATCCATTATCATTCATAAGGCATCTGTTGATTCTACTCAGAATTACAGCCAACAACTCTATCATGGGAAGACCACGAACCAGATCAGCCTCTCAAAGTGCAGATGTCCGTGAAACTGCTAGCATACAACAAGATAGTCCTAGCAAGCAATAAGCGATTCGAGGCGTAGGACCCTCCAACCAAAATCAAGCGTAAGTTGTTTCCCGAGCAGAGTTCAATGAATTAATGAAAGAACTTAGGGAAAGCAGGAGGCAACTTGCTGAGCAAATGAAGACCAATGCTGACCTCATGATTCGGCTTACTAAGCAGCAGCACCGCAATGCTGAAGGTAGCCCTGCCCCTTACTCAGAAGAAGATAGTTCGACTTCAGCTGACGAACCACCTAGGCGAAGACGCCGCAAGGATGAAGGTGCACAAGCAGGTGCCACCAATCGATCGACTAGGGATCAAGCTCACGAAGAGGCTGGACATCAGACTCACCAGGATCCCAAAGAACCCAACCTTCCATCTTCCATACCTACCCCCGACTTGACAGCTATGGTTAGGTAGCTGATGAAAGAAAACCAAGGGTTGACCAATGAAGATTGGGGAGTTTCCAAGAGTCCTACTCCCTTCACAGATACCATCTTACAGGCTGAATACCCAAGGAAGTTTAACATGCGCGCCATTCCTGCCTATGAAGGGAAAACTGACCCTAGACAGCATGTAATGAGGTATGGATGGATGATAGATTCAGCAAGAGCCAACGACGCAACCAAGTGCAGGTGCTTCCTGATAACTTTATCCGGAATCGCCACCATGTGGTTCACTCGACTTCCTCCACGGTCAATCTCCAGCTTCGACAAATTAGCATGAAAATTCATAGAACAATTCAGCATACACACCACTCGTCCCAAGGATGTGATGTCCTTGTCAAGTGTGACCCAAGCTCCAGGAGAATCACTGAAAGCATGCCTGCAAAGATTTCATGTTGCCGCTACTGAAGTGAGCAATCCTAACGATCACGTAATTTTGATGGCAGTAATGCGTGGAGTGGATCTAGATTCTGAATTTGGAGATTGGTTGGCAGGAAAGCCCCCAGCCACACTGGAACATTTTTATTCGAAAGCCCATCAGTTCATAAGGAGGGAAGAAGCTCGGTGGACAAGGAAAGACAAGGCACCGGGGCCCGGTCAGGAATCTGTAAAAAGTAACATCACTGCAAAGACAACCGGAGGAAACCTTGAGAAGGCTCAAGCCAACGTCCAGAACAAGCCCGGGCAGTCTAAAGCAACTGGAGGCGGAGATCCCGGAAAGAAGAAGAAGGAAAATGGGAGATGGAAGTCAAGAATCCCGACCTACAACGAATACACTCCACTGAATACATCTCTTGAGAACATCTACTTGTCGACCTGCAACACTTTTCAATACAAAAAACCACGCCCAAAGGAATCAACAGAGGAGTAGAAGCGGACTGGGAAGTATTGCCACTTTCACGAGTCCTACGGACACAACACTGACGAGTGCAGGCATCTTCATGACGCTATTGAGAAATTGATTAAGCAGAAAAAGCTACAGGAATTTGTCAGAGACTCGCCAGACAGTAAATAGGAGACATCGGACCCCGGACGCAGGTCAGCTCTACGCCAGCCAGAACAACCTGCCCGGACCGTGGGAAGATTGGTTATTAACATAATTGCTGGTGGACCTCATCCTGCGGATAAAAGCTGGCAGGAGATGGAGCGATATGCTAATTCTCTGAGACATACGGAGTATGAGTGCTGTTCAAATGTGGAGGATGGAGCTCCCGCAAAGCAGCAGCGTACGATGAACGACGATATTGTATTCAGGAATAGAGATGCGGATAAGGTGGAAGCCCCTACTATCGATCCGATGGTCATATCCGCGACCATCGGACCGACATTCGTAAGAAGAATTCTAATCGATTGCGGAAGTTCCGTTAACATCATCTTCAAGAAGGCATATGACCAAATGAAGCTGGAGACTAAGGATTTGAAACCATCTAAAGCCCGAATCCATGGCTTTAACGGCGCAGCAACAGACGCAGTAGGATATGTGGAGTTACAAGTTGAACTGGGATAAGGAGAACGCAGGAGAGTGCGAATCTTGCCATTCATAGTGCTGGATGTTGATTCACCATACAACGTATTCCTGGGACGACCATCCCTCGCAGACTTCAGGGCAGCCTTGGCCCCGTGGTGTTTGACGTTAAAGTTTCCCACAGACAAAGGAGTAGGAGTAGTGCATGGTGATCAAGCAACCGGATGTGCATGCTACGCGGTTGAGCTCAGAGAAGCGCAGCGTAGAGAGAAAGGAAAGGTCGCGGACAGCTTTTTCCGCATCCGAAATTCTGATGATTGACAATTAACGCCCGAGCCCTGGCTCGGGCAACATTCTCGGATCCATAGAGGCTTAGACCCGAGAGGTGATGATGGAGAACCCAGGGAAACGAGTGCAGCGCCAGCTGAACTAACTATTGACATCTCAGTTAGCCGCAGCGACCCATCACGAGTTCTTAAAATAGGATCACGACTAGACCCCGTAACAGATGAAAACCTTATTGACAACCTTGATGTGTTTGCTTGGACACATTCTGATATGTGCGGGATTTCTCCTGCAATTGCTAGTCATATGTTGAACATAGACCCAAAACACATCCCCGTGAAACAGAAAAGGAGAGGCATGGATCCAGAGAGGTCCGCAGCTCTCAAAGAGGAGGTGGACAAACTCAAAACCAACGGGTTCGTCCGCGACGCCCTCTACCCTGAATGGGTGTCCAACCCAGTGTTGGTAAAGAAAGCCAATGGGAAATGGAGAACTTGTGTTGATTACTCTGATTTAAACAAAGCCTGCCCAAAGGACAGTTTCCCGCTACCAGGGATCGACCAACTGGTCGATTCAACAGACGGACATGAGTTACTATCATTTATGGACGCATACTCTGGCTATAATCAAATTCCGATGCACATCCCGGACTAAGAGCACACCAGCTTTGTCACAAACGTCGGGTTGTATTGCTACGTAGTAATGCCCTTCGGATTGAAGAACGCAGGAGCAACTTACCAACGTCTGGTAAATCGAATGTTCAAAGATCAGATTGGAAAAATGATGGAAGTCTACGTGGATGACATGCTTGTGAAGTCACGACAATCAAATGACCACATCCGAGACTTAGCAGAGATGTTCGATATACTGAGGCACTTTGGGATGAAGATCAATCCTTCGAAATGTTCGTTCGGCGTGGCATCAGGAAAATTCTTGGGTTTCATTGTGAATGCACGAGGAATTGAAGCTAACCCGGAAAAGATCCAGGCCATCCTAGATATACGAGTACCCAGAACCATCAAACAGGTGCCGAGCTTGAACGGAAAAGTGGCTGCGCTGAGTCGATTCATATCCAGAGCTACAGACAAGTGTATTCCGTTCTTTGAAGTTATAAAGAAAGGAAAGAGAAACTTCGAGTGGACCACCGACTGCTACGAAGCGTTCCGGGCTCTGGTAAGACACCTGGAGAGTCCCCCGGTGCTGTCAAAAACAGCGGACCACGAGATGTTGTATGTATACTTAGCGGTCTCACAACATGCCATCAGCACAGCCCTGGTCCGCGAGGAGGACCGAGTTCAAAGGCCAGTTTACTATGTTGGTAAATGCCTGACGAGGGCGGAAAAGAACTATCCAAAGATTGAGAAACTCGCCTATTGCTTGGTGATTGCATCACGCAAGCTTCGTCCATACTTCCAGGCACACTCGATCAGTGTCTACACTGACCAACCATTGCGACAAATACTCCAACGACCGGAAACTTCCGGAAGGATGCTAAAATGGAAAATTAAGTTGAGTCAGTTCGACATTGCCTACCTGCCACGAAGGGCTATACAAGGACAAGCACTAGCTGACTTCATCGCCGAGTTCACTCTGCCAGATGAACCGAGCGGACACGGGGTCGCACCTCCCATTCGATGGAAGATGTACACCGATGGGGCATCTAACGACCATCGCTCGGGGGCATGTATCGCCCTCATAACCCCAGAAGACCGACCAATATGCTACACTTTGAAACTTGAATTTGCAGCAACAAATAACGAAGCCGAATATGAGGCATTGATTGCTGGCTTGAAACTCGTTATCGGGTTGGGAGTAAAGTCAATCGAAATCTTCTGTGACTCACACCTGGTAGTTTATCAGGTGTGGGGAGACTATCAAGCAAAGGGGCAGAGACTGGCACCTTACCTTGCTCGCACTCGAGAACTACTGGCAAGTCTCGAATATTATGACATCTCCCATGTCCCACGCGAACAGAATAGAGAAGCTGACTCGTTAGCAAAGTTCGCAAGCACTGGCGATGCACAGCAGATGGGATTGTTCCCTATCGAGACCCTACTTGCCCCAAGTATAGACATGATGGAGATATATTTCGTCTTGGAGACCGAACTTGAAAGGGAATCGTGGTTGACCCCGATCAAACAGTACTTACTACATGGGGATTTTCCTGAGAAGAGGAGTGAAAGACGCCAAGTCCTTCGTAAGGCCTCGCGTTATGTAATACAGAGCGGAGTAATGTATCGCAGGGGATTCTCGACCCCCTTACTCCGGTGCGTGGCCCATGATGAGATAAAATGGGTACTGGAGGAAGTCCATGAGGGAGAGTGTGGTGATCATACCGGGGGGCATACTTTGGCAAAGAAAATCCTCCGCTATGGATACTATTGACCAACCGTGAACCGCGACGCCGCAGACTATGTGAGGAAATATGACAAATGCCAGATATACGCGAAAATTCCGAGAGCCCCGCCGACGGAACTCACGCAAAAGGTTAGTCCCTGGCCATTTGCAATGTGGGGAATTCACCTGATTGGTTCTTTACCCTTAGCCAAAGGAGGCGCGAAATATGCAATAGTGGCAGTCGATTATTTCACCAAATGGGCAGAAGCACAGCCTATGGCCACGATCACCACCAAGAAGGTCATTAATTTCATTGTACGAAATATCATATGCCGCTTTGGTCTTCCACGGACCATCATAACAGATAACGGGACTCAATTCAAGAGCAAAGAATTCAAAGAATTTTGTCAGAAGTATGGCATTGAGAAAAGGTTCGCAGCAGTTGCTCACCCGAAGGCGAATGGGCAGGTAGAAGCTGTAAATAAAATAATCAAGTCCATATTGAAGAAACGTTTGGAAAAAGCTAGAGGCAAGTGGGTAAATGAACTCCCAATAGCGCTTTGGGCCTATAGAACTACCCACAAGACAGCGATTGGCCACACACCATTCGCATTGGCGTACGGCACGGAAGCCGTCATACCCATAGAACTTGAAGTTCCATCACATCGGGTGACTCATTACGACCCCGCGTCGAACCAGGATCTCTTACTGGAATCATTGGACTTTATCATTGAAAACGCGAAGAATCTGATCTGAGAGCAGCCTCGTACAGACATCGGGTCGCAAAATATTATAATGAGAAAGTCCGACCAAGAATCTTTGATGTGGGAGATCTCGTTTTGAAACGAGTTTTTCCAGTCCCGTCACATATGAACCCCGCATGGGAAGGTCCATACGTCTTCGAACGAAGGCTTGGAGAAGGAACTTTCAAGCTAGCGACCGTCGATGGTCTGACACTCCCTCGAGCATGGAACAACGAGCACTTGCGGCGTTACTACACTTAATCTATTTCCTTTATGCTGTAGTTGCACTTATTTCCAGTATGTTTCCATTTCCAGTTCTTGGCATGTAATAAGACAATTCAGCTTGCTCTCATTAATAAAGGCTTGAAGTCACCTTTTTCATAATGATTAATGTCTCTGCGTATGATATTCCTGTGACAAGCGGTTGAAAATTATGATATTCTGACTAACATACGAATGCTCAGAAACAACTTAAAATCTCCAAGTCCCCGGAGCGCGGACCGGAGTACTCGAAGTCCCCGGAGTGCGGACTCGAGTATAAACGACTCAAAATCTCCATGTCCCTAGAGCGCGGACTGGAGTACTCGAAGTCCCCGGAGTGCGGAATCGAGTATAAACGACTCAAAATCTCCAAGTCCCCAGAGCGCGGACTGGAGTACTCGAAGTCCCCGGAGTGCCGACTCGAGTATAAACGACTCAAAATCTCCAAGTCCCCGGAGCACGGACTGGAGTACTCGAAGTCCCCGGAGTGCAGACTCAAGTATAAACGACTCAAAATCTCCAAGTCCCCGGAGCGCGGACTGTAGTACTCGAAGTCCCTGGAGTGCGGACTCGAGTATAAACGACTCAAAATCTCTAAGTTCCCGGAGCGCGGACTGGAGTACTCGAAGTCCCCGAAGTGCGGACTCGAGTATAAACGACTCAAAATCTCCAAGTCCCCGGAGCGCGGACTGGAGTACTCGAAGTCCTCGGAATGCGGACTCGAGTATAAAAGACTCAAAATCTCCAAGTCCCCGGAGCGTGGACTGGAGTACTCGAAGTCCCCGGAGTGCGGACTCGAGTATAAACGACTCGAAATCTCCAAGTCCCCAGAGCGCGGACTGGAGTACTCGAAGTCCTCGGAGTGCGGACTCAAGTATAAACGACTCAAAATCTCCAAGTCCCCGAAGCGCGGACTGGAGTACTCGAAGACCCCAGAGTGCGGACTCGAGTATAAACGACTCAAAATCTCCAAGTCCTCGGAGCGCGGACAGGAGTACTCGAAGTCCCCGGAGTGCGGACTCGAGTATAAACGAATAAAAATCTCCAGGTCCCCGGAGCGCGGACTAGAGTACTCGAAGTCCCCGGAGTGCGGACTCGAGTATAAACGACTCAAAATCTCCAAGTCCCCGGAGCGCAGACTGGAGTACTCGAAGTCCCCGGAGTGCGGACTCGAGTATAAACGACTCAAAATCTCCAAGTCCCCGGAGCGCGGAATGGAGTACTCGAAGTCCCCAGAGTGTGGACTCGAGCATAAACGAATCAAAATCTCCAAGTCTTTAGAGCGCGGACTGGAGCACTCGAAATCTCCGGAATGCGGACTCGAGTATAAACGACTCAAAATCTCCAAGTCCCCAGAGCGCGGACTGGAGCACTCGAAGTCCCCAGAGTGCGGACTCGAGTATAAACGACTCAAAATCTCCAAGTCCCCGAAGCGCGGACTGGAGTACTCGAAGTCCCCGGAGTGAGGACTCGAGTATAAACGACTCAAAATCTCCAAGTCCCCGGAGCGCGGACTGGAGTACTCGAAGTCCCCGGAGTGCGGACTCGAGTATAAACGACTCAAAATCTCCAAGTCCCCGGAGCGTGGACTGGAGTACTCGAAGTCCCTGGAGTGCGGACTCGAGTATAAACGACTCAAAATCTCCAAGTCCTCGGAGCGCGGACTGGAGTACTCGAAGTCCCCGGAGTGCGGACTCGAGCATAAACGACTCAAAATCTCCAAGTCCCCGCAGCGCGGACTGGAGTACTCGAAGTCTCCGGAATGCGGACTCGAGTATAAACGATCCAAAATCTCCTAGTCACCGGAACGCGAACTGGAATACTCTAAGTCTCCAGAGCGCGGACTCGAATGTAAGTGATTCAGATCTCCAAGCCCCTTGAATGCGAACTATGACACAAAAGGCTTGGATATGCCGAGTCCCCGACATGCGGGCTAGTAAATATTTTGAATACAAGAAGCACTGAATGGAGATTGAACGACTCCAAAGAATTCCCAAGCTATGTAAAGGTGAACCAGGAGGTCTATGTTATTCACATCAGTTTAGATTTCACTCACAATCACAATTACAAAGAAAACTGAATGACAAGAATCTTTTGAAAAGACAGAAAGTAAAACTGAACTTTATTCCTGAAAATCTTTTCGCTACAAAAGCGCTCCGAAGTCCAGAGGCGACAGCCTATTTACACAGTCTGCAAAAATCATTACATGACCTAGATTAACTATCGTTGAATGAGGACGATGGTCACTTCTTGCGTTTCTTTGACTTCTTCCCGGATGATTCCTTCCCAGAGCGCTTACCCTTGGAATCCTTCCCTGATGGAGGGGTGACGACCGAAGATGTAGGGGGAACGTCCATAGGCTTGGACCCGCCAGGGTGGATGACCTTCAACGGTTTGTTCAATGGGTCGTCCAGGTCCACATCCCGAGGCTTAGCCTTAACTCTGGCTGTCACTTCCTTCTCTTTAACGAGCTGCTATTTCATGCTCGGCTTACATGCATGCTCAGAGGTGCCGATTTCTATTTCAAAACTCTCAGAAGAAGAGTCGGACTTGCCTTCATCGAGTGCCCCGATTACTTGGGCATCTGGGCCAGGACCCTCGCCAGCTCGAGTAGCCTCACTCATTTCTTTCTCCAGCTCCTTGGCGACATCGCTCCTCGGAGTGGGCTCGGGGTCAGAACAACCTGCACAGAGTCATAAGAGAACAAATATTAAAGCACAACAGCTTCTAGAAAAACACAGAAACCCTATAAAGCAAAGAAGTTTCTTACCGGGTGCCGGCGGAATCTCGGTTGTCAGAGGGGTCTCACCCTCCGAGATGGGAGATAGAACATGAACGCCAAGCCCGGGGGCATCCGGGTCATAGCCAAGGTGCTGCTCGAAGGGATCGAGTACCGGTCGGCTAGCCGGCTGAGTAGGCGCACGAACTGGGGGCACGATGCCGGATGGTCCAATAACCACTCCCTTTCCTTTCCTCGAGGGGGAACATTTGCTGTATAGGGCCCTAGCCGCTGATAGATCTGAAGGTTCTTTTCCCTTCAAGAACTCCTTAATCAAAGCTTCCTCATCGACCTCTTCGACGTCGCTCTCGGCCTTCCTGATTTGAATCAGGGTCTCCCACGCCTCGATCAGAGATTCAAGGTAGCCATCGCCCAAAAATGTTAGATCCCGATGCATGAGAACTCAAGCGTTGAATTCAGCGATGAGCGGGTCGAATTCAGTCTTGATATCTTCCCTACCTTCCTCCCTGGCCACCTCAAGGCGAGAGTCGATGTCAGCAGTTGCCATCTTTTTGCCCTCCTCGCGAGCTTCATTCTTTAGTACCTCGACTTTGGAGAAATCATCCTCGAGTTTCTCCTTTAGGAGTCGGGTGGCGACGATCTCATCGCAATAGTGTTGTGCCTCAGTCTGGGCGGCCAATTTTTCTCTCTTCTCCTCATGAAGTTGCTCTTCGAGTTCCTTGACCCATTGGCTGAGCATGTCACGCTCTTTCTGAACGGAGTCCTTCTCCAAAGCTAGAGCACCACACCGTCGGACTGACTCATCAAGCTCATATTATGAGTTAATTCAAGGCGGGAAACAGCCTCGGCGGTGTCCTTAACGCGCTGACGGGCGACCTCAAGCTCAGACTTATAAGTGGTCAACTCGTCATCCTGGGCCTTAATGATGTCCCTGTCATGAATAGCTTCAAGCTTTAGGCGGTCACTTTCGTGCTGGCGTTCCACAGAGACTTCAGAAAGCTTCTCAGCCAGGTGAACGAATGCGTCATGTTGGACATAGACGTCGTTGATACAAGCAATGGCATTTTGCTTAACATCTCTGGGTATAGGGTGAATCGCTGGGAGAAACTTTATCCCATCGAAAAATCTTCGAAAATTTGGCCTTGAGTTCGGTCAGTCTCTCCGACACTGTCGGGCCTGTCGCTGGGGCGGGAGGAGATGGCTTTGAAAGTTCGCCCCACCTATGAGAGTCTCGGGAATGCCGAGTAGAAGAGGAGTCAGAGTATTGATCCCGAGGAGCATCGGAATGCGACCTCTTATGACCACGCTTCTCTTTGCTTCGCTCCTGATGAGAAGAGGTCTCCTGGTGGAGTTCGGGCTGATAATGGGTTTTCTTCCGGAATGACGAGTCCCAGGAATGATAATCTCGGTCGCTGTCGCTATCTCTGTCTCAACGCTTCTCGAGACCTGAGTCCTAACCGAATTGGCGTAAAGTCGACGAACCACAAAGGCAGTCATATCCGTGCAAACGTCCCATGTCACCTACAAAGAATTCAAACAATAGCGAATCAGCGAGGGAACAAAATGATGAAAGAAAAGTAGGTGCAAAGTGAAGTGCACGTGTTCGTGTGTGTCCTAGTGTTCCCCCCTGACGGACCAGTGGCTTTTCTAACGGGAGTCTTTTCCCCTCGTTTTGGGGCTAGGACACTCGCATCGCCCCTGGCGGGTGAGCGAAACTTAAACAACTCCGGGTCATTGAAATCATAGTTGAACAAGTCGTCGGGAATGGAGAGGTTCGATAAGCCCTTCAGAGAACTTTCAACACGCTGTGAAGAAGCCTCTTTCTCTGGCTGGATAGGCATAACTTGGGAAGTCCCGCCAACCTTCTCCTTCCTCAACTTGTGCGCCGACTTCTTTTTCCCTTTCGAAGGGGAAGATGACGTTTCAATATCATGAATTTCAAACGCAGGACCCAAATCCTCACCTTGCTTTTGAGGTGGCTCGTTTGGAATTTCCCCCTCTTCCGATACTTCAAGAGAAGGGCAAATAGATGATTCAGGCAGTTTTTTCCCTCTAGCGGGTATGGGTTTGGGAAGCGAGGCACCCTCAGGAAGACTAACCCGACGGCCAGGAGCTAGCAGACCGAACCTTGATAATGACTCATTGGAAATGAGGGCTCGAATATCTCGTTCCTCAGCAGGAAGGGCTCTAATGGCTTCGACAGCATCAGAGTACCCTCGACCCTCGGGACGTGGAACAGAATCTGAAAAGATGAAGCGATAAGTTAGCAGAAGCTTAGAACCGATTGGGAATGGACATCAATTCAGGAAGAAGACTTACTTCCTTCAACCCATCTCCTCGCAAAACCCCGTGGGCAGCGCACGTAAAACCATTCCTGTTTGTACTGGGCAAACTTGCTGCTCCACGCGCTGGTGAAAATTTGGCACTTTCGATGTGGCTCAAGAAACATGTAAGAGGGACTGTCTCACCGTTTCTTGGTAATGTATATGTACCTAATATCCCCAGGGGTTGGAGGCCTAGAGAAGACGGCCATAAAGAGCACGTACATGCCATAAATGAAGGCATGACCGTTTGGATGTAGCTGTAATGGGGCGACGTCAAGATACCGCAGCACATCTCGAAGAAATAGATTGAACGGTGGTACGCTGCCAACCCAACACATGAACTTGCTGCACGCTGTATATCTCGCAGGGGGCAGATGTGGACGGTCGTGCCCCGACGGAACTAACATGTCGGAGAACGGGATACCATGAATAGAACATACCCACTGAAGAGCAGCTTCGGTGACCCTCGAAGCCTGTGAGTCAACCGGGCAATCCAATAAGATCACGACTCCAGGGTATCAGGAGCCCAGTCGTGAGCGGGAGAAACTGACGGGTCAGGTGTATCGGCGGCTGTTTTCTTTGAAGACGGTCCGGGTCTGTCGGAGAGTGTAGCGGAACTGGATTTTTTAGACATTTTGAATAAATAGTGGATTCAACTAAGCACCTGTGTGAAGTATACTTGAAAAATGACCAATGTTAGAGTTAACAACACGAATAATCCCCTCACGTGGTGTGTGAACTAGTGCGTTCAATCGTGTATAAGCATTTAGAATAAAACTAAGCTTGTAATCGCCGTTCTGAAAACCGTCATCGCTGACCGTCTCCAAGAGCCTTCTGTATGGCGATTACAGTTCCAAGTTAAGAAAACGCTAAAAGAAGTCATTTCGTTACGGCGAGTAAAGTTCGGTTATGAAATTAGACAAGATGTCAGTATGTTCGACATTTGAGTTTGGTCGGCATGTCAGTGTGTTTGGCATTATTGTTTGTCCGGCATTTACGTTTGGTTCGGCATCCACGTTTGTCCGGCCTAGTTTATGGTTGGCACTAATGTTTGGTCCGACATTGTATGTTCGACATTTACATTGATCGGCTTAAGTCATGTTCGGCCAACATTGTATGTTTGGCTTTTATATTGGTTGGCAAATATCGCTCGACATGATTGGTTCGGTATTTATGGTTGTCCGGCAATGCCATGGTTCGGTACCGTTCGTTTGGCCAAACTGACGTTCGACAAAGCGATCGTTCGGCCAAACTCCAGTTCGGTCGAAACAACACCCAGCATCCACGCTGACTCATTTCTCCCCCACAACCTTTCATCCATCGTTCAGCATATGATATACCACGCCGAACCTGGATCGCACCGAGCCTCAACACTCAGCACTGCCTTCAACTTTCACTCTCTCCCGACTATCTCCTGCTCCTCCTACCTTCTCTCCTCCTACAATTTCGTTCGGCACAGAAGACGTATGCCAAACGACAACGCACTTCCCAACAACCTGCTAGAAAACTCGTTTCTGTTCACTCCTCCTCCCACTCTCGTCGTCTAACACTAAAAAACCCTAAGGACTCCAACCTAAGCTCAATTACGCAACTCGAAGTGTCATTCTCTTAAATCGTGGAAAGGAATTAGTTCCTAATCAAGGGGATGAAGACTTGGATGGAATTGGAAGGTAGCTGGAGTTTTGTCAAGTGGAAGGTTCGACAAATACAGGGCAGCAGAGATGAAAATGTGAAAAGAGGAGAAGGGGGGAGGCGCTGGGTTTTATAAGGAAGAAGAAGAAGTTGAACAGTCTATGCCCGGTGGAGCCGGTCGAGAAGGCATCGTTCGGCCGGTCAAGGGAGTTACGTTCGGCATGCGCATATCGTTCGACATGCGCATATCATTCGACATGCGCATATCGTTCGGCTTCAACTACGTCGTTCAGCATTACAACAACTCGTGGTTCAAAGCACAACATGTCCGACCACACGTTGTACTTTGGGGGGCAAGTGTTTCCTGGGGGATTGACCAGGAAACTTGGTACTCGGCCTCTAGAGAGTACTCGACATCCAGAGAGTACTCGGCATCCAAAAGCATCGTTTGGCCTAAAGCATCGCTCGGCCAAAGTAAGCGTTTGGCCGAAGAAGGAACGCTCGGCATCAAGAGTATGGTCGGCTTGTATTGGTCGTTCGGCACCGAGGGGCGTTCGGCATTGAATGCCGTTCGGCGTAGACGGTCGTTCGGCATTGAATGCCGCTCAGCCAAGTGGTACCGTTTGGCCTCCCACGTACGCTCGGCCAAGTGACGTTCGGCATCCCCGAACGTCGGCCAGCAAGGTGGCCCGGCATCCGCCCCAACACAACCAGTTTCAACTATTACTCGACCTACCCTTCCCTCACTCAACACCTCATCCTGTCCGGCCCGGCTTCGTTCGGCATGAAGGAAGGGTCGGCATTCTACGTTCGGTCACTGCTTCCACTCAACAAATAGGCCGTTCGACATGAAAAGGAGGGTTCGGCATTTCGATCGTTCGACCTAGTCGGCTCGGCACACAGAACACATCCTAGTTGGACCAAGTTATTCGGCCACCTGGCCCACCAGGAAAGTCCAACCCACTTTCGTCTATAAATAGAGAGGCAGGAGCACAGAAAACAGGGGGTGATTTTAGAAAGCACTGGGGACGCTCTGTCACATTGAATCCTCATTCAAGACTTATTTCTTTCACCTTGCAATTGTATTCTAATACTTAAGAATGGATTGTATCTGTAATCAAGTATCAAGTAGAAAATAAAGATCAGCTTCAAAGTGGACGTAGGCCACTGCGCCGAACCACTATAAATTTGGTGTCTATACTTCCCGCATTTTAATTTATGTCCTCTTCTCTTTTTCAGTTTATTTTCTTCATTATTCTCTCTACACAATCTTTCTAAGGGTGTTAGTGACCAATTTTGCTGCTAACATATAGCAAGATCTTAGAGAAGCTATGATCGATCTGGAGAGGTCGGGGATTTGGATATAGACGCAAAGCAGTCCTCGATTTGGTTAACGACCCGAAGAAGTCATTGATTTGGATATCGGCTGAACAACAATGAATTTGGCTTTGGATGGATACAGATTCAGATAAAATGATCCGTAGAGATCGTAGATATGGTTAGTGAATTTGAAATGGATTTGAAACTGGATACCGACTCAGAACAGTCATGGATTTTCGTAATGATCCGGAGAGATCAACGAATTGGATTAGCAACGAATTGGATTCTGGATTGGAATATTCGGCTATCACTGGATTATGGATATACAGAAATTCAAAACATGCATTCCTACTGCAAGGAATTTTTAGAGGGAAAATGTTATATTGCCTTTTGACTAGGCAGTATATTATAAAAGTTGGCTAAATGTCTTCTGTGATCATCAAGGCAGGGAGCCCGAAGAGGCGGTTATCAGTCTTGGAAATCGACGATATATGGAACTATGGACAATAGTTGGGTGGACATAGGACTGAGTCCCAATTATGGTGCAATCAATGGAAGGCTCCGTGAGGATACATCAAATTTCAAGTCAATCGGAGTTCAAAAGCACAAGTGACAAGCAAAACTAGGATTCGTATGAATCGATCGGGAACGATCTATAAAATGACGGAAATCAAAGATGATCGATCGATATCTAAAAATCAACAAAGCCAATTCACTTGAACTTTCAGAGCATCAATATATTGAAGAGTAGAGCCCTTAAGAATGATCGTAGGTCAAAACTCTCAAGTTCATGAGATTACCAATCGTTCATAACGATCGGTAATTCTTAGCAAGTAATCCAAATACAATAGAGATCGACGAATATCTCACAAATTACAACTTAGAATGACACCATATTTTGGGAGCAAGGTCTAGGGCCATATTGGACCTTCTACATACCGCACATCAATCAGAGGCCAAAAATAACGATTGGTATCGCCATTACCGATCATCCTAAAATGATAAATTATGACTACCGATCATTAAGATGGGCCCCTATGGACCTAGAGGCCCTCGGCTAAAATCTTAGTGAAATATCTCATCTCTCACCTTATAAATACAGACCTATTAGTTCATTTTTTGGATTTTTACGCTGGTTGTTGCCCTGGACTCCAATATAATCAAGTTCTAGCAATATCCTACCATTGTAATTTGATTTACGTGAGAGTGATAAAGCATAATTTTCAAATCGAACGTAGGCATACAAAGCCGAACTACTATAAACCTCTGTGTTCTTGGTTACCGCTTATTTGCTATTGCTTACTTAGTTATTACTCAATTCAATTTTACTTCTCTTCATTTACTTCACTACAAAAACTATTCTTGGATGTTTGTGGCCATTTTTAGCGCAAACCTTAAATTAAATAAGATAAGGATAAAAATGGAAATTTCGCAAAAGTTGGAGGAAAGTTATGCCATTGCATTCATGGTAAAATTATGATCTATTTTCATGTATAATATGTTGAAAATATAGCTCAAACGGAAAAAAGCTATGGATGTCTGAGGTTTTCGCGTCTAAAATAATTTAAATAAAATTCGCATTCAAATGAATAATTAATTTTAAAATTTGAAAGTCAATAGTGATTAGAGTAGGGGGTTAAATAAACGTTAAAAGTAACGTTAATGCTAAATGATAATTAAGGAAGAAAATAAATAAAAAACAACAGCATATAGATCTTCCTAAAATGAATGTCACGGTCGACCGGTACGGTAGGGCGGTCGACCATTAACTGTCAAGTAGTGTCTTGGGTTTGTGAATTCGAATGTTTCGAAATTTATAATTTCCAACCGACCTTCATCCAATAGTTCCATTGCATTCCAACTGTTATAAATTAGACCCTAAACACCTCACTTTTATTTACAAATATTTTGGGAACATTAGCGAAGCTATGTAAGTTTGTCTCTTCACGGATTTAGAAAAACTCTATTAGGGTTTCAGATAAGAAATCATATACATCTATTTTTGGCTATTGTTTATTTTCTCGATCTATTTTCCTCTAATCCCTCAATTTCTGAATCTAACCCATATGTACAACTCCCTTGCTATATATACATCAAAAAGAAGAGATCTGATAAAGATTGTCAAAGGCATGTCAAATACAAAGGAGGCAAAGCAAGGATATATTGTGAGTGAAAATCTTAGATTTTCAGTAATTGATGAGTGTAGTTTGGGTTTGAATATGCCTTAGGGAGTTTTGGTTTGCAAAAACATCATATTATAAACCTCTAAAACTCCTTCAATGCGAAATGTCAAGTTTATGTTGGAATCTCAATTGTTTATGGCAAAAAAGTGGAAACGGTATAGATTTGTAGTTTTGATAATTTTACCTTCTATTACACTACTTATTCTTTTCTTTGAATTTGGTTAAAGCATAAGGAATAATGTGTGGTATGAATCTTATTCATAGTTTGCACAGCTTATTCCCATGAATTAAATAGAAATTCCTTTGTTTATTTTTATATGAAAAGGAGTTGAATAGAGCATGAAAATTAGAACTCTAAGTTTCTGGTACCAATATATTTCATTATTTTGATGTAATAAGTTGAGTTTAAATTTTTGTTATATGCAAGTCTATTGATTGAAATGTTTGGTTATGAATTTTGGAATTTTGGTATTATTGACAATGTGGGATACGACTTGTATAATTGTTGAAAGAGTTGACATTTAAATGCTGATTTAGGGCGTAAATTCCCCGTGCTTAGAAACTACTAGGCTTTCAATACACACACACACATATTAGTGCAATTAACATATAATTGTAACATATAATAGCATAGTTAAATAGGTTATTAATTTTGTTAGAATCCTCTTTAGGAAGGTAATTAATGTTAAAGGCGAAATAAGAAAGATCACTTATAACGCTTTTTTTTTATGGAAATGGTGAGATGCATAATAATGTATGTAGAGAGTGATATAGATTATGACTAATTTATAGAATGGGATATTGGTTAAAAGCACATGGAAGTTTGCCTAGCTAATGTGGCTACCAGTAGTATGACTTTGGGGCTGATGTAAGACGTCTCCTATAATAAGTTACTACGATGACATGAGATTAGTCCCAAATTCTGTAGAGTAAATCTGCCCAACTAATCTGACAACCAGCACTAACAAATAGTCAGACTAATATGAGACGCCGCCGAGGGGTATCGGTCATGATGTAGAAGACCTGCTTAAGAGATTGAATGTAATAAATGGTTGTGTGAGGGCCCCCCTCTTTTTTATGTAGGAAATAGTAAATGTTATGGGTTAGGTTCGGTAGAGGATATCTCAGGAATAACCCCGCTTCAATATGAACCATTAAGTGGCTGAAGAGATTCTATGCAATATCAGCTAAATCGTTACTGGTGAGGAGTCCGCCTTAGGATTATAAGTGTAAATGACATGGACTTACCTTAAATAAGGTATTAAATGGTCGAAGTTTCCATAATTCCCATTAAAAGATATTATGAAACTTGAGTACCATCTCTTACATTGATAGGTCATTCTGAATTATAGATATGGGTTATTTGGTTGATAGCAAGTTGGCTATGGGCTTATATTTGGAAAGCCTTTTAATCTGTATTTGAGAAAAGCCTTTGGGCTTATATTTGAAAAGACATATGATGTAGGTAGAAAACGTAAGAAATATTACTATTTGAATTATACTGTCCAAGTGCAAATATAGTAAGGCTCGAGATTTTTATTCACTAGACATATGTTGTTCTGACTGCTTCCTCATTACAACACAGGTTAGAAAGGGCGATGCTGAAGGTAAAGACGATGATGAGACTTATTACAGTAGTTTATTGTTTACCTATTATTTTCAATAGTTTTTGATGTACCCATGAAATAAAAACAATGTTGTAATTTTGAATATTGTATCATGGATATGTTATGACTATTGTTGGGTTTTGTTATTATGGATATTTTGTTATGATTTTGATTGACATTTGAAATTTGAATAAAATAGGTACTGTTGTTATTATCATATTTTTTCCTTCAATCGTGAGATTTTGAATGTGTAAACAAATAGCTCTGTATTATTCTTTTTACCAACCAACAGCTAGCTTTGAGTGATTCTAAGTTTCGTTGGGCTTTTTATGGTTTGGAATTTAGGCTCATATTAGGGCATGTTTTTACATTTGGAATAAGGGCCTAGGTTACCCGGTCAATGGGAAAACATATATGTATGGATGATATATTTGTTATTTTTGGAAATTAGTTTTTTCAAGAACTCTACCATATATAAATATATACACTTATTTCGAAGATACGCCTAACTCTATAAATTCCAACTATAAAGGTAATAGCGACCATATTCCAAAAGGATGGGCGAAGTGACTATGAGTTGGAAAAATAAATATAGTTAAATTTATACTCCTACCCTGATTATCCATGGGGCGGAGGTCGCATCGTATGCAGTGGATTAGGAAGAACATGAGCGAAACATAGGGAAGAACCACATAAACTAAATATATTTGATTCCTTTGTTGACTTAGACTTCCTCATAATTGTGAACTCTGTACGCGTAATACATGTCGATGTTCATGTTAGATGTAATTAGAATATTAACACAGGGATATAAAACGTTAATTGAAAAGATTGTAACTTCAAGGATAAGTAAGGCAATAAATGTGGAATAAATAGGAGGTTACAAGAGTTTAATGAGGATATAAATGGACTAATTAAAGCGATTATTAGAGAAATTATAGAGAGATATCGAAGACATAATAGGTAAAATTAGAATGAATAAATAAATATCTTTAAGAATTGTCCGTTAGAGTTATAACCACTTATTACGGACATTGACATTTACAGAAATAGCAAACAACATGTTGAGTAGTAATTAAATATTTCAGGGCATAATACTTGTAAACATCCAGAAATAAGATGCAAAGAAGATGTACATTAATCACCTCAAGAGGATAACCAAATTTCTTTAAAGGTTGGGTAGGAAAGTTCAAAAGAATGAACAGTTAAAGTTAATTTCTAGATCCAACCCAACGAGAAAGAATTTAGTAAAAAGATTTTTGAAAAGTCCTTGAATTTTTTTAAAAAGTCTTTTTCAAAGAATTATTAAATAAAGGCCATATGTATCATAATTTGAATTTTTTGAAGAAAAATGATTTTAGTCGGGTTTGGGAATTTAATATCAATTGTTTTCCGAAAAAGATGTAATTTTAAAAAGTAGTGGAACTAGGGTTTCACTTGTGAAATTTTTAGTTTGAAAATTAGTTGAGTTATACAGTTTTCAATTTTTGGATTCTCTATTTTTGAAACAAATAGGGCATATGATGGACCCAATGATTTTCCTCACTTTATAAATTTTGAAGTTGGGGTTTTGAAAGAGCAAGAAATTTGAAAAGTTACAATTTATAAATTAGTTGAGTTAAAAGGTTCTAACTGAAAAGGATTTTGCATTCTTGAAATCCGTAATTTAAAATTTATTGAGTCAATAATTTTTTGTTTAAAGATTTTTTAGATAAAGAGATTTTTCGTTTTCGAAATAAATGTAAAGCAGAACGTAGGTTAGACTTGATAATTTTTTGTACTATATAATTTTGGAAGTTCTTTTCTTTAAAGTTCTTTTAAAAGGGTGTATAAATGGACACGACACTTGATTAAAATAGAATAGAAGGTTAAGAATGCTCGATAATGTACGTGGAGAAACATTCCCGTATAAGGAAATGTGGAAAATGACAGTTGAGATAAACAGGGATAATATTAGGAATTTATATAAACAATGTCTAGTGGTCTAGTTAGAAATAATATAAAAGGAAAATAGTAGGATGGAAGTTATCATTGCCTACACCACTTTTCATTGTTTAAAGTTATACAAGATGTTTTTGAAAAAAATTGAAATGGATGATTACTTGGTAGAATGATTCGGTTTTTGAATGTTTTGGTTTAAAAATCCTCTTTCAAAAGAAGAATACCTTTATTATAGGAAGTAATAAAAAAGTGAAACTTTTCATAGTTCCATTTTGAAAACCAAGCAATTTTTGAATGTTATGAATGAAAAATCCAACGTTTGAAAGAAATAAATATTTGATGAAAAATGCATTTCAGAGGGAAAATTATTTTACTCCTTTTTGGGAGCTAAGCAGTTTTCAAAATTGAAAAAAAGGGGTTCTAAGTTTATATTTTTGAAGATAAAGTTTTGTAAAAGGTACTTTATAATTGTGAAATTTTAGTTTGAAAGAATAATGAGAAATAAACCAAATTTTTTATATGAAGTAGATAGAGATCGCTACCTAGGTTAGAAAGTGTAAAACTTTTAAGATATGAATAAAATAGGAATAATATATACAACCTGATTTAGAATTTTGAAATCGGTCTCAAATATTTAAATATAGAATCTTAGTAATTTTTTGAAGATATTCCAGATTTATAATTGGGCTTTAAGTTAGGTTGCCCTAGTTGACTTAGTATGTAAATTTCTATGTTTTGATTTATTTAGAGCAGTTTTTGTGTAATTTTCATAGATTATCCAATTCTAAAATATAAGTAAAAACATGTTGTTTGGATTAATAAGGGTTGGACCAAAAAGGGAAAGAAATGTGTAAGGTATGGATGTTCTTTTCCTTAGTTTACACTATTTGTTTCAATAAAAAATACCCTTTATAACCTCAAACAAAGTAAAAGTATAATTTATAGAAAATTATAATGGTAATCCTTTTTAGAAGGTTGGTTCTAATAAATTAAAAATATGAAAATAATTGTGCTAGTTTAGAAATTAGTATACACGTATAACCATGCTTAAAAACTAAAAATAATTAATAAATAAACAAACATATAGCATAGTTTACAACTGGATACAGATTCGTTAGTAATTAACAGATTATGATTTATGGTCATTAATTTAAAATTTAACTGGCAATAAATACGTAATTAATGAGTGTTGAAAGGAGCTAAATAGGGACTGATTAGGAAAATTCAGAAGGCATTTATGGAGGAATTGAATCGGAGTAATAGATGGATTTTGAAATTTGTAAAAAGATTAAAGAGATTTAGATGAGGATTAACTAGAGGTGGTCCAATTTTGATTATAATGGGTATTAACTAAAATAATGGATGGGCTGCATTTATTAGAAACCAAGAAGGAAAATTAAGAAAAACGGGCGATAGTGGAATGATCTATTAAGAATGTCTATCTTGATTTAGTAAGGAGTGTTAGGACCTCAACATTAAATGGCAGCTTCTTGTGAAATTTTCTTTTAGAACTTTTGGGTTGTAATCGCTAGGTGTCTCCCTTAGTTATTGGAAAGGCATAAGATATGGTATAAGATATATCCTAGTTTTATCACTATGATGGGTTTTGGATGGGATTGAACCACCTGATATATATATATATATATATATATATATATATATATATATATATATATGCGTGTGTGTGTATGTGTGTGTGTTTATGTACATTTATATACATATAACCGACTTAAATAAGGAAATTTTATAGAGACACCTACCTAACAATAAACTATGGGTAAGAATGAAAGTTAATGAGGAAATTAGGTTAAACAACCAGAAGTAAAAAATGCTTTAAACCCAATAACTTTAGGATTTCGAAAAAAAAATATAAATTTTAGCTTGTAAAATGTCACCATTCAAAAAAGAGATAGAATGAATAGGTATGTGAAGAGAATTTTCCATTAGACAAGGATGAAGAAAAAGGAAGCAGAATTTTCCGCTAGGAGCAACATGACCGCACCGTCTCTAGCATAGATTTATATTAAGCATATGATTCAACTTTATGGAATTCCAGTTACTGTCTTTAGTGATAGGTATCTGTTAGTGCCAAAATTGGTCACTAACACCCAATCCAGATGAAAGCACCAAATCACAATTATAGATCACAGGTATAGTGTATGTAGTGAGTTTGAATATGAAGAGCAGTAAAAATTTAAAAGAAAGTAGTAATAACACAGGATTTATAGTGGTTTCGCTAACACCGGCCTATGTCCACTTTAGAAATTTTCTTTCTATTTATATGAGAATCAATTACAATTACATCCAGAGTTTTTAAAGCAACAATAGCAGAGTGGCCTTAATAGGGAAGAAGAAGGGAAGCAGAATCGATACCCTTTTATAAAGCCCCACATGATGTATTTATAGGCAAAACCCGAGTTACTGGGCTTCCTGAGTGGTCCACACCCATCAACACCATAGCCGATCCCGTCCTTTAACGTGTCGACTCACAATTTTGTGGCTGATCTACTTCCCTATGCCGACCCGGGGATACGCAAAGACCGACCCAAAGCAAATAACTCCCACTCCATCATACTGACCGACCCTGAACCCGAGTTGACGACCGAGCATACTCGAGTACTGTCCCGAAGCCTCTGCCTACGGACCCAAAGTAGGAATCGGTGCTGACCCAAGTGCTCTTCTCATGCCGATCCCATGTTCACCGTTCCAAGACCAATTCACCGACCCATCCAAATGCCGAGCCACACCACTATCGACCCACTTCCAGCACCGATCCACACCAACAAGACCGACCCACTTCAACATGCCAAAGCACCTCAGCCTAACTATTTTTGTCGATCCACACATGGCCAATCCACTAATACCGACCCACTCCCCATCGTCTCCTAGCCTTCCTACCGGTCGACTCCAACACGACCGATCTAGAAATGCCGAACCACAATGACCGAACGCTCATGACCGACCCACCTTAGCTGACTGAGTTTAGTTGGTCCACTGGTGCCGATCAACTTCAACACGCCGACCAGCACCACCAAGACTGATCCACACCACCATGCCGATCCAAACCATCCAGACCGAACCATGTTATGCCGAACCCCGGCTTCATGATCATAGTTGTCATCCATGATTGATCGTCTATCGATCCAGTTGAATCAAATCCTTCGTATTCCAACCTCGATAATCGAGCAATTGATTTAGTTAAATCTGCCTTTTTATGGCCTTACCAAAAGGCGGGTTAATATTTGCCCCTAAAACATGCCTAGCAGCAGGAAAGTGTGTTTTGAATAGCTTTTGATCCGATATCCGAAGTCCATATGTCATACATAGCCATATCTTTCGATTCATAATCCAATCCATTTTATCCGAGTGCCATTTCCGTATCCTTATCCAAATCTACAACTGCTCCGAGTCAATATCCGATTCCTATCCCACAACCAAATCCTCATCCAATTACACATCCATCAAACCCGACATATATTTCTAATCTATCCATATCCAATAACCAGTAACCACATCCATGACCTCTCCTGGTCGATATCCACATCCATGACCTCTCCTAGTTCAGCGTCCCTGAGCGCTGAGTAATGCCATGACTTAAGTCCTAAGATAAACCCTGGTCATTCCGGACCCTTGCCGAACATAGTCCATACTCGACGACCTGTAATAGTAATCGATAGATATTATGGGGCCTAAGTCCTAGGCTGAGTCCTGGTCCCTTCGGACCCTTGCCGAGCATAGTCCATGCTTGACGACCTTTTAACCGAAAACCAGACAAAAAGTCAACCAAAATCCTATCTGAATCCTAGATTCAAACCAGAAAACCGAAAATCCATATCAAAAGTCCAAATCAAAATCCAAATCAAAAATCTAGCATCCAAACCAAAATCCAACCCAAAAAACCAACAGAAACCGGGAGTTCAATTCGAACTCCAAAACCAAAGTAGAAAAAGCAAGTGTCCAAGCCAAAAGGAAAAAAAATGATTTCACAAAACAAAGCATCACGGTTTATCGTCATCTCAGAGCATGCCTATGGTTGTCCCCGTCCCCGTACATAAGTAAATGACTTAGCCTCCTGCCTAGAGCTTGTTACTTATTACAAGCCATCACGATTAGTTGATGAACAACCGGCCACAATTTTTGGGCCTCGTGCCATTGTCGTTCAAGATAGGCGATGGCTGCTTCTGTTCCACCGCCGCACTCTGAGTTTCGACATATTGTCACAACTGACCATTCCTTACATGCTCCTTGATTATATCCTTTAGATGTTGGCATCTGTTAGTATCATGCCCGTTCATGTCATGAAAGAGACAGTGCCTTCCTGATGCCCTTTCGTGTTCCGAGGGTTCCCTCCTTGCTGGCCTTTGATAAGGGAGGCGATCTAGAGTATCCACAAATATCCGCTCCAATGTTGCATTCAATCCTATATAAGTGGATAATTTTGGTTCTCCCTGGCGCTTCCTCTTCCCTTTATCCTTGTCTTTACCCGAGCTTTCACCAGGAGTTCCTCCATCCTTAACCATGTTTACTTCCTCTGATTTTATATCCAAACATGCATCCTTTTTTCGAAGAAATCTCTTAGCTTCGTGAAAGAATTCCCCGAGATCCATTGGTGGGTCCTTTATCAATGATACTTTGAAATCTGAATTATCCTTGACCCCTGACACCCCCGCCATCAGAACCATCGATGGATCCGACCGATCCACCGAGGCAACTGCTACATTAAACCGAGTTAAGAAAGTCCTGAGCGATTCATCTACCCTCTGCTTAACTGATATCAGTGTCATCACATTCTTCAGCCTTTTTATGTGAACTTGAAACTGTATCAAGAACTTATCCACCAGTTATGTTCATGTTCCAATAGATCCATCCTCTAACCATCTAAACCACATAGCAGCTATATCGGTCAAGTACAGGGGGAAACACCGAGCCATAACCTCCTTTGATGCCTCCAGCACATCCATATGCCTCGTGTCCTCATCAAGTGGTTAGTGGGATCCATCTTACTATTGCATACTTCCAAAGTGGGTAGCTTGAAATCGGGTGGATTCCTAGCATCCTAATGTTACGGCTAAATGGACTTCTGTTTGCTCCCTCCAAATCCTTATTTGTCAGACCTCTACGAATAGTTCGCCTGATGATGTCAGCCAATCCAGTGTTACCTTCCGAGGGTTGCCCCCCATCTACATGTCCTAAGCGCCCTCTAAGTCCTTGAGGGAATTTTGGTACATGCTCCTCGTCACACACTCCTGCATTCCTGTTGGCACCGAGCCGTGCAGCGTCACGTGGTATACCTTCATGGATCGTTCCAGCATTACTTGGCGGCATGCCTCCGTGTCTAGGTCCACCCAGATTGATAGTTGTTTACTGATTGGGGGATGCCTCCTACAAAACCACTCCATCTACTTGCCGATTGAGTCCTTCTGATCCAGCTCCATGGATCTGAGCTCCTGCAGTTTCTACTTGTCCA
This sequence comes from Allium cepa, assembly GCA_030765085.1. NCBI lineage: Eukaryota > Viridiplantae > Streptophyta > Magnoliopsida > Asparagales > Amaryllidaceae > Allium > Allium cepa. The sequence goes on along the minus strand of CM060934.1, from coordinate 551,270,757 downwards.
AATTGTTTGAAAAGTGCCTGCATCATTTACTCTTGCCTTTTCAACTGTTCCTGCATGGAATTCATCATGACCTGCATCTCATCACTAGTGAAGTAGATGAAGGCTTGATTAGCTCCATAGGAAGCCTCCTGACTTCCCTTTTGCTGACTTCTTGCCGTCCTCTGTCTCCTAGTTGATTGCTTTACCATAGTCTCTAGAATCCAAGTTCCTAAGCCTTTAAATCCAAAATCCAAGCTTTAGAATCCCTGAATGCTAGTTTACTCAGTGAAAGCACCAAAATATTAGCACCAAAATTGGTCACTAACACCCAAATCCAGATGAAAGCACCAAAACACATTTATAGATCACAGGTAGAGTGTATATAGGGAGTATAAATATGAAGAGCAGTAAAAATTAAAAAGAAACAGTAATAACATAGGATTTATAATCGTTTGGCTAACCTTGGCCTACATCCACTCCAGAAATTTCCTTCTATTGATATAAGAATCAATTACAGTTACAATCAAGAGTTTTTAAAGCAACAATGGCGTAGTAGCCATAATAGGGAAGAAGAAGGGAAGCAGAATCAATCTCATTTTCTGAATCCCTGCATGCTGTATTTATGGGCAAAGCCCGAGTTAACGGGCTTCCTGAGTGGTCCGAGCCCATTAACACCATAGCCGATCCCGTCCTTTAACATGCTGATCCATAATTTTGTTGCTGACGTACTCCCTTATGCCAACCCGGGGATATGCAAAGACTGACCTAAAGCAAATAACTCCCACTCCATCATACCGACTGACCTTGAACCCAAGTTGACAACTAAGCACATTCGGGTGCTGTCCCAAAGCCTACTACCTACCGACCCAATGTTGGAATTTTGCCGACCAAGTGCTCTTCCCATGTCAATCCCATGTTTACCGTTCCAAGTCCAATTCACTGACCTATCCAAATGCCAAGCCACACCACTACCGACCTACTTCCAACACCGATCCACACCGCCAAGACCGACCCACTTCAACAAGCCGAACCAACTCAGCCTAATTATTTTGGCCGATCCACACGTGGCCAATCCACTAATACCGACCCACTCCCCATCATCTCCCAGCCTTCCTACCGATTGACTCCAACACGACTGATCCAGAAATGTTAAACCACAATGACCGAACGCTCATGACCGGACCATCTTAGCTGACCGAGTTTAGCCATAACTCAGCCACCGAGTTGCGAATTCTTGAACTACACCACCGTAGTTCGTCCCCTAGTCACACGACTAGAATTTACAAACGTTTAAAAGAGAAATACAAAATAAAAACAATTAAACAAAATAGAAACCCTAAATTACAAATTAAGCCCAAAATAAATAATAAAGGAGATTGGCCAAAAAAAAAGTTGTAAAAAGAATCCCTTTTTTTATTGGCCCGATCCTTTTTTTTTAATCTACCCGTATTCTTTGCTTGATGAAAATATGGCTGCCACAGATCGTTTGTTCCTCTTTGAGAAAATTAAGGCTTCACTTTATTGGAGCTACCATTTGAATAATGATGCTCGAAATCTTGCTGGTTTGCTCACTTTGTCGATCGATCATTTCTTTGATTTGCACGCGGCTGCTTCTCGATCAAGTTCGATTTGAATTGGTGTGTGATTTCCCTTTTGGTTTTCTGGTTAATTTACTTGAACTCGATTCGATTCGAGTTATTGATTGAACTATGCTCTGTGGTATTGTTTGAACTCGAATGCTTTTAGACCGATTGTGATTGGGCTAAATAGGATTCAAAATCCTATAATATCGTTCGTATATATTTTATTGAATTCGTCTGGTACTTTAGCTCAGCCATTCGATTTTGCTTGGATGCTTATGGTGTTTTCTAAAAATTGTAATTTGTATATTTTTGTTGCTTGATTATCACGGTTTTCGTTTCTTCTCTCTGCTGTCATCTCTGATTTCATTCCTAGCTGGCAACGATCGAATATTTTACTTTATCCATTTGAAATTATGATGTTTTGATTTTGGCATTGGCTTGTTCGATATTATCTAGACTTGTTCGAACTGTACCCTACTCACCACGGTTTTGGCATTTTGAATTGTCTTGGTTATTTTGAAAATAATCAGCGTTATCGCCTGGCTTTGACTTGATTTGAAATTTGTAAAACCTGCTATGTGAATTTCTTTTCCCCTGTAACTTTATTCGAACTCTACCTTGATTTTTTTCAACTGCAAATTGACCCACAACTTCACAGGTTTTACTGTATATTTGTATGTCACTCTATTTCACTTGAATCTTGTTGCACCCCTTGTTGTCACTGCATACATGACTGGTTTTCTTAGAGTTAATTGCCTCTATAAATATATACATGTATACATGTGTCTTTGCGCATGTATATATGTATGCTTGTTTGTTGCACCATGTAATTTACTTGAAGTTGTAGCCTTGCTTGCATATAGTCTGGTTTCCTCAAGTACATATGTATATATGATGTTGTGTCCATTTGTTTGGGATTTTTGTTTCACTAGTGGTCTTGTAAGCTAGTTCACTGGTTTTGGTACCTTTTGTAGCTTACTTGTGCACATTTGAGTTTGTATTGTCTATTTTCAAGTCATGTTCATGTGTAAGTTTCCATTTCTTGTTATTTTGCTCCGATTGAAATATGGAGTTGCATTGGATTGATTACTGCTTGGTTGCATTGTCCATTTCCTGGAATCATCCTTTGTACATACTGAATTGTTTATTGATGGTTTGGGTTCTTTTTATGTCTGACTGCATGTATACGTGTGCAAACATATGTATATATGTACATGTATGCTCCAACTTTTTTGCTATTTAATGTTGAGGCTTTGCTTGCAGTCAAGTTCATACCTGAATACCTGATATGTTTACTTACTGTTTCAAACAGTTCATTTTATTCTCTGACCATATGTAGTATGCTCTGTTCTCTGGAGTGTGGTTGCTTCTGATCAATTCATTATTGAGTCTGCATGTTGTTGTGGTCTTATTCTATTCATTGAAACTTGTACTTGTGATTAATGGTTTCATGTGCAGTTTGTATATTTCTGGTTTCACTTGAATTTTCATATTGCTTTGACTCCACTGTCGAGTCTGTTCTCATGTGTACATATTTGTGCACTTGTTAGCATGGTCTAGTTTTGGATTCTTATTGCATAAGAACTTATACTTGACAATTTTGTGATGCTTTTGTATTGCACCTGAGTTGAATCCAGCCTCGGCTCGCATTTGATCTTGTGCTCACCTGTCCCTGTAGTTTTATCAAGTGTATATTGGTGTGCATGGCCTTGTGGCATGTATAGTGACACATTGTGCATATCACAAATTGCTCATGTGGATGAATTCAAAAAGAAATATGATGACGAACAACCCAAATAACTGAGGCAAATAATATTTTCAAAAAACACTTCTTATTTTACGCTAGAAAATTTTTTCTTTTTCAATTTTACCAAGTTAGTGTTTATTTTACAGATAACTCAGATGCAGGATACAAATGGGAATACACCTGAAGTACAAATATGAGTGAACGAGTGAGATGTAGTGAGGACAATTATGTAAATTTAAATGCATTGTAATTGAAATTTTGTATGTATAGCGAGAGCATAAATTGTACTATTCAAAATTGTTAAAAAATATTTGTTTGAGTAAAATATTTGTTTGAATTTTAAATTCTGTGTTATTTATTTTATTCAACAAATATTTATTTTATTCAGCAAATATTTATTTAACTATGTGAAAATAAAATTGTACAATAACAAATACATTCAAATGAATATATATATTTTTATTATTATTATTAAACAAAAATCATATACTACCATATTAACAGTGTGAAGGTCGTAAGATTTAGAAAGTGGGGAAAGTTAGGTTTGTTATGCCTTTCCTAGTTTTGGGAAAAATAGAAAACTTGCGTATCACATGGAGTTATCGAATAAGTTTGTAAAAGTCTGTGACATTTCTTTTAGTTTCACATTTGAGGAAATACCTTCATAGAACAACTACTGTTGTAAAGCCTGATCAATTAGGGATATGAAGATGGAGCCAATAGCATTTTATGCAACTATACTTATTGTGGAGCATAGAACTAGGAAGCTCCATAATGAATAAATTAGGTTGGTTCGAGTATAATGGGGAGGAAGTCTAACAAAAAGCACGAGGACTTCTCGTCCTAAGCTTTTCTTTAGTAAATTTCCTTTCTAAAATTAGATTTTAGTTGCATCATGATTTCTAGATTTGATGGTAGGATATGGTTGCTGCACTTTTCACCGTCACTTTGCACTCGTGCACAAATTTTCATACTTTTTCATGGTATTTTGCATACATTCTTATATGTCACAGTCACACAGTCATGTTAGGATTCATCTCACTTACAGTGTGTTTGCAATATATAATTACATTGCACTTTGGACGACTAGATGGATGTATAAATAACTTGGTTACATGGATGTTTAGTGACCGTTACACTGTCTGTCCTTTAAAAAAGATACGGGGATGAAATCTTTTATAAAGGGGGAGAATGTAACACCATGTAAAATCAACCACAAGTAAACTGGATAAATTAAGTAAGACTGGGATAAAAGTGGATTTTTTTGCAAAAGTTGGAATTTGACCACTAAAGTTATGTCGTTGTGTTCGTGCTAAAATTATGATCAAGTTCCATGTATAATACGTTAAAAATAGAGCTCAAATGGAAAAGTTATGGATGTTTGAAGTTTTCGGTTTTAAAACAATTTAAATAGAATTCAAATGAACAAATAATTTAAAATTTTGAAAGTTAATATTGAATATACTTGGGGTTTAAATAAACATTAAAAATAACATTAACGTTAAATGATAATTAAGGAAGAAAATAAATAAAAACAATGGCACGAAAATCTTCACAAAATAAACATCTGGGTCAACTGCTCCCTAGGACCGATTGACCGCTAGTGATCGACCAGTGACTGTCAAATGACGGCTAGGGTTTGTGAATTAGAATATTCCAGATTTTATAATTTTCAACCGACCTACATCCAACAGTTCCAGTGTGTTCCAACCATCATAAATAAGACCCTAGACCCCTCACTTTTATTCATAAACATTTTGAGAACATTAGCGAAGCTTTGTTAGTTCGTCTCTTCATTGATTCAGAAAGCTCTATATGGATTTCAGGTAAGAAATTCTATGCATTTATTTTTGCTTATTGTTTATTTTCTTAATATGTTCTTCTCCAATCCCTCAATTTCTAAACCTAATCTATATGTACAAATTCCTGGCTGTATATATATCAAAAAGAAGAAATCTGATAAAGATTATCAAAGGCGTGCCAAATCCAAAGGAGGCAAAGCTAAAGATATACCGTGAGCGGAAATATTAGCTTTTCTATTTTAGTAATTGATTAGTATATTTTGGGTTTGAATAAGTCTTGGGGAGTTTTGGTTAGCGAAAGCATCATATTATAAACCCCCAAAGCTCATTCAATGTGAAATGTTAATTCTATGTTGGAATCTCAATTGTTTATGGAAAAAAATAAAAATAGCATATATTTGTAGTTTTGATAATTTTACATTCTATTCCACTTTTTATTCTTTTCTTTGAATTTGGTTAAAGGATTTGATTAAGGAATAGTGTGTAAGGAATGAATTTTATTCTTAGTTTGTACTGCTTATTCCTATGAATTAAATAGAAATTCCTTTCTTTATTTTTATACGAAAATAGAGTTGAATAGAGCATAAAAATTGGAATTATAAATTTTTAGTATCAATATATTCCATTATTTGATGTAATAAGTTGAGTTTAAATTTTATTGTATACAAGTCTATTGATTGGAATTTTTGGATATGAATATTATAATTTTTATATTGTTGATAATATGGGATAAGATTTGTATAATTGTTGAAAGTGTTAACATTTAAATGCTAGTTTAGGGTGTAAATTCTATATGCTTAGAAATTACTAGGCGTGTATGCGTATGTGCGTATGTATGTATGTATGTGTGTGTGTATTAGCGTAATTAATATATAATTATAACGAATAATTGTGTAGTTAAATAGGTTATTAATTTTGTTAAAATTCCCCATAAGAAGGTAATTAATGTTAAGGGCGAAATAAGAAAGATCACATATAAGGCCTTGATTATGTAAATGGTGAGATGCATGATAATATATGTAGAGAGTGATATAGAATATGATTAAGTTATAGGATTGTAAGGTCAGGCAAAATCATACAGAAGTCTGCTAAGCTAATCTGGCTACTAGTAGTCTAACTTGGGACTATGTAAGACATCGCCTATGCTAAGTAACTATGGTGATGTGGGGTTTGTCCCAAATTGTATAAGGTAAACTTACCTAGCCAATATGGCTACTAATACATACGAATAGTTGGGCTAATATAAGACGTCCCCATGATATACGGGTCATAATACAATGGACTTGTTTTAGAAATTGAAGGTAATAAATGGTTATGTGACGACCCGCCTCTTCTTTATGAAGGAAATAGTACATGGTCGGGATTATGGGTTAGGCGCGATAGAGGATATCTCGGGGAAGGTCCTGCTTCAATTCGAAGTATTATCTGGCTGTCAGCTAGGTAGTTACTATTGAGGAGTCCGCCTTAGGATTATAAGTAGTAAATGGCATGGACCCGACTTAAATATGGTATTAATTGGTCGGAGTCTTACTAATTCCCACTAAAAGATAGTAAGTAACTTGAGTATTATCTCTTACATTAGTAGGACATTCTAGACGATAGATATGGGTTAATGGATTGATAGTAAGTTGGCTATAGGCTTATTTTTGATAGCCTTTTTATTTATGCTTGAGGAAAGCCTTTAGGCTTGTATTTGAAATACTTATGATGTAGGTAGAAAACGTAAGACATATTCCTTTTTGAATTATACTGCTCAAGTACTAATACAGTAAGGCTCGATATTTTTATTCACTAGACATATTTTGTTTTGACTCCTTCCTCATTACAACACAGGATAGGAAAAGCGATGTTGAAGGCAGAGACGATGATGAGACTTGTGGCAGTAGTCTATTTATATACTTGTTATTTTGTACAGTATTTGATGTACTAATGAAATAAAAAAATATTGTAATTTTGAATATTGCTTCATGAATATGTTATGACTATTGTTGGGTTTTGTTATTACGTATATTTTGTTATGATTTTGAATGCCATTATGAAATTTGAATAAAATGTGTACTATTGTTATTATTAAATTTTATCTTTCTATTGCGAGATTATGAATGTGTAGATAATTAGCTCTGTATTGTTCTTTTTACCAATCAACAACCAGCTTTGAGATGGTTCCAAGTTTGGTGGGCTTTTTCTGTGTCAGAATTTAGACCCATTCAAGGCGGGTTGTTATACTTTCTATTTTCGATACACCTGTATGTGTATAATTCGATACTGGGCTTTACATTCCTTCATATCTGGTGATTTGGTAGATAGATTGGGATTGAATCCTGAGATAGTTGACCGTCCTTCGATTGTGACTAACCCTATCGGAGTATCGACTAGCCTATGCATGGTTTGTCAAGACTTAGTCTTATCAAGCCATGAATGTTTGATTGCGTGAGTGTTTTGTTCAGGGTATGGTGGGTTTGGTATTATACTGAGAATGGACTAGCTGAGGAGCTATGTGATAGTGGTGGATTGCGAGAGGTTGTTACTGATGATTTGGGTTGTGGAGGGGTAAACGGTAGTGATTGGCTGCCTGCCAGTGGATGAAGTTATGATTAGCTTTTTATATTTGCTTGAGACTTCATAGTTAAAGCTGTCATTTAGGCCTATCGTGAGGGAGTATCCAGACATGTTTGAGGTGGTGATCTGATTATCATCGCACCAAGAGATTGAGTTTCACATAGACTTAGCGAAGGATGCTAGATCGATAGTTATACCTTTGAGGCTTATGGAACCAAGAGAGTAGAAGGAATTAGAGGTGCAAGTTGAGTGACCTATTAAGATGAGGGTTCATTTATAGGAGCATATTTGAATGGCATGCACCTGTAGTGTTCTCCACCAAGGCAGATGGTTCTTTGAGGTTGTATGTAGATTACCGAGAGCTAAGTAAGCTAACGAAGAAGCATAAATATCCACTACCGCATATTGATGACATGTTCGATCATCTACATGGTTCCAGAGTGTTCTCTCAATCGGACCTTGCATCAACATACTTTGTTGATTTTATGAATCGAGTTTTCTAAGATTAGTTAAATAAGTTTGTACTTTATTTACGAACAATGTCCTTGTTTATTCAAGGACAAAGGAAGAACACAAGGAGCACTTAAGGATTGTGCTTGAGGTGTTGAGGAAGCACCTATTGAAGGCGAATTTTTCGAAGTGTCACATTTGGAGGAGGGAAGTGCGATTTTTGGGGTCAAGGTGTTTCTGAGAGGGATATTGCTGTAAATACTACGAAGGTGGCATAGTACAGGATTGAGATCAACCTAAGACTGCAACAAACATGAGAAGTTTCCTTGGATTTGCAAGACATTATAAGCGTTTACCATGGACTTCTCAAAGGTAGGAGCTTTGTTAACCAACTTAACAAAGAAGAATCATATATTTATTTAGGATGTGAGATGCAAGCACACATTCGTGAGACTGAAGAAGAGGTTGACGAGTGCGCCGGTGTTCATTCTGAGCGGGATGAGGAACTGGCAGTATATACAAACGCTTGAGGTACTGGACTAGGTGCGGTGTTAATGTATAGGAGAAATGTTATTGTCTATGCTAGTCGACAATAGAAACCACACAAGAGGAAGTATCCAACTCTTGATTTGGAGTCTGTAGAGATTGTATTTCCTTTGAAGATATGGAGACATTGTTTGCCTAGGTAGAGGTTCGAGTTGTATATGGACCATAAATCATAGAAGTGTCTATTCTCCTGGGAGGACCATAACCTTCGTCAGCAGTGATGGTCAGAGTTCCTAGCCTTATGTGACTTTGACATTCCTATACTCTTGGTAAGGGAAATGCAGTTGTTGATGCACTGAGTAGAATACATACCAGCTTGGGAGTGATGTTCTTTGAGCAGAAGTAGTTGGACTTTATCGCTGGCTATAATTTTAGACCTCAATGTAAGCTAGAGGCAGAAGTGCTTGATAGCCTGATTATCAAACCTACCCAGATTGAGTGGATTTTTACTAGTCAAAAGCGAGATCATAGACTAGCGGAGATCATGGAGGGGCTTGACCATAATGATTAGCTTCACAAGGATGAGAGATTATTTGTTTCTAATGTCGATATATTGAGGGACGAGGTGCTATGAGGGTGCCATCATGCGAGATTGAATATACATCCCAACGATAGTGAAATGCATCGTGATATGAGACAGACATTATTGGGAAGGCATGAAGAAGGACATCGTGGCATTCATCTCGAAGCGCATGAACTGTTAGTTAGTAAAGGTAGAGCAGAAGAAGTTGAGTGGTTTGCTGCAACCACTCGAGATTCCATAATGGAAATGGGAACAAGTTTTGATGGACTTTATTGATGGATTGTCGAGGATCAGAGGAGGGAATGATAGCATTTGGGTCATAGTCGATAGATTGACAAAGAGTGCTCGATTCATACCCATTTAATCGAGTAGAATGACATCCAAATTAGCCGAGTTGTATATGAAGTGGGTTGTGCGATTCCATGGCATGCCGAAGAGCATTATGAGTGATCAAGACCCTTTGTTCGCTAGCAGATTTTAAAAGAGCTTACAAGAGGCATTAGGGATAGGCTACATTTTAGTACAACTTATCACCCACAAACTGATAGGAATACCGAGAGGGTGAATTATATCTTGGAGGATCTCTTGCGGGGCTGTATTCTCGATTTTGGTGGCTCACAGGAAGATTATCTATAATTAATATAGTTTTCATACAACAATAATTATCAGTCCAACATTGATGTGGCACCACTTTAAGGTGTTATATGGCCCATCGTGAAATGCCCCTTCATGTTGGTGGGAAGAGAGCGAGAAACCGATACTTTGGCCAGATATGATCAGAGAGACTTTAGAGAAGATCGATATCATTCGGCTATGAATGAAAGTTCCCCAGGATAGATAGAAGAGTTACGCTGATAGGAGAAGACATGGTTAAGAATTCTACATCGACGATATGGCGTTTATCAAGATCTCTCTGTTGAAGAGTTTTGTTCGATTTGGTACTAAAGGGAAGTTGGCACTGAGATTTGTTGGTCCTTTTTCGATACTGGAGAGTGTCAGGAATCTAGCATATAGAGTCGACTTACTTCAGAAGATGGCATGCATGCATAATTTGTTCCATGTATCCCATCTACGAAAGTTTATGCATGACTCGGGCGTAATATTTCAACTAGGTCAGCTTGATGATATCGAGATTGAACTAGAAGCATCGAAACATCGTAGGCCTTTAATATTGTTGGACATGATTCTAAGTAGCTTAAGAGGAAGACAATATAGCTGATAAAGGTTTAGTATAGTGAAAGCAAAGGCGATTGTACTTGGGAGACTGAGGAGAGCATGAGCACTGCTACCCTAAGCTCTTTATTTGGCTAGAATTCTTTTTATTGCATTTACTTTCACCTTCAATATCATATAAGGTACTTCAGTATTCTGCATGCTAACGTAGGCGTAGATATCATTTTTTTTCTTTTGTGTTCATGGTTGATGTTTGATATGGTTGCTCGTGGACATTAGGCATACAGGGTAGCTATGTTTGATTTTACCTTGGTTGTGTTGGAAATTTTGGAGACGATATTCCTAAAGGCGAGGAGAGTGTAACAACCTATATTTTTCATATAGAATGATCATAAAATATTATTTTTATTCCTTTTAGGTCGTATAATTACATAACTTTGGAAAACGCCTATTAATGACATTTTCTATCGAATTTTTTCGAATGATTTTACCACTGGAAACTAGTATCACCTATAACTTTTGATAAAAGCCGAATTAGCATCTAAGACCACTTCCTTTGGAAAGATATGATGGTTTCCCTTTTCGTAGAGTGGTAATAACAATGATATAGACTTTCTAGCTAAGAGATATGTCTGTTTGAAGATTGGTAGTTTTTGGAGCAGCTCAGTGGGTAATTAATGAGTTTAGGGGCAAGTTCACTAACCAATTTTGCATCTGGAGACCTTGTTAAGTTGAACCATCATCACAAAATCACTTTTACACCTTCTCACATAGAACTAAGTGTTGATACGCTATATTTTGATCAATGACAATGTGCTTCAACAAAAAGGAAGAGATATATGCAAAGCTAAAGGAAGTACTATGAAGACCAAGGATATCATGAGTACTTATTATATATAGGTCTTAGTCATAGTTTTATTGTTAAAATCTATCCTAAAGAAACTTGCACAAACACAAAAACACATAACACAACTTCATATTTTTAGTTAAGTGTTCATTGTGCATAATCTACCAGTTCGGTCGACTTAACAGGATATTTCAATCGACTGAACCTGTTACATAAATACAACATGCACAGTTTCAGTCGACTGAAATTCTATGCTCAGTTGACTGAATTTGAACCTGCGAATTGTTAATGAAGAGACACCTTCTTCTTCCCAAGAGTTGCAACCATTCTCCAATGGTAATGGATGCATCTCTAGCCTGAATCTTTTGCAAATAGATACACCTCTCCTACATCTATAAAAACATGTTTCTATCATTTGCAAATCACCAATTCTAATTGCTTTAATATCTCTGTTATCTTGATCATAATTTCCAGATTATTCAAGTTTTCAAAAAGCATTCACAATCCACTTCAATAGCTTGAATTTCTGATTTATCGTAAATACTTTTTGATTCATAGTAATTTATATTTCCTAAATCTTCATAAACACACTTTATATTCTTGAGGATAAGATTATAGGAAATTTGTAATCTATTAGACTCATTAGTGTTATCGAGAACACAACAAGTCAGAAATACTCTTTGTACCTAGTTGAAGTCCTCTTCGGTAGTTGAGGCAAGAAATCATGTTCGGTTGTTCGGGTAAGTTGTAAACCTATTCCTCCGGGTTAAGTGAGGGTTGTTAGTTAGAATTCCTAAGAGGAGCTTAGAGACTGGATGTAGGACAAGAGGACCGAACCAGTATGAAGTTTTGGTGTCTAGTTTACTTATTGCTTATTGTTATTTACTTATACCATTCCACTATTCCATATTATACGATCCTACCGCATAGCTTCTTTCACTAAGCCTCCGGTTACCCTTTCTCTGCCTAAAACTTTCTCTTTTCTCCTCCAATTCAAGTCCAAATTATAGATTAGGGTTATATTAGCAAGGGGATTCACCAAAGATCTTCATATCTACATTTTTGGAAAGAGAAAATCTCATCTTTGCTGTTGAATCTTGGATTTGCCTTGATTATAAATCTAATGATACAATAATTACCCACTGAGTTGGATGGCGATATACTAATCACCCACCGATTCCATCGCTACACTTGACACTTTAATCCTCATGCAAATCCAAGAAAGTTGGGTCTGTGTTGCTACATACAAAATCAAGGCAAATCCAAGAAATTTGTAGTTTTTGGATTCTATTGCTACACTCGACACATCTCACCTTATTATATATGTATCCATATGTTTTAACATGTTTTGAATCTATTTTTAAAGTCAAAATTAAGTTTCCATTAAGTTTTAATGCTATGTTAAAATCCAACATGTAATAAAATTATGAATAAATGGATTTTTGGTGCTCTACACACGTTGTTTGGATACGTGATTGCCTAGATAGATGTTAAGCTATGTTGTATACATTTTGTATGATGATTACAATGATTGATTGTGTGTTTTACATGTTTAAATGCTATTTGGTGCATGTATGATGTTTGTTGGTATGCTTGTGTGGTTGAAAACGCTCATCGAAGTGACTTGGAGATAGGAACTATGAGTCGGACTTTGATGGATAGGATCTTGAGTGTTTGGAGTCGTATCATTGCACAGACGATGTATGAGGGTCAAAATGTTGAGAGTAGCGACAAAATCAGCGCGATGTTGAAGTGTTGAAGGAGCTACAGATTTTTGTTTTGCATGGGTTGGTTTGGGCTAGGCTTTGGTTCGATGGAGTGACTGGATCGACGCCTAGTCAAGGTTCGGTGGGTAATGGTCTTGGTATGAATGTCGGGAGCTGCTTGGTGGGCGATGGTTCGATGACTGGACATGGAACTTGGTTCGCGGGAGGAGGGGCGAGCATGAGAGTCAATTTGGTGGGGCTAGGGTTCGGTCTGGGCTGGTGAAGTTGGTTCGATCATGGGAGCTTGGCTTGGCTTGGGTTGGTATGTTGCCTGGTGCTTCGTGATTGGTTTAGCTTGTCTGTTTAGCTTGGCTCGTCCAAAGGTGGGACCGAATAGTAATGAGCATAGAGTTTGGCTATAGACTTAGGGGAAAGACTTAGGATTGCTTGGTGGTCTTAGGTTTTGGTTTGAGGTAAGGATGGATGACCCCAAGATGGCTCTAGATGACTTTGGAATAGCAACCAACGAAGTACAATGACTTTGATGACTCGATGTGGCTATAACATTTGGTGATGGGCCGAAAGGACAAGTTTTGCATGATGGCTAGCAGGGTTAAACATGAGATTGTGATGCTCATGAGTAGGATAGGGTAGCCTGCATGTATCCAGGGTAGTCTGGATGTATCCATGTATTTGGACTTCTGCGTGTATCCATGCGTTTGGATGTTTGCGTGGGAATGAGTTAAGCATCTATGAGGTAGTTCTACTGTCGGTACGTATGTCAAGGGATTGGATGACTTTTTGGTTGTGATGCTAATTATTGGGATGGGATAGCTTACGTATACCTAGAGTAGTCTTCATGTATCTGTATTTTGGATATCTGCGTATGTCCAGTCCTTTTCCATCTGTGTGGGCAATGAGTTGAGCATATGAAAGAGTTATCGTATATTTGAAGCACTTGAATGAGAGATGTGAGGCTATGTGATGGATGCTATGTACTTGATATGCTGTGTGATACTCATGTACCCCATATTTTCCATTTTTGATAGTATCTAGCAAATACCGTGTTTATGTGCTAAACCTTTGGATGCAAGGACAAGTCGGGTATGGTTGTTCATACCCTATTTACTATATAGGAGTTTTATAGTATATTTGAGATGTTGTATCGCTCATGCTAGACTATTGTCTGACCTGAGGTTCTATGCTTTGCTTCTTATTATCTCGAATAGTCCTAAATGAGTAGATTAGGGATAACAGATCTAGATGGTATATGGAGATGTATGGATTTCGATTAGGAGGCTACGCTTTCATATATCTATATTTTGGAGCTTACTATCGCTTATATTCCATTATGCAGTACTGTAAGGCTATTAGTACTTGTATTTTTAGAGATAGTTATAGAGTTTATTTTAGGAGATTTGGGATATATAAATTCTTTATTCCAGTTTTTATATAGTTTGTGAACCTAATGCACTTTGTATTATTATTTATGGTTCATTTGATTCTATCACCATCTCATTTATTTACGTCTATTTTGTTATATTATATTTTGTTGGTTTGCTATGAGATGTTTCATAGGTTTTGTGCTTGGATTTTTATTTCTTTACACCCTTGGCTAGGACCTGAATCAGCCGGGTACATCCATAATGTAGGATCTAGATTAACCCTAGAGGGGGGGGGGGTGAATAGGGTTATAGAAAATTTTCTTGATTTAAACATAGAAATAAACTACAGAAATAAATATGCTGAAAAGTAAATCACACACAAAATTTACCCAGCTTTGGCAACCCCTGCCTACTGCTGCATTCTCAGATTTCTATTAGAATTAAACAGTATCCCGCTTACAAACACACTACTAGACTCGCAAACCCTTGCTCCCGCTCACAAACACTCTCATAGACTCGCACACCCTGCTCCGCCTATAGAGTTTCGCTTACTCGCAGACTTTGCTCCGCCAATAGAGTTTTGCAAACTCGCACACCCTGCTCACTGAACTAATTCTAACTAGACAATCTGACACTACCAACAACCTAGGTGGTGATTTACCAATACTGTGACTCAAAAAGAAAACAGACTTCAAAAATAAGAGCAGGAGCAAAAATTAAAATACAAATTGAATCCATAGTTTTTGCTCAAAAAAATAAACCCTATTAAAAAATAAACTAAAGCCCTTTAAAATAAAAACCCTTTTTTATAAACCAAGGTCGGCCCTCTTTTATTTCTCTAGCCCGATCCACTTTTATTTTCTTTGAGAAAATGATGGCGGCTTTGATTTTTCGTTCAATCTCCTTGAAATCCAAATTGGGGCTTTGACTGGTTTGCGATGCTCTTGCGCGCTACTTCTCTGATGATTAATTGTCTTATTTGCGTTGCTCTTGCATCTCCGATGATCAATTTTGAAATTAGGGCTTTTGGAGTTCGGCTTCAATTTGGTATGTAACTTTCCTTTTTGCTTTTCTGGATTTAATGCTTGAATTCAATTGATGCTCAACTTGCCGATGATGAACTTGGGTGAATATTTGGATTTGATTTTCTCACACCCCCACTTTCGATGAAGGTTTGGGAGACGTATTTATATGGATTCTGAAACCCTATAATTCGTTCGTATCAAATTGATACTTTCCTAATCTTCGCTTTCCTGATATAGTGACTTACTTGATGCATACGGTCTTGGTTTTCAAACGTTTGATTTTACTTGTGTAATACGGCAAGGACTTTCTGGTTTTACTTTGTGACTTTTTCCAAGATACGTATTTGATTTTCTTAACTTGGTCATCTCTAATCTTTTGTCAACTCTGACTTCGGCTTTGCTATGAATTACAGCTTTGACTTTCTGCATTGTTAATCTTTCGACTTTCACTGTGAATTACTTTAGTTGACTGCCACTTCTTCGCCATCTTTGTGTTCATCCCTGTGAGATTTGACTCTGGCCATCTTCTCTGATGATGTTGATTTCACTGTTGTATTGTATACTTGGGCTTTGAAATTTTTTGTAGTTTGGTATCATTACTTGAATTTATCTCGGTGGTCATTACTGCACTCATGTTGTTGTGTACTAATTCTTGATGGCTTGCATGATGCATTTTGACTTGACTTGCTACCTGGTCGACACTTGCAGTTTACTGTGTCAAGTAGTTGTCTTCATATTGTCACTATATCATGTTCGATACAGTTTTCATGCTTTTGACATTCATTTGATTGTCTGCACTGTCCACTGCCCTTGTGTTGCTCACCACTTTGCATACTTGTTTTCATTCACTTGAGTCTCTGGATGGTGCATTGCCACACTGAACTCGATTCATTAATTTGCTACATTCATTTGTTTGTTGCAGTCCATATTGCTGTTGGTCTTGATCATGGTTGATACACTTTACATGCTGTCTTCATATTGTTGTTTGCTTCATGTACCCTACTGCCTTGAACTTCTGGTTGGTCACCTTGTACTTCTGGATGCACTTGTTTGACTTTCTGGACAACTGCTTTATCACTTTGGCTTCACTGAGTTTGTTGTGCCACTTGTGCATTGTTGTCATTTGGTATCATTGCATTCATCACTGCCATACTCATTGTTACTGATTCTTTTGTTGGTTGTTGTTCTTTGAATGCATCTGATCTGATGGCATGTTTAACTCATGATGCTTTGTTCTTTGTGATTTGCACTTGCACACTTGCTCTTGTTGGCTACACACACGAGTTGGCGAGGTAGTGCACACGTGTATGAATGTACACGTGTGTATTGCAGCCACTTATGATTACGTGTCCCTGATAGGAATACAAGTTTATATATCTACGTGCACTACTTTGTGTGTGATGAATTCAAATGTAAATGATGATAAATGACCCAAATAACGAAGGCACCAATAAAAACAAATTTATATTTTTGCAAATTCAAATTTGTTTATTTTCATATTACTGCTGTAGTTGCTAATTATACGGGTACACAGGAGACATGACAAGAACAGGAGCTGGACAATGTAGATAGATGCAGATTTAATGTTTTGTAAAAATGTACAGTGTTGTGTGTTGTAGTGAGAGAAAATATGAATATGAAATGTATAAACTAGTGTATGTATATAGATAGAGCTGAAAACTTTGTAAAATATTCATATTGAATAAAATACTGATTGAATTCAATATAAATTCTGTGCAATAGTATTAATATTCAATATGAATATTTATTCTTATATGTATATAGCATAATCTGCAAACACTTATATATATATATATATATATATATATATATATATATATATTTGTTATCATCAAACAAAAATTCACATCAAACAATCTCCCCTTTTTGATGATGACAAACATATATATAAAAGATTTTGAAATTCTAATAAACGTGTTTGAGCATGAACTATTTAGCTCCCCCTATATGAATGCTCCCCCTACAACTGAGACCACTCCCTATTTACAAGATTTAGAGAATTACAAAAGAATAAAAGAACTAAAGAAAATTGACTAACAGCATTTAACAAATTTGTTGAAATATTCCAAAAAATATTTACTTCCTTATCAAAATCTTGTTCTTCTCCCCCTTTTGTCATTATCAAAAGACTGACAAAAAAACAATGGAACAGTAGGAACAAAAAATAATATATCATAACGAGATAACAATTTCCACATTGTAGAGAATGGATCGATGATTCGGCTTTTGTATAATAAGAAAAGCGATATTTTAAAATTAATTTGACATTTAAGCACAAAATAATAAGCACTTACTAACCACGCATAACCATAAGGACTTTTAAATGGGATTAGCAGTTACTTATTAGTTACTATACTCCATCCATGCATAACCATAAGGACTTTTAAATGAGAATGGAGTAATGATAAAAATAATTCACTCACATGCTCCATCCATGCATCACCATAAGGACTTTTAAATGAGAATGGATGCATGAGAGTTATTATTATTATTATTATTATTATTATTATTATTTTCTTTTATTTTAAAAATAATCCACTCTTCTCATTATGAACGATAGAAAGATGGCAGAAATAGAAATGATCGTGGAATAAGTTACCAAGTTAATTATATTATGTAATATCCAGTACTGAATACCATATTCGAATCAATCTTTGGATAATATCCAAAACTGGTTTGAAGACTAGAAATTGAAGTTAAAAGTATATATCCAAGAATATTTCAACTAAAAAAAATGAAAATGATTAGTCAATTTCTATAATCTCCAAATCCAAACGTAATCTGGAAAATCTGTCTTCGGGGAGGGGTTTTGTGAAAATATCAGCAAGTTGAGCCTCAGGTGAAATATATTCAATGCAAATGTCTTCCTTAGCAATGTGATCTCTAAGAAAGTGGTGTCTCACATCAATGTGTTTTGTGCGTGAATGATGAACAGGGTTATTTGACAAGCCTATTGCACTTTTACTATCACATTTTAATGGAACTTGTTTATAAACTAAGCCAAAATCAGAAAGAGTTTGCATCATCCATAAAATTTGAGCACAACAACTTCCTAAAGCATTATATTCTGCTTCAGTGGTGGATAATGCAACACAATTCTGTTTTCGACTTGACCATGAAACTAATGAATGTCTTAGCATGAAACATGTCCCACTAGTGCTTTTCCTGTCAACCAATGAACCAGCATAATTAGCATCAGAATAGCCAACTAAGTCAAAATTTTCACAAGAAGGGTACCATAATCCAAATTTTTGTGTGTGTGAAAGACATCTCAAAATTCGTTTAGTGGCTTTCAAATGAGATTCTTTAGGATTAGACTGAAAACGTGCACACAAACATAAAGAAAACATAATATCAGGTATAGAAGCAGTAAGATAGAGAAGTGAACCAATTATCCCTTGATATTTTTTATGATCAATAACAATTCCTTTCTCGTCTTTGTCGAACTTTGTTGATGGGCTCATAGGAGTTCTCAATGGTTTGGAATTCTCAACTCCAAATTTCTTCAGCAGTTCCAACGCATACTTGGATTGTGAAATAAAAATACCATCACTGCTTTGCTTGATTTGGAATCCAAGAAAATATTTTAATTCTCCAACCAAGCTCATCTCGAATTTAGCCTGCATGACTTGTTCAAATTTCTCGCACAAGTATTCATTAGTAGCACCATAAATAATATCATCCACATAAATCTGAACAATCAAAAATTCACATCCATTATGTAATAGAAACAGTGTCGTGTCAGCACTCCCCTTTTTAAAGCCATTTTCCAGAAGATATGTACAAAGGCAGTCATACCAAGCTCTAGGAGCTTGCTTAAGACCATATAATGCTTTTTCTAGTTTATACACATGATTTGGAGAATCATCATTTTCAAAACCGGGGGGTTGTTCAACAAAAACTTCTTCTTTCAAATCACCATTTAGAAAGGCACTTTTTACATCCATTTGTTTAAGTTTGAAACCCTTATAACATGCAAAACTTAGTAAAATCCTAATGGCTTCTAACCTAGCCACTGGAGCAAATGTTTCATCAAAATCTATGCCTTCTATTTGGTTATATCCTTTTACGACCAACCTAGCTTTGTTTCTAATTACATTTCCTGATTCATCAAGCTTATTTTTGAACACCCATTTAGTTCCAACAATTGGATAGTCATTAGGCCTAGGAACTAATTTCCAAACTTTATTTCTCTCAAATTGATTAAGTTCATCTTGCATTGCTAAAACCCAACTTTCATCATTAAGAGCCATTTCAATAGAATCTGGTTCAATCTCAGAAATAAAACCACTGTGGCAACAAAATGCACATAAATTTTTATCAAATGACGAGCGAGTGCGTATACCTTTCGTAGGATTACCTATAACCAATTCAGGAGGATGAATGGATTTGAACTTCAATCTACCAGCATCAACAGTCCTACTTTCAGCTTTCTCACTAGATGTCCCTTCTTCAATGCCTTCATGATCTACCCCATCGTCAACCGTCTTTTCAGTCGTCCTTTCCGGGCCAGATTCATCGAATTTCACTTTGATTGATTCAACAATTGTTTTTGTTCGTTTGTTGTATATCCTATAAGCCTTGCTCCTTGTTGAATAGCCCATGAAAATTCCCTCATCAGCCTTTGATTCAAATTTTCCAAGTTGATCACCTGTGTTAAGAATGAAACAAGGACATCCAAATACACAAAAATAAGAAATGTTAGGTTTCCTTTCATGCCATAATTCATAAGACGTTTTGTCAAGTATTGGTCTAATCATTACTCTATTTATTACATAACATGAATTATTCACTGCCTCTGCCCAAAAGGTTAGAGGTAGTTTATACCCACTCAACATGGATCTAGCCAATTCCTATAATGTACGATTTTTCCTTTCAACCACCCCATTTTGTTGAGGTGTTCGTGGAGCCGAAAATTCATATTTTAAACCATTTTCTTCACAAAAGCTTTCAAATTCCAAATTTTCAAATTCGCCTCCATGATCACTTCTCAAAGTTTTAATTGAAACTCCTTTTTCATTCTGAACAAGTTTTGTAAATTTTGAAAAATAATCAAAAGATTCAGACTTTTTGGCTAAGAAATAAACCCATGTAAATCTAGAGTAATCATCAACCAATACATAACAATAACGTTTTCCATTCAAGCTTGCAATTTCATTTGGTCCAAATAAGTCCATATGAATTAATTCAAGGACCCTTGATGTGCTAACAATGTTTTTAGGGCGAAATGATGATCGACTAAGCTTTCCCAAGGAACATGCTTTACACACTTTATTATTTTTAAATTGCTGATGTGGTAACCCTCTGACTAATTCTTTTGTTTCAAGTTTTTCTAAGAGGCTCATGCTAGCATGTCCAAATCTCCTATGCCATAAAGAAGCCTCTTCGTCAGTGGCTACCAAACATCTAGAAAGATTTAGATTATCAAACGAAAGTGAATAAACATTTCCTTTTCTTTTGCCCATAAAAACAATGTTATTAGAAGATTTATTAATGATTTTGCAAGTATCACTATCCAAAACTACATTCATACCTTTGTCACATAGTTGGCTAATAGAAATGAGATTGTGATGCAAATTATCTACGTATAAAACATTAGTCAAGGAAAAAGTACCGTTACCTACTTCACCTTTACCAATAATCTTACACTTGCTATTGTCTCCCATGATCACATTTCCACCTTTAAAATTCTCTAGGCTAAGGAACTTCGATTTGTCACCTGTCATATGTCTAGAACACCCTGAATCTAGAAACCATTCTTGTTGCTCCTTAGCCCACCAACAGACCTCACTAAATTCCTCTGAGTTATTATTTGGTGAATTCATGACTCTAGAGTTAAAGAAAGATAACCTGCTCTGATACCACTTGTAGGATCTAGATTAACCCTAGAGGGGGGGGGGGTGAATAGGGTTATAGCAATTTTTTTTGATTTAAACACAGAAATAAACTGCAGAAATAAATATGCTGAAAAGTAAATCACACACAAAATTTACCCAGCTTCGGCAACCCCTGCCTACTGCTGCATTCCCAGATTTCTATTAGAATTAAACAGTATCCCGCTTACAAACACTCTACTAGACTCGCAAACCCTTTCTCCTGCTCACAAACACTCTCATAGACTCGCACACCCTGCTCCGCCTATAGAGTTTCGCTTACTCGCAAACTCTGCTCTGCCTATAGAGTTTTGCAAACTCGCACACTCTGCTCACCTAACTAATTCTAACTAGACAATCTGACACTACCTACAACCTAGGTGGTGATTTACCAATACTGTGACTCAAAAAGAAAAACAGACTTCAAAAATAAGAGCAGGAGCAAAAATTAAAATACAAACTTGAATCCATAGTTTTTGCTCCAAAAAATAAACCCTATTAAAAAATAAACTAAAGCCCTTTAAAATAAAAACCCTTTTTTATAAACCAAGGCTAGCCCTCTTTTATTTCTCTTGCCCGATCCACTTTTATTTTCTTTGAGAAAATGATGGCGGCTTTGATTTTTCGTTCAATCTCCTTGAAATCCAAATTGGGGCTTTGACTAGTTTGCGATGCTCTTGCGCGCTACTTCTCTGATGATTAATTGTCTTATTTCCGTTGCTCTTGCTTCTCCGATGATCAATTTTGAAATTAGGGCTTTTGGAGTTCGGCTTCAATTTGGTATGTAACTTTCCATTTTGCTTTTCTGGATTGAATGCTTGAATTCAATTGTTGCTCACTTGGCGATGATGAACTTGGGTCAATATTTGGATTTGATTTGATTTTCTCACACCCCCACTTTCGATGATGGTTTGGGAGACGTATTTACATGGATTCTGAAACCCTATAATTCGTTCGTATCAAATTGATACTTTCCTAATCTTCGCTTTCCTGATATAGTGACTTACTTGATGCATACGGTCTTGGTTTTCAAACGTTTGATTTTTCTTGAGTAATACGGCAAGGACTTTCTGGTTTTACTTTGTGACTTTTTCCAAGATACGTATTTGATTTTCTTGACTTGGTCATCTCTAATCTTTTGTCAACTCTGACTTCGGCTTTGCTGTGAATTACAGCTTTAACTTTCTACATTGTTAATCTTTCGACTTTCACTGTGAATTACTTTAGTTGATTGCCACTGCTTCGGCCATCTTTGTGTTCATCCCTGTGAGCTTTGACTCTGGCCATCTTCTCTGATGATGTTGATTTCACTGTTGTATTGTATACTTGGGCTTTGAATTTTTTTGTAGTTTGGTATCTTTACTTGAATTTATCTCGATGGTCATTACTGCACTCATGTTGTTGTTTACTGATTCTTGATGGCTTGCATGATGCATTTTGACTTGACTTGCTACCTGGTCGACACTTGCAGTTTACTATGTCAAGTAGTTGTCTTCATATTGTCACTATATCATGTTCGATACAGTTTTCATGCTTGTGACATTCATTTGATTCTCTGCACTGTCCACTGCCGTTGTGTTGCTCACCACGTTGCATACATGTTTTCATTCACTTGAGTCTCTGGATGGTGCATTGCCACACTGAACTCGATTCATTAATTTGCTGCATTCATTTGTTTGTTGCAGTCCATATTGCTGTTGGTCTTGATCATGGTTGATACACTTTACATGCTGTCTTCATATTGTTGTTTGCTTCATGTACCCTACTGCCTTGAACTTCTGGTTGGTCACCTTGTACTTCTGGATGCACTTGTTTGATTTTCTGGACAACTGCTTTATCACTTTGGCTTCACTGAGTTTGTTGTGCCACTTGTGCATTGTTGTCATTTGGTATCTTTGCATTCATCACTGCCATACTCATTGTTACTGCTTCTTTTGTTGGTTGTTGTTCTTTGAATGCATCTGATCTGCTTTGTTCTTTGTGATTTGCACTTGCACACTTGCTCTTGTTGGCTATGCACACGAGTTGGCGAGGAAGTGTACACGTGTATGAATGTACACGTGTGTATTGCAGCCACTTATGATTACCTGTCCCTGATAGGAATACAAGTGTATATAGCTACGTGCACTACTTTGTGTGTGATGAATTCAAATGTAAATGATGATAAACGACCCAAATAACTGAGGCATCAATAAAAACAAATTTATATTTTTGCAAATTCAAATTTGTTTATTTTCAGATTACTGCTGTAGTTGCTAATTATACAGGTACACAGGAGATAGGACAAGAACTGGAGCTGGACAATGTAGATAGATGCAGATTTAATGTTTTGTAAAAATGTACAGTGTTGTGTGTTTTAGTGAGAGAAAATATGAATATGAAATAGATAAACTAGTGTATGTATATAGAGAGAGCTGAAAACTTTGTAAAATATTCATATTGAATAAAATACTGATTGAATTCAATATAAATTCTGTGCAATAGTATAAATATTCAATATGAATATTTATTCTTATATGTATATAGTACAATCTGCAAACACTTGTTGATATATATATATATATATATATATTATCATCAAACAAAAATTCACATCAAACACATAATGCTTTATACAGGTATATTGGGTACCGAAGGTATGTTGTAGTTCTCACACAACTAGTAAAGTGTTATCCATCGCTTGCAGGCCTATGATTTATTGATACTCTTCATGGTCAAATCCCAAGGCAAGCAAATCCTAATTCCCATGGGAGAAATCAAATGATTTTTATGTTTTATTAGGGTTTTAATAAGCATAAAAATCTAGTGGGAGCCTTATTATAAAAATGAAAGGTAATAGTTAACATTTCTAATATTGTAAGAACATTTGCTGTATGAATTTATAAAATTTACATTGATAAATTTATGCAATTAATACAATCGATAAATTTTTTTATCTACTAAGTTATACAGATGAACGACAAACGAAATATAAAACCTACTTATAAATATTTTCTGCATGTTATTGTTTCAATACCCATGCAAGCACCTATTTTGTAAGTACTAGATACATTCGTAATTGGTCACTAACGTGTTTATTTGCCAAAGACTATGTTGTCCTTTATGAGTTTCAACTCTAAAAGCAACACTTGATTATGTATATTTTGTTCATGTATGATCACATACTAATGTTATATGGTGCATTGTTTCAATTCGTAATGTACAGAACCCCATGAAATTGGTTCATTCAAAATAAGCAAGTAACCCGTAGTGTGAGATCATATATTTAATACAATTGTTTACAATAATGATGTTGAAAGTTAGATGTAACATTGGATCGAAAGCTACAAGATAGATACGAGAACTCGATCAATGAAATATAACTTTGATCAATTTACAATATTGGATATCCTTAAATATTAGAGGTAATCAATGCACTATTTTAAAAGATTCATTACGATATTGGAATAAGTTGTCCTTTTGAATTGTTCAACCATTTAGAAAGGAAAAGGAATGCATGTGGGCAGATCTAACTTAAGATACAGTTCGGATGATGAGAGTGAATGATTACTTCTGCTTCATAAAAAACATAAAAAACGAGAATTTATAAAATATTAACTGATACTTAACATTGAAATGAGAAATATGATTCTATTTCAAAATGGACATTTTATACATAAATTTGTTTTCTATAAAGTTTATTCTTTTAAGTTCAAGATATTTGATTTAAAAACCCTTGACTGTAAAATGGTTGTGGTAGATGGAATAAATAGCCTACATTAAGTGGTTGAATGTAGCTTCGTATTTCTTATGCTATTATAGTAATGGTACAAATAGTGGCACAATGCCTATAGCACTTATTGGTTGCATCAAGTTACAAAAAATATTTTTCTAAATTATACCAAACATTATTTATGAAATATTAATCATTTTTTCATTATTTACTAAAAAAATACAAAGATTTACTTCAGTATGAATATTTATTATAAAATAAAACTATAATAGTGGTATTTGTTTTCATAAAAAAGTGATACATTGAAAAACACATAAGTATCTCAATTATTTGCAATTATTATAGAATTATAAACTAAGCCATAGTTTTAAGAAATAATTCTTTGATTATATAATTATGAATCATATGGTGCTAATGAATTATATCTCCGATAATTAAGGGCAAAGCACCCACTTAGTGGGAGCATCATAAGAGTTGATGGACTCTTCAGGTTTAAACATACAGATATATGCAATCGAAAGTCTATTAATACCGAAAAGGTTCCACGTACTTCATTCTATTCATTGATGGGTTATCAAAATCATGAACAAATGTTATGATACACATGTAGTATGTCTATGATAAGTTCATAGAATATAAAACGAAAGTGAAAGAAATTACATGTAGTAGAAATGATTCGATCCAATCGAATAAGTGAATATATCAGAAATAGTTCTGAAGGTATCTAAAAAATCAAATATAGAATCAATCTCAAAAGTTACTCCTCCATATGACACATAATGAAGTTTCGATAAGGAGTGATCAAAATTTGTTGGACAAAGTACGATCAGTGATGAGTGAAATTGGGAAAATTTCTTTCTGTATGGTCATGTACTTAAGAGTAACGCATAAGGTTCAAATTAATTTCATCTAAAGAATTGTTTACAAAGTCATACAAGATATGGATTTATGTGAAATCTCAGCATATCCTAGGCCAAGGAGTTGGCAGGTTTTGCGAGTCAAAGAACTACACATAATAATTATATGTAAGCATTCTTTTATGAATTGCCCCCAAAAGAATTTGGGAACCACTATCATTGGTTGACCAATTTACGTTTTGGGCATAATTATCATAAACTAAAACTAAGTCAGTTTTATGTAATGCAATTTATCAAAGATTTATGTACACATATTCAATTATAATGAGAAGCAATTTTTTTCAAGAAATACCAACTTTGTTGCGAAGGAATTTTTTCTAGAAATTATTGATAGTAAAATGGATTTGGATACAATCCAAAGGTGAAACTGATTACAAAGGAATAAATGAAATTAACCAAACTTAAACAAATAATAATGTTTAATAAGTATTCATGTACATTAAAGAGAAACCATGAGTTTTTTGATCAATGTAGAGAAATGATAATCATCAGCTGTTAATTACCATTAAGAGTATTGATTCTACGATACGATATGATGCACAAATCCAAAAGGATTCCAAGCACATTATCAAAGTATTATTTCGGTAGTTGT
Source organism: Allium cepa (assembly GCA_030765085.1). Taxonomy (NCBI): domain Eukaryota; kingdom Viridiplantae; phylum Streptophyta; class Magnoliopsida; order Asparagales; family Amaryllidaceae; genus Allium; species Allium cepa. Next base: position 551,244,317 of record CM060934.1, on the reverse strand, counting down.
ACCCAAAGGGATATGATCCATCGGCTGCGCATATGAATTTAAGAGAAAGACTAATGCAGTTGGAATACTGTGAGCCATATTGATAAGAATAACATCATAAATATCAATTATTGAAATTAGCTAATAGATTCATCATTTAACGTACTCAAGTAAATTCGGATTTTCAAAATAATCGTCTGGTGCTGTAATAATCTCCCCTTTCGATCCTCTGAAGTCAACACTAATACATCCACGGTATTCACGTGTTAAACAACCAATTGCCGGGAAGACATATGGTTAAGGGAAAGAAGAAGAAATGAGACAAGAAGAAACTAAACAACGTAGAATCTCACATTGCAACGAATAATCTATAACATAACACTGATCTTTACAAAAGCAAACTTTTATATACATACACCCATTAGGATACTAGCCTATCATCTACCTGGACAGTTATAACATTTGTCCTTATAATTTGTGATAAATACAACAAACATGCATCGAAACATAAAGACATACATAGATATGTGTTGGCCTATAGCTCGTCTGCTGAACTCCAATGCATCCAAAGCTAAGTTGGAAAATATGCTCAGTTTGACCCGAGCTTTACAAGAAAACAATGCCCGGGTCAGTCTGATAAAACCAGCGTGAGAAATATAAATCATAAGAAATTTTATTATAACTTGTAAAATCGTTTGAAATCAAAGGTATCTCGTAAGATCCCACAACACATAAACACGAATTGGATTTTACCTTTCGATAACTAAAACATTTCTATATAAAATTCTTTGATATTATTATAATGTCTAAGGTTTAAAGTATTTAAAGTAGTTGTATTGGTGTACATAATAGCAATAATAGATATACAATAATAAGCCGAAGGACCTTATTGGTAAATGGATTTCCAACAAATGGAAAGGTAAGGGACTATCTTCTGAAATATGTACCTCTCTAGATAAAATGTACAGTTAAATCGAAAACCTTGCGATCTCTGTCAAAACAGAACCGACCTACCCCTTACTGGATATGTACCGAATATGATCACCCCTTGGATGTGATCATCAACAAAAAAGGAGCCCTAAAGCATACATAGAGATATCGACACTAAACCTTGGGATGGTCATCCCATAATGGGAGCAACCCACATAGCCCGACTCCATCTACCTTGTTTAGTCCATTCCCTAGGTATGAAGTTTTGAGAGGCGACAATTACCTTTTCCCTCAAATAAGACCATCTTGGAATGCCAACATTGCCCTTCGAGTAGAAATGCAATGCCAACATTCATCCATATAAGTCGTTCCAGGATCGAACAAACATTCAACATTTACCATCTTCTATTTCGGAATCACCCCCAAGATGAATAGTATAGCTCTATAACATACTTGATAACGATCCATCACAAATGTTATTTGTTTAGAGTGGTTCGGTAAAGTCATACTCATCCGAAATCGATGTCTCTCAACTAAGTGGTAATTTCCAGCTAATTTAATTCCCGTTCTTTTGGAAGTATGTAACAAGTAATCGAGTCCTGGATGGGGAATTCGAATATACACAATATACTTCCTGCATTAAAACAGATCAAGATTTGATAGTCGGTTATTTAACTATCCAATAAACAAAAAAGCAATAATTCAAAGATTTAATTACCCATAGCAACCAGTAAGCCTTAAAATAATTATTCTTTTATTTAAATCTCTTCCTAAAATATTAATCAAAATATTCATATACTTATCACATGGGAATAAGTATATTCACAAAATATTGTGAAAGATTTCTCATTTCAAAATCATATTAAAAGGGTCAAACAAATGTAATTTAAATTAGAGATAAGGATAACCCCAAACATTATTCCCTTTGTATTAAGCAGGGAATAATTGTCCACACCACCATAGTTAAGAAGGTCAGTAAGGAAAGTCCCATCTTTAATTCTTTTATAAATTTTTTCAACAAATCCCTTTTAATAAATCATTTCCATTTATGAAATCTCTTTTTATTAAATTCTGAATCATTTATAAACTCTTTTATAATCTCTGAAATCATTCATAAAACTCTTTATGAATATTCAAATTCATTTATAAAACTCTTTATAAATCCCCAAAAGCATTCAAAATAATTCACCTTGAATTGATATAGAGTTAAAGTCAATTGGAAATCATAATGTTACAAATTTGAAAGGAGGCTTAGTGCCCACAATGGTACTAAATCAAGTTACTATATATTTAAATTTGTCTTCCAAGTCACTTGACAGTTATTTACGTAAGTCCAGATATATGTAAATACAACCCATAAACAAATCAGGGAATAACATGACAATATAAACCAACTGACAAGTATATTTCCAAATAACATAATAGCAGGATAGTGATTTATCATGCTAAATAGATGCCGAAACAATGTAATAAGTTTAGTAATAGAAGAACAAAGATCTATTATGCTAAAAGGTATCAAACAACCAATTCAATTAAAGCATAGCAGAACGGTGTATTATTCTATTAACAGATGTCCCAGCTTTGTATAACTTATTCATAGTCATTATCTACTTGATGGCACAAATAGGAGCTCCCTTTATTTAAGATCAGTTTACTTGCGAAAAGAACCGACTTAAAAATAATCGATAAAGTTAAAGATAATATTAGATCGTTTATTTAATTACTAGCTAAATCATTATTTAATTCCTAACTAAATAATTTTTAATTACTAATTAAAACTTAACTAACTATAATTTAAAACTTAATTAATCCCTAATTAAAACCTCAATTAAATCCAATTAGATTGATTAATTTAATACCGCCTAATTAGTAATTAATTATTAATTAATCCAAGTAAATTAAACATTTAAATAAATAATTTAATGTAATTATTGATAACTATTTCTATGTTAACTTTTAACTGAATTAGTTATTAATTAAAACTTCCTTAATTAATTAGTTATAATTAATTAATTTACTCCATAGTTAAACACTAATTACTTATTTAATTACAATTAATTAATAATATTCTTAATTAAACAATTAATTAATTCATTAATTATTAAACTCATATTTAATTACCAAAAAGATTAAACTTTATACTTAATTAGTATTTTGAAAGGAATTTTTTTTCAAAACCATTTCAAAAGGAACACTTTAGGATTTAAACACTAAGTTTGAATGAACTACGTTCATAATGACTATCGCTATGAATGTAACTCGTTAGACTTAGCTCTAAGTTAGATCTTTCTCTAAACTCAACTTCCAACTTTACTTCTAACTTTATTTATTTTGAAAAATTTGGAAATTTTGGAAGCTAAACCAAAGGTTTAAATCTTTGAAACTTTTTAGTAGCTTGAAAACTAATAAACAAGCTATTTCTTTCCAAGCGATCTCAAGTCACCATAGCATGCAAGTTGCTAACTTTTATAACTCATAACCAAACAACCAAGTTTACACATCCAAATCTATATATACAATCACATATATAAGAAAAATGTCAACTTTAACACTAAACCAAACTTCTAAGCTACATCTAACAAGTCAAATTCAAACTAAAACTAACATTACACATACACATACAAAAAACAACATGGATTTACAACCAAACATAAAATCCCATACATGAATAAACATGGAAACATATAGGTAAATTTTTTTCAAAATATAAAATAGTTTTCTCACTAAAATCAACCAAATCTTTTCTAACTTTGAAATAACCCTAGAACTTTGATTTTTTTTTTGGCAAAAAGTGATATTTTCAACCTTAACAAGCTAATGGGCTCACCCTAGGCACTATTGGGTTTAGCCACAATGAAAGTGGGCTCAGCCTTCATCGAGGAAAGTGGATATGGACTTGTTCTGGCTAAAAGGACATAGAGAAAGAAAGGAAGTGTTTTTAATCAAATTTAAAAGTTTTTAAAACAAATAGGAGATGGTTTCAAGTTTTAGAATTTTAAAGGAAGTCATTAAAGATTTTTTTAAGCTTTGAAAAGGAAAATAAAATTTTGATTTTTTAAAAAGTGATAATGAAAGGAGAGATAAAAAGGAGATTTGTTTTTGTAGACAATAATGAAATGAAAATACCGTTTACCCCTAAGTACACTTCTCCTTCATCAAAATGATGTCATATCATCATCCTTATCCTTCTATCATGCTTTACACGTCTAAGGCAAAGCTATGCCCTTTTAACCAACATGTATTACCCAATTGTGTACTTTGGATAAGAAATGAAGTGATGTTTCATATTTTACTTAATTTAAATTTGTTTTTTAACTTGAAAATGTTCATACTATCTTACATAAGTACACTTATTTTATTTACTGCTATTTAATTTCCTAATCCATACTTAAGTTGTTTAAAATTTGCAAACGTGTTAACTAAAGTGTTTACAACATTTCAAACAACTTTTTAGTGGTGAAAAATTGAAAATTTCCAGAAAGGATTTCGATCACATTTTCTAATTTCCTTTGAACTATTTATTTTTGTAAACAAAATTTAAAATATTTTCATCATCACTAGTTATAAATTAAGTAGGGTATTTTGAGTTTCAAAATCCATATATTAATTATGTAATGATATATTAATACCTATATTTAGAGTGATTAAATTTTAGGTCGTCATATTCTCCCCCTTAAAATAATTTCATCCCCGAAATTAGCACACCAGAAGCTAACTCAAACTAACACAAAGGCATATATTCATATCATAAACTCATATAAAGGCATACACTAAGCATTCATAGCGATAGTACATGCACCCTACAATACACGCAATGTACTCATCTATTAGTGATTTAGGGCAAGCCCCTCTTATACTATCCTTTGACACTACATATCCGAAGAGTCTTACTTCAGATTGTCGGAAATAGCGGTTAGAAAATTTAGCCTTCAAGTCATGCCTCTTTAATGTTTCCAATACAGACTCTAAGTGGCGCTTGTGTTACTCCTTGGTTTTAGAATAAAAAGGATACCATCTACTGAGACCAATACAAATTTGTTGAGTATATCTCTAAATAATCCATGACTACAAAATGAGCGGGTGCATTCGTTTTCCCATAAGGCACAACCAACCATTCAAAGAAACCACCTAGTCCTCTAAAAGCGACCATGGGCGAATCATATTCAAATATCCTTAGTTAGTGAAATCTTGTGTCCAAATCCACATACGAGAATACCTTAGCACTCTGTAGTTTATGTTGGGTAAGGGATACTCATTCTTATACATCTGCTTATTCAATTCACCGTAATCCACACAAAGCCTTGGAGAACCATCCGACTTAGTAATGAAAACCACGGCTGCTACCCAAGCCGAGTGACTTGACTTAATCGGACCCTTACTCAACAATTTCTTTATCCAACTCGTTAATTTCCTTTTTCCCTTGGAACATCTCATGGTTAGGCTGCATAGAAGGTTTCCATCCAGGGGTTAAGTAATATTAAGCCCACGCTTATGAAGTGGGGGTAGATTATTTACTTCTTCAAAGACGCCGGGGAAATCTTTAACAACTAATAATGATTCCAACTTTTCCTGAGGTGAATCCAATGCATAAAGAATACTATCCTTTAACTTATTCGACTCCACACACAATAGCCCAATTGAACTTACCTAATTTAGTTTTCAAAGGTACCGTCCCTCTAAACAATCTAGAGTAGTTTCATTCTTTGTTAGAAAATCCAAACCGAGTAAAACATCGAATCGTTTAAATCCAGGATGAACATGTCACATGGAAAGTGGTGGGTCAGATATGTAACTCATACATCTTCACAAACCATGCATAGAATAGTAGTACCACCTCTAGGGTTGATAATACAAATAGGGGTTTCTACAAATTTTGGGATAAGTCCTAATATATTGTAACGACCCACTATTTTGGACCATTCAAATCGACAATAATGCACACATGTCAGACTTGAATAATTCAAAATAACAGATTGTAATAAAATTTGGAGCAAATAAAATCATTCACAGAATCACAGACACAGAAATATCATAATACTCGTAGCGAAAATCAAATACCATAGTAGTTCATGAAGCTACTATATACATACTCCCAAAACATATACAAAATCTCATAGTAAAATAGATACAATAGAAGTCAGGATACATAAACAACAATACCGAGACAGATACTGAATAGGAACTAACTGGAAGAAGTAGATGAATAGATAGACATATAAGCTCTAGCAAAACTCTTTCTCCAGAAGGTGAATCCAAAGCTGTGATTCTCAGGCTGACCCGAGTGTAAAGTAAAACACAAAAACTTGAGTCAAGACATACATACTTATACAATGTAAACCAACTCAAGTGAACTGTAATAGCAATGTACAATAACTTAAAGGATGCTTGGGATCTCCCATCCTTTAAGGATCAGTCAAATCATCAATTAAGTAGTAATAAACACTATCCTAGAAATATCCATATTAAAGTAAACAATGCAAATAACAGTGTTATTGTGACTAGGGTAGCGTAGAGCTGTAGTATCCGCTCACCTCTAGCCACACTTTTGAAATCAAAGGTGTGCATTAAACAATCACAAGGAAATCACGTGACACACAAAGCAGTGTACCAGTGGTTATAAATTTCAAAATGATTTCTAATTTCGAATTAAAATCATTCATTTAAACCATTAAAAGTGAAGTCATTATTCCTTCAAATAAAATATTCAATTCCCAAAAATTTAGCCCTTTCTGAGTTCATTTATTCAGTTAAACACTTCAAATAAACATCAATTTAAACCATTTTTAACTTATAAAATTTCATATTTTCCACTATAAAAATGGTCATTCAAATACCTTTGAACTTATGACTTTTACAGAGTAAATTACACTAATAAATATCAATAATTTCACTTATGAAATTCAAGTGCACAAATTTCCCATTCTTCACCTTTTAACAATTATTTATCACTTAAATTTCAAATTACCATTCCATACATTAAACTAAATTTCCCTTTTATTTAATTTACATAAACTTTCATTTAAAAACCAAATCTCATATTCCAAGCCAAGTTAAATTCCAAATTTCCGTTTAACTATCCATTTATTTAACGTTTTAAACTAATTACATAAATTCAAAATACACTGTAAGTTGCTTAACTTTATTTTACAAATAACTTGATATTTTCTTTTACTTTATATTTATCCAATTCACAGATCAATTATATTAATTACCAAGTTAAGCTTATAATTCCATTTTTACGTAAATTCTCATTATTAAGTTAAATCAAACTTTCATACCACAACTCAAACCATCTATTAACTTATACCATTTAACCTTTTAGAAAATCACTGCTTAACCATTTTAAATCCCATATAAGTCAAATTTCATATTTTTTTCCTTCTTTTACCATACATGAAATTTATAAGAAATCATATTTTGAAATCAATCACAAGTCCGGATAATATTTCACACCTAAATCAAGTGATACAGAGATTTATCATTTATATCCGAAATCAGTGAAATTTTCGAGTTTTGATTATTTCAAACCCGCAATCCCAAGACAAATACAAATAAATAAAAATCACCCAGCCGATCATTTCAGCCCGTAATGATTTTTTCTTATTCTAATGTCCGTTCGGGTATGTATCATTTCAACCCATAGTGATTCTATTCTATAGGGAGCTTGCAGTGTGAGAACAGAATAAAATAAACAGTATAATAACATAAAGCAGTATCGGATGATATGACAGATAAACAAACAAGATTAACATCATATAATTTATAACACAGGCAGGTATAACATGATGTAATAATTTCTATACTTTCACTTGCTATCAATTCACGATCATATAAGTATAAATGTCGGGTGTGATTACTCACCTTTTAAAGCTGGATTTCGCAAAACAAACAACTCGAATGAATTCCAGAATGCACGATAACATGACTATAGACTCAAGTGGGAAGAGAGCCAAGCTATTGATCTTGTAGCAACCAACAAAACAAGACAAATATAAATATAAATTCAATACAACATATATTGAAACAATCTTTGAAATAAGAAGCAAAATGAACACAATTGCTTTGGCCATGTTTCCAACAATCAATTGCTCGACCTAGGAAATTAATATGGTTCGGCCATGACATGGTATGGCTTGGGTATGGTTCTGCTTTGGACTCAAATGCACGACTACAAGAGAATAGGAAGAGGTAGCGGAGTTACAACAACAAAATTCAAATTCTTCATAGCTAGCGATATTGTTTGGTGTTGAAAGCAACATGTTTTAATTTAAATTTTTAGGGATTTGAAACTATTTACAGTGATACTATTGTAAAGAGGATGGTGAGAGGATGAAGGAAGAAAAAATATATGTTTTTAATTTATTTTCGATTCCTTTCCTTTTATTTCAATAGTTAGGGCCAAAATCGGATAACTTCCGCCAATTCTAATTAATGTAAAATTAATTGATACCCAAGCAATTAATTTCCCAAAATGTTTATATAGTAAATAAACATATGTAACGACTGAATTTTTCTGACTTTCGAAAGTCGACATTATCACGTCAACTGTATCAACTGCCGAACTATCAAATGCCAGAAACCTGAACCATTAGGGTTTAAGAAGAAGAAGATAGAAAAGGAAACAGAAACAATAACAGAATCTCACATTTTGCAGCAGAACAACATATAATATATAAATGAATAATCTTTAAAACAAAAAATCATATCTGTTATTACATTAGTTACCAGAGTATTACAACAACAAACAACGGAAAAGAAATACTATATACTAGTTGATACGCTACGCTATCCAGCTTGCCTCCATATCTCTATAGCAACTCCTGAATTCCAGAATGACCTGATAACCTGACTCTAGACTGCCCGTGTGGAAATTTGGTGGGCACTCAAAGTTTAGGAAGGAACAATAAACTCCAGCTCAGTCATGGGACTGGTGTGAGATCTTAAACATAGTTATTTTCACAAAGAAAATAAAAAGAAACCCGCTATGCTTTTTTTTTTAACAATGGAACTGCCATAAGGCCTCCCGTCACACACACAATGCAAATGCACACTTGGGGGAGATTTCTCCTTGTGATAGTCAAACATGCTTAATACGCGAAAACGTTTGGGTATTATTTTTAGTGCATAGTGAAGAAATCATTTCGAAAGTATAATATTAATCTTAGTCAGCATGGGCATTTCACACTTATGCCAACTATATCTATCATGTTCAATAGCAGGTTACCGCCATATTCCATGGCAGGTTATACAACTAAAACCGTACAGGGCACGTATTGTTTCTTTGGATTTCCAAAAAATGGTCAGGCTAAGGAACTTCCTACTTCCACACGGGTACGCCTCTGGCGGGACGTCCCGAGAACTTAACCAGCTCTCTGCTAACACAAGTATGAGTTACCACACGCTTCTGGGTGCAATGAAGCTGAAACTTGATAACTCCACACAAATGTATGCCATCCTTGGTCGTTACCGACCTTTATCCGAGGATCCTCAACCACAAAGCAACATCACATAGTAATGAAATTGCAATAACCACATAGGTTAAATATCTGGGCTCCATACCATGATACCACCTCTTATCCAGAAGGAAATGGACATACCCTAGGGGCGCGACCCCTACAAACCTTGCCGCAACATTCCTGTCTCGACCATTTTCGGGTTGTGAGGCTCGATGAAGTCTCGTTCACAAAGTTACGCTTTTCACAAAAGCCATGCTTCGATCAACAAATGATCATCAGCACTTCGTATGCGACATTACCAAATTGGGAATGTATCACTAGTAACCATCAACTATTTAACCTCTGAGCTCGTATGTCTCAGAGAAGGGTGTTAAGCTAAGAGAATAAATTCTCCACCACCAATAGAAATGTATTTGATAGAAACCAGCTTTATATCTCAATTTGTAACGTCAGACACACTTCCATACAAGTCTGTTCCGGGTTCGAACAGAAGCGAAGGCACTTCCGAAGAAGCCCTTGCAATCCGAGTATTCACAATCCCGATCGGACTTCCCATCACTTAGCGAATCTCTATACTGTAGCTACTCAGTGTAGAGACAATCGATAGGTAATCCTATCATTCTCGCAAATACCCGGTCATCACCACCGGTCTTCAAATGCAATCCAATTTCATCGTATCGTTATTCGAAATGGGTTATATGACACAATGGTCCTCTCCCGGCTAATCCGAATAACGAGCGCTTATTTTTAAAAATAAGCGTTGATTCAGATTTGAAATAAATCACAACAATTTTTCACTTCTATCTTTTAAATAAAAGATCTATCACAAATCACAAAGGTTCGATGTGGTTTTCAGATTTCCACTTGGAATCCGACCCCCGGTCGCATCGAAATTCAAATGCCATTTAAATGCAAATATTGATAGTCGGTTATTTAACTATCAATCAACATTCATAACAATTATCAGATTTAAATAATTTTCCCCAATTATTTATTTCCAAAATATCTTCGCAGGATATAATTTTAGCACTTCATCACTTTGAAAATCAAATTTCAAATCGATTTCCCATCCTTTGAAACGAGTTTCAAATCTTTTCCACACTTTAAAAATAAACCAACGTTTATTTTAAAACCAATTTCCCTTTCCCTTATAAATTTCCATTTCTAAATATCAACTGATATACTATTTTAAATCGATTTCCCAACATTCACTTTCAAACACCAATTAAATTCCAAACTGATTTCTAAATTTATTTTCAAAACACGAAATCAATTTCCCTTCGAATACCAAATCAATTTTCATATTGATTTCCAAAATTTATTTCAATTACAAATCAATTCCAATTTGATTTCCAAAATTGCTTCAAACACCAAATTAATTACAAGTTGGTTCCCTAAGGATTTATTTTCAAATACCAAGTCAATTTTCAAATCCATTTCAAAATTTATTTCAACTCCAAATTAAATCCCTAATTTAATTTCTAAATTTATTTCCGTTTTGAAATAAATTCCTTTATCTCTTTCAAATATTTAAAATTCGTATTTTAAATAAATTCTTCAACCTTTGAATAACATTACACGAAACCCATTTATTAAGCCTTTTCCTCATATTTTGGAATTTTATTCAGTAGGATTAAAAATAAAACTTTATACTTTTAAAATTCCTTCTTTTAAATTTATCCAATTCTTAAAAATAAAGTTAACTATAAATTTTCAACTTGAATTTTCAAAAATTCAGTTTTTATTTATTTCCGGTATCCAACGATACCAAAAATATATTCGGTTAAATTATAGCCTTTAACGATTTTAACCAGAAATAAAATCACACAGGGATTATAGATAATCAACACACAACATATGAAATAAATTCACATGTTTGAGGAATCCAGTTGGATCCCTCCAACCTGTTTCCCTGCATCCACAGATGTTAGCACAAAAATTTAAATAACAATTCCACTTCGAGGTGGAATATCGTGGTATATGGGATTTATAAAATATTATCCGCTATTATGCAGCGCATTAGGGTCTCATCCGCTATATAATGCGGAAAATCAATCACCCAATATATATACTATATACTACTATATATATAATATCATGCAGTGAATAATTATTTTAATTCAATCATCCAAGCACACAGACAATAAATTTTGAATCTAACTATTTAAAATTCAAATCAATACGATATTGATTGAGTGAAAAGATCTCACCTTTGCTTTTATTATCAATCCATTTCCATCTTGACTCGATTTTCTCGATTTAAGACCTTGCATAACAATTATATAATTTTATTAATTTCAAACAAATTTGAACACTTATTTTCTTTTAACAAATTTATTTGACTAATTATTAAATTTCCTTTTTAATAAATTAATTAACCAAAAACTATATTTTAAACTAATAATCTTGGTTTAAACTAATTTCTTTTTTTAATAGATTAACAAAACAATTAAATGGATTAACAAAACAAATAATTCACTATTAAATTTATAAAAAGGAGATTGTCCATACATATATTGATTTTAAAACTTAACAGTGCTTTACAAGTATGTATCTGCATATTTTATTTTTATTCTTTTCTTTGAAAACAATCTATATAAATTTAAAAATTTATATTTAGCATTATTATTTCCTTCATACTTTACTTATATAAAATATATTTTGTTTCCTGTAAATACTAACAGAAATTTTCTTTACTGTATTTAATTTTTTTTCTTCTGCTTGCATAAGAAAACTAAAAACTGCATAAATTTAACTAATTAAGTAAAGATAAGAATTTCTATATCTTACTGTATTTCGCTCGAGACCAACCTCCAGCTCAGCCCTGCCACCTATCCGAGCCCTCCACGCACGCGCGCTGACGTCGCACGCGGCCCCGATGTTTGCCGCCCCCCTACTCGCATGCGCGAGCGTGAACCCATCACGACGCTCGAATTCGCGAAGCAATTCAACAAAAAAACCCTAAATTTCGCGATTCTTCCTTGCTCGTCGTTCGAGCTCCACCGACCGCCGCCCCCTCGCGATTGTACGCGCGTCAGCCCTAGTCGATCGAATTCGATTCGATCGCCATTTTTTTCTTCTTTTCTGAAACACGATTGCAAAGTGAAAGAGGAATAGGGGCGAAAATTTTGAGAGTTCGGCTAAAGTTTTAAGTAAGAAGATGGCTTGCGCGAGAATCCTGCAGAGCTATAGTGATTTTTATAATTTTATATTCAAAATATATTGTATAACCTAGCTCGAAATCCCGAACTCCTATCGAGACGTGCCGCCAGGCGTTTATAAGGTTTTATCCGCTTTCCGAACACAATGGAACGTGTTACAGAGGCTAATTCGATCATATGGAGAAGATAACTTTTCGAATCCAGTTATTAAATTAAATTTTGATATAAATTCAGCGCGTTTATCAACCGTACGGCCAAACGATCATTCCAAATGTTACGAAAACTGAAATCCGATAGTAACTAACTATTACGGTTCCAACGTAACTGATTTTGTCGGATTCCGAGACTGTACCTCGAAAGGCTATTTTTAAATATCGATTTAAACGATAAAATTTCAAAACTGAATAAAATATTTTCAAATTCAATTCTGAAGCTTCCATTATCTTCATATTGTCAATACAAATTTTCTAAGCCATTGAAATATTTTTAATCGGCTTCAAACTGAAGATTCAGATTTTTACCCAACTTCGATAAATTAAATTCAATATTTTAATTGCCAAATTCATAGCAATATTCGAAATTCAAGTTAAATATTCCATTTCAAATGTTAAAAATTTCCGGATCGTCACATCCTTCCCCCTTAAAAGAATTTCGTTCCGAAATTACTAGTTAAGAAGAATGATCCTTGATCCGTTTAATATTTTTCAACCCAAATCTTTTTATGAAAGATTCTTTTCAACTAACTTTCCAAAATCTTCCATAGTTTCCATACAATATTGTTTACTTCACAATTAAAATTTAAATTTAAATTCAAATTTCAAAATTTTTCTAACACCCTAAATTTTCGAAAAATTTCGCCAGCGTCTCCTTTGCGCGGCTAGCTCGGTACGACTACAAAATGGCACCACAGGCCCTCAAATTCCAAAAGAAAACAAAAAGCCAAGTGGCTAGAAAAGAAAATCACCAAATTTCATACTAAAATTTAAATACATACCTTATTGTCAAGAAATTCAAATTTATCTTCAAAATCAAAATCCCAATTCCATTTCCCAGTACACATCTGTATATTCTGATATCCATAATATCCAATTACAACATTCAAATATCATTTTGCACATTCCTTTACGGAATTTCAATATATACTTCTTATACCATTTTTACTTCAATATTGAAGTTGTATCCATTATCATCCAATCTTGCATTTTCAATTTCTTTTGACTTCAATTGACAAATTCCAAATCTATTTCGATTCAGTTTAACTTCTGAATATTGAATTTTATCTTCTGTTTATAACTGATTCATATCATTATTTTATTTTAGTTTCATTCACTAATTTACTTCAATTTCAAATTTGAAATCATTTGTCGCTAACAAAATTTTTTTTCAAAATTTTCTAACTCCCAAAATTTTCGAAATTTTTTGGCATAGTCCCCTTTGTATGAAGGAACTTTTGTGTGACGATACAAATTTTTTGCTTTCGAAAATCGACATCGATACTTTACGTCGTACTCGAATGCCATAGATTCGAGCGTTCAAATCTGAGTCGCCGGAGCTTATAACACGAATAAGTATAACAACACAGCGGAAGAAATAATGAATATCAATATACAACATCTGATACAACATCCTGATACAACAAACGAATACAATAGATATCGATATACATCAGAGATATGATACAATAAAATAGCAGCGGAAAGAATAAAATAGGTAACACCAGCAGCGGAACAATATAATTCTAGATAGTCTTCAAGGAAGAACTCCAACAGCAACTCGAACCAACATCACGATTCATTAAGACAAGCAAGACTGGTGTGCATCCAAAGACTGAAACTAGCTCCAGATAATCTACCAAACCTAACTATCTGAAAAACTCAACTCTAGACTGCTCGTGTGGAAAATAGTGAGCACCCAGAGTTTAGGATAGGAACAATAAACTCCGGATCAGTCATGAGACTGGTATGAGTAACAAAAACAGTTTATCTTTAGAAACAAACAACAAAAGAATTTTAAAGTCAATTCGCAATGCTTTTCGAAAATGAAACTACCATAAGACCTCCCGCCACACACACAATGCAAACGCAGAATTGGAGGAGATTTTTTCTTATGATAGTCAAACATGCTTAATACGCAGAAAATTTGTTGGATATTATTATTATAAGTGCACAGTGCAGAAAAGCATTTCGAAAGTAGAATATAAATCTTAGCCAACATACGACCATTATCGTATGCCTACTGTAGCTACCATGTTCAATAGCAGGTTACCGCCACATTCCATGGCAGGTTATACAAATAAAACCGTACAAGGCTCGTATTGTTTCTTTGGATTTTCCAACAAATGGTCGGGCTGAGGAACTTCCCACTGTCCATGGGATCGCCTCTGGCGGGACGTCCCAAGAACTTAACCAGCTCTCTGCCAACACAAGGCCGGGTTACCTCTGTAACTAGGTAACTACTTCTCGAGCATGCCACTCCTCGGTCCTTTGGGACCTTTATCCGAGGCGCCTCTAAAGCAACAACCACACAATAAATGAGATTGGAGCCACCACATAGGTAAATATCTGGGCTCCATACCATCATACCATCCTTTACCAGAAGGGAATGACACACCCTAAAGGGCGCGACCCTCATAACCTTGCCGCATATTCCTGTTTCAACCATTTTCGGGGTGTGAGGTCCTGATGCAGTCTCGTCCACAAAGCTAAGCTTTATACAAAAACCATGCTCTGATCGCAAATGATCAACAAATGATCAACACATAGCACCACTCAGCATGTCACACTACCAAATTGGGGATATATCGCTGATAATCTTCAACTACATAACCTTTGAGCTCGTACGTCTCAGAGAAGGGTGTTATGTTAAGAGAATAAATTCTCCGCCACCAACAGATATGTATTTGAAAGAAATCTTCTTTATATCTCAAAGTGTAGTGTCAGACATGTAACCATACAAGTCTGTTCCGAGTTCGAACAGAACCGAAGGCACTTCAAAAGAAGCCCTTGCAATCCGGGTATTCACAATCTCGATCGGACTTCCCATCACTTAGGGAATCTCTATACTGGCGCGACTGGGTGCAGAGACAATCGGTAGGTTATCCTATCGTTTTCACAAATACCCGGTCTTCACCACCGGTCTTCAAATGCTATCCATATCGACGTGTCATTCTTCGGAATGGGTTATATGACAGAAGGTCCTCTCCCAGCTAAACCGAATAATGAGCGTAATAGTTAAAACATATGGATATTGGGATTTCAGTTAAGTCATCACTTAATAGAAAACCAAAACTTTCTTTCAAATGGTTAAACAAATTTACCATTTCAAATCTTTAAACAAAAGATTGATTTCATAAAGTTTCACCCAGATTTCACAAAGATTCGTTTACACAGCTTTCAAAACGATTCTATTTCAACATTGGATTAACTCATCCAATCTTTAAGTCGAAGATTTAATTTATAGCTTTCCAAACAATTTACAATTTTAAATCTTTTATAATATAAAAGATTCACCCTTCAAAATTCTCTTCGATTTCAAAACAAAGTTCAATCATCTTTACAAAGGTTAATTTATAGTCTTCCAACTATTTACATTTCCGTTTAAAACTTGAAATCGTTTTAACACAAACTAGGGATTCGTTCCTTATATGAAAGCTTTGTTATTTGGAAACAAATAGTTTTCGTTTTTGGAAAAACTGATTACAAATTAAAGCCATTCAAGTTTAGAACTTGTATTCAAATTTACATTTCCAAAACCACATTATTTAAATGGTTAAGATCCATATAAACATCTTTATGACTTGTATAATGCTTTAAACCAAAATTCCAAGTTATTGAATTCAATCTCAAACATTGAATTCAAATTTAAATCAAATTATTTACATTCCAAGGTTCATCAAGTTATTTAAAATAACTTTTATTTTTGAAATTCATTTCAAAGGTTCTTAATTCAAAATTCAAAACTATTTTGGATTCAAGAATTCAATTTCTAAATTTTGATACAAATTTGTGACTTAACTGATTTCCTCGTGAAATCCACATTTGTGTGTGTATGGTGTGGTCCAGGGGTTTAACACAATAGTGCAACATCATTCAATCATCATAGATTTAAACATAGAAATATAGTTGATAAGCGATATAAACTGTAACGCTTATCATCCATTCATTGATTTACAGATAATATACAAATGTAAATAATGAATACAAACTATACACAGCTCAATCCATAGAACAAAATATCACAGATCAGATAAGACAATCAATTCAAGGCAACCCATTCAATACAATCATTCATAAGTAAGGTCAAGTATTCAACAGACATTTATAAGTAGGACTAATTAATCGTTTTAATCCTAATCAATTCAATTTATTTCCAAGTAAATTAATTACTTACGAATTAATTACCCAATCTTGATTAATTAATTACAAATCATTTGGTATCAATTAATTTATCAAACACTTTAATAAATTAAATATTCTTAATTAATCATATTAATTTAATCACTTAATAATCTCTAGTTAATTATCCTCATTAACTACTAACATTTCCTAAATTACTTTCTCAAGAAAATTATCTTGGATTAATTCATCATTAATCATTTCTAATTATAAATTAAATCTAAATTACTTATTTATAAATTAAATAAATCATTCTTTAATTACCATATTAATTAAATCATTTTATTACCTTAATTATCTCTAAGATAATTAATTTCTTTATTAATGACTTCATTAATATTTTAAGTGTATTTCTATCGTTACACTTTAAATCTTAAATTCAAATTCTTTAAAACATACTTTAATTGCTTAAAATCTTTTATTTAAAACAATTTTAAAGTTAAATTTTTTTAAACTAAGTTTCAAACTTGAACTTGAGTTATGTTGAAATGATACTTTGGTTATAAAAGAAATTTAAAAGAACTTAAATCAAACTTCTTTGTATTCACATATCTAAAGTATAACTTTATATTTAAATTAATTTAAACATTTGAATTCGTAAAAGAAAACTAGAATTCAGATTGGGTGTGAAGTTCAGGTTTTATGATTTGGTTTAAATTCCTTCTTTACAAATTCAAATTCCAATCCAAGTTCTTTTAAATTACACTTAACTACTTAACATCTCAAGTTATTAAACAATTGAAATCTTTTTAAAACTTGATTCATTTACGAACTAAGTTTTTCAAACAACTTGAATTTATTCTTTGAACTTTGCTTTAAATCTTGTTTCAAAATTTAAATTAAACTTAAAATCTGAAACAAATCAGGTTTCTAAAACCTGATACCACCCAAGTAAAATAGCCCAATCTCCCACTATACTGCTTCGAGCCAACTACTCAAAGTCTCGTGTAATGTTCGAGTCAATACCTTACTGTCCTGAGAAATCACCAGTTCGCATGCGAAAATAACATCACCCAGACAAAAAAACAGCACATACCCAGGTAATGTGCACGGTGCACGTGCCCACCGTCGATGGTCGACTCCGGTCATCATCGCGTCGCCGAGTAAGTCGACCAAGCCTCGCATACCAACTCCAGATCGTGAGCATCCCTTCCTCTCCTCGAAAACGAAAACGAGCTCGACTCTGAAACCTGGAACAACCACAGTACTCCTCACCCCAACCCTATCAACACCCCGTGCTCGACGCTCTGACCACCGGAGGCTACCCAAATCCGACCGTAGCCTCGTCCACATCCCCTCTACTAAACCCCACAAGCGCGAGCAACTCGATCGACGAACGGCGATGAATGAGGCGAAAACAGCTGACCACGCTAAACTAGGTCACTAGACTTCGAATGCCTCCTGCCGTGTAACGACCCCACTTCCTACGCCCAGGAAGAAGTATCGTTTTTAAGAAAAGAAGGAGATGAGAAAGTAGAAAAGATAGAGAAGAAAGAACAACAACATCAGAATCTCACAGCGGAATGATAAATTATAATATATCACATAAGTATTTACATAATATACAACATCAATCAGAGTTATACAGATAATACATCACATACTAGACAGTTATAGACACCTGTCTAGTTATACAACTCAATACACAAAACAACTCAACAATATGACTCAGAGATACCAACACAGCGGAACCATATGTATAACTATAACGCTGAAGCCTCCTGCTCCACTGCTCCTCCAAAATTCGTCAAAGCTAAACCTGAATCCCTTGGCTACCCGTAAAAATTTGGGTACCCGAGAGTTTATGAAAAACAAAAATAAACTCCGGGTCAGACATGGGTCTGGTATGAGTAACAGGTTAAAAGTTGCTTAATTTTGAAAAATCCTTTTAAAATAAATGGTATCACGTAAGACTTCCCACACATAAACATGGAAAAGTTTTTACCTTACGCTAACCAAAACATTTGATAGGAAATTCTGTGATATTATAATAGGTCTAGGGTTTTCAAGTAAATAGAAAATAGCCGAAATTGTTACATCTATTAAATTCCAGCTACTAGCCACAAAAGTGGGTAATACAATTAAAACCGTTGGCACTTATTGGATTGTGGATTCCATACAATGGCAGGGCTACTGGGGTACCGTCCGTCACAGTACGGGGCCTAGATCACCGTACCGAGGATTACTCCCTTCATCCCCTGCAACACAAGGCCGGAACCATTCCTTACTGAACAGTCCCGAACAAGATAAACCCCGGCAGTTGTCATGACCAACCGCCCACACAGCCGAAAATAAGGGACATCTAGACAGGGGAATATCCTTGTCCTGCTTGGGCATGACCCACCTAACCTTGCTGCACCTCCCCTGTTTTAGCCATTCCCGGTTGATGAGGCTTGAGGTTACGATTACCTTTAGAGAACATAATTCTTAGAATGCTCATCGCCCACCTGACGATGTGTTGAAAGCATTCAATCCATACAAGTTCGTTCCGGGTTCGAACGAAACCGAAGGCATTATCTCGTTACACTCATTTTGGAATCACCCTCAGAGTTAACGACGATAACCCTTGCATTCTGAACCTTCATCTTCACATTCAGATTAACGACCTAACGTTAATTTGGAATCGATGTGGTTTTCGGATGTTCCAAATGCGGAAACCCGATCCCGGTCTCATCGAAATCCAAAACGTGTCTTTTAGGGCCAAGTTGTCTATTTAGCCTTAACGGTTTAATTCAATATAATTCAATATACACACAGATGGATATAATATCACAATAGATAGTCACAGATAATCTCATAAACAGATAATCAATAATTTCATCCAAACAGATAACTAGAAATTACCATATTTAAACTAAGCATCCATACCAGATAGATAGTATTCATGTCATATCTAAATTCAACACCATCAAATGAGATATCAATATCACACATCCATAAGCAATGATTTATAATCATCCCATTTGTAATTAATTTAAAATGAATTAAATTAACTACTTCTATCTCTAATTAATTTAAAGTAAATTAAATTAATTACTTTATCTATAAATCCTGCTTATACAATCATTAATTAATTATAGATCAAATTAATTAATCCTCTTCTAAATATCCTTCTTGATTAAACACCTTTGATTAATCAATCTCTAATTACAATCAGTAACTATTCTTTAATTAATTTCACAAATTAATTATCCTAAATTACTCATAGTAATTAACATTTAATTACTTCATTTTTGGATTAACTAAAATTAAGTACATTTATCCTTAATCACTTACGTTATTTAGATATTTCTTAATTAACCCATTTCTTAATTTACATTATCATGGTCTTTAATTTATATTAAAATTTAATTACTTTGATTAAATTAATTACATTAAGAAATTAATCTTTAATTAAACACCATTATTAATCATCTTTGATTAATATCAACCAGTAATTAACCACCCCTAATTCCTCATATAAATAAATTAATTATTTCCATAATTAATTGTCTCCACTAATTAATCCCAAGATTAATTATAAAAGTAATTATCCAAATTACTTTATTATTTCATTATTTTTCAGTAATTACATTCAATAATTAACATTAATTACTTCCTTAAGTAATTGTGCTCCATTGCATACACTAAGAAATTACACTTATCAATTATCAAATGACTTTCTTAAATTAATTAAGCTAAATTAATTAATTTAAATTAATCATTTATCAAAATTAATTACAATAAGTAATTAATCTCTTAATTATTTTTATTAAGTAATTACATTTAACCATTTACAATAGACTTTCTAATTAATCTGATTAATTATCAAAATTAATCTTACTAATAAATTACTTAGTAATCTTTAGTTAATTATCTTTAATAACATTACTTAAATTACTTTCTTAAATAAATTTTCAATTATAAATTGATCTAAACTATTAATACGTAAGTCATTTCTTAATTAAACTTTTATTCTTATGATAATTTATTCTTTTATTTATGACTTTATCAACATTACATTTTAAATTTAATTTCAAATATCATTTGAATTTAAGATTCAAAATGACTATAATTTAAATTCAATTTAAAATCCTTTAAATAAATGTAAATAACACTTATTATTTACATATATGAACTTGTAAAAGAAAATCTTTAAATTAAATTAATTGAATCTTAATTTAAATTTCCAAAATACATTTATATGTTAACTTGCAATTTTCAAGTTAAACAATTTTATTTAGCATCCATTCGAAAGAACTTGTAAAAACCCAATTCAAATATTTAATTGCAGACAAATTCTCTTTCAAACGAACTAATTGAATTTATCCTTGATTTATACATTTAGATTTTAGCACTGACTTATATTTTCAGATTTTGATGTCATTAGTTTAACTTAAATTTTAAAACTTGGTTCTTAACTTGCTTTGAAAAAGTTGATTTTTAATTTTTGATTTAAGATCCAAATTTGTTTCTAAAACTTATAGTCAAAAGTTCACTTGGATCTATATTTGAACTTTCAAATTTTCAAACACAATTTAAGTTTTGATTCAGATTTTAAACTAAATCTAAAATCTGAAACTGTCAGGTTATAATCCTAACAGTAAAACCATATTTTTATTTGTTTTAAACTTTATTTTAATTTAAATTTGAATTCAAAAGTAAACTTGAATTCGAACCTAAAACTGTTTTAACATGCTCCAATTTATTACTTACTTTAGGATTCATTTAAATTTTAACACAGAACCCTGTTTCCAGTTTTTAACAAACCTGAAATAATACAACACCAATCCCTTTTCCATTTACTTCGGGTTTTCCCCTAGCCTTACTTCGAGTCATATACTCGATTTACTCGAGTTCTCCCCTAACCAGAAACCTGACACAGCAACAACTACCCAGCTTCCCACTGCACGGTGCACGTGCACCGTGGCTCCAACCAACACCGGCCACTCACCTGCACTCCAACACGCCGCCGAGTATCACTAGCTACGATCCTGACCACCCAAAGCTACACCACATGCTCGTGACAAAAACAAGCCTACACTTCAAAACCTGGAACCATGAACATATCTCCCCCTCGAAACCTGTCAACACTTCGCCTCTCCTCCTCCGACCTCCAGAGGACCACCACCACCGGCCACTGCTTTGACTTTCACCCCTCTACCCATCCCCAATTCCCTGTTTAACTCGATGCACCAAGGGAAACAAACAAGTCCGCACTTCAACCCAGTTCAAAAATTTTGGTTTCCTCAGTGAAATCGAAAACCACCATCGCCACAATGATTGATAGAGTCTCCGGTCATTTTTCCCAACATCTTCGGTCACTCCCCCATCACCAGCCACAGACCCGGCCTCCAAATCCCCTTAGATCACCAGAAACCCCAAAGTTTGTAATTTATATTCAACCCAGAACTGCTCTTAAATGCCTATTCTAAAAATTATAAATTTTACTTTAAAATTCATACTAAAGTATAAGAATTCAGTGTATATTGTTGAATTTGTAAATTAAAAAGATTTGATTTTAATTTGTTTAAAGTTTGCTCAAACATTTTGGTATTCCAGTGACAATTGATAAGTTGATTTAGCTTCATCAAGATTTTAAAGTTAAATTTCTGTACAACTAACCATCATGGTTTGTATTTACAATTCTGGATATGATTTGAACAAAAGTAAGCATTTGTTTACACCTTTTGACCTGGGGAAACAATCAGAGGCATCTCCAAAACTTTGTACAGGATATATGCATCCCCACCTTCACATATAAACATATCAGCAATTTTACAACATAAACATTTTTCCTAGTTATACTCAAGCAACTAATTTAGTTCAATCAAAGGATATTGCTCACCACAGTTTTGAAAAGAAACAGAGCAAGTTTTAAAAGGAAACAGTCAGAATTTGCAGTTTGAACTGTATAAAATTTTCATCACTCATCACCAGAGTAAAATGATTAATAAATATTCAAACCTTGATCAACATTCAAAACATATACCTAAGCATCCAAATATCTACATACATCAGATTGTAAAACTTAAATAAATTTAGAAAAATGTTACTCACAGCAATTGGCAGACAGAATCTTCTTGTGTTTGAACAACCTGAACTTTAAAAACTGGAAATGTTTTACTTGTTTTTTTCCCTTTTGATTCTTCTTGCTTTCTCAGTTGTAATGTTACTAAGTTTGTATAATTAAAACTGTTTGCTATTGTTCTTTGTTTCAGTTTTTAATGAACGAACTAAAACAAAATATGAATATATAAAAAGGTTCAGGGGAAGGTGACATCTGAGACAAGCAAATTTGCAGATTTTTATTTGTGTTTTTGTTTTATTAGGCCAAATCTTTAATTTAGGAGGCTGAGTTGATTTCAACAGTTCGAAATGATTTTATTATGTGCTAATAAATGAAAGCATTAAATGTAAATGTACTAGATGTTTACACTAATCTTATTCTATGTACAAAGATATTTTTGTTTTGCAGTAAGCTACAGGCTGACAATATTTCTAATGTCTGCATATGCTTAAATATTGTACTTAGTGTCTACAACTACTCATTGTTATGTATAGATATTTATATTTTTTTCCTTTAAGCTATGCACTCCTCAGCTCTAACCTGCAAATGTAATTTATTTACTTTTCTATGTTCATCACTCTTACAAACAACTTGCAAATGTTTGTACTTTTATTTTGTTTGTTTTCATACTTGATGTTTATGCTTATCTGAGTCTTATTCTATAAGCTACTAACATTTTTATCTTATGTTTTATACTTGTCTGCATATATTTTTCTTTACTTTATTTTATTTTATTTGCCAACATAATTATTGTATAACATGATTACTTGTTTCCCCCTTTTTAGCTTTGCATTCTATTTTACATGTTTATATTCTTGCCTTGTCTATTTCCTTTACAGGCTGCATTTATATATCTTGCTTTGTTTATTTTATTTTTCTTTGCTTTGAGTACTTTATTTCAATATTTTATGTGAATGTTTTTGACTTATGCAATTATGTTAACCTCATACATTTGATTTATTCTTAAGTTAAATATTTAAAAAGTTTACTTTATTTTAAATTTACAAACCATAGCTTTACAAAATACTTATATATATAAATGAATTTAAAATAACACTTTCTTTTATATTAAAATCTATTTATAAAAAAAATATTGCATTATTGTTGTTGTTTAAAAATCACTCATTACTAATTTAAAATGATTCATAAATGAAATCATTACCTAAACAAATTACCTATTTTATAAAGTTGAAGTAAAAAGAACAAAACAATCTTTTTATTTAAATTTAAACTCTAGGCTAAAATCATTTTAAACAAATTAAACTTTATCTTGAGTATATTTAAAGACTATGCTATTATTTATACAATATTAAAATTTCAAATTATCTATTAAATTTAAAAACAAAACCGATCTATTTATAATATATACCAATCTATACATATATATATTATAAATAGAAACAATTTAAATTAGCTTTTAAAAGATAATTTATCAGTTAAATATTTATTGAAAAGAAGATGATTAAATCAATTTTAATATTATTAACAAATATTATCAAATCAATTTAATTTTTGATGTAGATCATTAAATTGATATTGCCCCAAATTTCCGGGATATCACATTCTTCCCCCCTTAAAAGAATTTCGTCCCCGAAATTTAAAACAAAGGTAATTTAATAATCTAATTAAATATTTATTTTAAAACACAAGCCTATATTAATCATAAGCTAACAACCATAGCAACCAATTCATCCAAACAAACAAATCTAACTATCCAGACAAAATTCCGGATAGAATTTCCTCGAGTTTCCCCAAGTATAAATACCGGGTTACTCGCCCTATAGAATCCCAACAATCAATATTACTAAGCTACAGAGCTTCCACTCATCTAGATGTACAAAACAAGGCGGGATATCAGACTACAGGCAAGTCTGAATCAACAACTACAACTCCGTGAACTGCTGATTCTCCAACCAGAGATAGTCTTACACGTACTCCCTCAGAGATACGTGAAACACAACAAATTCCAGTTATCCAAACTGACAATTCAATCCTGTAGACTAAACACTTATCCAAAATCAAATCTCCGACTTCGGAATCCAAATTCGTCCGTCTCTTATCCAGAAGAAATTAAACAGGTGCACTCCAATCTGGCCTTAGATCCTGAAAAATTTCCTATAGAACTCTCCCATCCAAACACTGCAACATCCAGTTGCTTCCAAACTAAAACAGCTGCCATCATGCTTCCACTGCGCAACTCTGATTGAACAGATGAAAATGCTGATTATGAACTCAAGCACAGACTGGTCAACACATTCCAAAAATAAAACTCAGAAGTTCCTCCAAAATTCTGAGCTTCTTCACTAAACTCAATCTTCATATATTAGCAAAACTTTGACTCCTTGAAGGCATCCAGAAAAATCTCTGAAACATAAGAGAACACTCAAACTATCGCAAGTCACTTTTGCGATCAATCCAGCCTAATTCCAAAGATACTGCTTTCTCTTTACAAATCAGAACAGCTTACACTTATGTGACCAATCTATCGAAAAAAAATGGAACTACTCTGCAGCTTCCAAACTCCTCTGCTGACCTAGAAACCAAAGACTGCTTAATCCAAAGCTTTTCGAAAAACTCGGACCTCAAAGCAAACAGAAACACCCAGCTGAACACAGCGACAACATCGAACAGATATACTTCCTTAACTTGTCCCAAAGAAACATTTTCGGAGACATCCATAGTCACTGGATCTCATCACACAGCTACTACACCTTGATATATCAAGATCTCATGTCTAGCTTCTGTCCACCCGACATATCCAAACTCTAACTTAACCAAATTACACTTCATAGATGAACTCCGAACCTTAATAGGTTTCCTTCAGAGATCGATGAAATCCTTACACCACCCAAAGCTTACTCGAGACGGTATCAGGTCTACAATCTCGACAATTACACTTCCAACCTCAATCATTCAAATTCCAACTATTGGTAGTTGTGTTACACACACCACTATCCTATCTACCTTTATAGCTCATTGGAAAACCCGAACAGGTAACCCAATCAATAGGTAGAAATAATTAAATATATATAGATAAAAATTACAAGTACGCTCTCTCAAGAAAGAAATCACTTAAGAGCCTAGGTATTCGCTCAACCTAGCGCTCTGATACCACTGTAACGACCCCACTTCCTACGCCCAGGAAGAAGTATCGTTTTTAAGAAAAGAAAGAGATGAGAAAGTAGAAAAGATAGAGAAGAAAGAACAACAACATCAGAATCTCACAGCGGAATGATAAATTATAATATATCACATAAGTATTTACATAATATACAACATCAATCAGAGTTATACAGATAATACATCACATACTAGACAGTTATAGACACCTGTCTAGTTATACAACTCAATACACAAAACAACTCAACAATATGACTCAGAGATACCAACACAGCGGAACCATATGTATAACTATAACGCTGAAGCCTCCTGCTCCACTGCTCCTCCAAAATTCGTCAAAGCTAAACCTGAATCCCTTGGCTACCCGTAAAAATTTGGGTACCCGAGAGTTTATGAAAAACAAAAATAAACTCCGGGTCAGACATGGGTCTGGTATGAGTAACAGGTTAAAAGTTGCTTAATTTTGAAAAATCCTTTTAAAATAAATGGTATCACGTAAGACTTCCCACACATAAACATGGAAAAGTTTTTACCTTACGCTAACCAAAACATTTGATAGGAAATTCTGTGATATTATAATAGGTCTAGGGTTTTCAAGTAAATAGAAAATAGCCGAAATTGTTACATCTATTAAATTCCAGCTACTAGCCACAAAAGTGGGTAATACAATTAAAACCGTTGGCACTTATTGGATTGTGGATTCCATACAATGGCAGGGCTACTGGGGTACCGTCCGTCACAGTACGGGGCCTAGATCACCGTACCGAGGATTACTCCCTTCATCCCCTGCAACACAAGGCCGGAACCATTCCTTACTGAACAGTCCCGAACAAGATAAACCCCGGCAGTTGTCATGACCAACCGCCCACACAGCCGAAAATAAGGGACATCTAGACAGGGGAATATCCTTGTCCTGCTTGGGCATGACCCACCTAACCTTGCTGCACCTCCCCTGTTTTAGCCATTCCCGGTTGATGAGGCTTGAGGTTACGATTACCTTTAGAGAACATAATTCTTAGAATGCTCATCGCCCACCTGACGATGTGTTGAAAGCATTCAATCCATACAAGTTCGTTCCGGGTTCGAACGAAACCGAAGGCATTATCTCGTTACACTCATTTTGGAATCACCCTCAGAGTTAACGACGATAACCCTTGCATTCTGAACCTTCATCTTCACATTCAGATTAACGACCTAACGTTAATTTGGAATCGATGTGGTTTTCGGATGTTCCAAATGCGGAAACCCGATCCCGGTCTCATCGAAATCCAAAACGTGTCTTTTAGGGCCAAGTTGTCTATTTAGCCTTAACGGTTTAATTCAATATAATTCAATATACACACAGATGGATATAATATCACAATAGATAGTCACAGATAATCTCATAAACAGATAATCAATAATTTCATCCAAACAGATAACTAGAAATTACCATATTTAAACTAAGCATCCATACCAGATAGATAGTATTCATGTCATATCTAAATTCAACACCATCAAATGAGATATCAATATCACACATCCATAAGCAATGATTTATAATCATCCCATTTGTAATTAATTTAAAATGAATTAAATTAACTACTTCTATCTCTAATTAATTTAAAGTAAATTAAATTAATTACTTTATCTATAAATCCTGCTTATACAATCATTAATTAATTATAGATCAAATTAATTAATCCTCTTCTAAATATCCTTCTTGATTAAACACCTTTGATTAATCAATCTCTAATTACAATCAGTAACTATTCTTTAATTAATTTCACAAATTAATTATCCTAAATTACTCATAGTAATTAACATTTAATTACTTCATTTTTGGATTAACTAAAATTAAGTACATTTATCCTTAATCACTTACGTTATTTAGATATTTCTTAATTAACCCATTTCTTAATTTACATTATCATGGTCTTTAATTTATATTAAAATTTAATTACTTTGATTAAATTAATTACATTAAGAAATTAATCTTTAATTAAACACCATTATTAATCATCTTTGATTAATATCAACCAGTAATTAACCACCCCTAATTCCTCATATAAATAAATTAATTATTTCCATAATTAATTGTCTCCACTAATTAATCCCAAGATTAATTATAAAAGTAATTATCCAAATTACTTTATTATTTCATTATTTTTCAGTAATTACATTCAATAATTAACATTAATTACTTCCTTAAGTAATTGTGCTCCATTGCATACACTAAGAAATTACACTTATCAATTATCAAATGACTTTCTTAAATTAATTAAGCTAAATTAATTAATTTAAATTAATCATTTATCAAAATTAATTACAATAAGTAATTAATCTCTTAATTATTTTTATTAAGTAATTACATTTAACCATTTACAATAGACTTTCTAATTAATCTGATTAATTATCAAAATTAATCTTACTAATAAATTACTTAGTAATCTTTAGTTAATTATCTTTAATAACATTACTTAAATTACTTTCTTAAATAAATTTTCAATTATAAATTGATCTAAACTATTAATTCATAAGTCATTTCTTAATTAAACTTTTATTCTTATGATAATTTATTCTTTTATTTATGACTTTATCAACATTACATTTTAAATTTAATTTCAAATATCATTTGAATTTAAGATTCAAAATGACTATAATTTAAATTCAATTTAAAATCCTTTAAATAAATGTAAATAACACTTATTATTTACATATATGAACTTGTAAAAGAAAATCTTTAAATTAAATTAATTGAATCTTAATTTAAATTTCCAAAATACATTTATATGTTAACTTGCAATTTTCAAGTTAAACAATTTTATTTAGCATCCATTCGAAAGAACTTGTAAAAACCCAATTCAAATATTTAATTGCAGACAAATTCTCTTTCAAACGAACTAATTGAATTTATCCTTGATTTATACATTTAGATTTTAGCACTGACTTATATTTTCAGATTTTGATGTCATTAGTTTAACTTAAATTTTAAAACTTGGTTCTTAACTTGCTTTGAAAAAGTTGATTTTTAATTTTTGATTTAAGATCCAAATTTGTTTCTAAAACTTATAGTCAAAAGTTCACTTGGATCTATATTTGAACTTTCAAATTTTCAAACACAATTTAAGTTTTGATTCAGATTTTAAACTAAATCTAAAATCTGAAACTGTCAGGTTATAATCCTAACAGTAAAACCATATTTTTATTTGTTTTAAACTTTATTTTAATTTAAATTTGAATTCAAAAGTAAACTTGAATTCGAACCTAAAACTGTTTTAACATGCTCCAATTTATTACTTACTTTAGGATTCATTTAAATTTTAACACAGAACCCTGTTTCCAGTTTTTAACAAACCTGAAATAATACAACACCAATCCCTTTTCCATTTACTTCGGGTTTTCCCCTAGCCTTACTTCGAGTCATATACTCGATTTACTCGAGTTCTCCCCTAACCAGAAACCTGACACAGCAACAACTACCCAGCTTCCCACTGCACGGTGCACGTGCACCGTGGCTCCAACCAACACCGGCCACTCACCTGCACTCCAACACGCCGCCGAGTATCACTAGCTACGATCCTGACCACCCAAAGCTACACCACATGCTCGTGACAAAAACAAGCCCACACTTCAAAACCTGGAACCATGAACATATCTCCCCCTCGAAACCTGTCAACACTTCGCCTCTCCTCCTCCGACCTCCAGAGGACCACCACCACCGGCCACTGCTTTGACTTTCACCCCTCTACCCATCCCCAATTCCCTGTTTAACTCGATGCACCAAGGGAAACAAACAAGTCCGCACTTCAACCCAGTTCAAAAATTTTGGTTTCCTCAGTGAAATCGAAAACCACCATCGCCACAATGATTGATAGAGTCTCCGGTCATTTTTCCCAACATCTTCGGTCACTCCCCCATCACCAGCCACAGACCCGGCCTCCAAATCCCCTTAGATCACCAGAAACCCCAAAGTTTGTAATTTATATTCAACCCAGAACTGCTCTTAAATGCCTATTCTAAAAATTATAAATTTTACTTTAAAATTCATACTAAAGTATAAGAATTCAGTGTATATTGTTGAATTTGTAAATTAAAAAGATTTGATTTTAATTTGTTTAAAGTTTGCTCAAACATTTTGGTATTCCAGTGAAAATTGATAAGTTGATTTAGCTTCATCAAGATTTTAAAGTTAAATTTCTGTACAACTAACCATCTTGGTTTGTATTTACAATTCTGGATATGATTTGAACAAAAGTAAGCATTTGTTTACACCTTTTGACCTGGGGAAACAATCAGAGGCATCTCCAAAACTTTATACAGGATATATGCATCCCCACCTTCACATATAAACATATCAGCAATTTTACAACATAAACATTTTTCCTAGTTATACTCAAGCAACTAATTTAGTTCAATCAAAGGATATTGCTCACCACAGTTTTGAAAAGAAACAGAGCAAGTTTTAAAAGGAAACAGTCAGAATTTGCAGTTTGAACTGTATAAAATTTTCATCACTCATCACCAGAGTAAAATGATTAATAAATATTCAAACCTTGATCAACATTCAAAACATATACCTAAGCATCCAAATATCTACATACATCAGATTGTAAAACTTAAATAAATTTAGAAAAATGTTACTCACAGCAATTGGCAGACAGAATCTTCTTGTGTTTGAACAACCTGAACTTTAAAAACTGGAAATGTTTTACTTGTTTTTTTCCCTTTTGATTCTTCTTGCTTTCTCAGTTGTAATGTTACTAAGTTTGTATAATTAAAACTGTTTGCTATTGTTCTTTGTTTCAGTTTTTAATGAACGAACTAAAACAAAATATGAATATATAAAAAGGTTCAGGGGAAGGTGACATCTGAGACAAGCAAATTTGCAGATTTTTATTTGTGTTTTTGTTTTATTAGGCCAAATCTTTAATTTAGGAGGCTGAGTTGATTTCAACAGTTCGAAATGATTTTATTATGTGCTAATAAATGAAAGCATTAAATGTAAATGTACTAGATGTTTACACTAATCTTATTCTATGTACAAAGATATTTTTGTTTTGCAGTAAGCTACAGGCTGACAATATTTCTAATGTCTGCATATGCTTAAATATTGTACTTAGTGTCTACAACTACTCATTGTTATGTATAGATATTTATATTTTTTTCCTTTAAGCTATGCACTCCTCAGCTCTAACCTGCAAATGTAATTTATTTACTTTTCTATGTTCATCACTCTTACAAACAACTTGCAAATGTTTGTACTTTTATTTTGTTTGTTTTCATACTTGATGTTTATGCTTATCTGAGTCTTATTCTATAAGCTACTAACATTTTAATCTTATATTTTATACTTGTCTGCATATATTTTTCTTTACTTTATTTTATTTTATTTGCCAACATAATTATTGTATAACATGATTACTTGTTTCCCCCTTTTTAGCTTTGCATTCTATTTTACATGTTTATATTCTTGCCTTGTCTATTTCCTTTACAGGCTGCATTTATATATCTTGCTTTGTTTATTTTATTTTTCTTTGCTTTGAGTACTTTATTTCAATATTTGATGTGAATGTTTTTGACTTATGCAATTATGTTAATGTGACGCCCCACCTCTATACCCACGCTAGCCAAGAACACTACGGTGTAATGCTGTCAACTAGCACGGAGAATAAGGCTGTTGAGGAGCGGCCATCAATAGTTGGCCTTACACTAGTATTGGTTATCTCGATGGGAGTGATATAAATATATATATTCTTTCATTTTTCATCTCTGATTTATTTTCTCCCATCGACATACCCCAATTCCAGTATAAAACGAACTACAATGGTTCGTAATAGTTTAGAACAGTAAATATAAAATAACAACACAGATAATATAAATGCGGAACACAGATGGAACAGAAAGTCTCATATATATATAATAACTGATGTCTGTTACAATACATTCACATGGTACATATGATACAACTACAACAGTCGACTCAGGAAGTTACATATACAAGTACATTAACGTATTTAATATACATGAACACATATCTTCCTATACAATTTTACAGACTACTACAAATAACGACGACTACTCCAAAAGATATGAAAGAACTTCATAGCTCTAGCAGCAACCCAAAGCAGAATATCTACAACCTGAAATACTCGGTCTGACCCGAGTATTAAATTCAAAAGAAAATAATACTCGGGTCAGTCTAATTCAAACTCAGTTATTAGTGCACAGAAGCAATAATAATCAAATAATGAATAGACGACAGTAATTAAACCAAATCAGAATGCAATTCAGAATATTGAATTGAAATAACAGAACAGTTCAAATCATTGAAATATCAATTAAAATATTAATTCATGTAGGGCTGCAGTACACGCACGCGTGCACTGCCTCGCCACTACAGAATATGGAAGACGCAAAGAGATCCATAAGTCAAAACAAATAGAATATCATACACGCCATACCGTGTGGCTGCAGTTCACGCTTGCGTGCACTGCCCTGCCACTATAGTGACGTAGTACCCAATGAATGCCGTGTGGCTGCAGTTCACGCTTGCGTGCACTGCCTTGCCACTACAGTGATGATGTACACAAACGGGCACAAGGTCAAATCCGAAATATCGGATTCAACTCAAGTGACTTCGAAAACAAATCAAAATGCAAAGGTCAAAGACCAATACACAAGAATTAACAGTGCAATCTAATGCGCTAAGAAAATGACAGCAGTATAAAGCTCCAACCAAGTGAATATACGATATGTACACATGGTCAGTCCAGTTCTAAACATGCAATAGAAGTGACTTTAAAATGAAGACCACTTCAAATTTCATAAGACTCCAGAGAATATAAATGCAACATGATAACAGTTTAGAACGCAGACCAGAACAAAGCCAATGTAGGCACATGAAAACACAAAACCAAATTTTACTTGAAATGGCACAAGTGCAAGCATATAGTTTCAACATGTACAAGTTCAATTTAATGGTCAGGAGCGACAAAGGCAGTTCTCTAAATCAATGATCAGTACACTGAAGTGCAGACCACCAAACATGTACAAGGGATAAAGGCATGAATCAGACTTGACTAAAATAACCATGGACAGTGAAATAAAGACTGCATGAAAATAACTCAAGCCTAGTAACATGTTACTGCAACTACACATGAGATTCAAATTGAAGACAAAATGAAATTCAAGTCTAATACCAAAAACTATAACACAGACATACATGTCTGCATACTCAAGTGCAGCCTCACATGAAAAAAAGTCAACTTATATGAACAATGCATGCTACATGAAGCTACACATAAAACTTATAATGCAACTGATCAGAGATGGAAGCTAGGAGCATGTGCCCCCAAAGGTCAGAGGCAAATGCAAACTACAAGTCTAACTCGAGTACAAATGGAGATGCAAACAAACTGCACCAAAGAGCAACGATCAGTTCAAGTGACAATGCCAATTTGAACAAGTGTACATGCATCAGAATGTACATGACATGAAGACAACAAGTACCACAGTAAAATGAAGTGGAAGGCTGTCTCAAGCAACAGCAACATACAGGTTCGAAGAGGGCAAAGAAATGCCAAAGTTGAACGAAATCACTTCGTCAAAATCAAGTCAAAGCCGAAGCCAATACTGTCACAAGCCGAAGTCAACAGAATGTACAAAGTCAACTGCAGTGCGAATCAGTAAACACTACAGTGATGCAAAATGAAGCATACTACTGAATCAAGTATGCAAACCAAGTCCCAAAAAAAAAATAACTGCAGTGCAATTTAACAACACATGCATACACACATACGAATGTATGTATGCATATATATACAGATAAGTCAACCAAAACAAGTTCGAACTTAGCAATTAACCAATGCACCAAGCCCATAAAGGTCAAAACCAAACAAGCTTCAAAACTTTCAGAAATAATTAACTGAATACATTGCGGTTGTTACAAAATCCAAAACTGAAAACCGCAAACCAAACAAGGCCTTATACTTTTTCTGAAAATACTTTCTGGCCCACGTCAATGGTGTGGTAGTATGGAAACCTGCTGAATAGCAGGTACCAAGTGCAGCCATTGAATAACTAAAACTGCGAGGCAGCTGGTGGAAATTCCCAAGGAAACATGAAAGAGAGACGAAGAAGAATAAGAAAAGGAAAGAAATAATTGTGTCGAAAGCAGGTTCAACAAGTAGGATTGTCTGACAACCATTTATTGTTGAAGGCAAATTTTGTTGAGAGATCAGACATTACTCTGCTTACACCAAAAATCTCAACAAATCAAAATTCCCCAAGTTTTACTTTACACCAAAAATTAAACAGTGTCGTGAAAATCAAACTACCGAAAACACTAAAATTATCATCGACAACATCGAAGTCGAACGACACAGGCACAAAGAATTTCACATACAACATCGATTACCATCATCGAACGAATACAAAATTGCCAAGATAAAACAACATCGAATCAAGGCAAGAAAAATTAGTAACATCAAAAAAATAAAGTCGAACGACCTAATCACGGACTTGAGGATGAATTAGATGTGAGAAGTACTCACCTAGTCGACGAATTGAGGCCAAGCACACCGCAGCAGCCACGCGAGACGAGCAACCATCGGAATCGAAACCCTAATTCGACAAAGAGAGGCCGCCATTTTTCACAAGCAAAAGAAAAGGGGACGGGCCGAAGATATGAAAAGTGAAAAAAAATAAAAAAGGGAAAGGGGAACGGGTTTCTTTTATTTTTTTGCAAATTATTTTCCACGGCTTCAAACATTTAAATGTGGGCCGAGAATTTATTTTAAAGCCCGATAAAATTTTACTTAAAATTTGTAAAAGAATTTTAAATCCAAATTTAAAAACTTCAATTGGAAATTTGTGTCAATATTAATCGTTTAAATTGTCGATTATAATTCGACACGAATATCGGGTTGTTACAGACTCCCCTCCTTAAAGAAATTGCGTCCTCGCAATCTTAAGGAATATATGGACAAAAGGTAACAACCAAAAGAGCATATCATCACAAGATGAAGAAATTCGAAATATGAAGTTCACCATAAAGAGCATGAAGGAGCAAGCCAGAACGTGTTTGCTCAAAGTCAAATCTAGTGAAACTTCAATTTCTTCAATAATACCGGGCTCAAGAATAAAGATCGGAAATCCGAAAGGCATTTCCGTAATTGGAAGACGTGGAAAACGTCATGAATAGCAGAAAATTGAGCCGGTACACTGGCGTAGTACAATATAAACGCCAAAGAAATCTTTTAATTTCATAAAGGAAATTCACAAATTATCAACAAAATCTAATTATCAATAGATAATTCAGAGATCTCAAATCACAAATATTCGATTATCAAAAACGATAATCAAATCAACAAGTATTCGATTATCAAAATCGAAAATCAATCTTAAATCACAAATATTTAATTATCACAAACGACAATTAAATCTCAAATATCTAATTATCAATAGATAATTAGAAACAATAAATATCTGATTATCAAAAACGATAAATCAGAAATCACAAACATCCAATTATCAAAACGATAATCAGAAATTACCACAACGGTAATCAAATTTCAAATTACAAATTTTTCAATTAACGAGTCCGAAATTAACCGAAATAGCAAACGCACATGACTCATAACCACGAGTTTTACTAAATCGTTTAATTCACTTCATCGTTTCCTTGAAAGTGTTAAATTGGGTATTTTAAATAAATAACATTTTACGTTCTCAAACGGACAAGTCCGGAATTAAGCGAATCAGTAAAAGAAAGGGGTCATAGTCCTCGATTTTTCTGAAACGTTTAATTCGCTTCCTCATTCTTTTGAAAGCGCAAATCGTAAAGATTTTGAAAACAATTTTGATTTATATTTTGAAATATTTTGAAGAATAACAAATTTTTAAAACACATGATTAAAAT
Source organism: Allium cepa (assembly GCA_030765085.1). Classification (NCBI taxonomy): domain Eukaryota; kingdom Viridiplantae; phylum Streptophyta; class Magnoliopsida; order Asparagales; family Amaryllidaceae; genus Allium; species Allium cepa. Next base: position 551,208,327 of record CM060934.1, on the reverse strand, counting down.
AGCAATGTCAGTAGCAACTTCGACATACGTCAAAATTTCATCGAAATAATTGGCATCAAAATATAATACCAATGAATTTTCGTTCATCAAAAAGGTCACAAGAATCTTCTCAAAGATAGAAAGGGATATCATACCCTAAACTTGTATTCATAACAAGTCAATAACACACGAATTCACCAATGCACAAGAATTGATAAAACTTATCAATAGAAATCACGAAAATTGGTGAAGCACAAATTCTAGAAATCCTCACAAGAAATCCAGAAAACACAAGCTAAGAGTATGAGAACTCGAACCGGAGTATGAAAACTCGAACAGAGTATGAAAACTCAAACGGAGTATGAAAACTCGAACAGAGTATGAAAACTCAAACGGAGTATGAAAACTCGAACAGAGCATGAAAACTCAAACGGAGTATGAAAACTCAAACAGAGTATGAAAACTCAAACGGAGTATGAAAACTCAAACAGAGTATGAAAACTCAAACAGAGTATGAAAACTCAAACGGAGTATGAAAACTCAAAGGAGAGTATGGAAACTCACCAACACGCGAGCATGAAAATTCATCAACACATGTAACGCATAACGAGAACGGGAGCACGAAAACTCACCTACATGCGAGCATGAAAACTCACCAACACGTGCAATGCAAAGCGAGAACGGGAGCACAGAATCTCACCTACACGTGAGCATGAAAATCACCAACACGGGCAACGCAAAGCGAGAACGGGAGCACGGAATCTCACCTACACGCGAGCATGAAAAATCATCAACACGTGCAACGCAAAGCGAGAACGGGAGCACGGAATCTCACCTACCCGCGAGCATGAAAAATCATCAACACGTGCAACGCAAAGCGAGAACGGGAGCACGGAATCTCACCTACACGTGAGCATGAAAATCACCAACACGGGCAACGCAAAGCGAGAACGGGAGCACGGAATCTCACCTACACGCGAGCATGAAAAATCATCAACACGTGCAACGCAAAGCGAGAACGGGAGCACGGAATCTCACCTACCCGCGAGCATGAAAAATCATCAACACGTGCAACGCATAACGAGACGCTATCTCATGGTTGCAAGCCATTAATTTTGACACACGAATGGCCCGAAGACCGTGGGGCGCTACCCCACATGTGTGAGTCGAAATCACACAGATTGAGGTCCAGACTAACCAAAAAAAATCAAAAGAGGTATGTGTGAGTGGAATCACACAAGTGGTGTCTAGTCTAACCTCACAATCAAAAGAAAAGTATGTGTGAGTGAAATCACACAAGTGGTGTCTAGACAATCCTCAAAGCCCAAGAGATATGTGTGAGACGAAATCACACCGATGAGGCCTAGTCTAACCGTAAAAATGATCGTCATGATCAACGAGAAGTGTCAATTACACTAAGTCAGTAAATGTAAAAGTTTAGCATCATGTCCCATAACCACTTACTTAACTTAAATATTTACGAACAAACTGTAAATCTTCACTAATAAAATTTGTCACTAGAGGTTCAATCGAACAAGTCCAACAATTAACCGACGAAGTAAACGCAAGCGTTTCATACCACTTGTTTTACTAAGCCGTTTAATTAGATTTCTCATACGAGTGAAATAAAGATTTGTATATACTAATAGATTGGAAAACAGTTTCAAAAACGTGTTTGGTATTGAAAATAGAGTTGAAAACATTTTGATAAAAGAGTTTTTTTTTTGATATTTACTACCAGTATTGAAACCTTTATATTTTTAAAGTGACAAATCACAAAAATGATTGTAGAAACAATCAATCACAAGAATTCACATACGAAGACGTGAATAGAATCCAAAGAAATCGATACCGGATTCATCGAAAGGTATGTTCACAAAAATCCCGAAGAAAAGGTCATCAAAGTTGCTAATAAATGATAGCAACAAATCGGGAAATAATCAAGAATCGATTAAATTCGAAAACCAAATCAATTCACTAAGATTCACATTCGAAGACGTGAATAAAATACAAAGAATTCGATTCCAAATCCATCAAAGTAGGAATACCCAAAATTCCTGAAATAGAAGTTATCAAAGTCGACAAAGGTGATAACAACTAACCGGAAAAGAAGAACCGATCAACAATTGGAAAAACAAAGCAGAACGAGTATAAATGCTTGAATGACTTTAGCAAAAGTAAAAGTCAAATCAACGTCGATATCGACAAGGCAAAGACCAAGACAATTTCTTTTATACCAAAGAAATTTTAAAACTATCAGAGAGAGGCACATGAAAACCAACAAACCATGGATAAACAGACAGAGTCGACAATTGGAATGCAATTTGTCTCAAAGATTGATACCCAAAACCCAATTGTATGGAAACTGCATTAAGTACACGAATCAGAGATAAGAATGCATATATATAGCAGTTCGAATAAACAATGCGAGTTCAAATCGAAGTGGGTACTAGTTGCAGCAATATGCACTTGGTAGAGCATATATACACTGATACTTAGAAGTGTAAACTCAAGTGAGCAAGTGCGATAGAGAATAGCAGCAATGCTCACGAATAAGCGTTAGGAATTCATTCCTAACAATCAAAGATGATCTTAAGACAAAGATGTGAAATAAAACATCGACAAATAGTTGTAACACATGTACTATCTAAGTTATGTTTTATATTTGTTCTAAACCCCAGGCTCTGATACCAAGCTGTGACGCCCCACCTCTATACCCACGCTAGCCAAGAACACTACGGTGTAATGCTGTCAACTAGCACGGAGAATAAGGCTGTTGAGGAGCGGCCATCAATAGTTGGCCTTACACTAGTATTGGTTATCTCGATGGGAGTGATATAAATATATATATTCTTTCATTTTTCATCTCTGATTTATTTTCTCCCATCGACATACCCCAATTCCAGTATAAAACGAACTACGATGGTTCGTAATAGTTTAGAACAGTAAATATAAAATAACAACACAGATAATATAAATGCGGAACACAGATGGAACAGAAAGTCTCATATATATATAATAACTGATGTCAGTTACAATACATTCACACGGTACATATGATACAACTACAACAGTCGACTCAGGAAGTTACATATACAAGTACATTAACGTATTTAATATACATGAACACATATCTTCCTATACAATTTTACAGACTACTAAAAATAACGACGACTACTCCAAAAGATATGAAAGAACTTCATAGCTCTAGCAGCAACCCAAAGCAGAATATCTACAACCTGAAATACTCGGTCTGACCCGAGTATTAAATTCAAAAGAAAATAATACTCGGGTCAGTCTAATTCAAACTCAGTTATTAGTGCACAGAAGCAATAATAATCAAATAATGAATAGACGACAGTAATTAAACCAAATCAGAATGCAATTCAGAATATTGAATTGAAATAACAGAACAGTTCAAATCATTGAAATATCAATTAAAATATTAATTCATGTAGGGCTGCAGTACACGCACGCGTGCACTGCCTCGCCACTACAGAATATGGAAGACGCAAAGAGATCCATAAGTCAAAACAAATAGAATATCATACACGCCATACCGTGTGGCTGCAGTTCACGCTTGCATGCACTTCCCTGCCACTATAGTGACGAAGTACCCAATGAATGCCGTGTGGCTGCAGTTCACGCTTGCGTGCACTGCCTTGCCACTACAGTGATGATGTACACAAACGGGCACAAGGTCAAATCCGAAATATCGGATTCAACTCAAGTGACTTCGAAAACAAATCAAAATGCAAAGGTCAAAGACCAATACACAAGAATTAACAGTGCAATCTAATGCGCTAAGAAAATGACAGCAGTATAAAGCTCCAACCAAGTGAATATACGATATGTACACATGGTCAATCCAGTTCTAAACATGCAATAGAAGTGACTTTAAAATGAAGACCACTTCAAATTTCATAAGACTCCAGAGAATATAAATGCAACATGATAACAGTTTAGAACGCAGACCAGAACAAAGCCAATGTAGGCACATGAAAACACAAAACCAAATTCGACTTGAAATGGCACAAGTGCAAGCATATAGTTTCAACATGTACAAGTTCAATTTAACGGTCAGGAGCGACAAAGGCAGTTCTGTAAATCAATGATCAGTACACTGAAGTGCAGACCACCAAACATGTACAAGGGATAAAGGCATGAATCAGACTTGACTAAAATAACCATGGACAGTGAAATAAAGACTGCATGAAAATAACTCAAGCCTAGTAACATGTTACTGCAACTACACATGAGATTCAAATTGAAGACAAAATGAAATTCAAGTCTAATACCAAAAACTATAACACAGACATACATGTCTGCATACTCAAGTGCAGCCTCACATGAAAAAAAGTCAACTTATATGAACAATGCATGCTACATGAAGCTACACATAAAACTTATAATGCAACTGATCAGAGATGGAAGCTAGGAGCATGTGCCCCCAAAGGTCAGAGGCAAATGCAAACTACAAGTCTAACTCGAGTACAAATGGAGATGCAAACAAACTGCACCAAAGAGCAACGATCAGTTCAAGTGAAAATGCCAATTTGAACATGTGTACATGCATCAGAATGTACATGACATGAAGACAACAAGTACCACAGTAAAATGAAGTGGAAGGCTGTCTCAAGCAACAGCAACATACAGGTTCGAAGAGGGCAAAGAAATGCCAAAGTTGAACGAAATCACTTCGTCAAAATCAAGTCAAAGCCGAAGCCAATACTGTCACAAGCCGAAGTCAACAGAATGTACAAAGTCAACTGCAGTGCGAATCAGTAAACACTACAGTGATGCAAAATGAAGCATACTACTGAATCAAGTATGCAAACCAAGTCCCAAAAAAAAATAACTGCAGTGCAATTTAACAACACATGCATACACACATACGAATGTATGTATGCATATATATACAGATAAGTCAACCAAAACAAGTTCGAACTTAGCAATTAACCAATGCACCAAGCCCATAAAGGTCAAAACCAAACAAGCTTCAAAACTTTCAGAAATAATTAACTGAATACATTGCGGTTGTTACAAAATCCAAAACTGAAAACCGCAAACCAAACAAGGCCTTATACTTTTTCTGAAAATACTTTCTGGCCCACGTCAATGGTGTGGTAGTATGGAAACCTGCTGAATAGCAAGTACCAAGTGCAGCCATTGAATAACTAAAACTGCGAGGCAGCTGGTGGAAATTCCCAAGGAAACATGAAAGAGAGACGAAGAAGAATAAGAAAAGGAAAGAAATAATTGTGTCGAAAGCAGGTTCAACAAGTAGGATTGTCTGACAACCATTTATTGTTGAAGGCAAATTTTGTTGAGAGATCAGAAATTACTCTGCTTACACCAAAAATCTCAACAAATCAAAATTCCCCAAGTTTTACTTTACACCAAAAATTAAACAGTGGAGTGAAAATCAAACTACCGAAAACACTAAAATTATCATCGACAACATCGAAGTCGAACGACACAGGCACAAAGAATTTCACATACAACATCGATTACCATCATCGAACGAATACAAAATTGCCAAGATAAAACAACATCGAATCAAGGCAAGAAAAATTAGTAACATCAAAAAAATAAAGTCGAACGACCTAATCACGGACTTGAGGATGAATTAGATGTGAGAAGTACTCACCTAGTCGACGAATTGAGGCCAAGCACACCGCAGCAGCCACGCGAGACGAGCAACCATCGGAATCGAAACCCTAATTCGACAAAGAGAGGCCGCCATTTTTCACAAGCAAAAGAAAAGGGGACGGGCCGAAGATATGAAAAGTGAAAAAAAATAAAAAGGGGAAAGGGGAACGGGTTTCTTTTATTTTTTTGCAAATTATTTTCCACGGCTTCAAACATTTAAATGTGGGCCGAGAATTTATTTTAAAGCCCGATAAAATTTTACTTAAAATTTGTAAAAGAATTTTAAATCCAAATTTAAAAACTTCAATTGGAAATTTGTGTCAATATTAATCGTTTAAATTGTCGATTATAATTCGACACGAATATCGGGTTGTTACAGACTCCCCTCCTTAAAGAAATTGCGTCCTCGCAATCTTAAGGAATATATGGACAAAAGGTAACAACCAAAAGAGCATATCATCACAAGATGAAGAAATTCGAAATATGAAGTTCACCATAAAGAGCATGAAGGAGCAAGCCAGAACGTGTTTGCTCAAAGTCAAATCTAGTGAAACTTCAATTTCTTCAATAATACCGGGCTCAAGAATAAAGATCGGAAATCCCAAAGGCATTTCCGTAATTGGAAGACGTGGAAAACGTCATGAATAGCAGAAAATTGAGCCGGTACACTGGCGTAGTACAATATAAACGCCAAAGAAATCTTTTAATTTCATAAAGGAAATTCACAAATTATCAACAAAATCTAATTATCAATAGATAATTCAGAGATCTCAAATCACAAATATTCGATTATCAAAAACGATAATCAAATCAACAAGTATTCGATTATCAAAATCGAAAATCAATCTTAAATCACAAATATTTAATTATCACAAACCACAATTAAATCTCAAATATCTAATTATCAATAGATAATTAGAAACAATAAATATCTGATTATCAAAAACGATAAATCAGAAATCACAAACATCCAATTATCAAAACGATAATCAGAAATTACCACAACGGTAATCAAATTTCAAATTTCAAATTTTTCAATTAACGAGTCCGAAATTAACCGAAATAGCAAACGCACATGACTCATAACCACGAGTTTTACTAAATCGTTTAATTCACTTCATCGTTTCCTTGAAAGTGTTAAATTGGGTATTTTAAATAAATAACATTTTACGTTCTCAAACGGACAAGTCCGGAATTAAGCGAATCAGTAAAAGAAAGGGGTCATAGTCCTCGATTTTTCTGAAACGTTTAATTCGCTTCCTCATTCTTTTGAAAGCGCAAATCGTAAAGATTTTGAAAACAATTTTGATTTATATTTTGAAATATTTTGAAGAATAACAAATTTTTAAAACACATGATTAAAATAGCAATGTCAGTAGCAACTTCGACATACGTCAAAATTTCATCGAAATAATTGGCATCAAAATATAATACCAATGAATTTTCGTTCATCAAAAAGGTCACAAGAATCTTCTCAAAGATAGAAAGGGATATCATACCCTAAACTTGTATTCATAACAAGTCAATAACACACGAATTCACCAATGCACAAGAATTGATAAAACTTATCAATAGAAATCACGAAAATTGGTGAAGCACAAATTCTAGAAATCCTCACAAGAAATCCAGAAAACACAAGCTAAGAGTATGAGAACTCGAACCGGAGTATGAAAACTCGAACAGAGTATGAAAACTCAAACGGAGTATGAAAACTCGAACAGAGTATGAAAACTCAAACGGAGTATGAAAACTCGAACAGAGCATGAAAACTCAAACGGAGTATGAAAACTCAAACAGAGTATGAAAACTCAAACGGAGTATGAAAACTCAAACAGAGTATGAAAACTCAAACAGAGTATGAAAACTCAAACGGAGTATGAAAACTCAAAGGAGAGTATGGAAACTCACCAACACGCGAGCATGAAAATTCATCAACACATGTAACGCATAACGAGAACGGGAGCACGAAAACTCACCTACATGCGAGCATGAAAACTCACCAACACGTGCAATGCAAAGCGAGAACGGGAGCACAGAATCTCACCTACACGTGAGCATGAAAATCACCAACACGGGCAACGCAAAGCGAGAACGGGAGCACGGAATCTCACCTACACGCGAGCATGAAAAATCATCAACACGTGCAACGCAAAGCGAGAACGGGAGCACGGAATCTCACCTACCCGCGAGCATGAAAAATCATCAACACGTGCAACGCAAAGCGAGAACGGGAGCACGGAATCTCACCTACACGTGAGCATGAAAATCACCAACACGGGCAACGCAAAGCGAGAACGGGAGCACGGAATCTCACCTACACGCGAGCATGAAAAATCATCAACACGTGCAACGCAAAGCGAGAACGGGAGCACGGAATCTCACCTACCCGCGAGCATGAAAAATCATCAACACGTGCAACGCATAACGAGACGCTATCTCATGGTTGCAAGCCATTAATTTTGACACACGAATGGCCCGAAGACCGTGGGGCGCTACCCCACATGTGTGAGTCGAAATCACACAGATTGAGGTCCAGACTAACCAAAAAAAATCAAAAGAGGTATGTGTGAGTGGAATCACACAAGTGGTGTCTAGTCTAACCTCACAATCAAAAGAAAAGTATGTGTGAGTGAAATCACACAAGTGGTGTCTAGACAATCCTCAAAGCCCAAGAGATATGTGTGAGACGAAATCACACCGATGAGGCCTAGTCTAACCGTAAAAATGATCGTCATGATCAACGAGAAGTGTCAATTACACTAAGTCAGTAAATGTAAAAGTTTAGCATCATGTCCCATAACCACTTACTTAACTTAAATATTTACGAACAAACTGTAAATCTTCACTAATAAAATTTGTCACTAGAGGTTCAATCGAACAAGTCCAACAATTAACCGACGAAGTAAACGCAAGCGTTTCATACCACTTGTTTTACTAAGCCGTTTAATTAGATTTCTCATACGAGTGAAATAAAGATTTGTATATACTAATAGATTGGAAAACAGTTTCAAAAACGTGTTTGGTATTGAAAATAGAGTTGAAAACATTTTGATAAAAGAGTTTTTTTTTTTGATATTTACTACCAGTATTGAAACCTTTATATTTTTAAAGTGACAAATCACAAAAATGATTGTAGAAACAATCAATCACAAGAATTCACATACGAAGACGTGAATAGAATCCAAAGAAATCGATACCGGATTCATCGAAAGGTATGTTCACAAAAATCCCGAAGAAAAGGTCATCAAAGTTGCTAATAAATGATAGCAACAAATCGGGAAATAATCAAGAATCGATTAAATTCGAAAACCAAATCAATTCACTAAGATTCACATTCGAAGACGTGAATAAAATACAAAGAATTCGATTCCAAATCCATCAAAGTAGGAATACCCAAAATTCCTGAAATAGAAGTTATCAAAGTCGACAAAGGTGATAACAACTAACCGGAAAAGAAGAACCGATCAACAATTGGAAAAACAAAGCAGAACGAGTATAAATGCTTGAATGACTTTAGCAAAAGTAAAAGTCAAATCAACGTCGATATCGACAAGGCAAAGACCAAGACAATTTCTTTTATACCAAAGAAATTTTAAAACTATCAGAGAGAGGCACATGAAAACCAACAAACCATGGATAAACAGACAGAGTCGACAATTGGAATGCAATTTGTCTCAAAGATTGATACCCAAAACCCAATTGTATGGAAACTGCATTAAGTACACGAATCAGAGATAAGAATGCATATATATAGCAGTTCGAATAAACAATGCGAGTTCAAATCGAAGTGGGTACTAGTTGCAGCAATATGCACTTGGTAGAGCATATATACACTGATACTTAGAAGTGTAAACTCAAGTGAGCAAGTGCGATAGAGAATAGCAGCAATGCTCACGAATAAGCGTTAGGAATTCATTCCTAACAATCAAAGATGATCTTAAGACAAAGATGTGAAATAAAACATCGACAAATAGTTGTAACACATGTACTATCTAAGTTATGTTTTATATTTGTTCTAAACCCCAGGCTCTGATACCAAGCTGTGACGCCCCACCTCTATACCCACGCTAGCCAAGAACACTACGGTGTAATGCTGTCAACTAGCACGGAGAATAAGGCTGTTGAGGAGCGGCCATCAATAGTTGGCCTTACACTAGTATTGGTTATCTCGATGGGAGTGATATAAATATATATATTCTTTCATTTTTCATCTCTGATTTATTTTCTCCCATCGACATACCCCAATTCCAGTATAAAACGAACTACGATGGTTCGTAATAGTTTAGAACAGTAAATATAAAATAACAACACAGATAATATAAATGCGGAACACAGATGGAACAGAAAGTCTCATATATATATAATAACTGATGTCAGTTACAATACATTCACACGGTACATATGATACAACTACAACAGTCGACTCAGGAAGTTACATATACAAGTACATTAACGTATTTAATATACATGAACACATATCTTCCTATACAATTTTACAGACTACTAAAAATAACGACGACTACTCCAAAAGATATGAAAGAACTTCATAGCTCTAGCAGCAACCCAAAGCAGAATATCTACAACCTGAAATACTCGGTCTGACCCGAGTATTAAATTCAAAAGAAAATAATACTCGGGTCAGTCTAATTCAAACTCAGTTATTAGTGCACAGAAGCAATAATAATCAAATAATGAATAGACGACAGTAATTAAACCAAATCAGAATGCAATTCAGAATATTGAATTGAAATAACAGAACAGTTCAAATCATTGAAATATCAATTAAAATATTAATTCATGTAGGGCTGCAGTACACGCACGCGTGCACTGCCTCGCCACTACAGAATATGGAAGACGCAAAGAGATCCATAAGTCAAAACAAATAGAATATCATACACGCCATACCGTGTGGCTGCAGTTCACGCTTGCATGCACTTCCCTGCCACTATAGTGACGAAGTACCCAATGAATGCCGTGTGGCTGCAGTTCACGCTTGCGTGCACTGCCTTGCCACTACAGTGATGATGTACACAAACGGGCACAAGGTCAAATCCGAAATATCGGATTCAACTCAAGTGACTTCGAAAACAAATCAAAATGCAAAGGTCAAAGACCAATACACAAGAATTAACAGTGCAATCTAATGCGCTAAGAAAATGACAGCAGTATAAAGCTCCAACCAAGTGAATATACGATATGTACACATGGTCAATCCAGTTCTAAACATGCAATAGAAGTGACTTTAAAATGAAGACCACTTCAAATTTCATAAGACTCCAGAGAATATAAATGCAACATGATAACAGTTTAGAACGCAGACCAGAACAAAGCCAATGTAGGCACATGAAAACACAAAACCAAATTCGACTTGAAATGGCACAAGTGCAAGCATATAGTTTCAACATGTACAAGTTCAATTTAACGGTCAGGAGCGACAAAGGCAGTTCTTTAAATCAATGATCAGTACACTGAAGTGCAGACCACCAAACATGTACAAGGGATAAAGGCATGAATCAGACTTGACTAAAATAACCATGGACAGTGAAATAAAGACTGCATGAAAATAACTCAAGCCTAGTAACATGTTACTGCAACTACACATGAGATTCAAATTGAAGACAAAATGAAATTCAAGTCTAATACCAAAAACTATAACACAGACATACATGTCTGCATACTCAAGTGCAGCCTCACATGAAAAAAAGTCAACTTATATGAACAATGCATGCTACATGAAGCTACACATAAAACTTATAATGCAACTGATCAGAGATGGAAGCTAGGAGCATGTGCCCCCAAAGGTCAGAGGCAAATGCAAACTACAAGTCTAACTCGAGTACAAATGGAGATGCAAACAAACTGCACCAAAGAGCAACGATCAGTTCAAGTGAAAATGCCAATTTGAACATGTGTACATGCATCAGAATGTACATGACATGAAGACAACAAGTACCACAGTAAAATGAAGTGGAAGGCTGTCTCAAGCAACAGCAACATACAGGTTCGAAGAGGGCAAAGAAATGCCAAAGTTGAACGAAATCACTTCGTCAAAATCAAGTCAAAGCCGAAGCCAATACTGTCACAAGCCGAAGTCAACAGAATGTACAAAGTCAACTGCAGTGCGAATCAGTAAACACTACAGTGATGCAAAATGAAGCATACTACTGAATCAAGTATGCAAACCAAGTCCCAAAAAAAAATAACTGCAGTGCAATTTAACAACACATGCATACACACATACGAATGTATGTATGCATATATATACAGATAAGTCAACCAAAACAAGTTCGAACTTAGCAATTAACCAATGCACCAAGCCCATAAAGGTCAAAACCAAACAAGCTTCAAAACTTTCAGAAATAATTAACTGAATACATTGCGGTTGTTACAAAATCCAAAACTGAAAACCGCAAACCAAACAAGGCCTTATACTTTTTCTGAAAATACTTTCTGGCCCACGTCAATGGTGTGGTAGTATGGAAACCTGCTGAATAGCAAGTACCAAGTGCAGCCATTGAATAACTAAAACTGCGAGGCAGCTGGTGGAAATTCCCAAGGAAACATGAAAGAGAGACGAAGAAGAATAAGAAAAGGAAAGAAATAATTGTGTCGAAAGCAGGTTCAACAAGTAGGATTGTCTGACAACCATTTATTGTTGAAGGCAAATTTTGTTGAGAGATCAGAAATTACTCTGCTTACACCAAAAATCTCAACAAATCAAAATTCCCCAAGTTTTACTTTACACCAAAAATTAAACAGTGGAGTGAAAATCAAACTACCGAAAACACTAAAATTATCATCGACAACATCGAAGTCGAACGACACAGGCACAAAGAATTTCACATACAACATCGATTACCATCATCGAACGAATACAAAATTGCCAAGATAAAACAACATCGAATCAAGGCAAGAAAAATTAGTAACATCAAAAAAATAAAGTCGAACGACCTAATCACGGACTTGAGGATGAATTAGATGTGAGAAGTACTCACCTAGTCGACGAATTGAGGCCAAGCACACCGCAGCAGCCACGCGAGACGAGCAACCATCGGAATCGAAACCCTAATTCGACAAAGAGAGGCCGCCATTTTTCACAAGCAAAAGAAAAGGGGACGGGCCGAAGATATGAAAAGTGAAAAAAAATAAAAAGGGGAAAGGGGAACGGGTTTCTTTTATTTTTTTGCAAATTATTTTCCACGGCTTCAAACATTTAAATGTGGGCCGAGAATTTATTTTAAAGCCCGATAAAATTTTACTTAAAATTTGTAAAAGAATTTTAAATCCAAATTTAAAAACTTCAATTGGAAATTTGTGTCAATATTAATCGTTTAAATTGTCGATTATAATTCGACACGAATATCGGGTTGTTACAGACTCCCCTCCTTAAAGAAATTGCGTCCTCGCAATCTTAAGGAATATATGGACAAAAGGTAACAACCAAAAGAGCATATCATCACAAGATGAAGAAATTCGAAATATGAAGTTCACCATAAAGAGCATGAAGGAGCAAGCCAGAACGTGTTTGCTCAAAGTCAAATCTAGTGAAACTTCAATTTCTTCAATAATACCGGGCTCAAGAATAAAGATCGGAAATCCCAAAGGCATTTCCGTAATTGGAAGACGTGGAAAACGTCATGAATAGCAGAAAATTGAGCCGGTACACTGGTGTAGTACAATATAAACGCCAAAGAAATCTTTTAATTTCATAAAGGAAATTCACAAATTATCAACAAAATCTAATTATCAATAGATAATTCAGAGATCTCAAATCACAAATATTCGATTATCAAAAACGATAATCAAATCAACAAGTATTCGATTATCAAAATCGAAAATCAATCTTAAATCACAAATATTTAATTATCACAAACCACAATTAAATCTCAAATATCTAATTATCAATAGATAATTAGAAACAATAAATATCTGATTATCAAAAACGATAAATCAGAAATCACAAACATCCAATTATCAAAACGATAATCAGAAATTACCACAATGGTAATCAAATTTCAAATTTCAAATTTTTCAATTAACGAGTCCGAAATTAACCGAAATAGCAAACGCACATGACTCATAACCACGAGTTTTACTAAATCGTTTAATTCACTTCATCGTTTCCTTGAAAGTGTTAAATTGGGTATTTTAAATAAATAACATTTTACGTTCTCAAACGGACAAGTCCGGAATTAAGCGAATCAGTAAAAGAAAGGGGTCATAGTCCTCGATTTTTCTGAAACGTTTAATTCGCTTCCTCATTCTTTTGAAAGCGCAAATCGTAAAGATTTTGAAAACAATTTTGATTTATATTTTGAAATATTTTGAAGAATAACAAATTTTTAAAACACATGATTAAAATAGCAATGTCAGTAGCAACTTCGACATACGTCAAAATTTCATCGAAATAATTGGCATCAAAATATAATACCAATGAATTTTCGTTCATCAAAAAGGTCACAAGAATCTTCTCAAAGATAGAAAGGGATATCATACCCTAAACTTGTATTCATAACAAGTCAATAACACACGAATTCACCAATGCACAAGAATTGATAAAACTTATCAATAGAAATCACGAAAATTGGTGAAGCACAAATTCTAGAAATCCTCACAAGAAATCCAGAAAACACAAGCTAAGAGTATGAGAACTCGAACCGGAGTATGAAAACTCGAACAGAGTATGAAAACTCAAACGGAGTATGAAAACTCGAACAGAGTATGAAAACTCAAACGGAGTATGAAAACTCGAACAGAGCATGAAAACTCAAACGGAGTATGAAAACTCAAACAGAGTATGAAAACTCAAACGGAGTATGAAAACTCAAACAGAGTATGAAAACTCAAACAGAGTATGAAAACTCAAACGGAGTATGAAAACTCAAAGGAGAGTATGGAAACTCACCAACACGCGAGCATGAAAATTCATCAACACATGTAACGCATAACGAGAACGGGAGCACGAAAACTCACCTACATGCGAGCATGAAAACTCACCAACACGTGCAATGCAAAGCGAGAACGGGAGCACAGAATCTCACCTACACGTGAGCATGAAAATCACCAACACGGGCAACGCAAAGCGAGAACGGGAGCACGGAATCTCACCTACACGCGAGCATGAAAAATCATCAACACGTGCAACGCAAAGCGAGAACGGGAGCACGGAATCTCACCTACCCGCGAGCATGAAAAATCATCAACACGTGCAACGCAAAGCGAGAACGGGAGCACGGAATCTCACCTACACGTGAGCATGAAAATCACCAACACGGGCAACGCAAAGCGAGAACGGGAGCACGGAATCTCACCTACACGCGAGCATGAAAAATCATCAACACGTGCAACGCAAAGCGAGAACGGGAGCACGGAATCTCACCTACCCGCGAGCATGAAAAATCATCAACACGTGCAACGCATAACGAGACGCTATCTCATGGTTGCAAGCCATTAATTTTGACACACGAATGGCCCGAAGACCGTGGGGCGCTACCCCACATGTGTGAGTCGAAATCACACAGATTGAGGTCCAGACTAACCAAAAAAAATCAAAAGAGGTATGTGTGAGTGGAATCACACAAGTGGTGTCTAGTCTAACCTCACAATCAAAAGAAAAGTATGTGTGAGTGAAATCACACAAGTGGTGTCTAGACAATCCTCAAAGCCCAAGAGATATGTGTGAGACGAAATCACACCGATGAGGCCTAGTCTAACCGTAAAAATGATCGTCATGATCAACGAGAAGTGTCAATTACACTAAGTCAGTAAATGTAAAAGTTTAGCATCATGTCCCATAACCACTTACTTAACTTAAATATTTACGAACAAACTGTAAATCTTCACTAATAAAATTTGTCACTAGAGGTTCAATCGAACAAGTCCAACAATTAACCGACGAAGTAAACGCAAGCGTTTCATACCACTTGTTTTACTAAGCCGTTTAATTAGATTTCTCATACGAGTGAAATAAAGATTTGTATATACTAATAGATTGGAAAACAGTTTCAAAAACGTGTTTGGTATTGAAAATAGAGTTGAAAACATTTTGATAAAAGAGTTTTTTTTTTTTTGATATTTACTACCAGTATTGAAACCTTTATATTTTTAAAGTGACAAATCACAAAAATGATTGTAGAAACAATCAATCACAAGAATTCACATACGAAGACGTGAATAGAATCCAAAGAAATCGATACCGGATTCATCGAAAGGTATGTTCACAAAAATCCCGAAGAAAAGGTCATCAAAGTTGCTAATAAATGATAGCAACAAATCGGGAAATAATCAAGAATCGATTAAATTCGAAAACCAAATCAATTCACTAAGATTCACATTCGAAGACGTGAATAAAATACAAAGAATTCGATTCCAAATCCATCAAAGTAGGAATACCCAAAATTCCTGAAATAGAAGTTATCAAAGTCGACAAAGGTGATAACAACTAACCGGAAAAGAAGAACCGATCAACAATTGGAAAAACAAAGCAGAACGAGTATAAATGCTTGAATGACTTTAGCAAAAGTAAAAGTCAAATCAACGTCGATATCGACAAGGCAAAGACCAAGACAATTTCTTTTATACCAAAGAAATTTTAAAACTATCAGAGAGAGGCACATGAAAACCAACAAACCATGGATAAACAGACAGAGTCGACAATTGGAATGCAATTTGTCTCAAAGATTGATACCCAAAACCCAATTGTATGGAAACTGCATTAAGTACACGAATCAGAGATAAGAATGCATATATATAGCAGTTCGAATAAACAATGCGAGTTCAAATCGAAGTGGGTACTAGTTGCAGCAATATGCACTTGGTAGAGCATATATACACTGATACTTAGAAGTGTAAACTCAAGTGAGCAAGTGCGATAGAGAATAGCAGCAATGCTCACGAATAAGCGTTAGGAATTCATTCCTAACAATCAAAGATGATCTTAAGACAAAGATGTGAAATAAAACATCGACAAATAGTTGTAACACATGTACTATCTAAGTTATGTTTTATATTTGTTCTAAACCCCAGGCTCTGATACCAAGCTGTGACGCCCCACCTCTATACCCACGCTAGCCAAGAACACTACGGTGTAATGCTGTCAACTAGCACGGAGAATAAGGCTGTTGAGGAGCGGCCATCAATAGTTGGCCTTACACTAGTATTGGTTATCTCGATGGGAGTGATATAAATATATATATTCTTTCATTTTTCATCTCTGATTTATTTTCTCCCATCGACATACCCCAATTCCAGTATAAAACGAACTACGATGGTTCGTAATAGTTTAGAACAGTAAATATAAAATAACAACACAGATAATATAAATGCGGAACACAGATGGAACAGAAAGTCTCATATATATATAATAACTGATGTCAGTTACAATACATTCACACGGTACATATGATACAACTACAACAGTCGACTCAGGAAGTTACATATACAAGTACATTAACGTATTTAATATACATGAACACATATCTTCCTATACAATTTTACAGACTACTACAAATAACGACGACTACTCCAAAAGATATGAAAGAACTTCATAGCTCTAGCAGCAACCCAAAGCAGAATATCTACAACCTGAAATACTCGGTCTGACCCGAGTATTAAATTCAAAAGAAAATAATACTCGGGTCAGTCTAATTCAAACTCAGTTATTAGTGCACAGAAGCAATAATAATCAAATAATGAATAGACGACAGTAATTAAACCAAATCAGAATGCAATTCAGAATATTGAATTGAAATAACAGAACAGTTCAAATCATTGAAATATCAATTAAAATATTAATTCATGTAGGGCTGCAGTACACGCACGCGTGCACTGCCTCGCCACTACAGAATATGGAAGACGCAAAGAGATCCATAAGTCAAAACAAATAGAATATCATACACGCCATACCGTGTGGCTGCAGTTCACGCTTGCATGCACTTCCCTGCCACTATAGTGACGAAGTACCCAATGAATGCCGTGTGGCTGCAGTTCACGCTTGCGTGCACTGCCTTGCCACTACAGTGATGATGTACACAAACGGGCACAAGGTCAAATCCGAAATATCGGATTCAACTCAAGTGACTTCGAAAACAAATCAAAATGCAAAGGTCAAAGACCAATACACAAGAATTAACAGTGCAATCTAATGCGCTAAGAAAATGACAGCAGTATAAAGCTCCAACCAAGTGAATATACGATATGTACACATGGTCAGTCCAGTTCTAAACATGCAATAGAAGTGACTTTAAAATGAAGACCACTTCAAATTTCATAAGACTCCAGAGAATATAAATGCAACATGATAACAGTTTAGAACGCAGACCAGAACAAAGCCAATGTAGGCACATGAAAACACAAAACCAAATTTGACTTGAAATGGCACAAGTGCAAGCATATAGTTTCAACATGTACAAGTTCAATTTAATGGTCAGGAGCGACAAAGGAAGTTCTCTAAATCAATGATCAGTACACTGAAGTGCAGACCACCAAACATGTACAAGGGATAAAGGCATGAATCAGACTTGACTAAAATAACCATGGACAGTGAAATAAAGACTGCATGAAAATAACTCAAGCCTAGTAACATGTTACTGCAACTACACATGAGATTCAAATTGAAGACAAAATGAAATTCAAGTCTAATACCAAAAACTATAACACGGACATACATGTCTGCATACTCAAGTGCAGCCTCACATGAAAAAAAGTCAACTTATATGAACAATGCATGCTACATGAAGCTACACATAAAACTTATAATGCAACTGATCAGAGATGGAAGCTAGGAGCATGTGCCCCCAAAGGTCAGAGGCAAATGCAAACTACAAGTCTAACTCGAGTACAAATGGAGATGCCAACAAACTGCACCAAAGAGCAACGATCAGTTCAAGTGAAAATGCCAATTTGAACAAGTGTACATGCATCAGAATGTACATGACATGAAGACAACAAGTACCACAGTAAAATGAAGTGGAAGGCTGTCTCAAGCAACAGCAACATACAGGTTCGAAGAGGGCAAAGAAATGCCAAAGTTGAACGAAATCACTTCGTCAAAATCAAGTCAAAGCCGAAGCCAATACTGTCACAAGCCGAAGTCAACAGAATGTACAAAGTCAACTGCAGTGCGAATCAGTAAACACTACAGTGATGCAAAATGAAGCATACTACTGAATCAAGTATGCAAACCAAGTCCCAAAAAAAAAATAACTGCAGTGCAATTTAACAACACATGCATACACACATACGAATGTATGTATGCATATATATACAGATAAGTCAACCAAAACAAGTTCGAACTTAGCAATTAACCAATGCACCAAGCCCATAAAGGTCAAAACCAAACAAGCTTCAAAACTTTCAGAAATAATTAACTGAATACATTGCGGTTGTTACAAAATCCAAAACTGAAAACCGCAAACCAAACAAGGCCTTATACTTTTTCTGAAAATACTTTCTGGCCCACGTCAATGGTGTGGTAGTATGGAAACCTGCTGAATAGCAAGTACCAAGTGCAGCCATTGAATAACTAAAACTGCGAGGCAGCTGGTGGAAATTCCCAAGGAAACATGAAAGAGAGACGAAGAAGAATAAGAAAAGGAAAGAAATAATTGTGTCGAAAGCAGGTTCAACAAGTAGGATTGTCTGACAACCATTTATTGTTGAAGGAAAATTTTGTTGAGAGATCAGAAATTACTCTGCTTACACCAAAAATCTCAACAAATCAAAATTCCCCAAGTTTTACTTTACACCAAAAATTAAACAGTGTCGTGAAAATCAAACTACCGAAAACACTAAAATTATCATCGACAACATCGAAGTCGAACGACACAGGCACAAAGAATTTCACATACAACATCGATTACCATCATCGAACGAATACAAAATTGCCAAGATAAAACAACATCGAATCAAGGCAAGAAAAATTAGTAACATCAAAAAAATAAAGTCGAACGACCTAATCACGGACTTGAGGATGAATTAGATGTGAGAAGTACTCACCTAGTCGACGAATTGAGGCCAAGCACACCGCAGCAGCCACGCGAGACGAGCAACCATCGGAATCGAAACCCTAATTCGACAAAGAGAGGCCGCCATTTTTCACAAGCAAAAGAAAAGGGGACGGGCCGAAGATATGAAAAGTGAAAAAAAATAAAAAGGGGAAAGGGTAACGGGTTTCTTTTATTTTTTTGCAAATTATTTTCCACGGCTTCAAACATTTAAATGTGGGCCGAGAATTTATTTTAAAGCCCGATAAAATTTTACTTAAAATTTGTAAAAGAATTTTAAATCCAAATTTAAAAACTTCAATTGGAAATTTGTGTCAATATTAATCGTTTAAATTGTCGATTATAATTCGACACGAATATCGGGTTGTTACAGTTAACCTCATACATTTGATTTATTCTTAAGTTAAATATTTAAAAAGTTTACTTTATTTTAAATTTACAAACCATAGCTTTACAAAATACTTATATATATAAATGAATTTAAAATAACACTTTCTTTTATATTAAAAACTATTTATAAAAAAATATTGCATTATTGTTGTTGTTTAAAAATCACTCATTACTAATTTAAAATGATTCATAAATGAAATCATTACCTAAACAAATTACCTATTTTATAAAGTTGAAGTAAAAAGAACAGAACAATCTTTTTATTTAAATTTAAACTCTAGGCTAAAATCATTTTAAACAAATTAAACTTTATCTTGAGTATATTTAAAGACTATGCTATTATTTATACAATATTAAAATTTCAAATTATCTATTAAATTTAAAAACAAAACCGATCTATTTATAATATATACCAATCTATACATATATATATTATAAATAGAAACAATTTAAATTAGCTTTTAAAAGATAATTTACCAGTTAAATATTTATTGAAAAGAAGATGATTAAATCAATTTTAATATTATTAACAAATATTATCAAATCAATTTAATTTTTGATGTAGATCATTAAATTGATATTGCCCCAAATTTCCGGGATATCACATTCTTCCCCCCTTAAAAGAATTTCGTCCCCGAAATTTAAAACAAAGGTAATTTAATAATCTAATTAAATATTTATTTTAAAACACAAGCCTATATTAATCATAAGCTAACAACCATAGCAACCAATTCATCCAAACAAACAAATCTAACTATCCAGACAAAATTCCGGATAGAATTTCCTCGAGTTTCCCCAAGTATAAATACCGGGTTACTCGCCCTATAGAATCCCAACAATCAATATTACTAAGCTACAGAGCTTCCACTCATCTAGATGTACTAAACAAGGCGGGATATCAGACTACAGGCAAGTCTGAATCAACAACTACAACTCCGTGAACTGCTGATTCTCCAACCAGAGATAGTCTTACACGTACTCCCTCAGAGATACGTGAAACACAACAAATTCCAGTTATCCAAACTGACAATTCAATCCTGTAGACTAAACACTTATCCAAAATCAAATCTCCGACTTCGGAATCCAAATTCGTCCGTCTCTTATCCAGAAGAAATTAAACAGGTGCACTCCAATCTGGCCTTAGATCCTGAAAAATTTCCTATAGAACTCTCCCATCCAAACACTGCAACATCCAGTTGCTTCCAAACTAAAACAGCTGCCATCATGCTTCCACTGCGCAACTCTGATTGAACAGATGAAAATGCTGATTATGAACTCAAGCACAGACTGGTCAACACATTCCAAAAATAAAACTCAGAAGTTCCTCCAAAATTCTGAGCTTCTTCACTAAACTCAATCTTCATATATTAGCAAAACTTTGACTCCTTGAAGGCATCCAGAAAAATCTCTGAAACATAAGAGAACACTCAAACTATCGCAAGTCACTTTTGCGATCAATCCAGCCTAATTCCAAAGATACTGCTTTCTCTTTACAAATCAGAACAGCTTACACTTATGTGACCAATCTATCGAAAAAAAATGGAACTACTCTGCAGCTTCTAAACTCCTCTGCTGACCTAGAAACCAAAGACTGCTTAATCCAAAGCTCTTCGAAAAACTCGGACCTCAAAGCAAACAGAAACACCCAGCTGAACACAGCGACAACATCGAACAGATATACTTCCTTAACTTGTCCCAAAGAAACATTTTCGGAGACATCCATAGTCACTGGATCTCATCACACAGCTACTACACCTTGATATATCAAGATCTCATGTCTGGCTTCTGTCCACCCGACATATCCAAACTCTAACTTAACCAAATTACACTTCATAGATGAACTCCGAACCTTAATAGGTTTCCTTCAGAGATCGATGAAATCCTTACACCACCCAAAGCTTACTCGAGACGGTATCAGGTCTACAATCTCGACAATTACACTTCCAACCTCAATCATTCAAATTCCAACTATTGGTAGTTGTGTTACACACACCACTATCCTATCTACCTTTATAGCTCATTGGAAAACCCGAACAGGTAACCCAATCAATAGGTAGAAATAATTAAATATATATAGATAAAAATTACAAGTACGCTCTCTCAAGAAAGAAATCACTTAAGAGCCTAGGTATTCGCTCAACCTAGCGCTCTGATACCACTGTAACGACCCCACTTCCTACGCCCAGGAAGAAGTATCGTTTTTAAGAAAAGAAAGAGATGAGAAAGTAGAAAAGATAGAGAAGAAAGAACAACAACATCAGAATCTCACAGCGGAATGATAAATTATAATATATCACATAAGTATTTACATAATATACAACATCAATCAGAGTTATACAGATAATACATCACATACTAGACAGTTATAGACACCTGTCTAGTTATACAACTCAATACACAAAACAACTCAACAATATGACTCAGAGATACCAACACAGCGGAACCATATGTATAACTATAACGCTGAAGCCTCCTGCTCCACTGCTCCTCCAAAATTCGTCAAAGCTAAACCTGAATCCCTTGGCTACCCGTAAAAATTTGGGTACCCGAGAGTCTATGAAAAACAAAAATAAACTCCGGGTCAGACATGGGTCTGGTATGAGTAACAGGTTAAAAGTTGCTTAATTTTGAAAAATCCTTTTAAAATAAATGGTACCACGTAAGACTTCCCACACATAAACATGGAAAAGTTTTTACCTTACGCTAACCAAAACATTTGATAGGAAATTCTGTGATATTATAATAGGTCTAGGGTTTTCAAGTAAATAGAAAATAGCCGAAATTGTTACATCTATTAAATTCCAGCTACTAGCCATAAAAGTGGGTAATACAATCAAAACCGTTGGCACTTATTGGATTGTGGATTCCATACAATGGCAGGGCTACTGGGGTACCGCCCGTCACAGTACGGGGCCTAGATCACCGTACCGAGGATTACTCCCTTCATCCCCTGCAACACAAGGCCGGAACCATTCCTTACTGAACAGTCCCGAACAAGATAAACCCCGGCAGTTGTCATGACCAACCGCCCACACAGCCGAAAATAAGGGACATCTAGACAGGGGAATATCCTTGTCCTGCTTGGGCATGACCCACCTAACCTTGCTGCACCTCCCCTGTTTTAGCCATTCCCGGTTGATGAGGCTTGAGGTTACGATTACCTTTAGAGAACATAATTCTTAGAATGCTCATCGCCCACCTGACGATGTGTTGAAAGCATTCAATCCATACAAGTTCGTTCCGGGTTCGAACGAAACCGAAGGCATTATCTCGTTACACTCATTTTGGAATCACCCTCAGAGTTAACGACGATAACCCTTGCATTCTGAACCTTCATCTTCACATTCAGATTAACGACCTAACGTTAATTTGGAATCGATGTGGTTTTCGGATGTTCCAAATGCGGAAACCCGATCCCGATCTCATCGAAATCCAAAACGTGTCTTTTAGGGCCAAGTTGTCTATTTAGCCTTAACGGTTTAATTCAATATAATTCAATATACACACAGATGGATATAATATCACAATAGATAGTCACAGATAATCTCATAAACAGATAATCAATAATTTCATCCAAACAGATAACTAGAAATTACCATATTTAAACTAAGCATCCATACCAGATAGATAGTATTCATGTCATATCTAAATTCAACACCATCAAATGAGATATCAATATCACACATCCATAAGCAATGATTTATAATCATCCCATTTGTAATTAATTTAAAATGAATTAAATTAACTACTTCTATCTCTAATTAATTTAAAGTAAATTAAATTAATTAGTTTATCTATAAATCCTACTTATACAATCATTAATTAATTAGAGATCAAATTAATTAATCCTCTTCTAAATATCCTTCTTGATTAAACACCTTTGATTAATCAATCTCTAATTACAATCAGTAACTATTCTTTAATTAATTTCACAAATTAATTATCCTAAATTACTCATAGTAATTAACATTTAATTACTTCATTTTTGGATTAACTAAAATTAAGTACATTTATCCTTAATCACTTACGTTATTTAGATATTTCTTAATTAACCCATTTCTTAATTTACATTATCATGGTCTTTAATTTATATTAAAATTTAATTACTTTGATTAAATTAATTACATTAAGAAATTAATCTTTAATTAAACACCATTATTAATCATCTTTGATTAATATCAACCAGTAATTAACCACCCCTAATTCCTCATATAAATAAATTAATTATTTCCATAATTAATTGTCTCCACTAATTAATCCCAAGATTAATTATAAAAGTAATTATCCAAATTACTTTATTATTTCATTATTTTTCAGTAATTACATTCAATAATTAACATTAATTACTTCCTTAAGTAATTGTGCTCCATTGCATACACTAAGAAATTACACTTATCAATTATCAAATGACTTTCTTAAATTAATTAAGCTAAATTAATTAATTTAAATTAATCATTTATCAAAATTAATTACAATAAGTAATTAATCTCTTAATTATTTTTATTAAGTAATTACATTTAACCATTTACAATAGACTTTCTAATTAATCTGATTAATTATCAAAATTAATCTTACTAATAAATTACTTAGTAATCTTTAGTTAATTATCTTTAATAACATTACTTAAATTACTTTCTTAAATAAATTTTCAATTATAAATTGATCTAAACTATTAATACATAAGTCATTTCTTAATTAAACTTTTATTCTTATGATAATTTATTCTTTTATTTATGACTTTATCAACATTACATTTTAAATTTAATTTCAAATATCATTTGAATTTAAGATTCAAAATGACTATAATTTAAATTCAATTTAAAATCCTTTAAATAAATGTAAATAACACTTATTATTTACATATATGAACTTGTAAAAAAAAATCTTTAAATTAAATTAATTGAATCTTAATTTAAATTTCCAAAATACATTTATATGTTAACTTGCAATTTTCAAGTTAAACAATTTTATTTAGCATCCATTCGAAAGAACTTGTAAAAACCCAATTCAAATATTTAATTGCAGACAAATTCTCTTTCAAACGAACTAATTGAATTTATCCTTGATTTATACATTTAGATTTTAGCACTGACTTATATTTTCAGATTTTGATGTCATTAGTTTAACTTAAATTTTAAAACTTGGTTCTTAACTTGCTTTGAAAAAGTTGATTTTTAATTTTTGATTTAAGATCCAAATTTGTTTCTAAAACTTATAGTCAAAAGTTCACTTGGATCTATATTTGAACTTTCAAATTTTCAAACACAATTTAAGTTTTGATTCAGATTTTAAACTAAATCTAAAATCTGAAACTGTCAGGTTATAATCCTAACAGTAAAACCATATTTTTATTTGTTTTAAACTTTATTTTAATTTAAATTTGAATTCAAAAGTAAACTTGAATTCGAACCTAAAACTGTTTTAACATGCTCCAATTTATTACTTACTTTAGGATTCATTTAAATTTTAACACAGAACCCTGTTTCCAGTTTTTAACAAACCTGAAATAATACAACACCAATCCCTTTTCCATTTACTTCGGGTTTTCCCCTAGCCTTACTTCGAGTCATATACTCGATTTACTCGAGTTCTCCCCTAACCAGAAACCTGACACAGCAACAACTACCCAGCTTCCCACTGCACGGTGCACGTGCACCGTGGCTCCAACCAACACCGGCCACTCACCTGCACTCCAACACGCCGCCGAGTATCACTAGCTACGATCCTGACCACCCAAAGCTACACCACATGCTCGTGACAAAAACAAGCCCACACTTCAAAACCTGGAACCATGAACATATCTCCCCCTCGAAACCTGTCAACACTTCGCCTCTCCTCCTCCGACCTCCAGAGGACCACCACCACCGGCCACTGCTTTGACTTTCACCCCTCTACCCATCCCCAATTCCCTGTTTAACTCGATGCACCAAGGGAAACAAACAAGTCCGCACTTCAACCCAGTTCAAAAATTTTGGTTTCCTCAGTGAAATCGAAAACCACCATCGCCACAATGATTGATAGAGTCTCTGGTCATTTTTCCCAACATCTTCGGTCACTCCCCCATCACCAGCCACAGACCCGGCCTCCAAATCCCCTTAGATCACCAGAAACCCCAAAGTTTGTAATTTATATTCAACCCAGAACTGCTCTTAAATGCCTATTCTAAAAATTATAAATTTTACTTTAAAATTCATACTAAAGTATAAGAATTCAGTGTATATTGTTGAATTTGTAAATTAAAAAGATTTGATTTTAATTTGTTTAAAGTTTGCTCAAACATTTTGGTATCCCAGTGATAATTGATAAGTTGATTTAGCTTCATCAAGATTTTAAAGTTAAATTTCTGTACAACTAACCATCTTGGTTTGTATTTACAATTCTGGATATGATTTGAACAAAAGTAAGCATTTGTTTACACCTTTTGACCTGGGGAAACAATCAGAGGCATCTCCAAAACTTTATACAGGATATATGCATCCCCACCTTCACATATAAACATATCAGCAATTTTACAACATAAACATTTTTCCTAGTTATACTCAAGCAACTAATTTAGTTCAATCAAAGGATATTGCTCACCACAGTTTTGAAAAGAAACAGAGCAAGTTTTAAAAGGAAACAGTCAGAATTTGCAGTTTGAACTGTATAAAATTTTCATCACTCATCACCAGAGTAAAATGATTAATAAATATTCAAACCTTGATCAACATTCAAAACATATACCTAAGCATCCAAATATCTACATACATCAGATTGTAAAACTTAAATAAATTTAGAAAAATGTTACTCACAGCAATTGGCAGACAGAATCTTCTTGTGTTTGAACAACCTGAACTTTAAAAACTGGAAATGTTTTACTTGTTTTTTTCCCTTTTGATTCTTCTTGCTTTCTCAGTTGTAATGTTACTAAGTTTGTATAATTAAAACTGTTTGCTATTGTTCTTTGTTTCAGTTTTTAATGAACGAACTAAAACAAAATATGAATATATAAAAAGGTTCAGGGGAAGGTGACATCTGAGACAAGCAAATTTGCAGATTTTTATTTGTGTTTTTGTTTTATTAGGCCAAATCTTTAATTTAGGAGGCTGAGTTGATTTCAACAGTTCGAAATGATTTTATTATGTGCTAATAAATGAAAGCATTAAATGTAAATGTACTAGATGTTTACACTAATCTTATTCTATGTACAAAGATATTTTTGTTTTGCAGTAAGCTACAGGCTGACAATATTTCTAATGTCTGCATATGCTTAAATATTGTACTTAGTGTCTACAACTACTCATTGTTATGTATAGATATTTATATTTTTTTCCTTTAAGCTATGCACTCCTCAGCTCTAACCTGCAAATGTAATTTATTTACTTTTCTATGTTCATCACTCTTACAAACAACTTGCAAATGTTTGTACTTTTATTTTGTTTGTTTTCATACTTGATGTTTATGCTTATCTGAGTCTTATTCTATAAGCTACTAACATTTTTATCTTATGTTTTATACTTGTCTGCATATATTTTTCTTTACTTTATTTTATTTTATTTGCCAACATAATTATTGTATAACATGATTACTTGTTTCCCCCTTTTTAGCTTTGCATTCTATTTTACATGTTTATATTCTTGCCTTGTCTATTTCCTTTACAGGCTGCATTTATATATCTTGCTTTGTTTATTTTATTTTTCTTTGCTTTGAGTACTTTATTTCAATATTTGATGTGAATGTTTTTGACTTATGCAATTATGTTAACCTCATACATTTGATTTATTCTTAAGTTAAATATTTAAAAAGTTTACTTTATTTTAAATTTACAAACCATAGCTTTACAAAATACTTATATATATAAATGAATTTAAAATAACACTTTCTTTTATATTAAAATCTATTTATAAAAAAAATATTGCATTATTGTTGTTGTTTAAAAATCACTCATTACTAATTTAAAATGATTCATAAATGAAATCATTACCTAAACAAATTACCTATTTTATAAAGTTGAAGTAAAAAGAACAAAACAATCTTTTTATTTAAATTTAAACTCTAGGCTAAAATCATTTTAAACAAATTAAACTTTATCTTGAGTATATTTAAAGACTATGCTATTATTTATACAATATTAAAATTTCAAATTATCTATTAAATTTAAAAACAAAACCGATCTATTTATAATATATACCAATCTATACATATATATTATAAATAGAAACAATTTAAATTAGCTTTTAAAAGATAATTTATCAGTTAAATATTTATTGAAAAGAAGATGATTAAATCAATTTTAATATTATTAACAAATATTATCAAATCAATTTAATTTTTGATGTAGATCATTAAATTGATATTGCCCCAAATTTCCGGGATATCACATTCTTCCCCCTTAAAAGAATTTCGTCCCCGAAATTTAAAACAAAGGTAATTTAATAATCTAATTAAATATTTATTTTAAAACACAAGCCTATATTAATCATAAGCTAACAACCATAGCAACCAATTCATCCAAACAAACAAATCTAACTATCCAGACAAAATTCCGGATAGAATTTCCTCGAGTTTCCCCAAGTATAAATACCGGGTTACTCGCCCTATAGAATCCCAACAATCAATATTACTAAGCTACAGAGCTTCCACTCATCTAGATGTACAAAACAAGGCGGGATATCAGACTACAGGCAAGTCTGAATCAACAACTACAACTCCGTGAACTGCTGATTCTCCAACCAGAGATAGTCTTACACGTACTCCCTCAGAGATACGTGAAACACAACAAATTCCAGTTATCCAAACTGACAATTCAATCCTGTAGACTAAACACTTATCCAAAATCAAATCTCCGACTTCGGAATCCAAATTCGTCCGTCTCTTATCCAGAAGAAATTAAACAGGTGCACTCCAATCTGGCCTTAGATCCTGAAAAATTTCCTATAGAACTCTCCCATCCAAACACTGCAACATCCAGTTGCTTCCAAACTAAAACAGCTGCCATCATGCTTCCACTGCGCAACTCTGATTGAACAGATGAAAATGCTGATTATGAACTCAAGCACAGACTGGTCAACACATTCCAAAAATAAAACTCAGAAGTTCCTCCAAAATTCTGAGCTTCTTCACTAAACTCAATCTTCATATATTAGCAAAACTTTGACTCCTTGAAGGCATCCAGAAAAATCTCTGAAACATAAGAGAACACTCAAACTATCGCAAGTCACTTTTGCGATCAATCCAGCCTAATTCCAAAGATACTGCTTTCTCTTTACAAATCAGAACAGCTTACACTTATGTGACCAATCTATCGAAAAAAAATGGAACTACTCTGCAGCTTCTAAACTCCTCTGCTGACCTAGAAACCAAAGACTGCTTAATCCAAAGCTCTTCGAAAAACTCGGACCTCAAAGCAAACAGAAACACCCAGCTGAACACAGCGACAACATCGAACAGATATACTTCCTTAACTTGTCCCAAAGAAACATTTTCGGAGACATCCATAGTCACTGGATCTCATCACACAGCTACTACACCTTGATATATCAAGATCTCATGTCTGGCTTCTGTCCACCCGACATATCCAAACTCTAACTTAACCAAATTACACTTCATAGATGAACTCCGAACCTTAATAGGTTTCCTTCAGAGATCGATGAAATCCTTACACCACCCAAAGCTTACTCGAGACGGTATCAGGTCTACAATCTCGACAATTACACTTCCAACCTCAATCATTCAAATTCCAACTATTGGTAGTTGTGTTACACACACCACTATCCTATCTACCTTTATAGCTCATTGGAAAACCCGAACAGGTAACCCAATCAATAGGTAGAAATAATTAAATATATATAGATAAAAATTACAAGTACGCTCTCTCAAGAAAGAAATCACTTAAGAGCCTAGGTATTCGCTCAACCTAGCGCTCTGATACCACTGTAACGACCCCACTTCCTACGCCCAGGAAGAAGTATCGTTTTTAAGAAAAGAAAGAGATGAGAAAGTAGAAAAGATAGAGAAGAAAGAACAACAACATCAGAATCTCACAGCGGAATGATAAATTATAATATATCACATAAGTATTTACATAATATACAACATCAATCAGAGTTATACAGATAATACATCACATACTAGACAGTTATAGACACCTGTCTAGTTATACAACTCAATACACAAAACAACTCAACAATATGACTCAGAGATACCAACACAGCGGAACCATATGTATAACTATAACGCTGAAGCCTCCTGCTCCACTGCTCCTCCAAAATTCGTCAAAGCTAAACCTGAATCCCTTGGCTACCCGTAAAAATTTGGGTACCCGAGAGTTTATGAAAAACAAAAATAAACTCCGGGTCAGACATGGGTCTGGTATGAGTAACAGGTTAAAAGTTGCTTAATTTTGAAAAATCCTTTTAAAATAAATGGTACCACGTAAGACTTCCCACACATAAACATGGAAAAGTTTTTACCTTACGCTAACCAAAACATTTGATAGGAAATTCTGTGATATTATAATAGGTCTAGGGTTTTCAAGTAAATAGAAAATAGCCGAAATTGTTACATCTATTAAATTCCAGCTACTAGCCATAAAAGTGGGTAATACAATCAAAACCGTTGGCACTTATTGGATTGTGGATTCCATACAATGGCAGGGCTACTGGGGTACCGCCCGTCACAGTACGGGGCCTAGATCACCGTACCGAGGATTACTCCCTTCATCCCCTGCAACACAAGGCCGGAACCATTCCTTACTGAACAGTCCCGAACAAGATAAACCCCGGCAGTTTTCATGACCAACCGCCCACACAGCCGAAAATAAGGGACATCTAGACAGGGGAATATCCTTGTCCTGCTTGGGCATGACCCACCTAACCTTGCTGCACCTCCCCTGTTTTAGCCATTCCCGGTTGATGAGGCTTGAGGTTACGATTACCTTTAGAGAACATAATTCTTAGAATGCTCATCGCCCACCTGACGATGTGTTGAAAGCATTCAATCCATACAAGTTCGTTCCGGGTTCGAACGAAACCGAAGGCATTATCTCGTTACACTCATTTTGGAATCACCCTCAGAGTTAACGACGATAACCCTTGCATTCTGAACCTTCATCTTCACATTCAGATTAACGACCTAACGTTAATTTGGAATCGATGTGGTTTTCGGATGTTCCAAATGCGGAAACCCGATCCCGATCTCATCGAAATCCAAAACGTGTCTTTTAGGGCCAAGTTGTCTATTTAGCCTTAACGGTTTAATTCAATATAATTCAATATACACACAGATGGATATAATATCACAATAGATAGTCACAGATAATCTCATAAACAGATAATCAATAATTTCATCCAAACAGATAACTAGAAATTACCATATTTAAACTAAGCATCCATACCAGATAGATAGTATTCATGTCATATCTAAATTCAACACCATCAAATGAGATATCAATATCACACATCCATAAGCAATGATTTATAATCATCCCATTTGTAATTAATTTAAAATGAATTAAATTAACTACTTCTATCTCTAATTAATTTAAAGTAAATTAAATTAATTACTTTATCTATAAATCCTGCTTATACAATCATTAATTAATTATAGATCAAATTAATTAATCCTCTTCTAAATATCCTTCTTGATTAAACACCTTTGATTAATCAATCTCTAATTACAATCAGTAACTATTCTTTAATTAATTTCACAAATTAATTATCCTAAATTACTCATAGTAATTAACATTTAATTACTTCATTTTTGGATTAACTAAAATTAAGTACATTTATCCTTAATCACTTACGTTATCTAGATATTTCTTAATTAACCCATTTCTTAATTTACATTATCATGGTCTTTAATTTATATTAAAATTTAATTACTTTGATTAAATTAATTACATTAAGAAATTAATCTTTAATTAAACACCATTATTAATCATCTTTGATTAATATCAACCAGTAATTAACCACCCCTAATTCCTCATATAAATAAATTAATTATTTCCATAATTAATTGTCTCCACTAATTAATCCCAAGATTAATTATAAAAGTAATTATCCAAATTACTTTATTATTTCATTATTTTTCAGTAATTACATTCAATAATTAACATTAATTACTTCCTTAAGTAATTGTGCTCCATTGCATACACTAAGAAATTACACTTATCAATTATCAAATGACTTTCTTAAATTAATTAAGCTAAATTAATTAATTTAAATTAATCATTTATCAAAATTAATTACAATAAGTAATTAATCTCTTAATTATTTTTATTAAGTAATTACATTTAACCATTTACAATAGACTTTCTAATTAATCTGATTAATTATCAAAATTAATCTTACTAATAAATTACTTAGTAATCTTTAGTTAATTATCTTTAATAACATTACTTAAATTACTTTCTTAAATAAATTTTCAATTATAAATTGATCTAAACTATTAATACATAAGTCATTTCTTAATTAAACTTTTATTCTTATGATAATTTATTCTTTTATTTATGACTTTATCAACATTACATTTTAAATTTAATTTCAAATATCATTTGAATTTAAGATTCAAAATGACTATAATTTAAATTCAATTTAAAATCCTTTAAATAAATGTAAATAACACTTATTATTTACATATATGAACTTGTAAAAAAAAATCTTTAAATTAAATTAATTGAATCTTAATTTAAATTTCCAAAATACATTTATATGTTAACTTGCAATTTTCAAGTTAAACAATTTTATTTAGCATCCATTCGAAAGAACTTGTAAAAACCCAATTCAAATATTTAATTGCAGACAAATTCTCTTTCAAACGAACTAATTGAATTTATCCTTGATTTATACATTTAGATTTTAGCACTGACTTATATTTTCAGATTTTGATGTCATTAGTTTAACTTAAATTTTAAAACTTGGTTCTTAACTTTCTTTGAAAAAGTTGATTTTTAATTTTTGATTTAAGATCCAAATTTGTTTCTAAAACTTATAGTCAAAAGTTCACTTGGATCTATATTTGAACTTTCAAATTTTCAAACACAATTTAAGTTTTGATTCAGATTTTAAACTAAATCTAAAATCTGAAACTGTCAGGTTATAATCCTAACAGTAAAACCATATTTTTATTTGTTTTAAACTTTATTTTAATTTAAATTTGAATTCAAAAGTAAACTTGAATTCGAACCTAAAACTGTTTTAACATGCTCCAATTTATTACTTACTTTAGGATTCATTTAAATTTTAACACAGAACCCTGTTTCCAGTTTTTAACAAACCTGAAATAATACAACACCAATCCCTTTTCCATTTACTTCGGGTTTTCCCCTAGCCTTACTTCGAGTCATATACTCGATTTACTCAAGTTCTCCCCTAACCAGAAACCTGACACAGCAACAACTACCCAGCTTCCCACTGCACGGTGCACGTGCACCGTGGCTCCAACCAACACCGGCCACTCACCTGCACTCCAACACGCCGCCGAGTATCACTAGCTATGATCCTGACCACCCAAAGCTACACCACATGCTCGTGACAAAAACAAGCCCACACTTCAAAACCTGGAACCATGAACATATCTCCCCCTCGAAACCTGTCAACACTTCGCCTCTCCTCCTCCGACCTCCAGAGGACCACCACCACCGACCACTGCTTTGACTTTCACCCCTCTACCCATCCCCAATTCCCTGTTTAACTCGATGCACCAAGGGAAACAAACAAGTCCGCACTTCAACCCAGTTCAAAAATTTTGGTTTCCTCAGTGAAATCGAAAACCACCATCGCCACAATGATTGATAGAGTCTCTGGTCATTTTTCCCAACATCTTCGGTCACTCCCCCATCACCAGCCACAGACCCGGCCTCCAAATCCCCTTAGATCACCAGAAACCCCAAAGTTTGTAATTTATATTCAACCCAGAACTGCTCTTAAATGCCTATTCTAAAAATTATAAATTTTACTTTAAAATTCATACTAAAGTATAAGAATTCAGTGTATATTGTTGAATTTGTAAATTAAAAAGATTTGATTTTAATTTGTTTAAAGTTTGCTCAAACATTTTGGTATTCCAGTGACAATTGATAAGTTGATTTAGCTTCATCAAGATTTTAAAGTTAAATTTCTGTACAACTAACCATCTTGGTTTGTATTTACAATTCTGGATATGATTTGAACAAAAGTAAGCATTTGTTTACACCTTTTGACCTGGGGAAACAATCAGAGGCATCTCCAAAACTTTGTACAGGATATATGCATCCCCACCTTCACATATAAACATATCAGCAATTTTACAACATAAACATTTTTCCTAGTTATACTCAAGCAACTAATTTAGTTCAATCAAAGGATATTGCTCACCACAGTTTTGAAAAGAAACAGAGCAAGTTTTAAAAGGAAACAGTCAGAATTTGCAGTTTGAACTGTATAAAATTTTCATCACTCATCACCAGAGTAAAATGATTAATAAATATTCAAACCTTGATCAACATTCAAAACATATACCTAAGCATCCAAATATCTACATACATCAGATTGTAAAACTTAAATAAATTTAGAAAAATGTTACTCACAGCAATTGGCAGACAGAATCTTCTTGTGTTTGAACAACCTGAACTTTAAAAACTGGAAATGTTTTACTTGTTTTTTTCCCTTTTGATTCTTCTTGCTTTCTCAGTTGTAATGTTACTAAGTTTGTATAATTAAAACTGTTTGCTATTGTTCTTTGTTTCAGTTTTTAATGAACGAACTAAAACAAAATATGAATATATAAAAAGGTTCAGGGGAAGGTGACATCTGAGACAAGCAAATTTGCAGATTTTAATTTGTGTTTTTGTTTTATTAGGCCAAATCTTTAATTTAGGAGGCTGAGTTGATTTCAACAGTTCGAAATGATTTTATTATGTGCTAATAAATGAAAGCATTAAATGTAAATGTACTAGATGTTTACACTAATCTTATTCTATGTACAAAGATATTTTTGTTTTGCAGTAAGCTACAGGCTGACAATATTTCTAATGTCTGCATATGCTTAAATATTGTACTTAGTGTCTACAACTACTCATTGTTATGTATAGATATTTATATTTTTTTTCTTTAAGCTATGCACTCCTCAGCTCTAACCTGCAAATGTAATTTATTTACTTTGCTATGTTCATCACTCTTACAAACAACTTGCAAATGTTTGTACTTTTATTTTGTTTGTTTTCATACTTGATGTTTATGCTTATCTGAGTCTTATTCTATAAGCTACTAACATTTTTATCTTATGTTTTATACTTGTCTGCATATATTTTTCTTTACTTTATTTTATTTTATTTGCCAACATAATTATTGTATAACATGATTACTTGTTTCCCCCTTTTTAGCTTTGCATTCTATTTTACATGTTTATATTCTTGCCTTGTCTATTTCCTTTACAGGCTGCATTTATATATCTTGCTTTGTTTATTTTATTTTTCTTTGCTTTGAGTACTTTATTTCAATATTTGATGTGAATGTTTTTGACTTATGCAATTATGTTAACCTCATACATTTGATTTATTCTTAAGTTAAATATTTAAAAAGTTTACTTTATTTTAAATTTACAAACCATAGCTTTACAAAATACTTATATATATAAATGAATTTAAAATAACACTTTCTTTTATATTAAAATCTATTTATAAAAAAAATATTGCATTATTGTTGTTGTTTAAAAATCACTCATTACTAATTTAAAATGATTCATAAATGAAATCATTACCTAAACAAATTACCTATTTTATAAAGTTGAAGTAAAAAGAACAAAACAATCTTTTTATTTAAATTTAAACTCTAGGCTAAAATCATTTTAAACAAATTAAACTTTATCTTGAGTATTTTAAAGACTATGCTATTATTTATACAATATTAAAATTTCAAATTATCTATTAAATTTAAAAACAAAACTGATCTATTTATAATATATACCAATCTATACATATATATATATTATAAATAGAAACAATTTAAATTAGCTTTTAAAAGATAATTTATCAGTTAAATATTTATTGAAAAGAAGATGATTAAATCAATTTTAATATTATTAACAAATATTGTCAAATCAATTTATATTTTGATGTAGATCATTAAATTGATATTGCCCCAAATTTCCGGGATATCACATGCCGCCACCATGATCATCGGCTGACCATCGCGACATATTTCCTATACTCCTTGACCACCCCCGCATCTCCAGCCCCAGTCCCGACCTCTCCGATCAACGCGATCGCCCACGGCGACTCGAAATGCCCAAACTAGTCGAACACGAGCTGACCTTACTCCCTCCTCTAAAAATGACGAATCTTGTTTTAAAAATCATGTTTTTGTATACGAATTCTATTTATATCCATGAATTTGTGAATTAAGAAACTTGAAATTTAACATAATTGAAGATTGCTCTATAGTTTTAACCTTTCCAGAGACAACACAAATTTGTTTACTTTAAACAAATTTTTAACTAAAATTTTATAGTGTAACAAGCATATTTTGTTCAAGGCTTAAGTCTTAGCATGGATTGGATCAAAGATCAAATGAATTTTGAACCAGGTTTGAGCTTGAAAACTAGAACAGGGATTCTCAGATTTAACAGCAGTGCACAAATATATATATATATATATATATATATATATATATATATATATATATATATCTACATCCGGATATTTCATAGCAGATTATACTTGTATATTCACCATACATATTATCACAGAGAACACATGCAGCCATATTAACTTAGGTTATAAAAAAAATGTTACTCACCTTCCAAACCATGGTTCCAGAAATGACAAAGCTTTTTTTTCTCTTTCCAGGTTGATGTTTCTAAACTGAATTTTTGTTTAACTTTTAGTTGACATTCACTTCAGATGCTACTTGAAACTGAGATGAAGTTAATATAAACAAAGAGATATACAGGGTTTACTTATTTTTTTGTACAGGATATTATTGTTGTTTGTTTATACAACAGGGCACATTACTTTGTACAATACTAGGCAGAGATATCTTCTTAATATGGTGGCTGAATAATTCGAATTGACTTTGTTTACTGCCAAGATGATGGCATTTAATGCATATGTACCCAATTTTGTTTACATATGAATTGTATATGTGCAGTTTATATTTTGCAGATATTTCTTCCTTTTGCTTTTTTTTTGCTTGGTGGTCGATGAATATATATTGTGTACTAAGAGGATCTTGCATTAATTTCTCAAGTCCTTCCTTGTTTACAACTATGCTATTTACATTATGCATATACAGTTTTGTTTGTAAATTTTCTGTTTACAGCATCTTCTTATATGTACTTAGTTGTAATGTAGATATTTGTTTTGTCTTGTTCTCGCATGAATAAATCCTCAGGCTCTTGTACACATATTTAAACTTCTTTGCTATGTACATAAACACTTTTACATGCTTTGATTTTTATAATTTTATTATATTCTATTACTTTATTTATTTTCTTTTCTTAGCTTCAACACTTTGTTTAATGTCTTCTTTTATAAGATAGTTTACATATATTTTGTTTTTCTTTTACAAGTGTACATGTTTTTTTGTTTTCTTTATTTAGTAAGTGTACATGTTTATGTATTTGTTTACTTCATTACTTAGTGAACTTCAAATTTTTATCTTATTTTTCTTTTTCTTTTATTGTTATTGTTTGTTTCTATTTGTATTATGATATTAAAATTATATCTTTACTTAATTCTTTATAAACTATATATCTATTTATTTTGTAACATAGATGAATTTCTAGATTTTTATTTTAAATTTTAACACTTAATTATTTACTTTATTTTTATCATTATCATTTGTCTTTAAACCATTTAGTTAAAATTTAACTCAAACTCAATGCATGTACATATATACATATATATTCAAATTATTATAAATTCATTTACTTGAAATTTAAATCCAAATCACATATGTACAATATTTAAATTCATATGATTTAATATATTTTCTATTTGAATTTAGGGAAACTCGAATCAATTTACTAATAAATTTTATAGATTTTAATTCAAAAATTAATTTAATTATCAATTTAAATTTAGTAAAAATTCGGAGTCGTTACATTTTGCAATTTGACAAAAGATATAAATGCATATACATCGACCCACTTGGTCGGGAAAACAAAAACAATTCATATTTCTAATTTTTTATTGCGTAGGCGTACCTTATTTAGCATTTTTAAGCAAAGCGGTTTATTCTTAGCATTTTTAGCGCGACCAAATCTAGCCAAACTGCCCCCCTGTACCTATACTTACTCAATGTAAACACGTAAGTGCCATATATAGGAATTCATTTACATTTCACTCATTTTCAATAGTAAACACATAGTTTTCACAAGCAAAATATTAAAAATTATTTCCATTAGCAATTTATATGGTTTCGATACAATTTAATTTCTTACAACTACATTCCATATCATTTTTATTCAATTCAAGTGATTTACAATTCACTTTCTATCATTCAATTCATTTTTTAAGCGATATGAACTCATATCTATTTCAGTTGATTCAAAAATCAATTTTATTGGCTTTCGTTAACTCATAGGATATAATACAATCACGTTTGCGTCAACCGACAACCATTTCTATGCAAATTCGATGATATTCACTAAATAGAATATCCAATCTAGTTTATAACTAATTTAAATTGATACAAACTCAATCTACTCTTTATTCTATTTCATTTCCAACTGATTCTGTTCAATTCATTTTGCATTCCATATTCACATTCATTTCAATTAAAACCATTTCACAATTTCCAGTTTATCCTCCATTTATTAATTTTAGAATATTTCCCAACTCTAAATTTTACTTAAGAATTTTACCATTTATTTCTTAAGTTCAAGATATTATTCTATATACTTCTTATATTTATTTCCAATTCACCACTTTGGTTTATAACCACTTACATTTAAACTGAATTCCAAATTCCATATGAATTCATTTTACCTTTCATTTATAAATATTGAATTCAATTCATTTTAAATCATATTAAAATTGTCATTCTATTAAGTAGTTTCACTAACTAATTTTAATTCCTTTATTAACATTTAGCTCAATTTGATCCAATATTTATTTAAGTTATTTCAATTCAAAACTCAAATTTTTTTTCTTGTAACTTAAATCCTTGATTTGATTTTCATTTATCAAATCCATTCCATTTACAAATTTTAATTAAATTAGTTTTATTCACTTATCCATTTTAAATTACCATTCTTAATTCATTTTAAATTTATTTTATCAATAACAAGGAAATTTTCAATTTATTTCTACTTACTAATTTTATCTACAAATTTAACTCACAATTGAATTTTAATTTAACTAATTCAACTTTCCTATTTCATGAATTAATTAATTATCATATTTGTTTACTTGAATTCAATCCATTTAATTTTTCCAAAGTTTGGATTTTTTATTCAATTTGCTTCAAATCAAATATCATCTCATTATTCAATTACAATTCATTTATTTACAAATGTTAACTCATTTGTTCGTTCATAAATTTATTCCACACTTACTTTTATTCATCCACTTTCAATTTGAATCTTATTCCAATCAAATTTCACATATTTCTATGAGTTATTAAACATATTTATATTTCAATAACTATTTTAATAAGATTCCAAAGTTTCAATATTTCAAAATTATCTTTGAAATTAATTAATTATATCTAAAATCAACTCAATTTTAATTTATAAATCGCATTTACATTTATAAATCTCATTCGTATATGAATTTTATTCCCTTATCCTTTCAATTCATATCTATCAATTTCGTCGGTTAAATGAATTTATCGCCAAATCTTTAGTTATGCCATTATTTCTTATTCAATTTCCACACAATAATGATGATAATTCAATATCATCACTTTCTAACAACCATGCAACCGTATACTATAATAATTTATGGAAAATGATTTCTTTTCTATACAAAAATAGTTTGGGTAAAATTATTTCATTCACCCGATTTTAAAACAATACTATGTCAGTTTATCTTGTTTAAGAGCTTAGAAATCCTTATCGATAACAGTTGGCCAGACTGCACCGACCAGAATCTACAAACAATCAACCGATAAGTCAACACAATATAAAACAATTTTATTTTCACTAACAAATACGCGCTCATATCTACTATTACACTCAAACTCATTCTAGAGTACTACTGACTCTATTTCTAATGAGTAACACCCAACAGAGCCAAGGTTGTCGCTTAACCAATTGCACTAATACCACATTGTAACGATCCGATTTTTTCAACTTTCGAAATTTGACATTATTACGTCAACTGTATCAACTGCCGAACCATCGAATGCCCGAAAACCGAACCATTTGGGTTTAAGAAGAAGAAGATAGAAAAAGAAACAGAAACAATAACAGAATCTCACATTTCGCAACGGAGCAACATATAATATATAAATGAATAATCTTTAAAACAAAGAATCATATCTGTTATTACATTACATCACATTACATTATCAGAGTGTTACAACAACAAACAGCGGAAAAGAAATACTATATACTAGTTGATACGCTACGTCGTCCAGCTTGCCTCCATATCTCTACAGCAACTCCTGAATTCCAGAATGACCTGATAACCTGACTCTAGACCGCACGTTTGGAAATTTGGTGGGCACCTAAAGTTTAGGAAGGAACAATAAACTCCAGGTCAGTCGTGGGACTGGTGTGAGATCTTAAAAATAGTTATTTTCACAAAGAAAATAAAAAGAAACCCGTTATGCTTTTTTTTAAAATGGAACTGCCATAAGGCCTCCCGTCACACACACAATGCAAACACACACTTGGGGGAGATTTCTCCTTATGATAGTCAAACATGCTTAATATGCAAAAACCTTTGGATATTATTTTTAGTGCGTAGTGCAGAAAACATTTCGAAAGTATAATATTAAACTTAGTCAGCATGGGCGTTTCGCACTTATGCCAACTATAGCTACCATGTTCAATAGCGGGTTACCGCCATATTCCATGGCAGGTTATACAACTAAAACCGTACAGGGCGCGTATTGTTTCTTTGGATTTCCAACAAATGGTCAGGCTAAGGAACTTCCTACTACCACATGGGTATGCCTCTGGCGGGATGTCTCGAGAAATTAACCACTGCTAACACAAGGTCGAGTTACCACACGCTTTTGGATGCAATGAAGCTGTAACTTGATAACTCCACACAAAAGTATGCCATCCCTGGTCGTTACCGACCTTTATCCGAGGATCCTCAACCACAAAGCAACATCACACAATAATGAAATTGCAATAACCACATGG
Organism: Allium cepa; assembly: GCA_030765085.1. NCBI lineage: Eukaryota > Viridiplantae > Streptophyta > Magnoliopsida > Asparagales > Amaryllidaceae > Allium > Allium cepa. The sequence continues at coordinate 551,167,027 of CM060934.1, read as the reverse complement.
GTTAAATATCTGGGCTCCATATCATGATACCACCTCTTATCCAGAAGGAAATGGACATACCCTAGGGGCGCGACCCCTAAAAACCTTGCCGCAACATTCCTGTTTCGACCATTTCCGGGTTGTGAGGCTTGACGAAGTCTCCTTCACAAAGCTACGCTTTTCACAAAAGACATGCTTCGATCAACAAATGATAAGCAGCACTTCGTATGCCATATTACCAAATTGGGAATGTATCACTAGTAACCATCAACTACATAACCTCTGAGCTCGTACGTCTCAGAGAAGGGTGTTAAGCTAAGAGAATAAATTCTCCACCACCAACAGAAATGTATTTGATAGAAACCAGCTTTACATCTCAATTTGTAACGTCAGACACACTTCCATACAAGTCTGTTCCGGGTTCGAACAGAACTGAAGGCACTTCCAAAAAAGCCCTTGCAATCCGAGTATTCACAATCCCGATCGGACTTCCCATCACTTGGAGAATCTCTATATTGTAGCTACTCAGTGCAAAGACAATCGATAGGTCATCCTATCATTCTCGCAAATACCCGATCTTCACCACCGGTCTTCAAATGCATTCCATTTCGTCGTATCGTTATTCGAAATGTGTTATATGACACAAAGGTCCTCTCCCGGCTAATCCGAATAACGAGCGCTTATTTTTAAAAATAAGTGTTGATTCAGATTTCAAACAAATCACAACAATTTTTCACTTTGATATTTTAAATAAAAGATCTATTACGAATCACAAAGGTTAGATGTGGTTTTCGGATATCCACTTGGAATCCGACCCTCCGGTCGCATCGAAATTCAAACGCCATTTAAAGGCAAATATTGGTAGTCGGTTATTTAACTATCAATCAACATTCACAACAATTACCAGATTTAAATAATTTTCCCAAATTATTTATTTCCAAAATATCTTCGCAGGATATATTTTTAACAATTCATCACTTTGAAAATCAAATTTCAAATCGATTTCCCATCTTTTGAAACAAGTTTCAAATCTTTTCCACACTTTAAAAATAAACCAATGTTTATTTTAAAACCAATTTCCCTTTCCCTTATAAATTTCCATTGTGAATTTACGTTTCTAAATATCAACTGATATACGATTTTAAATCGATTTCCCAACATTCACTTTCAAACACCAAATCAAATTCCAAATTTATTTTCAAAACACGAAATCAATTTCGCTTAGAACACCAAATCAATTTTCATATTGATTTCCAAAATTTATTTCAATTACCAAATCAATTCCAATTTGATTTCCAAAATTGCTTCAAACACCATATTAATTACAAGTTGGTTCCCCAAGGATTTATTTTCAAATACCAAGTAAATTTTCCAAATCGATTTCAAAATTTATTTCAACTCCAAATTAAATCCATAATTTAATTTCTAAATTTATTTCCTTTTTGAAATAAATTCCTTTATCTCTTTCAAATATTAAAAATATGTATTTTAAATAAATTCTTCAACCTTTGAATAATATTACCCGAAATCCATTTATTAAGCCTTTTCCTCATATTTTAGAATTTTATTCAATAGGATTAAAAATAAAACTTTATCCTTTTAAAATTCCTTCTTTTAAATTTATCCAATTCTCAAAAATAAAGTTTACTATAAACTTTCAACTTGAATTTTCAAAAATCCAATTTTTATTTATTTCCGGTATCCAACGATACCAAAAATATATTCGGTTAAATTATAGCCTTTAACGATTTTAACCCTAAATAAAATCATACAGGGATTTTAAATAATCAACATACAACATATGAAACAAATTCAAATGTTTGAGGAATCCAGTTGGATCCCTCCAACCTATTTCCCTGCATCCACAGATGTTAGCACAACAATTTAAATACCAATTCCACTTCGAGGTGGAATATCGTGGTATATGTGATTTATAAAATATTATCCACTATTATGCGGCGCAATAGGGTCTCATCCGCTATATAATACAGAAAATCAATCACACAATATATATATATATATATATATATATATATATACTATATACTACTATAAATATATAATATTATCCAGTGAACAATTATTTTAATTCCATCATCCAAGCACACAGACAATAAATTTTAAATCTAACTATTTAAAATTCAAATCAATACGATATTGATTGAGTGAGAAGATCTCACCTTTGCTTTTATTAGCAATCCATTTCCATCTTGACTCGATTTTCTCGATTTAAGACCTTGCATAACAATTATATAATTTTATTAAAATTGAAACAAATTTGAACAGTTATTTTCTTTTAATAAATTTATTTAACTAATTACTAAATTTCCTTTTTAATAAATTAATTAACCAAAAACTATACTTTAAACTATAATCTTGGTTTAAACTAATTTCTTTTTTTAATAGATTAACAAAACAATTATATGGATTAACAAAACAAATAATTCACTATTAAATTTATAAAAAGGAGATTGTCCATACACATATTGATTTTAAAACTTAACAGTGCTTTACAAATATGTATCTGTATATTTTATTTTTATTCTTTTCTTTGTAAACAATCTATGTAAATTTAAAAATTTATATTTATTATTATTATTTCCTTCAAACTTTACTTATATAAAATATATTTTGTTTCCTGTAAATACGAGTAGAAATTTTCTTTACTGCATTTAATTTCCTTTCTTCTTTTTTATTTCTTCTACTTGCATAAGAAAACTAAAAACTGCATAAATTTAACTAATTAAGTAAAGATAAAATTTTCTATATCTTACTGTATTTCGCTCGAGACCAACCTCCAGCTCCGCCCTGCCACCTCGTCGAGCCCTCCACGCATGCGCGCTGACGTCGCACGCTGCCCCGATGTTTGCCATCCCCCCTACTCGCATGCGCGAGCGCGAACCCATCGCGATTCTCAAATTCGCGAAACCGTTCAATAGCAAAACCCTAAATTTCGCGATTCTTCCTTGCTCGTCGTTCGAGCTCTACCGACCGCCGTCCCCTCGCGATTGCATGCACGCTAGCCCTAGTCGATCGAATTCGATTCGATCGCCATTTTTTCTTCTTCGAAAACACGATTGCAAAGTGAAAGAGGAAAGGGGATGAAAATTTTAAGAGTTTGGCTAAAGTTTTTAGTAGGAAGATGGCTTGCGTGAGAATCCTGCAGAGCTATAGTGATTTTTATAATTTTGTACTCAAAATATCTCGTATAACCTAGCTCTAAATCCCGAACTCCTATCGAGACATGCCGTCAGACGTTTATAGGGTTTTATCCGCATTTCGAACACAATGGAACGTGTTACGGAGGCTAATTCGATCATATGGAGAAGATAACTTTTCGAATCCAGTTATTAAATTAAATTTCAATATAAATTCAGCGCGTTTATCAACCGTGCGGCCAAACGATCACTCCAAATGTTACGAAAATTGAAATCCGATAGTAACTAACTATTACGGATCCAATGGAACTGGTTTCGTCGGATTCTGAAACTGTTCCTCGAAAGGCTATTTTTAAATATCGATTTAAACGATAAAATTTCAAAACTGAACAAACTATTTCCAAATTCCATTTTGAAGCTTCCATTATCTTCAGTATTGTCAATATAAATTTTCTAAGCCATTGAAATATTTTTAATCGGCTTTAACTGAAGATTCAAATTTTTACCCAACTTCGATAAATTAAATTCAATATTTTAAGTGCCAAATTCATAGCAATATTCGAAATTCAACTTAAACTAACTTTCAAATATTTAAAATTAATTAAATATTCCATTTCAAATGTTAAAAATTTCCGGGACGTCACAATATATATTCAAATTTCAAATTTTGAATAAAATGCCGTAATTAAGATATAGAAAATATAAACATATATGTATATATTTACACTAAATATGTATATACATATTATGCCCACAAGTAAAAATTATAAATATAGAATTTGATGCCTATAACCGTATTTGTTAGTTTTCCATAACACATGAAATCATGGCACATTCATTATTATAGACATAATTCTAAAATTAGGATATATGTCAATTAATGCTCAACTAATTGTCAGTCCATTCAATTAATTTACCATAATATATGAAATCAATATATAACCAATCATTACATATTCCAAAATCAAGATATATATATCAATTAATACACAATCCAATTATAATATATTATTTTCATTTTAAGTAATTAAATCTCAATTATATACTAAAATTAAGTGTTTCCCAACATCTAGGGTTATACAGACTCCCTACTTAAGAAAATTGCGTCCCCATAGTTTCCTCTTATGAGAAATCTAAAATGTTTACAAAAACAGATATAATTTTCCAAATACGTATATACATACCTTCAAAGCCATATCTTAAAAAAATTATGGTATCTTTCAAACAATACATTCCAAAATAAATATATTACAGTGGATTTCCTTTTCAAAATTACTTCACAAAAGATTTTCAAAATCAAGGTTTACAATTGTGGAGTTCTTTTCAATGCATCACGAAATATTTGTTTTTTGGGTGGAGTTTGCATCAAGGGATGGGAATGGTCACGGCTTGGGCAAGACAAGTGGAAAGGAGGGTGGTGTGGTGAATGGCGAAGAGGAGGAGGTGGCTGTGGCCGAGCAAGGAAAGAGAAGAGCATGGCCAAAATATTAAAAAATCAATAAGAAAAGTGAAGAGAAAAGTAGAAAAAGAAGAAGACATTACCACTTTTTTTTCTCAGATCTGAACTTGCATTTCAACAATGAAGATGGGAAGATATTTTTCACGTGAATATAGTGATATACGTAGCTAGGGGCTAAGGAGTAAATGGCAACAAATATGTAGGAGTTATGGTATGAAGTTATTGGATGGAAAGATAAAGAGGTAATAAATCAAAACGTACGCATGCCTTTAATTAAAAATAGGTAATGTATTTTAATTTGATTTGATTCCCATCTATTTAATAAAATATATGCCAAAGAAATAATTCAATAAATACATACCGTTTATATGAACACTGTAGAAATAAATAAGAAAACGGTTATAGAAACGTATAAATTAATTGCTATTTACATCTTTGTATGTTACTTAATTTACAACGTATATATCCAAATTAAATGAAACAAAAATGGACAAATGTTGTAAATATATACATAACATGCAATTTTACATATATACACACAATTATAACATGATATATCAGTCAAAAATATTACTTATATTAATTAAAGTAAACATCTAAAGGTATGCCTTTTAAAACAATAACATGTATATATATTTGAAATTTCTTTCCAAGAAATAAACAGGGATCTAAATACTTATCCATTTAATTACTAAATTAATCTACAAATAATTAAAATAGAAAAATAAGGCAGATATAAATATTATGAAGAATAAATAAATATTTTTAGGAAAAGTAGGAAATAAATAAAGAAAATAATTTATTAAATGGAAACTAGAAAAAAGTTGAAAACAATATACAACCAACATTTGCAAATTATAACTATACTTTAAAATGTTTTAAAAATAAAATATATGCATAACATATCATGTTACACAAATTAGAACATGATTTTACAATAAAAATATTATTTATATAAAGTTAAAATAAACAAATTTGTTAAATAAAACCATTTACACACAATATTGTAAAAAGCATAACTTTCACAATATTAATCCAATTTCAACGAAATGAAAAACATTATTCTTGAAATTAAATCTATTTTCATAATAAAATATAAAAATTCAAAATTTTAAATTTTAAATTTAAAAGTTAAAGTTTGACCATTTTGACCAAAATCCACCTTTTTGGAAATATTCCATTTATTCAGGTTGGAATTATAAGTCACACAAAAGTCAAAATTTATATTTAAAATAACAAAATTTATCCATTCAATAAATAAAATAATATTTTTAATCAAGAATTTCAATAAAAAAATTAAAATATACAATTAAAGTAACTACAAAATACAGGGTTGTTACACTCTTCCCCACTCAAATCTTTTCGTCCTAAAAAAGGAACGAGGTACGGAAAACACAGAAAAAAATAGAATGAAATAGGACTAAGACAAGATGACAAGAAGATTAAAATTATACCTGATAAATGTTGTTATAGGTACATTTAACAAGGTGGAGAATAGGCATAGCTAGAAGGGAAAATAGGTTGAAAGACAGGGATGAACCATTATTTTAACGCCATATAAATTTCAATTATTCAAAAGGGTAAAACAAATGATCAAAATATCTTTTATATAATATTATGTCAAAAAAAATTTATAACTCGATGGCTTAACAAGTTTATCTTCGTTCCCGCAGACTCTGGTAGTGCGTTGATCAGGCGCAAAGCTAGAATTCTGAAGGTACTTAGTAGACTTGTTTCAACATCCAGTGAAAATACTGGAAAAACTTTTTAAAACATATATGGAAAGTACAATCCAAACAAACAACCAAACCAAAACTTTTGTCTAACCATGGTTCGCAGATACACAATGGTTACGCCTGGATCCCCCAGGAAACAATCCTTATCCGTAAGCTTTCTCATCCCTACGAGTTACGCCATGATGACTAGTAGACCGCAGGATACACAATGATTACGCCTGGATCCCCAGGAAACAATCCATACCCCTAGGCCTTCTCAGCCAGGCGGATTTCGCTACTAATGCGACCTACATAGTTCATAGGATACACAATGATTACGCCTGGATCCCCCAGGAAACAATCCGTACCCCAAGGCCTTCTCAGCCAGGCGAATTATGCTATGCAGTCACGCTCAAAAGAAAAACCATAGAGATCGCGATGGTGGGACACTCGAGTATCACATCCGAAAAACCAAAAATAAGAGAGAATAATATCGATAATGTTAGCACCAAAATTGGTCACTAACACCCTTAGAAAGATTATGTAGAGAGATTAACGAAGAAAGTAAATTAAAATAGAGAACAATATGTAAATTTTAGTGGAAAGAACAAGAACACCAAATTTGTAGTGGCTCGGCGTAACTGCCTACGTCCACTTTGAAGTTGATTTCTATTGATTTCCTTGATAGTTGATTACAGACACAATCCGTTTCTAATTACTTGAATACAATTGCAAGACAAAAGATTAAGTCTTGAATGAGTGTTGAATGTGGCAGAGTTTCCCCAATGTTCCTACAAAACTCCCCCTCTTCACTGTGCCCCTGCCTCTCTATTTATAGACGAAGATGGGTTGGACTTCCCTGGTGGGCCTAGTGGCTGAATATCTCGGTCCAAATGGAGTAATCTCTGTGTGCCGACCTATAGATGTCGAACGTCGAATGCCGAACAGTGGCATGAATGCCGAACAATCTCCTCATGCCAAGCGCAGCGAGCCCGAACACTCTTAATGCCGCGGGAAGCATTTGCACCGAATGATACTGGAAGCCAAACCAGTGACTTGGCTGAACGATGTTCGTACGCCGAGCAAAACTTAGGCCGGACGATAATTTGGCCGGACGATAATTTGGCCGAACGCAACCCAGGCCGAACTATGTCTCGGCCGAACGATTCTTAAGCCGACCAATGGTTAGGCCGAACGATAGTTTGGCCCAACAATGTTTGGGCCGAACGGTAGTTGATGCGGGACAATTCTTCCATGTCGAACATTCTCATACGCCGAACGTTATTCCATACCGAACGTCTCTCAATGCTAAATGCTCTGCCGTGCCGAAAGTTCCAGTTGAGCCGACCGGTGGGGATGACAAGTACTAAGTTGCCTGGTCAAATCCCCAGGAAACACTTGCCCCCCAAAGTGCATTACTTGGCCGAACTTGGTTCGCTTCGAATCATGCGCCCTCTATGCTTTGTCCCTGGCCGTGGTCCAGTTTCCTCAATGGTGCCTTCCCTTGATCGCCAGATGAAGTGATGCGTGCTGAACAGTATAGCACTAACTAGGTAACGATCCCTCCATTTAAATCCTTTCCTCGAATAAATAGGTTTTAACGCGAGGCTCGAGTTCGTAAATTAGAAATGTAGCCGTTAGGTGTTGCGCAGATGAATGAATCGAAGTTCGATTAGGATATTTCTTAGGGCTAGATGGTATGGTGGGGAAGAGAAATGGCCAGAGTCGAGTACATGAGGGAGATGTTGGGAGGTGTATTGTGGTTCGGCACGGTTCCTCTCGCGTCGAACGAGATTGGAGGGTAGAATAGAGGAAGAGCAGGAATTGGCTAGGATGTCGAACAGCATGGTTCGGTCTGGCGTGCCGAACGATTCGTCATCGTCGCTCGGTATTGTCATGTGTGGAGTGCCGAGCGTTGGGGTTCGGCGTAATTCTGGTTCGGCATGATTCACCACATGCCGAGCAGTGGAATGGTACGACAGGAAGGGAGCATGACTTAGGTGGGATGTCGAGTGTTATTTCAACTGAATAGAATTTTGGCCGAACGATACTTTGCCGAACGCTACCTAGGTCGAACGATAGTTAGGCCGAGCGAAAGTTTGGCCGAACAACATTTAGGCCAAGTGGTAGCTAGGTCGGACGAAGGTTTGGCCGAACAATATTCAGGCCGGACAACTTTTAGGCCGAGCCATCTTGAATGCCAAACCATCCCTTAGCTTAGGCCGAACACTTGTTTAACTTGCCTAATCATATAACAAAACAAGGACAAGGACTCCAGCATACTAGCATATCGAACTGATCCGGACTGATAGCTTCCTAGTTTCGGTAGACACGAACCTGAATTTAAATCGACATAATCAGATAACTTCTTCTAACATTTTCTGAATCCGAAACTGTAAACACCATAAGGCAGGCTTTTGGAGACAGTCAGCGATGACGGTCTTCGAAGACGACGATTCGAAGCTCAATTTTATATTATTAACTCTGTGACTTTCAATTTTTCAGCGCTTACACATGAATGATCACACTAGTTCACACACCGTACGGGGGGAATTCTTGTGTTGTTAATTCTGACGTTGATTGTTTTTCAAGTATAGTTCAAACAGATGCTCTCGTCAAACTCAATATTCATTGGAGACGTCTAAGAAATCTTTCTCCGCCACAATCTCGGATAGGCCCGAGCCATCTTCTAAACAAGGAATCGCGGATACTTCTAATCCGTCGACTTCCCCCGCTCATAACTTGGCTCCCGATGCCCTGAAAGCATCAATTTTCTTGGACAACACGGTCGATTCACAAGCTTCGAAGGTCAATGAAGCTGCGCTCCGGCGAATATGCTCTATCCATGGAATCCCATTTGACGACGTGCTGGTTCCATCGGGGCACGATCGTCCACACCTGCCCCCAGTTGGATACACCGCCTGCAATAAGTTTATGTGTTGGGTCGGCAGTGTGCCACCGTTTAACTTATTTCTTCAGGACGTGCTGCAATACATCGACATCGCCCGGTCGCAACTGCACCCAAACGGTCATGCCTTCATCTATGGCACCTACATCCTCTTCATGACTGTCCTCTCTAGGCCTCCAACTCCTGGCGACATCAATATATTTATATGATCAAGAAGCAGAGAGATAGCCCCTCCTTTGTGTTCCTTGAGCCGCACCACAAATGCCAAATTTTAACCAGAGCGTGGAGCAAGTTTTCCCTGTACAAACAGGAATGGTTCTATGTGCGTTGCCCTCCTGGTTTCACGAGGAGATGGGTTGAAGGAAGTAAGTCTTCTTCTTGGAATGATACTCATTTTTGGTCGAAGCTATGCCTTTTCTAACTCTTGTTTCATCTTCTCAGGTATCAATCCACGTCCTGATGGCCGCGGATACTCTGAGGCCGTTGAAGCTATCAGAGCTTTTCCCACCGAAGAACGAGACATCCGAACTCTCATTTCAAATGAGTCACTATCGAGGTTCGGACTGTTAGCAGAAGGTCGTCGGGTAAGCCTTCCTGAGGGTGTCTTCATACCCAAGCCCGCAACCGGTGAAGGGAAAAGATTAGCTGAGTTGTCATCACGTCACACCCCCGATGCACAGGAAGAGGGAGAAATTCAAGGGAATGAAACACCCGAAGCACAAGGTTAGAACTTGGGTCCCAATCAGGATCCGATAGTCGAAGTACACGATATCGAAACGTCATCTTCCCCTTCAAAGAGGAAAACGGGATTGACGTACAAGATTAGGAAGAAGAAGGTTGGCGGAACTTCAAAAGTTACGCTCATTCCAACAGAGAAAGAGGCTTCTTCACAGCACGTAGAAAGTTCTTTAAAGGGCCCATCGAACCTCTCCGTTCCAGATGACCTGCTCAATTATGACTTTGATGATCCGGGGGCATTCAAGATTCATTCGCCCATCAGAGGCGATGCGGGCGCTCTAACCCAAAGTTAGGAGAAATAACTCCCATTAACAAAGCGACTGGTGCGTCGGGGGGAAACGCTAGGACGAACACGAACACTTGCACTTCAATTTGCACTTAGATTTTCGTCATCCCACTACTCTTTGCTGATTCGTTGTTATTTAAATTCTGTGCAGGTGACATGGGATGCTAACATGGATTCAATCGCCTTTGTGGTTCGTCTATTTTTTTATCAATCTGGACTGGACTCAGGCTCCGAAAGACGCCGAGATAGGGATGGTGACGGTGATAAAGACTGTCATTCCCGGGAATCGTCATCTCGGAAGAAAACTTACTATCAGCCAAAATACCACCAGGATACTTCCTCTCACCCGGAGCAAAGGAAAGACAAGCGTGGCCATAAGAGGTCGCAATCTAATGCTCCTCGGGACCAACACTCCGATTCCTCTTCTACTTGATAGTCCCGAGATTCTCATAGGAGAGCCGAACTTTCAAAGTCGTCTCCTCCTGTTCCTGCAACAGACCCAATAGTTTCGGAGAGGCTGGCCGAGCTTAAAGATAAATTTCCAAAAATCTGCTTCGACGTCCTAAAATTCCTCCCGACGATTCATCATATCCCTGGTCATGTCAAGTAGAGCGCCATCGCCTATACCAACGACGTCTATGTTCAACATGATGCATTTGTTCATTTGACTGAAAAACTTTCTGAAGTCTCCATGGAGCGCCAAAATGAAATCGATCGCCTGAAGCTTGAGGCTATCTCCGACAAAGACATCATTAAGGCTCAGGATGAAGAAATCGCAACTTACAAGTCTGAACTTGAAGTCGTCCATCTGAGCGCCAAGGACACCGCTGAGGCCGTCTCTCATCTGGAATCAACCCACAAGAAAGAACTTGACGAGGCAATTCAACGTTGTGGGGCTTTGGCTCTAGAGAAGGACTCAGTTTAAAAGGAGAGGGATGCATTCAGCCTCCGAGTCAAGGAACTTGAGGAGCAGCTCCGTAGAGAGAAGAAAGAGAAAACGGCTGTCCAAGAAGAGTCACAATGATACTATGACGAGATCGTTGCCACTCGACTCTTAAAACAAAAACTTGAGGGTGAGCTTTCCAGAGTTGAGGCGTTAAAGAGTGAAGCCCGTGAAGAGGGCAAGAAGATAGCATCCATGGATATCGCTCGCGTCTCGAGGCGACTAGGGAAGAAGGCAGGGAAGAGGTCAAAAGCATGTTTGACCCGCTAATCGCTGAATTCAACGCCCGCGTTCTCATGCACCGAGACTTGAATTTTTTGGGCGAGGGCTATCTTGAATCTTTAGCTGAGGCATGAGAGGCCTTGATAAAAATCAGGAAGGCCGAACACGACACCGAAGAGATTGATGAGGGGGCCTTGATAAAAGAATTCCTCAAAGAAAATGAGCCTTCGGACTTGTCGGCAGCTAAAGCTATTTATTGCAAAGGTTTCCCCTCAAAGAAAGGGTAAGAAGTTATTACCGGTCCATCCGGGGTCGTGCCTCTAGCTCATGTGCCTATTCAATCGGCCGATCGGCCGATACTCGATCCATTTGAGCAGCATATTGGTTATATTCCGAAGGACCTTGGCCTTGGCGTCCATATTCTGTCTCCCATTCTGGAGGGTGAGACCCCCTTGGCGGCTGAGAGCTTGTCGGAACCTGGTAGATAACCCTTCATTTTACGATTCTAGAAGTCATTATTCTTTATGAAGGACTATTGTATTCTAATGCTCGTTTTTTCTGATTTTATGCAGGCCGTTCTGATCCCGATCCCACTCTGAGGAGTGATGTCGCCAAGGAGGTGGAGTAGGAAACGAGTGAGGCCCCTCATGCAGGTAAGGCTCCCGGTCTAGACGCCGAAGTGATCGGAGCGCTTGATGAAGATAAATCTGAGGCTTCATCTCCTATTGATGGGAGTTATGAATTTGAGATTACAGGCGTCTCCGAGCACACATCCGAGCTGAGCATGAAGGAGAGGCTTGAGAAAGAGAAGGAAGAGAAGACCAAGATCAAGGTTGAACCTCAAGCCGTAGACCCCGACGATCCTTTGAACAAGCCATTGAAGATCATTCTCCCTAGCAGGTCCAGACCTATGGATGTTCCTCATACTTCTTCGGCTGTCACTCCTCTATCAAAGAAGGGTACCAAGGGAAAACGCGAAGGAGAGTAGTCGTTTGAGAAGACAATGGAGGTGAAGAAGTCGAAGAAGCACAAGAAGTAATCATTACTCTCGTTCAACGAGAGTTAGTTTAGATTATGCAAGTATTTTTGTTTTCTTAGTTCGTGTAAATAAACTTTTGATTCCGAGCTTCAAAGGAGTTGTAATGGAAACTTATCTTTGATGAATCAAACTTAGTTTTTCTTTCTTTCAATGGCTCTTATCGTTCAATTTTCTTTGTGATCGTGATTCAAATCCAAGCTGTTTTGAATAACATAGACCTCTCGGTTCATCTACATATAGCTCGGAAATTCTTTGAGAGCTGTTTTTTTTCTTCCACGCTCCAAGCACTTAGAATATTTTCTAATACATGCGCCGAAGGCTTGATGACTTCAAGTCATTTATATCCAGTCCACCTTCAGGGGACCTGGTCATTTAAATCGTTTATACATGAGTCCGTATTTTGAGGACTTAGAGTACTCCAGTCCACACTCTGAGGACTTAGAGATTTTGAAGTGTTTATACTCGAGTCCGCGCTCCGAGGACTTAGGGTACTCCAGTCCGCGCTCCGGGGAATTGGAGATTTTAAGTCGTTTATACCCGAGTCCGCACTCCTGGGACTTGGAGATTTTAAGTCGTTTATACTCGAATCCACACTCCGGGGACTTGTAGATTTTAAGTCGTTTATACTCGAGTCCGCACTCTGGGGACTTAGAGTATCCCAGTCCGCACTCTGGGGACTTGGAGATTTTAGAATTGTTTATACCCGAGTCCGCATTTAGGGGACTTAGAGTACTCCAGTTCGCACTCTGGGGACTTGGAGATTTTAGAATCGTTTATACCCGAGTCCGCGCTCTGGGGACTTAGAGTACTCCAGTCCGCACTCCGGGGACTTGGAGATTTTGAATCGTTTATACTCGAGTCCACACTCCGAGGACTTAGAGTACTCCAGTCCATACTCCGGGGACTTGGAGATTTTGAGTCGTTTATACTCGAGTCCGCACTCTGGGGACTTTGTGTACTCCAGTCCGCACTCCGGGGACAATCGTTTATACTCGAGTCCACACTCCGGGGACTTAGAGTACCCCAGTCCACACTCCGGGGACTTGGAGATTTTGAGTCGTTTGCGCGTGTTCATACGTCGGCCAAAATAGTATGGTTTTGTTTGCCTGTCACAGGATCATCATATGCAGAGACATTCGTAATTTATGGAAAAGATGGGTTCAAGCCTTTATTAATGAAAGCTAGCCGAATTGTCTCACTACATGCTAAGAACAAGAAATAAAGGCATACTGAAAATAAATGCAACTAATACATGAAAGAAATAGACTAAGTATAATAATGCCGCAAGTGCTCGCTGTTCCATGTTGGGGGGAGTGTCGCACCATCGACGGTCGCTAGCTTGAAAGTTCCTTCTCCAAGCTTCCGTTCGATGATGTATGGACCTTCCCATGCAGGGTTCATATGAGATGGGATTGGAAAAAATCGTTTCAAAACGAGGTCTCCCACACTAAAAATTCTTGGTCGGACCTTTTCGTTATAATATTTTACGACTCTATGTCTGTATGCGGCCGCTCTCAAATTGTCCTCTTCGCGTTTTTCATCACTGAAGTCCAATGATTGCAATAAAAGATTATGGTTCGACTCGGGGTCGTAATAAGTTACCCGATGTGATGGAACTTTAAGTTCCACAGGTATGACAACTTCTGTGCCATATGCCAATGCTAATGGAGTATGGCCAGTCGCGGTCTTGTGGGTGGTCCGGTAGGCCCAAAGCGTTGTTGGAAGTTCATCCACCCACTTGCCTCTAGCCTTTTCCAGGCCTTTTTTCAATATGGACTTGATTATCTTGTTTACGGCTTCCACTTGTCCGCTGGCTTTTGGGTGAGCCACCGCTGCAAACATCTTTTCAATGCCATATTTCTGACAAAATTCTTTGAACTCCTTACTTTCGAATTGAGTCCCATTGTCTGTAATGATGGTCTATGGAAGGCCGAAACGACATATGATATTTCGTACGATGAAGTTAATAATCTTCTTGGTGGTTATTGTGGCCAGAGGCTCTGCTTCTGCCCATTTAGTGAAGTAGTCGACCGCAACTATTGCATATTTCGTTCCACCTTTGGCTATGGGTAAAGAACCAACTAGGTCAATTCCCCACATTGCAAATGGGCAGGGACTAACCATTTGTGTGAGTTTCGTTGGCGGAGCTCTCGGGATTTTTGCATATATCTGGCATTTATCACATCTTCTCACATAGTCTGCAGCATCCCGATTCACAGTTGGCCAGTAGTATCCATAACGGAGGATCTTCTTTGCTAATGTCTACCCTCCAGTATGGTCGCCGCACTCTCCTTCATTGACTTCCTCCAGGACTCGTTTTATCTCACCATGGGCAATGCATCGGAGTAGTGGGGTCGAGTATCCCCTTCGATACATTATTCCATTCTGTATTACATAACGAGAAGCCTTACGAAGGACTTGTCTTCTTTCGCTCCTTTCTTTGGGTAAGATCTCGAATAGCAAGTACTGCTTGATCAGGGTCATCCACGATTCTTCTCGATTTCTATTTCTAACATGAAATCTACCTCCATCATATCTATACTCGGAGCATGGAGGGTATCAACAGGAAATAATCCCATTTGCTGTGCGTCGCCTGTGCCTGCGAATTTTGCCAATTAATCGGCTGCTCTGTTTCGCTCACGCGGGACATGTGAAATATCATAATACTCGAGATTCGCTAGCAGCTCCTGAACTCGAACCAAATATGGGACAAGTCTCTTCCCCTTGCTTGGTAGTCTCCTTGCACTTGATACACCACCAGTTGCGAGACGTTGAAGATTTCAACCGATTTTACTCCCAGTTCTCTGTTAAGTTTCAAGCCGACGATCAACGCTTCATATTCGGCTTCGTTATTTGTTGCTGTGAATTCGAGCTTCAAAGCGTAGCAGACTGATCGGTTCTCAGGAGTTACAAGAACTATGCCAACCCCCGAACAACGGTCGTTAGATTCCCCATTGGTGCACATCTTCCATTGAACGGGAGGTATGACAATGTGGTCGTTTGATTCGTCTGTCATAGTAAATTCAGCAATGAAGTTAGCTAGTGCTTGTCCTTGTATGGCCCTCCACGGCAGGTAGGTAATGTCGAACTGACTTAGCTCAATATTCAAATTAAGCATTCTCCCAGAAGTTTCTGGTCGTTGGAGTATCTTCCGCAAAGGTTGATCAATGTAGACACTGATCGAGTGTGCCTGAAAATATAGGCAAAACTTGCGTGATGCAATCACCAAGCAATAGGCTAGTTTTTCTATCCTTTGATAATTACTTTCTGCCCCCGTCAAACGTTTACTAACATAGTACACTGGCTTTTGAACCCGGTCTTCCTCGCGAACCCAGGCTGTACTGATAGCCTGCTGGGATACAGCCAAGTATATGTACAACATTTCGTGGTCTATTGGTTTTGACAATACCAGAGGACTTTCTAAGTGGCTTACAAGAGCTCTGAATGCTTCCTCACAGTCGGATGTCCACTCGAAATTCCTCTTTCCTTTCTTTATGACATCAAAGAAAGGAATACACTTGTTCATGGCCCTGGATATGAATTGGCTTAGCACGGCCACCTTTCCGTTCAAGGTTTGCACCTGCTTTATGGTTCTGGGCACTTGGATATCATGGATGGTTTGAATCTTCTCCAGGTTAGCCTCGATTCCTCGTGCATTCACAATGAAACCCAAAAACTTTCCCGACGCTACGTCGAATGAACACTTCAAAGGATTGATCTTCCTTTCATATTGTCTTAGTATGTCAAACATCTCCGCTAAGTCTCGAATGTGGTCGTTTGTCTGCCGCGACTTCACCAGCATGTCATCCACATAAACTTCCATCGTTT
This sequence comes from Allium cepa, assembly GCA_030765085.1. Lineage (NCBI taxonomy): Eukaryota > Viridiplantae > Streptophyta > Magnoliopsida > Asparagales > Amaryllidaceae > Allium > Allium cepa. The sequence continues at coordinate 551,150,752 of CM060934.1, read as the reverse complement.
TACCAATCTGGTCTTTGAACATCCGATTCACCAAACGCTGATAAGTTGCTCCTGCATTTTTCAATCTAAAGGGCATCACTACATAGCAATACAACCCAACGTTTGTGACAAAATTGGTGTGTTCTTGGTCTGGAAGGTGCATCGGGATTTGGTTATATCCAGAGTACGCATCCATAAATGATAGTAACTCATGCCCGGTAGTGAATCAACCAGTTGGTCAATCCTAGGAAACGGGAAACTATCCTTCGGGCATGCTTTATTTAAATCAGAATAATCGACACAAGTTCTCCATTTTCCATTCGCTTTCATTACTAGCACCGGGTTAGAAACCCATTCAGGGTAGAGGGAGTCGCGGACGAACCCATTGGCTTTGAGTTTGTCCACCTCCTCTTTGAGAGCCATGGACCTCTCTGGGTCCATGTCTCTCCTTTTCTGTTTCACAGGAACATGTCGTGGGTCTATGTTCAACATATGACTCGCGATTGTAGGAGAAATCCCACACATGTCAGAATGTGTCCAAGCGAAGACATCAAGATTCGCTCGGAGGAAGTCGGTGAGGTTCTCGGCCACCACGGGGTCGATTTGTGATCCAATTTTAAGAATTCGTGACAGGTCATCCCGGATGACTGGGATATCAATTGTTAGTTCAGTCGGTGCTGCATTTGTTTCCCTGGGTCCCCCATCATCGTCTCTCGGATCTATGTCTCTATGGATCCGAGAATGTTGCCCGAGCCAGGGCTCGGGTGCTACTTGTCAATCATCAGCATTTCGGATGCGGATGGAGCGGTCCGCAATCTTTCCATTCTCTCTACGCTGGGCCTCTCTAAGCTCAGCGACATAGCAGGCACGTCCGGTCGCCTGATCGCCGTGTACCACTCCACAACTATCTGTGGGAAATTTTAACGTTAGACACCAAGGGGCCAATGCTGCCCTAAATTCTGCCAAAGCTGGACGTCCTAGAAATATGTTATATGGAGAGTCAACGTCCAACACTATGAATGGTAGGATCCGTACCCTCCTTCACTCGCCTTGCCCTAGTTCAACTGGTAACGCTACATATCCCACTACATCCGTTGCTGAAGCCGTGGATTTTGGCTTTAGACGGTTTCAAATCCTTAGTCTCCAGCTTCATTTGGTCGTACGCCTTCTTAAAGATGATGTTAAAAGAACTTCCACAATCAACTAGAATTGTCTTCACAACTGTCGGCCCGATTGTCGCAGATATGACCATCGGGTCGATGGTAGGGGCCTCCACCTTATCCACGTCTCTGCTGCTGAATACAATATCATCATCCACCGTGCGCATCTGCTTTGCAGGGGTCCCATCCTCCACATTCGAACATCACTCATACTCCGCATGTCTTAAAGAGTTAGCATATCGCTCCATCTCTTGCCAATTCTTATCCGCAGGATGAGGTCCGCCAGCAATCGTGTTGATAACCAATCTACCCACAGTTCGAGCAGGTTTTTCTGGTTGGCGTGGAGCTGGCCCACATTCGGGGTCCGATGCCTCTTCGTCTTATGTGCCTTTGACGAACCCTTGCAGCTTCTTTTGTCTAATCAGCTTTTCTATAGCGTCATAGAGGTGTCTGCACTCCTCCGTGTTGTGTCCATAAGACTCGTGAAAGCAGCAGTACTTCCCAGTCCGCTTCTGTTCCTCCGTTGATTCCTTTGGGCGTGGTTTCACATACTGAAAAGTTTTGCAAGTTGACAAATAGATGTTCTCAAGTGATGCGTTGAGCGGGGTGTATTCATTGCAGGTCGGGATCCTTGACTTCCATTTCTCTGTTTCTCTTTTCTTTCCGGGATTTCCGCCTCCGGATCCTTTAGACTGCCCAGGCTTGTTTTGGATGTTGACTTGAGCTTTTCTTGAATTATCGTCGGTTTGCTTCATGGCGACGGTACTTTTCACAGTCTCCTGAGCAAGCCCTAGTGCCTTGTCTCGTCTTGTCCATCGAGCTTCTTCCCTTCTTATGAACTGATGAGCTTTTGAATAAAAACGTTCCAGCATGGCTGGGGCTTTTCTGCCAAACAATCTCCAAATTAAGAGTCCGGATCCACTCCATGCATTATCGCCATCAAAATTGCATGGTTGTTTGGGTTGCTCACTTCGGTAGCGGCAACAGGAAATCTCTGCAAGTATGCTTTCAATGACTCTCCCGGAGCTTGGATTACGCTTGATAAGGACATCACATCCTTTGGACGGGTGGTGTGTATCCTGAACTGTTTTATGAATTTTATTGCCAATTCGTCAAAGTTGGATATAGACCGCGGGGAAGTCGAGTAAACCACATGGTGGCGATTCCGGACAGAGTGATTGGGAAGCACCTACACTTGGTTGCATCATTAGCCCTTGCAGAATCCATCATCCATCCGTACCTCATCACATGCTGCCTGGGACTAATCTTTCCTTCGTAGGTGGGGGTAGTCAGCATATTGAACTTCTTAGGGGTACTCAGCCTACAGGATACCATCCGTAAAGGGAGTATGGCTTCTGGACACTCCCCAATCTTCATTGGTCAAGCCTTGGTTATCTTTCATCAATTGCCTGACCATAGCTTTTAAGTCTGGAGTTTTTATGGAGGATGGAAGGTTGGGCTCCGTTCCATGGGACTGTGCGGGTTGATGTCCCGCCTGATTTGGGTCTTGGAGATTTGGGTGTTCGGTCTCTTCACGGGCTTGAGTCCCAATGTCTGCTTGTGCACCTTCATCCTTACGCCGTCTACGCCTCCAGCATTCTGGCGCTTCTGTTGAGCAAGCTGAGTCATGAGGTTATTGTTGGCTTGAATCTGCTCAGCAAGTTGCCTTCTATTTTCCTTGAGTTCTCTTATCAAGTCATTGAACTCCATTCGAGAAACGACTTTCGCTTGGTTTTGGGTGGAGGGCCCTGCAACTCTAGTTGCTTGCTGATTCCTAGGTCCAACTTGTTGTACGCTAGCAGTTTCGTAGACATCTGCGTTATGGGAGGCTGATCTGGTTCATGGCCTTCCCATTGTAGAGTTGTTGGTTATAACTCTGAATAAAATCAACAGATGCCTTGTGAATGATCTTGAATCTCCTCTGGGGGATTTATGCAATACAGTAGCTACAAAGCAGATCCTAACAGCCTGAGAATTCAATTCTCAGTGAAAGCACCAAAATGTTAGCACCAAAATTGGTCACTAACACCGTTAGAAAGATTTTGTAGAGAGATTAATGAAGAAAGTAAATTAAAATAGAGAACAATATGTAAATTTCAGTGCAGAGAACAAGAAAACCAAATTTATAGTGGTTCAGCGTAACTGCCTACGTCCACTTTGAAGTTGATTTCTATTGATTTCCTTGATAGTTGATTACAGACACAATCCGTTTCTAATTACTTGAATACAATTGCAAGACAAAAGATTAAGTCTTGAATGAGTGTTGAATGCCGCAGAGTTCCCCCAGTGTTCCCAATAACTCCCCCTCTTCACTGTGCCCCTGCCTCTCTATTTATAGACGAAGATGGGTTGGACTTCCCTGGTGGGCCTAGTGGCTGAATATCTCGGCCCAAATGGAGTAATCACTATGTGCCGACCCATAGATGCCGAACGTCGAATGCCGAACAGTGGCATGAATGCCGAACAATCTCCTTACGCCGAGCGCAGCGAGGCTGAACACTCTTAATGCCGCGGAAAGCATTTGCACCGAACGATACTGGAAGCCGAACCAGTGACTTGGCCGAACGATGTTTGTACACCAAGCAGAACTTAGGCCGGACGATACTTCGGCCGAACACAACCCAGGCCGAACTATGTCTCGGCCGAACGATTCTTAAGCTGAACAATAGTTAGGCCGAACAGTAGTTTGGCTGAACAATGTTTGGGCCGAACAGTAGTTGATGCCGGACAATTCTGCCATGCCGAACGTTCTCACACGCCGAACGTTATTCCATACCAAACGTCTCTCAATGCTGAATGCTTTTCCATGCCGAACGTTCTAGTTGAGCCGATCGGTGGGGATGCCGAGCACTAAGTTGCCTGGTCTAATCCCCAGGAAACAGATAGAATGAATCCACCATATGGCCACAAAGCGGATATCAAGCAGAAGGCACTTTCCATATCTTTACTTTGAAAATATATATCATATAGTACCTTTTCAAATCACTTTCAAATATCATACTTATATAAAGTCCATTATATAGGATTTAATTTTCCAATCGAACACTTTCCAAAATCAATAGTATATCAAATCATACTTATATAGACTTCGATTATATAAGATTTCTCTTTCCAAATTTAGTACATTTCAAATCAATAGTTTTCAAATCAACTTCCTACTTATACAAATCCATTTTATATAATTCGACAACTCTCGAATCAAGTACTTAATAATATAAGGTTCTCAATTTCAAATTATTTCAATATCGATTTAGTTTCAAAATCATATATGATTTCGCCAAATTTACTTCCAAATTAAATATCTCAATTTCAAAGATTCCAAAATAGTAGGTTTAGAAAAATAATCCAAATTTCCAAATCAACATAATTTATGTCAAATAAATCCATTTCTAAAGTCATCATATAAATACTAGGTTTTAAATTCCAATCTATTTTCAAAACCAAATATTTTCTCAAAATCGATTATACCCAAACTGGTTACTAAGTTTAAAACCATCCCTTTTAAAACCTTTAACTATTTATTTCTACCTGAAAAATCCAGTTTACCCATTGAAAATTATCATTCTATAGTTTAAGTAAAACATTTAAAACTAAATTTTATTCAAAACATTTCAAAACTAAATTCTCTATTAGTATAATTCAAAATAGTCTTATTTATTTTGCTCAACAAAACAGTTTCAAACTTATACAAATCATATTACTTCATACTTTAAACATGCAAACTAAACTCATATACTTTATTAAGTATTTTATAATATTCGAAATTTCTTAGCTTTAAAAATTAAACCTTGATTTGGAAGTGTTCAAACCTTTAAAATAGTCAGTGAAATTAAATTTCAAATCCAAGAGTTTGAAATCAACAACAAATCAGTAATTCAATTTTTATAAATAGAGTTATACAAGATCAAATCGGAAACTCGAGGATTGAACACCAGGCTCACTTCAAATCATTTCAAATATAGATACATACATCTTTTGAAAATCAAGTCATACTTTGAAATCCGAAATCAAAATTGGTTTCACAAAATCACTCGCAAAGCAAAGCTACTAGAGTGGCCTCTCCCTCACTCTGAAACTCGAAAATCAATGTCAATGAGGCGTGCACTCATCACCGAAATTATTTTCCAGCGACAAAAGTGAGTTCTTGACTTCTATTTTCTTGAAAACATCATTGAAATTTCTTCTAAATCATTGGAATTCATTTAAACTCTTTTGAAACATTTCTTATCCGAAAAATACTTTTAAATCGTATTACTATTATATATATTTGAAATCTCAAAACCAAATTTCAAAATACCAGAGCCAATTCCTCGAAATTCAAATTCAAAACCCTTCAGTTATAAATCCTTTCATATAATCGAATTCCTTATAAATTTTCAAAATTTCAAATCCTTTCAAAATTTCAGACTCTCGTTTTTAAAAGGTATATAATCCTTATCGAAAACATTTCACTTTTATATACAAAGTAGGGTCATCCTTATCAAAATAATAACTTTGATGTATACATAATTTTAAAAATACAATCAACCACAAATTTTCCAAGGGATGATTCAAGGATGGATTTCAAAACAAACAGAGGTTCAAATTTAGAGGAACCCTACTCAAATAGAATTCTGATTCAAAGTTAAGCTCGAACGAAGATGAGATAATTAAATTACCAAATTGAAGATGGACAAGCCCATATCAATTGTGGGCGACCTCAATAGGGCAACCGTGACTTCAGGAATATAATCAATGCGGAAATCTAAGGCAAATCGACATTCGATCGCAAGAGATAGAATCCAGGTAAAGCAAGAGGTAGATAGCATCGAAATCCGAGGATACATAAATCTCCGGTGGATCAATGCCAATTGTAAAGGAGTTTCCCCCTTTACACATCATTTAAAAATTTGCGGAATCACCGATCTTTATAGTGGTCATTCAAAGTGGAGTCATGGAATGCCTCAAAATAAAAAGGAAAAATAGGGAAGACAAGACTCGATTTCAGAACAAGTGGGAGCATTCCAAAGTTCAAGGAATCCTAATCGATAAGAATCCTAACCAAGGTAATTACTAACAAGGTGGATACAGAAGGGATGCAGTTTAGAAATCTTATTTTCAAAATAAGAAAATTAATTTATACCAATATAATCTTTGAAAATCCTTTAAAATCATTTGGAAATCATTTTGTACTTCGAAAATACATTCTCTCACAAAGAAATGATTCTGAGATTGATTTCACTCATTCTAGGTATTTCTACCCTATCTCTAATGAGTTTTTCCTCCGTAGGCTAAGGTTTGCCTAAAACCAAAGCTCTGATACCAAATTTTAACGACCCACTATTTTGGACCATTCAAATCAGCAATAATCCACACATGTCAGACTTGAATAATTCAAAATAACAAATTGTAATAAAATTTGAAGCAAATAAAATCATTCACAGAATCACAGACACAAAAATATCAGAATACTCATAGCGGAAATAAAATACCATAGTAGTTCATGAAGCTACTATATACATACTCTCAAAACATATAAAAAATCCTCATTGTAAAATAGATACAATAGAAGTCAGGATACATAAATAACAATACCGAGACAGATACCGAGTATGAACTAACTGGAAGAAGTAGACGAATAGATAGACATATAAGCTCCAACAAAACTCTTGATCCATAAGGTGAATCCAAAGCTGTGATTCTCAGGCAGACCTGCGCGTAAAGTAAAACACAAACACTCGAGTCAGGACATACATACTTATACAATGTAAACCAACTCAAATGAACTGTAATAGCAATGCATAATAACTAAAGGATGCTTAGGATCACCCATAATTTGAGGATCAGTCAAACCATCAATTAAGTAGTAATAAACACTATCCTAGAAATATCCATATTAAAGTAAACAATACAAATAACAGTGTTATTGTGACTAGGGTAGCATAGAGCTGCAATATCTGCTCACCTCTAGCCACACGCTTAAAATCAAACGTGTGCATCAAACAATCACAAGGAAATCACGTGACACACAAAGCAGTGCTCCCATGGTTATAAATTCAAAATGATTTATAATTTCAAATTAAAATCATTAATTTAAACCATTAAAAGTGAAGTCATTATTCCTTCAAATCAAATATTCAATTCCCAAAAATTTAGCCTTTTCTGAGTTCATTTGTTCAGTTAAACACTTCAAATAAACTTCAATTTAAACCATTTATAACTTATAAAATTCATATTTTCCACTATAAAAATGGTCATTCAAATACCTTTGAACTTATGATTTTTATAAAGTAAATTACACAAATAAATATCAATAATTTCACTTATTAAATTCAAGTGCTCAAATTTCCCATTCTTTACTTTTTAACAATTATTTATCACTTAAATTTCAAATTACCATTTCATACATTAAACTAAATTTCCCCTTTTATTTAATTTACTTAAACTTCCATTTTAAAACCAAATCCCAAAATTCGAAGCCAAGTTAAATTCCAAATTTCCATTTAACTATCCATTTATTTAGCATTTTAAACTAGTTACATAAATTCAAAATACACTATAAGTTGCTTAACTTTATTTTACAAATAACTTGATATTTTCTTTTACTTTATATTTATCCAATTCATACATCAATTATATTAATTACCAAGTTAAGCTTATAATTCCATTTTGACTTAAATTCTCATTATTAAGTGAAATCAAACTTTCACACCACAACTCAAACCATCTATTAACTTATACCATTTAACCTTTTAGAAAATCGCTGCTTAACCATTTAAAATCCCATATAAGTCAAATTTCATATATTTTTTTCCTTCTTTTACCATACATGAAATTTATAAGAAATCATATTTCGAAATCAACCACGGGTCTAGATAATATTTCACACCTAAATCAAGTAATACGGAAATTTATCACTTATATCCGAAATCGGTAAAATTTTCGGGTTTTGATTATTTCAAACCCACAATCCCAATACAAATACAAAAAAAACAAAAATCACCCAGGCCTATCATTTCATCCCCTAATGATTTTTCCTTATTCTAAAGTCTGTTCGGGTATGTATCATTTCAACCCATAGTGATTCTATTCTACAGGGAACTTACAGTGTGTGAAACAGAATAAAATAAAACGTATAACAATATAAAGCAGCATCATATGATATAACAGATAAATAAACAGGATTAAATCATATAATTTATAACATGGGCAGGTATAACATAATGTAATAATTTCTATACTTTCACTTGCTATCAATTTACAGTCATATAAGTATAAATGTTAGGTGTGATTACTCACCTTTTAAAGCTGGAGTTCGCAAAACAAACAACTCGAATGAATTCCAGAAGGCACGATAACATGACTATGGACTCAAGTGGGAAGAGAGCCAAGCTATTGATCTTGTAGCAACCAATAGAACAAGACAAATATAAATATAAATTCAATACAACATATATTGAAACAATCTTTGAAATAAGAAGCTGTGACTTATAATTTGAGAAAGGTATCATCTAAAATCGATATTAAATAACCGTCTTCATTCCTCCAACAAACACCCTCACCCAAATAACTATATAATAACCCTAGGTAAAATTGTTTCATTTACCCATTTTAAAACTATACAGTGTTTATCTGTCTTGTTTGAGTGTTTAGGAACCCCTATCGACAACACCGATCAGGCCTAGGTGTTCGCTCAATCTAACTCTAATACCAACTAAACCGAAAAATCCGCACGGTATAAATCAGTTTATAGCAGTACAAATATGTGCTCATATACATAATATACTCAATTCATCCTAGGGCACTACTGACCCTATCTATAATGAATTTACCCCACCAAGGCCTAGGTGTTCACTCAATCTAAGCTCTAATACCAACTGTAACGATCCGTCTTTTCGACCCTTTGAAGTCGACATTAATACATCCACGATCTTCACGTACCGAACAACCAAGTGTCTAAATGACATATGGTTAGGGGAAAGAAGAAGGAAGAAGATAAGAAGAAACTAAACAACATAGAATCTAACATCACAACGAATAATCTATAATATAACAATGATCTTTACAAAAGTAAACTTTTATATACACCCATTAGATAACTAGCCTATCATCTACCTGGGAAATTATAACACCTATGCTTATAATTTATGATAAATACAACAAAATCATGCGACAGAACTTCATGAAATACGTAGATACATCTTGGCCTCCAGCTCGTCTCCTGAACTCTAATGCATCCAAAGCTAATCTAGAAAATATGCTCATTGAGAGACGACCTTCCTTTCTCTCCACAGAAAGATGTATCATCTCTAAGAAAGAAAGGGATAGAAAGAGAAAGATAGAGAAAAATGAAAAGAAACAACATCAGAATCTCAATAGCGGAAAGAATAAATTATATTAATCACATAAAATAGTACATAGTATACAACAACTATCAGAGTTACACAAATTATACATCACATACTAAACAGTTATGAACACCTGTCTAGTTATTACAACTCTATACAACATAAACGAACGACTCAGAAAACACACAGCGGAACACTAAATATATCTACAAACGCTGAAGCCTCCTGCTCCATTGTTCCTCCACAATTCTTCAAAGCTAACCTGAATCCCTTGGCTACTCGTAAAAATTTGAGTACCCAAGAGTTTAAGAAAATAGAAGATAAACTCCAGGTTAGACATGGGTCTTGTGTGAGTAACAGGTTAAATTTACTTAACTTTGAAAACCTTTGAAAAGAAAAGGTATCACGCAAGACTCCCACAAATAAACATGGGTAAGTTTTTACCATACGCTAACCAAAATATTTGATAGGAAATCCAGTGATATTATATTAGGGTCTAGGGTTTTCAAATAAAATACAGAAATAGCTGGGATGCTTACATCTCATGTTCTAACATAGTTGGGCACAACTAAAATGTACGACACTTATTGGAGATTGGATTCCATATAATGGCAGGGGTACTGGGGTACCGCCCGTCACAATACGTGGCCTAGATCACCGTACCGAGGATCCACCCAAAATCCTATGCAACACAAGGCCGAATCCATCCCTTACTGGACAGTCCCGAACAAGACAACCCCAGCAGTTGTTGCAATCAACTGCCCCACACAGCCGAATATAAAGGGATTTCTAGACAGGGGTAAATCTCGTCCTGCTTGGGTGCTGCCCACTTAGCCTTGTTGCACCTCCCCTGTTTTAGCCATTCTCGGATGATGAGGCTACGATTACCTTTAGAGAACAAATCTCTTAGAATGCTCATCATCCACTTGACGATGTTCTGAAAGCATTCAATCCATACAAGTTCGTTCCGGGATCGAACGAAAGCGAAGGCGTTGTCTCATTAAGCTCATTTTGGAATCACCCTCAGAGTTAACGACGATAACCCTTGCACTCTGAATTTTCATCTTCACTTGAGATTCACGACCTATCGTTAATTTAGATTGATGTGGTTTTCGGATATCCAAATCTGAAAACTCGATCCCGGTCTCATCGAAATTCAAAACGCCATCTTTTAGGTCCAAGTTGTTTTAAAGTTAACATAATTAAATTCTGTTATCTATATACACACAGATAGATAATTCACAATATCACAGATAATTCGCATTATCATCACAAATGGATAATTTCACATTATCATCACAAATAGATAATTCACATTATCATCACAATTCAACCAAGCATCCATATCACAAAGCATCACTTATCTCATATCTGAGATCTCAAACCATTCAAGACAATCAATATCATCAAGGATTAATTAATCATACTATAATTAATTTAAAAATGAATTAAATTAACTACTTCCATCTCTAATTAATTTGAATAAATTAAATTAATTGCTTCATCACTATAAATCCTGCTTCTTAACCATTAATTAATTACAATCCAATTAATTAATCATTATCTAAGTATTCATCTTAATTAATCACCCTTAATTAATCATTCTCTAATTACTTTAAGTAATTAGCCTTTAATTAATTACACAAACTAATTAATCTTAAAAATATATAGTAATTAACCTTTGATTACTTCATTAATTAATTAACTATAACCAATTACATTAATCCTTAATTAATTACAATTAATTAATTACTGTATAATCACTTATCATTGATTGATTAATCTTAATTAATCAACCCTTAAATTAATTAATGATCCTTAATTACTTCCTTGATTAATTATTAATCATATTTAATAATTAATCTTTAATTAATTATTAATTAATCAACCTTGATTAATCACATTCAGTAATTAACTACCCTTAATTACTTCATTAAATAAATTAATTACTCTTTAATTAATTACATTTAATAATTAATCTTTAGTTAATTATATTTATTAATCACCCTTGATTAATCTCATTCAGTAATTAATTACCCTTAATTAATTACATCACTTAATTATCTTTAAATAACTTTATTAATCAAATTTTAAATTAATTACACTAAGTAATTAATTATTACTAAGATTATCCTTCATTTTAATTACACAAAGTAATTAACCCAAACTACTTCCATACTTCAATTAATTGCATCCAGTAATTACCCATCTTAATTACTTCACTAAGTAATTATTCTTCATTAATTACATTAAGTAATTATACTTAACAAATAATCTAGTGATTACCTTAAATTAATTAAACCTAATTAATTAACTTAAACTAATCATTTTACTTTAATTAATTACATTGAGTAATTTATTCCTTTAATTACTTTCATTAAGTAATTATACTTAAACAATTTCCATAAATGATTATCCTTAATTAAGTAATCTAATTAATTACTAAAATTAATCACATTAGTTAATTACTTAATAATCCTTAGTTAATGAACTTCATTAACTAATAACAATTCCTTAATCACTTTTCTTAAGTAATTAAACTTAGATTAATCATTACAAATTAATTAATCTTTAATAACCAATTAATTAATCTCTAATTATTTAATTAATTAAGTGCTTAATTGTAACTTAATTAATCTTTAATTACTTGATTAGTTAATTTCTGATCATTAATTAAAAATCTAATCTTACCTAATTAACGATTCTTAATTACAACTTTATTTATCCTTTAATTAATCACTTAAACCTTAATTAATTAATTAGTCCCTTAATTAATTAATTAATCCCTTAATTACTAAATTAATTAATCCAAATCATTAATAAATTAAATTAATTAATTATTCTTTAATTATCTTAATGTTCGGACGGCTAAATGTCTATTGAGTTAGAAAATAGCCGAACGAATTTTATTACAAAATTTACCGCAAGCGCACGGTGTACGAATGTAGCACATGGCGAATACAGGTCGATACGCAGGGAATTGATGATTTTAAAATTCTATTCAATCAAATTATACCAAAATCGAGAGTGAATATCCAGATATGTAAGAAATTAACAAAAACTAGCAAAAGAAAATGATAAAAATATGAGAGTTAAATGACAATTTAGAGACAATTCCACTCTCTAGATCATATAGTTCAGCAATATAAAGTTATGATCTCTCTTTTCTTTTCATTAGTGTAATTAGTTGATGTGCTTATCATAAGTATGATATATTTGTGCTATTAATTAGCCCAATATAAATCATCAAACTATAACACAACCACTAATACACATTTAACTCTCATGAAATATGACAACAAAGTTGAAATAAAAATCTATTTTAAGCATAGCCTATTAACTATTGTTTAGAAATATAGGCTATCAAATTTATATTTCAACATTCACTTTGCCATAATCATATTTAGATGAAGAGGTAATTTGTATTATGTTTGTTTAAGCATAGCCTATTTGTTATGAACAACATAGACTATCAAATTCAAAGCTAAACAACTTCATTAAACCACTTCAAGTGTTTCCGTTAAAGCACAAAAAGAGAGTATAAACATCAAAATGTTGCATCTACATACTAGAGAGCTTCATTACCCCTAAATTGTAGAGATTAAGCTCTCATATTTGTTATCAAATCAACAAATGTAGAAAGCAACACGAAAGCAAAAAGAAAGGAAAATGAAAGCTAATGGAAAAGACAACTAATCTAATTGCATAAAGGTAAATCTACATTATTACATAAGAAGAGAAGAAGCATGTAAATAAAAGAGAATTAACATTGCATAAAAGAAAAGAAAATTACATGACATAAAATGGCTAAGTAGCCATGGAAAAAGAGAAGAGAAGAGCTTTTTATTTTGATCCTAAACTAAAACTAAGAGAGACAAAGCTCGAGGAAGATTACATGAAACATATGGGTATTTATATATGTATGAAACCCTAATTCATATTTTTAGGGAATGCCCAAAATACCGTTGAGGTAGTGTGGAGGCCAAGTAATCATTAGTTTCTACTAATCATCATTTAAGTGTACATGAAGCCATTAATTACATAAGCATGTGCATTAGCCTCTAACTTGTACATTAAAGTAGGTGGGTAGGTGGGGTACTCCATGTTGTTCACATTGAATTATTTCCATCTTCTTTCCTTTGTAATTATTTTGTGCATGCATATGTCTTCATGAACCCACTCCTATTTGAGATCAAATTCCTACACAAATATGTATATATTTCCAATTAATTTTTCTCAAAGAAATATATGCACACAAATGACAGTTTTGCCCCTATATGAAGATGGATATGTGACAATTTGGAATTAATATGGATTTTGGTTAAAACAAGTTAAAATACCCAATATGATCATTTACTTAATTTAAATAGATTAAATATGTTGGTAAAAATATGCTATTTCAAGTAAAGATGAAACGCTATTTTCAAGATTTGAAGGTAGATCATCATTTTGAAAATTTTGAGGTTCAAAATTTGAATCGTTTAAACAATAGTTGTTGTTGAAATATCCATAAGAATTTGAAGTGAAATTATATGGATTATATTGATTTTCACAACTATTGTAAAATTCACGTAAGTGAGGAAACTTGGACATTTTCAAGATTTGTTTTTTGGTTTTTTTTATAAAGGAAAAGTATTTACAAATAAAATTTATTTTTCAAAAGGGAAATTGATTTTTGTTTTGTTTTTTTTTTGGTTTTTCAATTTTTTATTTGTTTTTGAAAAGGTTTTTTTTTGGATTTTGGTTTTTCTAAAATTTTTTTGGATTTTTTAAATTTCAAAGAAAAAGGATTTAAAAATTTCGAAGGAAAAGGAATATTTACAAATTTTCTTTTTTTGGATTTTGAAGTTTGTTTTCTTGTTGTTTTTTTAAATATGCATGAAATAATGCAACTAAATGAATGCAAGGGTTAATTACAAATGATTTATCTTAAGTTAACTCAAAATTGTATAATCACAAATTGTCTTAAATTGACAATATAGTTCTCGGCCAGGTAACGGGCAGGATTTATCGGTGCACCACGAATCACCGTAGCAATGCTGCCAAAGGTTTAAGTATCTTCAGAGAAACAACCACTATAATATTTATGAATCACCGTAATATTTATAAATGATTATTGCTCTACTGTAGCCTAGATGCCAAGAAATTAAATTGTTCAAAGAAGACAAATTGTCAATATACAATTAAGAGCCATCGTTATTACTAATCAAAATTCTAAGATGAAATGCAAAGTAGAAATTAAACGTGTGTTAACAATGCAACTAAGAATGGATTTTTTTTTGAATTTTTTTGAATTTTTTTTTTGAAATAGAAGCGTAAATGCAAACAAACAACAATGCAATTCAAAAAAACTAGAGATTAAAGCAGCAATTATTTTTTGGCAAGCGGAGCAGTTTTATAGCAGTAACTTCTTGTTTATCTGCTTTGACAACCCGAAAAGAAAAACAAGATATATACATAGTTTTTTTAAAAAAATATATAAAGATGAAACTTAAAAACAATTTAAACACAACAAATTTACAACTAACTTTTTTTAAAGAATGAATAAAAAGAAAGATGGATAAAAACCTAAAATAAAATAAAATAAACTAAAAAGAGAACACAACCCGGCCCACTTAGATCCCGCTACCCAAAATAAAATAAATCATCCACTCCTTTAATATCCCACAACACGGCATGAAAATTTCCCAAAACCAAATTGAATTTCACAAATAGATCGAATTTCACAATTTTCATAAAATAAAACAAATCGAATTTCAGCAGAGCTTGTGAAATGGTATGTTAATAGACTGGTGAAGGAACGTGCTTGATTTTGAAGCGATGTCAAATTCGATTGGATCTGATGAAGTCGTCGCGGTAAAGGTGGCGATTTTGTCGATTGAGGGGCTTTTATGCGGCGGCTAGGTTCAATTTGGATGGCAAGTGGTTGCAGTTCGCTTTGGATTGTAGGCAATTTAGGTGTTGCTGGAATTGGATTTCACGAAGAATGGCGATTGCGGAGGAGTTCGATTTTGGGTTGTGGTTTGGTATTGGGTTTCCTGGTGGAGTCAGTGGATTTGACTGCGATTGGCAGAGTGGAAGTTGCAGGATCGATTGCTTGCGTATTGGGTAGAAAATAAAAAGGTGGAATGACTGTTGATGGTTGATGGTATGTTGTGATTGGTTTGGATGGAAGGTATGTTTGTGATGCTATCAGTAGGGTTTGGGGTGTTGTCAGTGTGGCATGCAGTGGTCGCCTCGGCTCTGCTATTGGATAATGTGTGATGTATAGAAGTCAGTGGATTGTTTTGAGAGGGGTTTTGAGATGGTGATGTTGTTGTACGTGATTCAGGTTGCAGTTTGGTCATTTTGTGGTGAGGATGGCAATATGAAGTGTTGTGCAAATGGTGGGGCTGTTGAATGCACACTTGCAGGCAGTGACAGTGGATTGTGAAGTTGTTTAGTGGTAAATTGAAGTGCCAGTAAACTATGGCAACAGGTTTGGATTTGATTGGGTGTGGCTGTGGCTACAGATTAGGACGTGGTGGCTGTCGATTTCAGGAGGATGTTCAGGCGATTGGTTTGCGGTGGGAAGAGGATGTGGTCAGGGTGATTTTGGGATCAAGTGGTGGGTTTGAAGTCAGTGAAGTAGCTGCTGGAATGGTGGATTGACTGATGAAGGGCAGTGGCTTGTTGAGTTGATGGTGATATGGAACTGCGGTGGTGATCTGGGATGGTTTGTATGGGTATGTATGCAGTGCAGTCAGTCGTGACAGTGGAGGGGTTCAGTTGAAAGCAATGGTGAAATAGTTGGAGGAGGGGTGAGTAGTGGCTGTGTTTCTGGTTGATGAAGGTGAAATGAAGTTATGTGAAAAGAGAACCGTGAAATGTAAACAGAGATGAGGAATTAATGAAATGTGACCGTGTAAATGCAATGTAAATGTTGTTAAATGTAATGCATAAATTTGAAAACTATCACGAATGCATGTTTTTTTTTCTTTTTAGTATGAAAACTGAATACAAATGTATCAAAAATTTGTATTGGCTGAAGTGAATGCACACTTGTAAACTAAGGGCAGTGAATAGTTTTCAATTGCACAGTTGAAATAAACAACAAATGAACCTTTTTTTAATATTTCAATGCAATGCAAACAAAAGAAAACAAGCACACAAAAATCAAATGAAAATAATTCGAAGAATAGAAAAATAAAATCAAAACAACTCCCCGGCAACAGCGCCAAAAACTTGTTAATCGACGGAATTTCTATCGGATTAGAAAACCGTCGAAAAATTTAGAAATAAAGATAACCGAAACGAATTTTATAATAAAATTTACCGCAAGCGCACGGTGTATGAATGTAGCACGTGGCGAATACGGGTCGATCAGCAGAGAATTGATGATTTTAAAATTCTATTCAATCAAATTATACCGAAGTTGAGAGTGAATAGCCAGAAATGTAAGAAACTAACAAAAACTAGCAAAAGAAAATGATAAAAATATGAGAGTTAAATGACAATTTAGAGACAATTCCACTCTCTAGATCATATAGTTCAACAAAATAAAGTTATGACCTCTCTTTTCTTTTCATTAGTGTAATTAGTTGATGTGCTTATCATAAGTATGATATATTTGTGCTATTAATTTGCCAATATAAACCGTCAAACTATAACACAACCACTAATACATATTTAACTCTCATGAAATGTGACAACAAAGTTGAAATAAAAATCTATTTTAAGCATAGCCTATTAACTATTGTTTAGAAATATAGGCTATCAAATTTCATTTTCAACATTCACTTCTTTGCCATAATCATATTTAGATGAAGAGGAAATTTGTGTTATGTTTGTTTAAGCATAGCCTATTTGTTATGAACAACATAGACTATCAAATTCAAAGCTAAACAATATCATTAAACCACTTCAAGTGTTTCCATTAAAGCACAAAAAGAGAGTATAAACATCAAAATGTTGCATCTACATACTAGAGAGCTTCATTACCCCTAAATTGTAGGGATTAAGCTCTCATATTTGTTATCAAATCAATAAATGTAGAAAGCAACATGAAAGCAAAAAGAAAGGAAAATGAAAGCTAATGGAAAAGACAACTAATCTAATTGCATAAAGGTAAATCTACACTATTACATAAGAAGAGAAGAAGCATGTAAATAAAAGAGAATTAACATTGCATAAAAGAAAAGAAAATTACATGAAATAAAATGGCTAAGTAGCCATGGAAAAAGAGAAGAGAAGAGCTTTTTTATTTTGAGCCTAAACTAAAACTAAGAGAGACTAAGCTCGAGGAAGATTACATTAAACATATGGGTATTTATTCATGTATGAAACCCTAATTCATATTTTTGGGGAATGCCCAAAATACCCTTGAGGTAGCATGGAGGCCAAGTAATCATTAGCTTCTACTAATCATCATTTAAGTGTACATGAAGCCATTAATTCCATAAGCATGTGTATTAGCCTCTAATTTGTACATTAAGGTAGGTGGGTAAGTAGGGTCCTTCATGTTCTTCACTTTGAATTATTTCCATCTTCTTTCCTTTGTAATTATTTTGTGCATGCATATGTCTTCATGAACCCACTCCTATTTAAGATCAAATTCCTACACAAATATGTATATATTTCCAATTAATTTTTCTCAAAGAAATATATGCACACAAATGACCGTTTTGCCCCTATATGAAGATGGATATGTGACAATTTGGAATTAATATGGATTTTGGTTAAAACAAGTTAAAATACCCAATATGATCATTTATTTAATTTAAATAGATTAAATATGTTGGTAAAAATATGCACATTTATGTGCACATCACTTAATAATTTAATTAATCACAAATCATTAAATCTTAATTTACTTAAAGATAAAACATTCCTCTTATTAATGACTTAATTGTCATTAACAAAACATTTAAAAACAATTTACTTTCAAATTTACTTTTAAATTCCATTTCAAATTATGATTTAAAATAAATACAAATTAAATTTTAACAAAATTTAAAAACAATTTAAAAACCCTTCAAATCACATATTAAAGAAATACTTATCCTATAAAAGAAATTTAAATGAATTTCAAACCAAATTCATTTTAAATTCAAATCATTAAAATATACTTAAACATTTAAAGTTGTTAAAACATTTAAATTTTCTTAAACTTTATTTATTTTAAAGCTAGGATATAAATTAGAATTAAATCCAGATTAAAACTTTGATTTAAAACTTGTTTAAATCTTTGCTTTCAAATTTAAAATTCAATTTAAAATTTAAAAACACTGTCAGGTTGTAAAACCTGAAATCAAACAATGACCCGAGTCCAACCTCAAAAACTTCGAGTCGAACCTTACAAAACTTTGACCAAAGCACTCGATCTACTCAAGAAAAACTCGAGACTACTTCCCTGCTCAAACCAACATCACCAAAAAACAAAGGAAGTGCACCATGCACATGCACGGCGGCGCTGATCAACTCCAGCTATCTCAGATGATCTTCACACATCGGAAATCATCCTTGCACCCTATCACGATCATCAGATCATCATCCCAAACTCGAAATTGAATTCGAATGTTCAAATTCAAACCTGGAACCAAAATAACAAAGCCTGGAACCACCTCATCAAAACCTGAAACCACCTCATTCTCGAATTTCCAACCCCTGCAGTGCCTAAACTTCTGGTCACACATTCTCTAATGTCCAAGCTTCCATTTCCCAGAATCTGGTGGAGCTCGGTCCGCTAGAGACGCTACGTCGATAAAAAATATCCAACCTATCCAAACTAGGGCTACAGACTAGTACGATCTCTTGCCGTCGTCACGACAACTAAAACACCTATCTGATATTTTTTCCAAGGTTCTCGATCACTCTTCTTCCTCCAGAAAGAACCCTGACCATCCTGACCATCGAGATCATCAAAAACCCTCCAAAACCCAATTTTTAGTCAAACCAGAACCGCACCCTCAATCTAACACTAAAAATTGTGATCCTACTTCTAAAAATCATCATTTTGTATAGGGGTTCAGATCATATGCCTGAATCCATGAAGTAAGAAGTTTGAATTTTCACTTATATTTAAACTTGCTCAGTTATTTTGATTTCCAAAGACATTTCAATATTACTTTAACTTAAGTGTAATTTTAATCTAAAATTTGTAATGAAACAACCAAGTTTTATTTGAAACTTACGTTTAAACAAAGACTAAATCAAGAGACTTTGAATTTAAATTAAAACAAGAACATGGAAACTATAAACAGAGAGAACTTAGGTGAAAACAAACATCCATACCATACATTCATATGTACACAGTAGATTGCATTTATATATACACACACTACATACTTATTCAGAGATGAACATGCAACAGATTCATATACTTAAACTTTTTAAAAGTGATGTTACTCACCAAATTTGAGAATGAAGAATAAAGCCTCCAATTTATGAAAAAGGTCTTGAAAGTTGTAAAACCTGTTTTGCTGAAATGCCTTTGCTTTAAAACTTGAGTTGCTTGAATAAAATGCTTTGATTTGAAACTGCATGCTTGCTTTGTTCTTGCTTTAATTTTGAAAAGATGCCGGCGTTTGAAAATTTCAGGTTTACAGAAATGCACAGGCTTGATTCCTGATTGAAGATGATGTTTACAGGTTATTGATTTGAAACTTGAAAATGATTTGCATGTTTTTAAATTGATTTCTGCTATTGAGGAAGTGTTTGTAGATTTGTTTTTGAACTTTGAAAATGTACAGGTTTTTAATTTCAGATTTGTTTTTGTGTTCAGAAAGATAGAAAAAAGAAATGAAGGAAGGAATAATGATTATATATAGGCTGAAATGATTTACAAATAAAAGAAAAAGAAAAACTAAATTTAAAAAAAGCCTGCTTGTTTAGATATGCAACATTTGTCATTTGAGTTGATTATAAATTTGCACTTGTAAAATGAAGCCTTAGGATAATAACACATGTCTTTTAAGTAATTAGTATTTAATTTTAAAGGTTAATATAAATTTTATACTTTAATTAATTAGTTTATAAGTACATATATATATATATATATATATATAATTTTAAAGAAATAAAACCAATTATATTCATAAATAAAAAAATTTATTCATATATTTTAAAATCCAAAACAATTTAAAATATCTATCTTTTTAAATTTCAAAACTATAAATTCAAATTCAAATCAAATTCAAAAGTCCAATTTAAAAATCAAGTTATACATATATAACTACATAAATTTAATTTGAAATAACAATTTTATTTACATTAAAATCTATTTGTAGAAACAATACATTATTACTATTGTTTGAATATAACACATTTATCAATTTGAAATATTTTATAAAAGAAATTATCTCTTTATTATAAATTACTTATTTTATTATATGTATTAATGTATCATTTGTAAAATTGTATTTTAAACTTGTATATATTTCAAATCATATTTATCAAGCTATATTTAAAAAGAAAATAGAACAAACCTTTTTGTTAATTAATTTAAATTTAAACTTAAGTTTTAACTTAAACTTAAGCTAAAATAAATTTAAACAACTAAACATTTACCTTAAGTATTTAAAACCATTTTATTAAATAGCTTTGACAAGCTTAATATTAAATAAATCATAATTTCTAAATTACTAAAATGTATATTAGAATTTTAAAACATAATTTTATTAGTTAAATTTAAAACAAAGCGTTTCTATTTACAATATATGCAAATATATAAAAACAATTTATTAGCTTTAAAATTTATCAATTTAAATATTTATTTGCTTTAAAAAGAATAAAGTTGCCAATTTAAATTACAATTATAAAAGACAATTATCAAATCAATTTAATTTTAAATACATATTATTAAATTTATATTGCCCAAAATTCCGGGTCATCATACTCAGTCAGTCTAACCCGAGCATTATAAGAAAACAACACCCGGGTCAGTCCAGTAATACCAACTCAAATCAAGAAATTTTACTATAACTTTTAAAATCCTTTGAAATGAAAGGTATCTCTTAAGACCTCGCCACACGTAAATACTGATGGGTTTTTACCTTACGATAACCAAAACATTTTCTATATAAAAACCTTTGATATTATTAGAATGTCTAGGGTTTAAACTTGTATAATAACCAAGTAGGTGTAATGTGTGTACATAATAGCAATAATAGGTATACAATCAAAAATTGAAGGCGCTTATTGGAGAATGGATTTCCAAGAAATGGAAAGGTAAGGGACTACCTTTTGAAATCCTTACCTCTCTAGGTAAAATGTATAATGAGATTGAAAACCTTTCGACCTCTGCCAACACAAGACCGACCTACCTCTTAATGGATAGTACCGCATATCATCACCCCTTGGCTGTAATCATTAACAAAAAAATAGGCCCCGAAGCATACATAGAGATATCGACACTAGATCTTGGAATGATCATACCCTAATGGGAGCGACCCACATAACCCTGCTACATCTATCTAATTTTTTCCATTCCTGAGGTGTGAGGTTTTAAGAGACCACAATTACCTTTTCCCTCATAGCAGACCATCTTGGAATGCTAACAGTTCCCTTCAAGCAGAAATGCAATCCCAAGATTCATCCATATGAGTTGTTCCAGGATTGAACAAACATTCCACATTTACCATCTTCCATTTTGAAATCACCCTCAGGAAGAATAGTATAGCTCCATAACATATTTCATAACGATTCATCATGAACATTTTTAGTTTGGAGTGTCTGGAATAAATCATACTTATCTGTAACCGGTGTCTCCCAACTAAGCGATCATTTTTAGCTATCTCAATTCTCGATATTTTGGAATCATGCAACAAGTAATCGAGTCCTCACTGGGGAACTTGAATATGCACAACATTCTTCCTAAGTTAAAGAAGGTCTAGATTTGATAGTCTGTTATTTAACTATCAAATAATAAAACAAGAAATAATTCACAAATTTAATTACCTGTTGCAAGCACAAAGCGTAAAAATAAGTTTTCTTTTATTTAAATCTCTTTTCAAATATTTATCAAAATATTCATATACTTATCACACTGTAATAAGTATATTAACAAAATTGTGAAAGATTTCTCATTTCAAAACCATATTAGAAGGATCAAACAAATGTTATTTAAATTAGGGATAAGGATAACCCCAAACACTATTCTGTCAGTGTTAAGCATGGAACAATTGTCCACACCACCATAATTAAGAAGGTCAATTAAGGAAAATTCATCTCTAATTCCTTTATTAATCTTCAATAAATCCTTCTTGATAAATCATTTCCACTTATGAAAGTTCTTTTTCTTAGATTCTAAATCATTTATAAACTCTTTTATAATCTCTAAAATCATTTATAAAATTCTTTATGAATATCCAAAATCATTTATAAAATTCTTTATAAATCTCCAAAAACATTCAAACACTTCACCTTGAATTGATATAGAATTAAAATCAATTGGAAATTACAATGTTACAAATTTGAAAGGAGGATTAATGTCCACAATGGTACTAAATCAAGTTTCTATTTTTTTAATTTTATCCTCCAAGTCACTCAACAGTTATTTACATAAGTCAACATATATTTAAATACAATCCATAAACAATCAAAGAATAACATAATAATATAAATCAACTGGCAAATACATTTCCATATAACATAATAGCAAGATGGTGATTAGTTCTGCTAAATAGATGTCCAAATAATCTATTAAGTTTAGCTATAGCAGAATAAGGATGTATTCTGCTAAAAGGTGTCCAAACAATCAATTCAATTAAAGCTATAGCAAAACGGTGTTTTGTTCTACTAACAGATGTCCCAGTTTATTATAACTTATTCATAGTCATTGTCTATTTAATGACATAAACAATAGGCCTCTTGGTTTAAAATTAGTATACTTGTAAAAAGAACTGACTTGAAAATAATTGATAAAGTTAAAATAATATTAAATTCTTTATTTATTACTAATTAAATCATTATTTAATTCCTAATTAATCATTTTTGATCATTAATTTAATCTTAATTAACTCTAGTTTAAAATTTAATTAAACTTAATTAATCCCTAATTAAAATCTTAATTAAATCCAATTAGATTAATTAATTTAATCCTGCCTAATTACTAATTAATCCTAACTAAATAATTAATTAAATAAATAATGTAACATACTTACTAATTTCTTAATTAACTTTTAACTTAATTAATCGTTAAGCAAAACTTTATTAATTAATTAATTTAATCATAATTAAACATTAATTACTTACTTAATTATAATTAATTAATAATATTCTTAATTTAATCCAAATGTAACGACCCAAAACTTTCGACCTCGAAAAATTTGACATTAATATGTTCACTGTGGAAATATCAAACAATGGAATGCCGAAAATTTCAGATTGTTAGGGTAAAGAAGAAAAGAGGAAGAAGAAGAAGAAGCAGAAAACAAAGCATAGAATCTCACATTCGCAGCGGATCAAAATATAATATCAAATAATAGTATTTATAGAAAGAAAAGCTGTATCCGTCACTTTATACAATACATTAGAGTATAACCATTCACACATAACGGGACGGTTGTAACAACTTGTCCTTTACTACTATCAATACAAACTCTATTATACAGCGGAATATACTCTATATGTTCCTGCCATCCAGCTCGCCACCTGAGCTCCAGAATGTCCTAATCTGAAAATCTGTAATGCTTTCTTATTTAGATAGTTAATTTATTAATTAATTATCAAACTCATATTTAATTAGCAAAATGATGAATTTTTATACTTAATTAGTATTTTGAAAAAAAATTCAAAAACCATTTCAAAAGGAACCACTTTAAGTAGTTAATTTATTAATTAATTACCAAACTCATATTTAATTACCAAAATAATGAACTTTTATACTTAGCTAGTATTTCGAAAAAAAGTTTCAAAAACCATTTCAAATGGAATCACTTTAAGATCTAAAATGCTAACTTTTTTCGAACTGCATTCATAGTGCTATACTTAGCTTTAAGTTCGATCTTTCTCTAAACTCAACTTCTAACTTTACTTCTAACTTTACTTCTTTTAAAAACATATGGAAAGTTTTATTTTAAACTACAAGTTTAAATCTTCGAAACTTTTTAGTAGCTTGAAAATTAGTAAATGAGTTGATTTCTTTTAGCGATCTCGAGTCACAATAACATGCAGTTGCTAACTTTCATAACACATAACCAAATAACTAAGTTTACGAGTCCAAATTTTTATATACAATCACATATATAAGCGAAATGACGACTTTAACACCAAACCATACTTCTAAGCTACATTTAACAAGTCAAATTCAATCTAAAACTAACATTACATGTATATATACACAAAACAAAATGGATTTACATCCGAACTTACAATACATTACATAAATAACCATGGAAGTTAAAGGTATTTTTTTCTTCTTCAAAATATAAAATAATTTTCTCACAAAATCAATCAAAATCTTTTCTAGCTTCGAAACACGGCTAGAACTTTGAAAATCTTTTGGCAAAAAGGGATCTTTTCAACCTTCAAGCTAATGAGCTCGGCCTAGGGACTGTTAGGCTCAGCCATAATGAAAGTGGGCTCGACTATCACGGAGAAGTTGGTATGGACTTTTTTTTGGCTAAGAGGAGGTAAAGGAGGAAGAAAAGAAGTGTTTTAAAGCAAATTTTAAAAAAATTAAAACAAAAAGGAAACGGTTCCAAGTTTTAGAATTTTACAGGAAGCTATTAAAGATATCTTTCAAGCTTTTAAAAGGAAAATAAAATTTTGAAAAGTTTTTGGAAAGTGAGAATGAAAGGAGAGAGAAAAGGAGATTTGTTTTTATAGAAAATAATGGAGTGAAATTATCTTTCTACCTCCAAGTAGACTTGCCATCCATTAGAATGATGCCACATCATCATCCTTATCCCTCCATCATGCTTTACATGTCCAAGGCTATGGTAAACCCTTTTAACCAACATGGATTACCTAACTATGTACTATGGATAAGAAATGAAATGACATTTCATATTTTACTTTATTAATTTGATTTTTAACATGAAAATGGTTACATCATCTTACATAAGTACACTCATGATATTTCCCCTTATTTAAGTTCCTAATATGTACTTAAGTTGTTTAAAATGTGTAAATGTGTTAACTAAGGTGTTTACAACATTTAAACCAACCTTTTAGTGGTGAAAAATTGAAAATTTTCAAAAAGCTTTATGGTCATATTTTCTAATTTCCTCTTAACCATTTATTTTTGTTAACAAAATTTAAAAATATTTTCACCATCACCAGTCATAAATTAAAAGGGGTATCTAGTGTTTTAAAATTCATATATTGATTATTTAATAATATACTAAATACCTATATTTACAGTGATTAAATTTAGGGTCATTACATGTATCACTTTTTGTTTTGGTACATATATGTTTAAATAGAAAATTTCATATAATGATTTAGAATAAACTGTTTGCATATAAAAACCAAAGTGTCTTGAGGTCAATGGAGCTACATTGAGTTTGTGGGTTCTTGGGTATGATCCAAGATAGGATATGAAGTATCCTGCAACAAGCATCTAAGTTGAACAAGTATTTTAATACAAATACCAAATAGTGATTTTTAGTCAAAATGCAAAAGAAGCGTGTGTCCATAAGAATGAGCATTAAAAAGTATATAGATATTTCTAAACTAAAAGTAAACAACATACTGCTGTTTATTAGCGATGTACCTATGTTAAAATTAGTACAAGTTTGGTTACTTAATAATTGACATTAGATTTGTAGATTATATCTTTTATACTAAGTATAAAAAATGTTGGGAATGTCCCAGACGATACACAAAACACCTTATTAAAATGCTTAATGTGGAACATGTAATACGGATTCCTTACGCATTAGCAATGGATATTATCATACATGTTGTACTGTATGCATTATCATAATTTTCTTATGTATTTGAAGCATGGAGAAAATATCAAATCCAAATTAAGATCACTAAATGGTAGTATAGAGCGTTCTCGAATATTTACAAAATATTAGATAATTATGTACAGAAAAAACGAACTCCTTATGAAGGAGTATTCAGACTCAAACTTCATGTCAATATCAAATTCACGTTCAAACCTTAAGGAGTTTTATGTTGGAAATGTTCCAAACAAAAGCTCGTGGTTGATTCAACATAAAGGCTGAGTACATCATCTTGAATAGCACCATAATAAAAGCAATGTATTAATATAAAATGCCCAAATATATAACTGAGCCGAGGGTGAATCCAAATGTTGGAAATCCTATGACATTGTTATATGATCAATGTTACGATACAGTAAGTAAATGAACCAGAATCTTGTTAGAAGTAAAGAGAACTACTCCAAGTAGTTCTACATGATAAAGACAGTTTATTAGTATTAGAAAGTGTTGATTAGAAGTAGATAATTAAAATAAAATATCATATTCGTTCACTAAGAGACTGACCTTATTAGTTTTTGAGAAAACTATTCAATGAAGTTAGAATATGATTTCATAATTGAACCAAGTGCAAGTGAGAAATTGTTAAAGTTAAGGTATGCACTAGGGACAATTATGTAATAGATTACATATATCTAACTCGATGACTAATCTTGTTCAAAATCAAAGATGTTTATCTTTCTGTTATATACTTGTTATATAGTGACATAAATAATTAAACAATTCATTTAAAGTATATAGACAAAAAATGCTTAAATAAAATGTTATGTTAAAGTAATTACAAACTGTTGTAATCATGAGAATTTTATTACATTAAAAATAACATATTGTTTTAAATGTTCCTAATTAAGATGTTTCGAGAAAGGATATCAATTCATCTATTGCGACTAGAGTACATAATGCTCTCCAACCGTTGAGTAGTGTATTTTTCATAGCTGTTGGGGGTACTAAGGGGTTACGTACAAATAGTTATTGGGTAACTATGTAATGACTCATTTGAGAGTTCTCTATTGGTTAATATATCTAAAGTCAAATAGACAATCTCGAAGTGTCGATGTTACACAATTCCCTCAACTTATGAATATCGTAGGAATTAAATGTCAGCACTCTCCTTTGATTATAATTGAATCATGACATGGCGTCCATAGTCGGGTCTGAGTAGAAGCATTGGAATTGAAACATTATATAATAGAGAATTTGTCTCCTCATTTATATGGGATTAGTTCCACGGTCAACTGTAGTCAACTCAAAATTAAAGTCTCTGGGAAGAACAATATAATTAATAATAATAATCGTTATTGAACCAAGGATTTTGGCTTTGGATTTAAAAAGTTGAATGTAGACAATGTTGTTATTTTGACCAAAATCAAGTTCCATAAGTCCTAAATAATCATTACTATCAGGTAATGCTTATAATAGTAAAATTAAATTTTACTGAAAAATGTGTAAGCGGTAAATTCAGCCAAAATGCCACTCTGCTAGCTAAGGTGACAAGTGAATGTTAATATTTGAATAGTTTGATATTAATCGATGACTGAATTTACACCTACGAATTGCATAACCGCATTGATAAATTCTCCAAAATATTTACTTGGGTGTGTATTTAAAAGTTGTATATGTCTAAATCGATATAACATATCGATTGGAGTTTAGATTTGATTCAAATGTAACTATTTGCTAAATGTTATTGAATAAATTGAAGGGCCATAAAGATTCAATATAAAGAAAATGATGCTTGAAATCCAATGGTTGGATCTTGAAATTGAAGGGAGGAGGTTAAGGAAGGGTAACACTATAAATACATTACCTTTCATTCACTTGCCTCTCTTAATCATCCTTTTTCATAAACCTGGCCACCATCTTCTTTCTTCCACTTTTATTGCCAAAATTTTAGAGAAATAAAAGAAAAAGGTTATTTTAGTTCCAATTAAATTAATCAAATAAAAGGTGGCACTCCAAGTCGTTGCAAAGCTAGGAGCTAGGAACTAAGAGATCAGATATATGTTTGAATCAATCAATGAAGGTGCGTTGAAAAGGAAACATCAACAAGATATATACCATTTAATTTTATCAATATACATTGTGATGTTGTTTATAGAGCGATTTATATATTTTGACGAATTTATACATGCTTTTGTTATCCCTATTATGCGTTTGTATAGATCTGAAATTTTATAGTCTGCCAACGTTTGATTTGGGCTAGATATCAATAGCAAAGGTTTCTATTGATAATTTTATTTTCAGTTTCTACTTATGTGGTTATTGTTTTAACTCTAGATTTGATTGTTAATTTACTGTTTAGTGTATATTTATTTATTAAGTATCGATGTTAATTTCCATTGATTTATAATTGCTTTTTTGTTTCAAAACAAGAATATATTTATATACATACTAACACTAAAATTAATTTTAAAATTAGTGGTTTTTTATTATAAAAGAGGAATATAGATACATACATACAAACGTACACATACATAAATACATATATATACTATAATTCTCAATATATACACACATACACACATATATATATATATATATTAAAGGAGATTTATCTTATGTATAGATGTACATAAATCAACATCCTAACCTTGTTTGGTAAAACTTTTCTTTTGGATTAAAAAAAAAAGGTTATGGTTTTGGCAAATGAACATTTACAGTATTTCTTTATTTTCATTTTTATTTTGTTTTAAGTAATTGATATATGATTGTTTTGAATTTGTAGATATAGATATATTTTCATACAAATTACCAAATTAGACAAACATGATATTTTTGAAACAAAATTTTGCATTTTGATTTGTTGATCTGATCACAATTGACTTAGATTTATTTAGAGATTTAATTAAAAAGTTAACTTCTAATACATATGTACATAACATACACACACACACACACATATATATGCAAGTAATGTTTTGGACAGCTAATGCGTATATAAAGGACAAATGTGTCTGTTGCTGTGCAAATCCCAACACCTAAACATGTACATATTAAATTTGTACACTATTTGAAAAGCTACACTTGTACTATATACACTTGAGTAATTTAGATATGCTCAAAAAATATACTAAGTGTAAATTTGGTAAAGTATCATTTAAATAAATAAATTAATTAATTTAATTAAGAGAGAGTAATAAAGTTTCCCTCTCTAAATAAAATAAAATATTCCTTTAATTAATGGGAGAACTTTAAGAGAGAGAAACAAAAGGTTTCTTTCTCTAAATAAAATAAAAAATTCTCCATTCACTAAATTGAATTTGATTCACATTAAATGCATTCGATTAATGAGAATAATTAAATAAGGCAATATATATACAAAAAAATTATTTTATTAAAACAACTAGATTAGATCTTGTTTTAGACATTAGACTTTATACGTCCACTGTGATACAATTAGGGATTTTTTTTTGAAATACACCTATTTAACCTGCTTCCGATTGGCTCGGTTCCTTCAAATGGTGCTAGCAACGGTGGGTAGCGTGCAGGATGAGGTGGCCAATGGTGGCATTAAATCCGGGTAGCATAACCCCTGTTGGCGGTGGTGAAGAAAGGAAGTCGCGATGTATTGGGTTGTCGCATGATTAAGGTCCCTATAACATTGATAATAATAATTGATGATTATATTACAATAATGAAAATATTTAATATTATGAAAATAACTCTTACCATTAAATCTCATAACTCTTGCATCCACCTCTTCTTCATGCACGGTTCATGACATCGTGGTCATGACGAGACGAGGAACATTTTGGTATGTTGTTTGAGATACTTCAGAAAGTGCCTTGTTTTGGTAGATTCATCATACATTGTCCATAATGCAAAACATACATTATCCATAATGCAAAACCGGTACAGTTCATTCAAAGGAGCCGAGTCCTTGTTGTATGATTTGGCGATATCAGGATAAGACGTGTAGTTCTTTAGTAGCTAGTTGCGTATGATTTTGTGATAGTAGGCTAAGACATGTAGTTCCTCGACAGCAAGTTGCTTATGATTTGAAGATATGATTCATCCAAAGGAGTCGAATCTTTGGTATATAATTTGATGATTATGGCCTGAGACGTGTAGTTTCTTTGTAGAGGGCCGCATACCATTTTCGACAAGCGAGTTGGTATTTTAGGCTAAATCGTGTACATATGATTAGGCATAGGAAAGATTTTAGTGAGACCTGGCATATGTTGTCACTATAATATTATATATTGTGTTATCTGACTTGTTGGGTGCAGGTGACATATATTAAGGTAATCTTTTCAAGCATAAGTGTTGTTTTACTAGCTTATCAGTATTATACACTTATACGATGTGTTTCTTTTGATCCCATCTATCATTTTTTTTGTTATACCGTGATAGGTCAATAGAGAAGACTGGCGGTGGCTTAAGGCGATGGTAAGATACAAACATGCACTTATTTGTTAGTTATCTACTATTGTGTTTCATTTACTCCTAGACATCATAATATGTCCATTACCAGTAAAGAGATGTTATAGTTGAATTTATTTGATACTATATTTTTTTTCTAGGATTGTATGTTATATTACTATTATATTTTATTCCTTCCGTTGTGAGTTTCAAAAAGTGTAGAATATTATGGATAGCTCTACAATGTTTTTTCTATTTTACCTCAAACAATCCACCGTCTACGAGGACTGCGATGCTAGCATCTACTTATCCATGAATCGAGGCATCATAGAGTTTAGGTTGTTTCATTTAGTATTAGAGCTTACGTTAAGCGATTCCTACTAAATTAGAGTGTATAACAGAGCATACTTGTAATTTTTTACTATTTTTATTACATATATATAATATTTACATCACACCTTATGTATCTTAATTTATAGAAGTAGTTGTTTGATTATCCCTCATGGAGGTAAACAATTATTAGTTAAATAAATGTTGAGATTTAAATAATTTAGGGTGGAAGATAAATCCATCACATTTGTTGTACTTTACTCCATAGAATTGCTAAAAGAGGATTTATATATCAAATAACTACCTCTATAAAAGATAAATATATCTTAATATATATATATATATATATATATGTTATATTTACATCACACCTTATATATCTTAATTCATAGAGGTAGTTGTTTGATTATCTCCCATGTAATTTAATCCATCACATTTTTAGGATAGGGCTGAATAAAAATAATAACAGTACCAATAAGTCCATAAAACATAGTGTGATGTTGATGAGGCATATTGAAGGCACTTAAACATTTCCTTATATTCTACGACCTAGTTGGGCTTGTGTAAGTTATGACCTACTTTGGTTAAAGTAGTTAATTAATTAAAATGTTTCCCCTAAAAAGTTAGAAATATTAGTTTTCGAGATTTTTGGGAAAAATAAAGGAGCTAAAGTTTGTTTAATATTTTGAAAAATAATAACTCCTTAGTATGAGTTTCAGAAATGGGAAAATTCATTGAAGTAATTTTTGATAATTATTTTAAAGATTTTATTTTTTCCTGATGTAAAGCACATTGTTATTCTGATGTGTACTTTGCATTTAGCGAAGAAACTTTTGAAAATTAAATTAAGAAGTAAATAAAAAATATATTTTAGTGTTATTTATTTTACAAATAATTCTATCGTACTTGAAAACAAATTAAAGCATTACATTTTATTTACACTTTTATGAATTTCTTATTACAAAGGTAAATTTTAAAAAGATACATTTTACATACCTATTTCTCTGAGTTAATTTAAACCATTTTAGATAGAATTTAAATTGAAAGAAAAATAGAATTTTAAAAAAATTATTTTCAAATTTTGGAATTTCTCTATTTTAATACATATGTATTTTCGAATGGAAGTTAAAGTTGTGATATAACCTTGAAAATATGCATTAGTAAATAATTTAACGTTTTAGAAATTATTTTAAAATTTGATATGAATATAGTTCTAGCCAAAAATAAATTTCACATATATGTAAAGATTATAGAAATTGGCTAATTATTAAATAGAAAGATATATATACTGGTGTATGCACATATATGTATGATAAATTGATTTTATATGAAATACTGTTGTAAAAATAAAATATGATTATTGCAAAAATAGTCGAGGTAATTACAAATTTAATTATGTTTTAAGTTATTAATATACAATTGGTAAAGCTATAAAAAATTGAGTTTTGGAAGTTAAATATTATTACCAATGAATATTTCTAAGAATTGTTGAAAAAAAATTAGCTTTAGGAACTAAAATATTATTAATTATTTTGTGGGAGACTTATGAATAGATATGAAACAATTAAATTGAAATAAGTTTGGTTATGATTTTCTATGAAATAGTTAGATATATAACGCTGAAATAAAACCTTTTGAAAAATTATTCAAGTAGAATCTATATAACTCCGTTCGAAAAAAAGTGCGATGATTGAAACTAAACATTAGCTAAAGTTAATAGTGATGTTAGCACTAAATTTAGGTCAAGATAATTTGGGATATTTGAGTAGGGTTGCACACCTAGTCAAATATGTTAATCACAAGTTTGTTGGTAATAGCCTTGCGCTCTTGAGATGTCATTATGCAGTCTGCTTATCATCCAAGTCCTTTTACACGAAATTACAAATATCAGATGGCTTGGTCAGCCAATAAAGCTCTTTATTCAATCTTTTCTCATACAAGGTATAAAAAAATGAAAATAAAGAATGAGATAAAGTTGGAAAATTGTCCATTTTCGAGGGGTACCTCTGTATTTATAGAAGATTTCAGCCGTTGGATTGGCTCCACTTGTCATCTAGAATGGATGGATGGATGGTGCATGTTGATCTTCATAGGAAGGAACTAGCGTACACGTGGTAATTTAATATGCAATGACCTTAGAAGATTCTTCATGACAACATCCTTTTTATAGTTCCTTACTTTAATTCGTAGGCTTGACTCGTGAAGGCTCATATGGGTCACGATAATGGCTTCACGATAGTTGACTTAGTGATTTATCATGAGGACTCTACAGTTGTCTTATAGGTATTGCTTCACGATGACCTTCGTCTGTTAAGTTGTAAAGAGTATGGATATAGAAGCTCTTATTCATCTCCTTGGAGTTGCCTTATAAATTGTGGATCAAAAAGGCTGACTTTGTTATCCTATGATAGCTCCCCATTCATTCTGGTAACCTTTAGCTTTGTACATAAATAACTCCAACAAATTACCTTACGATTGCTCTAGTTCTTTCTTTCACGATGACTCTAAGGAACTCCCTATAAGGTCTCTGTTATATTGCTTCATGATAGCTCTAATTTCTTTTCATCATGAAGGCTTTATTGGAACACTTCACAATAATTCGTGACTCTTTGCATCTTGGCAACTTTGTTAATTCTTCAAATGATAGCTCTTTCCTGTGTTACTTCATGATGGTTCCTATGTGTTACCATTTACACTAACCTTTAGAACTATCATGAAGGCTTTATTAGGTTGTTTGATGACTTCACAATGGCCTTCACTTGTCATTTGAGGATGGCACACGCTTACTATATCTTAACTTCTTGTGACAACTTTTATATACCATTTGAAAATTGTAGACAATGGCCATATTTAACTCCTTGCGGCATCTTCATAAGGCTTACCATAATAAATTTAGATTTTATCTTGATTGGCACTATAAACTCTTCATGATGGCTCATGTGGGACTCTTTATGATAGCTCTAGTGATCCATAGTGTCTTTGAGAGAATTTTCATAACGACCTTATCAAATCTCACACGATAACGATCATTTGGATGTTAGTTTATGTTGCTCTGTTTGCATGTGATAGTTTGATTGCACTGATTTGCAATTTAGATGTGTAGATCATGAAGGCCTTATAGGATAACTCACGATGGTTTTTCTACTTTGTCTAATGATTTTCTTGAGAAAAATGAGCGATCCTCTACTACTAGAGGAGAGCACTCATTACTTTATCTAATGATTATTTCAAGAACTAACACGATGGGCATGGCATGTTCATTTCACGATGACTCTAATGGATGTCCCATGATGACTTCTACAAATTGTGTCATGGTGACCTTTATAAATTGCCTTGCGATGACTTCGTCTACCAACAATGGCTCCATTTATTCATGGTAATTCTATGTATGAAGGCTCTATCATGCGCAACAGCTTCAACCATACATGATGGCTTCAATTAGGCGTGATGGCTTCATCTACATATGAAGGCACCAAATAGGACATGATGGGATTTTATTTAACACAATGGCTTCTTTCTACGTATCAAGTTTCCGAATAGGGCACGATGTCCTCCAATTGCACACAATGTCTTCTTGTCTATTGATTCATTCTTGGAATTTTGGGTGTAACACTTGACCCCCTCCTTATATAAGAAGTTTCTTATGCTTTATCTTAAGTTAACTTATATTCTTGTATTGTTTATTTTTCCACTTACTTTATTATTACCTGGATGTTTCATCTTTCATCATTACTTATCTGTGCTACTTGCTATAACTTTTGCTCCTTGACACTATGACTTATCATAAAAGGTTCTCCAAAATGCATAGGTTTTGTGATCTTTGAAAAAGTATTTCTCATAAATATGCTCAAAAATATGCTTGTAAAAAATTTCATAACTTCATTTGGAAACCATTTGATGTGAAAAACATATATGTACTTATTAAAGTATGATTTTTCAAAGAATGAATTTTTAAAAGTAAAGAAATCTACTTGAAACCTTTTGATAGTAGCTTGAATTATTGTAGTGATAAGATATAAATTTTTGAAGTTTGGGAAGATATTTTTTTTCTTTGCTTATCTAAGTTTGGTTGTTCATCAAATCAAGAATTCAATTGATTGTTCTTCTTTGGATGGTTATTTCCATGGACTTCTCTTGATAATTAAAATTTTCATAGATCATCTTCTTTGGATTTGTGCTTTGACCAGTCCCGCCAGTGGGATCAAAAACTTAACTGGCCATCACTCTTTGGATGGCTGATTTGGCCAAGCCGAGAGGTGGGTCCAAAGGCTTTTCGTCCACCTCCCTTGTATAAGTGCTTTGACGAGGCCTAATGGGGGGAACAAAGACTTAGTTGACTATCACTCTTTGGATGGTTGCTTTATAAAGGCTAGGCCAAAGGTTTTCTGTTATGTCCCTTAGAAGGATGCTTTGACCAGGCCTAGCAGCGAGATCAAAGGCTCAATGACCGTCACACTTTGGATGGTTACCATTACACTATGGGTGGTTTCTTTGGCCAAGCTCGAAGGCGGGATCAAAGGCTTTCCATCCATCTCCCTTGGATGCATGTTTTGACCAGGCCCAATGGTGGGATCAAAGGCTTAATTGACTACCACTCTTTAGATGGCTGCTTTGGCCAGGCCCGAAGGCGAAACCAAAGGCTTTTCATCCATCTTCCTCGGATGGGTGCTTTGACAAGGCCCAACGGTTGTATCAAAGGCTTAGTTGATCATCACTCTTTGGATGGTTGCTTTGGTCAGGCCTGAAGGTAGGACTAAAGGATTTTCGTCCATCTCCCTTGGATGTGTGCTTTGAGCTGCCATAAAGGTAGGATCAAAGGCTTCATTAACCATCACTCTTTAATGGTTGCTTTGGCCAGACCCGAAGGTGAGACCAAAGGCTTTTCATCCATATCCCTTGGATGAGTGCTTTGACCAGGCCTGGCGGCCGGATCAAATTCTTAATTGACCATCGCTCTTTGGATGGTTGCTTTGGCCAGGCCTGAAGGAGGGGCTAAAGGTTTTTCATCCATCTCCCTTGGATTGGTGCTTTGACTAGGCCCGATGCTGTGATCAAAGGCTTAATCAACCATCGCTATTTGGATGGTTTCTTTGGCCAGGCCTAAAAGTGGGGCAAAAGGCTTTTAGTCCTCTTCCGTATGTGTAGGATGCCTTTGTTCAACGAATCTTACCAACATCATCAAGTCAGAAGTTAAGTTTGAACGCTTGCATTTCACCTTCAGAGGAAATTACTTAGATGGGATCCCCCTTTCATCCATAAGGCATTCTAGATAATTTTCTTTATTCATTTAATTAATGTGGTGAAACACAACCTCAAGTGTTCGGCATTCCAAGTCTTTCATATCACATTTCCATCAAGTTTACTTAATCGATATGTCCCTAACGGGATCAATTCGTGGATGACTAGTGGTTCTTCCCACTTTCGTCCATAATGACTGTTTATAGGATCCTTTGTGTTTGTCATTATTTTTGCTAAGACAAAATGTCCTTTCTTTAATGCCTTTCTTTCACTTTTTAATTATACTACTTTGTGATTCTGTATTGATATTCCGCGGTTCAAATTGTAGCTTGGTCTCTTAATTCATTAAGCAAGTCAAGTGATCCCTTTTTCAGTTCTTAATTCATCTTATAGGTATAAGCAATTCTTAATACAAGGGAACATCGACTTCAATGGGGAGCATTGCCTTAAATCCATAGGTTAAGGTGTATGAAGTGTGTTTGGTAGTAGTTTTTGTGGATGTTCTATATGACCAAAAAACGAGAGGAAGTTAATATACCCAATTTCCTTTGGCTTTTCCCAATCGTTTCTTTAAGATGTTTTTTATGGTTTTATTTGCCGCCTCTACTGCCCGTTGGCCCTAGCATGAGCAACTGATGAAAAACTCTTTATGTTTCCGTTCTTTGCACGGAAGCAAGTGAACTCCTTACTTTCAAATTGGGTTCCATTGTCGGAGATGGTCTTGTTTGGGAGCCCAAATATTGTTAATATATTCTCAACAACATACTTTAGAACCTTTTTGGCAGTTATGTTTGGTAGAGGTTCAGCTTCTACCCATTTAGTAAAATAATCGATTGCTACTGCAACAAATTTTGCTCCTCCATTGGAGACCGAAAAAGGACCGATCAAGTCAATCCCCATACATCAAAGGGCCATGGACTGGAAATGTTGGTTAAATTGATGGGTGAAAGTCATGGTACTTTAGAGAATCTTGGGCAATTGTTGCACCTTTTGACATATTTTATGGTCTCTTCTATCATTCATGGCATTATTATCCTAGTCTCATCACCTTTTTAGTAGTTTTATTTCATTGGAATGGTCTCCATAGAATCCTTCACGGGCTTTCGTTAGCAATCTTATACCTATTTTGGATGTAATGCATCTTAAGTAAGGTATCGAATACCCTTCCTATATAATATTCCATCAATTATGGTATATAAGGGGGCTTAGTACCTTTGTTTTCGTGTTTCATTCTTTTCCATTGGTAAGATTCCCTTTTCAATGTATTTAAACAAGGCTATCATCAAATTGTTAGTGTATGGGTCTTTACGAGCGCATACCTTTTCTGGACTTTCTCTATTGTTACCTTCTTAAGATATCTTCTCATTATCTGATTATTGGTGAATATGGGATCTAATTAGAACCAAAGTGTGCCTACTTAACTTCCCTTTTTCTTCTTTAATACTTAGCTTTTGTTGAAATCCAAGTTGTATGATTTTGACTTCTAGAGCTCCATGTGAACTGGCCAGCTTTGCTAAGGAATCTGGTTTCATATTGTTTTCTCTTAGTATTTGGCGTAGAGATTAATCCTCGAAGTGAGCTATTATTTC
Organism: Allium cepa; assembly: GCA_030765085.1. NCBI lineage: Eukaryota > Viridiplantae > Streptophyta > Magnoliopsida > Asparagales > Amaryllidaceae > Allium > Allium cepa. The sequence goes on along the minus strand of CM060934.1, from coordinate 551,112,836 downwards.
ATGGACTCTTTTGACATATTAGGCTAGTCTAGCATCTCTAGTTTGGAATGTCTTGTTTAATTGTTTTACAATTAGCTATGGATCACTAAATATTTCGATTTTGGGAATTTTGAGCTATTGTGCTAAGGCTAACCCTACGATCATTGACTCATATTTTTCCACATTGTTGATTGCTGGAAAACCTAATTTCAAGGCATGGTGAAGTATGTGCCCATCAGGAGTAATTACAACATATCAAGCTCCTGCACTCTGCTCATTTAATAGTCAATCTACGTATAATTGCTATTTTGGTTTGAGTTTCCTTTCGCTCTCTGATTATTCCTCAAAGTCTGCCAAAGTTTTTCCATTGATTGATATCCTGGGTAGATATTTAATATCATACTAGCTCAACTCCATTCCCTATTTTATCAGCCTTCCTAATACTTTGGTTTTACTTATAATTTGCCTCATTGGGTAATTGGTTAGAACTTTTATTAGATGAGCTTGGAAACAAGACCGTATCATCTGTGCTGATAAAATAAGCAATATGCTAACTTTTCTATAACCGAGTACTTAGTTTTAGCATTTTTAGCCTTTTACTCATGAAGCAAACCAGGAATTTGATTCCATTTTCCTCAGTTACCAAAATAGAGCTGATGGCGTGTTCTGATACAGCCATGTACATAAATAAGTCTTCTCCTTCTACGTGGCTCAAAAGCATTGATGGTAACTCTTGATGGTTTTTCAATTCATGGAAAGCTTTGACATTTCTTTGACTATTCGAAGGTTTTCTTTTATTAATTACATTGAAAAAGGAATACACCTATCCATTGCTTTATATATGAACCGATTAAAGGCCGTGACTCATCTATTTAACCCCATCACTTCCTTGCACGTTTTAGGCAGTGCCATGTCTCTAATAGCTTTTATCTAATCTGGGTTAATTTCGTTCTTCTGGCACTCACAATGTATCCTAAAAACTTCTCGGATAGGATTCCAAAGAAGCACTTTTGCGGATTTAATTTCATCTTACACTTCCTTAATAAGCCAAACATTTTTCTCTAATCTTTTGTATGATCCTCCTCTTTCCTAAATTTTACAAATGTATCATCGATATATGCTTCCATGTTTCTTTCTATTTGATTTTTTAACATTTTATTCATGAGTCATTGATACGTTGCTCCTGCATTCTTTTGATCAAATGGTATTACTTCATCACAGTACATTCCCAAGTTTGCGACAAAGCCCGCGTGTTCTATATTGGGTTTAAACGTCGAATTTGATTATATCCTGGGTAAGCACCATAAAAGACATCAGTTTGTGTAGATCAATTGTGCACAATGGATAACAATCTTTCGGACATGCTTTGTTAGGATTCTTATAATCTATGCATGTTCTCCATTTCCTACTATTTATAATATTGGATTTTCAAACCATTTCGGGTAAAATAGCTCTCTTATTAATCCATTCTCTAACAACCTTTTCACTTCTTCCTTCAATGTCGTGGTGTAGACTTTTTCATACAACATTTCTTTTTGTCCCATAGGGACAAACTTTGGGTCAATACTAAGCACGTGACAAATCACAACGGATTTATCCCTTCAATGTCTACCTAGGTCCATCAAAATACATGTTGTGCTTGACCGTAAAAACAAGGTCCACTTTTCTTCAGTTTCTTTGTTCATCCTATTACGAACGTTCACGATTTTAGTAGAATCTTGGGAATCTAATTTTATTTCTTCCAAGCTTTCCATTGATTGCGCGTTTTCTTGATCATCCCTTAAATTTGTATATGGGATTATCTCCTCCAAAACCTCGCTCTTATCTTGTTTAACTTGGTTTAATTCAACATACTTTCCTTTTCTTGCTCCGAATTTAACTTCCTTATTGATTAGTTGTTTTTACTTTTGAGAAAAACCTGAGTTGTTTTCCTTAACTATCACTTCTTGAGGACTAACATGTAAGAGCTTCTACTTTTGATCACATTCATCTGATACGGGCTATAGCAAGAACTTATCATTGTATTGGAACGCTTAAGTGTGTTGAAATAAACATCACAATAATTATTTTTCTCCCCATGAACAGTTCCCCATCCTATTTTATAGAGAAACTTAACAATACATGCTTCAGTGATATAAAAGCATCAATCTCATCAGACCTATAAGAGTAGAGCCTCTAATATTGAATCCAAAGATTGGCTCAGGCTATCTTGAAGCTTTTCTTCCAAAATTCTCATTTGCTTGGAAGCACTTTTGAAGATGACATTCACTACGTTGCCCGTGTCTATTAGAATTTTGGAAACAAATAAAAGTCATATTTGAGTAGTTATCATAAAAGGGTCATTATGGGTATGTCAAATTCCTTTCACATCTTGAGGAGTTATCAATGAATCTGACATTTTGATTACGCTTTTGAAAGACTTCAATGGAGGCTCATCTCTTATTGAGTAAATCCCTTCTTTAGCCTCTCTCATATACTTACTTTTCAACCCCTTGCTCAAGATCACTATGTGTGATCTTCCATGGATCACATTGGTATGGTTCTTCGACTATAGCAACCTCTACAGAAACTCGCTTCCATGATGTTGGTGTTGTTGATAGGTGGCTTTTCATTATGAATGGGCTTTTGTTAAATCTTCAAAAATTCTTTGAGAACTCCCTTTCCATTCATGTTCTGAATAGTTCCTACCAAGACCTTACATTTATCCATCTATAGCCGTTTACTTTATGGTAGGCAAAGTAATCTCCTTCTTTGTTTGGCTCTGGTTTTGATTTTGCTTTAAATGAAATTAGTAGTCAAGTTCATCTTTTCTAACAGCCTATATATATGGGAGATAGACCGGTTCAGCTCAACAGCATTTGCCTTAGTAAATTCTTCCAACTTTCCCTTTTTGTTCAAAACCGAAAAGTTCGTCTTTTGCCCTTCATATTTCCTGTTATAAAAGATTTCATCATTCGTACAAATTTGTTAGCCTAAAAGTGAAAATCTTGAAAGTCTCTACATCCATGGATCTATATCTCTTTCCTGAGTAGTGTATTTTCAATTAAACCTGATTTGACTGCCATCAATTTCTCTTTGTCACTTACCCTTTCTGCTTTGTTAGCTACAATACTAAATATTTTTAAATAGTCCCTTAGCAATTCTCCCAACTTTTGTTTGATGTTAGCCAGTACACTCACATCAATTGTAAATTCCTTTAAAGTACAAAATATGGCCGAAAACTCATATGAGAATTGTTTCCATGAATAAATTGTCTTTTGTCTATAACGTCGACACCATTTTACTGCCGCTCTAAAGAATGGGATCAGAAATAGTCTGCATCGCATTGTGCTTGGGGCATTTTACAAATCAATTTCACTTTTAAATGTTATCAAATGGTCATCCAAATCAGTGGTACCTTCGTATCTAATAGACGGGATTTTAATGCAAGAGGGAAATGGTACAACCACAATTCTTTCAGTGAATAGTGCTTACTTAAAATTATTATTGACTTTAGGACCCATTGTTCTCTTTCCTTTCATTTCAGTTATGTCTTTAGTCATCTTGCCTGCTAAATCCTTGAAATAAGCTTCTTCATTGTCATAATTCTCTCGCCTTGGCTAGTAATGTTTTTGTCAGGCGGAGCTGGTAGATTATGATATTGAGCTTTTACTCGGGTTTTGGGTTAGAAGACTTTCTTCCTTCTTTTATGGTCCGAAATTTCTCCTTCCAACATTCTTACTTCTTAGCTTTCGACTATATGCTTTTTTGGGTGGAGACCACAATTCCTCCCTCTCCATCTCTTTTACCGTCTTTGATGAAGATTTTTGTAAAACCAATGCTTCATTAAGCTCATGCATAACTTCTAATTTCCTCTTCATAGCTTGAAGTTCATCGTTCTCTTTCAACATCTCCTTATGCATAGATGACTATCCCATTTGTACATTTTCCATATCAAATTGAGGCGTCACATTGTCTTTGAGATAAACATGTTGCAACACTTCTTATTATGGTTAGATTCTAACCTTCTTAATTGATTTCCTTATTATGTAAGTGAAATTGTTGATTAATTCACAAGACCTTGAGTTTAGCTCTCAATGAAAGCACCACTTAGTGTTAGTACTAAATTTAGATCAAGATAATTTGGATTATTTAAGTAGGGCCGCACACTTAGTCAAATATGTTAATCACAAGTTGATGAGTAATAAACTTTCATTCTTGGGATGTAATTATGCCATTTGTTTATCATCCAATTTTTTTACACAAAGTTACAAATCTTAGATTGCTTGGTCGGCCATTAAAGCTCTCTACTTAAGATTTATAAGGTAAAAAATGAAAATGAAGAAGGAGGTAAACTTAGAAAATTCGTCCATTAGGGGAGGGGATACTCCTATATTTATAAACGATTACAGCCTTTGGATTTGTGCAACATGTCACCTAGAATGGATGGTGCCGATTGGTCTTCATAGGAAGGAACCATGGTTCGCATGTCAATTTAATATGCGATAAACCTAGAAGATTCCTCATGACAACATCTTTTTTATGGCTCCTTAATTTACTTCGTAGGCTTGTCTTGCAAAGGCTCGTATGGGTCATGACGATGGCTTCACAATAGTTGACTTAGTGATCTCTCACGATGAATCTGCAATTGTATTACATGCACTCTTCACAATGATCTTCATACATTATATTGTAAAGACTATGGATATAGAGCTTTTGTTTATTTCCTTGTAGTTGCTTAGGAATTATGGATCAAAAGTGCTAACTTTGTTATACCATGATAGAATTCATTCCTCATGATGGCCTTAAGGTTTATCACATAAATGACTAACAAATTACCTTATAATGGCTCTAGTTATTCCTTTCATGATGTCTCTAAGAAACTCTTTGTGGGAGCTCTCTTATGTTGCTTTGCAATAGCTCTAATTGCTTGACATCTGAAGGATTTATCAGAATACTTCATGATGACTCCTGGCTCTTCGTATTATGATAACTTTGTTAATTCTTCATGATAGCTCTTTCCTATATTACTTGTTGTGTGTTAATATTTACTCATGATAACCTTTAGAACTATCACAAAGGCTTTATCAAGTTTTTCATGACGACTTCACAATGGCACTGACTAGACATTTAAGGACATATTTACTATATATGAACTTCATATGACAATTTTTTTTACCATTTGAAGATTGCAGATAGTGACTATGTTTAACTTCTTGCGATAGCTTCATAATTAATACCATAATGACTTTAGGATTTATCTTGATTGGACCTACAAACTCTTTACAATGGCTCATGTGGGACTCTTCATGATAGCTTAAAAGGAATTCTCCCTAGTGTCTTTTGGAGATTTTTCATGACGACCTTATCCAATCTCCTATGATACCTTCATCTGGATGTTGGTTTGTGTCACTTTATTTGCGTGCGATGGTTTTATTGCCTTGATTTACCATTTAGAGATATATCATGAAGGCGTTGTAGGATTACTCACGATGGTTTTGCTACTTTGTCTAGTGATTGTTTCAAGAAATGGCTATGGAATGTTCATTTCATGACGACTCTAATGAATGTCCCACGATGACTTCTATAAATTATATCACGATGACCTCTACAAATTTTCTCATGATGACTCCATTTGCCAATGATGGCACCGATTATTCATGATATGTATGAAGGCTATATTATGCACAACGACTTCAACTATACATGGTGGCTTTGATTAGGGGCGATGGCTTCCATCTATATGTGAAGGCTCCAAATAGGGCATGGTGGGCCTTGATTTCACAAGATGGCTTCTTTCTACATATAAAGGCTCCAAATAGGACATGATGACCTCCAATTGCACATGATGGCTTTTTGTTTATTAATTCATTCTTGGAATTTTGGGTATAACAAGTTAATTTTATGGTTTTCAAATCTTACTAGTTTTGTGAAGAATAAGATTTGAGATCAACAATTTTGGTTTAAAACTAAATTGAAAAGTTATTGATATTTTTAAGTGAAATATTATTAAAGATAGAAAAGAATTACACAACCTATAAAGTTTGAATTGATTATAGTGAACTGGTTAGGAAAGTCAATTACCAGTGTGACAAGGACTTGTTAGAAATGGATGTTATGGATTCATGATTTAGAGAGTTGCGCTAAAAAATTAAGGACAATATTATTTATGAATTTTGGGAAAATTCTAAAACAATAAGGAAAAAATTAGTTTGAATTGAGAATTTACTATTATTTTAAGTAAGGTGAAATTTAAATAAATAGTAATGTGATTTTTAGAAGACTGTCTAAATTTTGAGCAAATAATAATATGACTGTTCCGTGGAGTTTATAAAAGTTACTACTATTTAAGTAATAAAAATAAGAGGTATTTTAAGAATAATAGTAATAATAAAGAGATATTTTCCATGAATACCTTTGGGATAAATTATTGCTATTTTGAAAAGAAAAAGAAAAATATTTTTGGGATTCAATGCACAAAGTTATTATTTTTGAATAAGATAATAATGAAGTGGTTACAAAAAAAATTAAATAAATGTTATTGTTTTGATGTGAAGTAATAATAATTTGACAAACAGTATTAATTTCGGATTAAATAATGATGTTTGAGAAAGTAAAATGATGAAACAAAAATTTTGAAGTATATTATTGATTTAAGGAAAATATCCAATTCTAGATAACAAAGAAAAAGTATTCTAACAAACAATAATGAGATGCATTATACTTAAGAAGAAAATAATAAGTTTAAATTTATTATTTGAATTATTAAGACATGTGTGGTTAAATGTTCTTTCAAATTAACATATATGCTTACGTTAAGGGCTGGGATACGCTTATATAACGCACAAGAAGTATGTGAGAACGGTTTAATGAAAAGTTTCCTAAAAGGTTGAACAATTAAAGATTGGTTGTATGAGGTAGTCGTCGATAGAGGACGACTATACTTGTCTATGCAAAGTGTTTTGGAGTACATCAATGTACATTAGACCCTTTGACCGTATGTTAGTTTATAGGACTACTCAAGCATGTGGAGTTAAAGTTATTTTTTATGTATCTAGTGTTGTAAAATCTTAGACGTGTAGTAAGTGCCTTGACTTGAACATACTAAGGTATAAAGGTGATTTTAGGAATGGTGAGATTTGGTGATTTGAAAGAAAATTAACTAAGAGGTAAGATTAGTTCCTTTGTGTCATCACTTGGATCAAAAGGACTATCTTATTAGGTCAATTTTACACAATGGGGACTTCAAATAACCTATTTTCAATGCCCAATGAACAAAGTAAAGAATGCATAACTTATTTTATGAGATTGTTGTGGTACTTACTAGGTTGAATTTTAGTATGATATTAGGATATGCCTTAGATTTTATTTTATTTTATTTTATTTAAGACTTGTTAGGTTCATCATTAGTTGAATTTTCATTTATTTTCTTGGTTGAAGTAATATTGTGTTCAACGAAATAAGGCATTATTCATTTGTGATGTTTGTAATTAAACGATGATGGAGTAAATGGATCACCTATCCTAACTATTAGTTCACTTAGAGGAAAGACATCGTCTCTTGTTGTTGTGCCTATGGACTTAAAGAAAGAGTTTAGTGGGGTGCCTCAAATAATACGAAGAAGGTTACCTATTCGCTGAGGATGAAGAGGTAAGAAACAAACTATTTTGCAAGGTATTTGACGATGGAGATATGTCAGTAATGAAGTCTATTTAAATAAAGGGTATACTTGGACATTATATGATTAGACACCTCAGTGATAGATAAAGAAATGGAAATCACATAGGATAGACATGCATAAAGAGTACGCAATGGGTAACTAGGTAGGTGAAGGACTCCTTAATGAGATATATTATATGGGAATGCTAGCACCATCACATATTAGACCTTTCCTGATTATAAAGTGTAGGGAAATCAAAAAAATTGAGAGGGCTTCTTAAAAATTTTGGTGGGTATTCACACCCATTATGATTTTCCTATTTTCAAATGCAGGTTAATGATTTAGTGGTTATGGTAGAGCCTACTCTACTTATGAGGTGAATGTAGAGCTGAAGTCTAGAATACTCTATAGTTATATTCACGTCTTAGAACTTGATGTAATATAACATAAAAATAAGGAAATAAAGTTGGTCCAAGTACGGTGAGGAAAAGTTTAGATAGGAGTATGATGGATCTTTAGGTGAGAATCCAAGTTTCTCATCACGAGCTCTCTTCCAATAAGTTCCTCCTTTAGTTAGTTTGTAGTTTAGTTTGCTCCTTAGGTCATTATATGTTTGCATGGTTGCTTTAGCTAGCTAGTCGATATAGGCATGGATGCTAGGATTGATTATATACACATCCTTATAATGTGTTTAGGTTGCTATGATTAACTTTTATTTAAGCTATGTCAGTTTAGTTCTTACTATGTTAGTTACTTATATTTGTGTGTGTTCTAACTTAGCTTCTAAGATTTTATATATGCATACCATTTTTTTTTTAATTTGGCTTATTTATAGACATAGTTATCCACTTGCACTTTGATATGGATGTTACATGTGGATGTATGGATGCACATACATATAGAATACACACGCGCACACACGCACATACGCATATATGCAAATATTAGGGTGCTTGCATGCACATCGCTTGTCACTGTATGTGCATTCATATAGGAGACCGAGCTAGTTGCATTTTCACTATCTCACATCATACCATTCTATTTTTATTGGTTGCATATACTATATAATCTAGGTTGCGTTTTTCTTTGTGTTGCATGATGGATGCTAGATGGATGTGGATTTGTTTATCTTACATGTTTGTACGTTATTAAGCGAGTTGCATTGTCTGTCTCATGGAATTTCGAGGACAATTTTTTTAGGGTGGAGAATGTATACCCCGTAATTAAATAATTAAATTAAAAAGGGTAAAATCATAATTTTACATAAAGGACATAATAGTTGATTTTGTAGAAGTTGTAATTAGGCGTTAAGATCTATTTTATTATGTTCCAAATGGCATTTATAGTCAGAAAACATATCTAGCTTGCTAAATTTGGTCGAATGGGCTAGAAATTAGAATAAGTCAAACCCAGTGGCATTTCTATAATATATTGATTACTAAATGTAATCCCAAATATTAGTATTTTCTACCTATAAACATATCCTTAACCCTATTTCTTTTGTTTTAAAATATTTGCCTCCACTTATAAAACCCTAATTCCAAAATAAAATCCATACTAAACAAAATCAATTCCAAAGTCATCAAATCCAAATTAAACAAAATTATATAAAATGCCGATCATCGTGGAGAGAGCTACAAAAATAAATCAACGATATTAGGAAAACTAGAGTTTTAAAGGTGAGAGATTTCTAGAAAATAGAGCTATAGAAGGATCAGATCAGGGAGCATGCATGGCTAATCGAGGAGTGAGATTCATCCTATTTGGGTATAAGTTAGTAAGATATGGTAATTCATCTCTTATGATCATAAATCACAGTATAAATGATGTAACTAAAAATTAAAATTGCTTTTTTATATAAACATGATTAGGTGTGGTATGCCATGCCTAGATGATTAAAAAGCCAATTTTATTAATTATAATTAGTCGAAATTAATCGCTCCCTACCTAAAAAGTGTGAAATGCAAAAGTTTTCCAAACTAGGCATACTATTTATTATAATGGTAGTTCGCAATGATAAGAACTAACTGATCATTGATCGAGTATACGTACTGATCAGAATACACATCAAAAGATCAATGAATGGTAGTTCCCAATGAAATGAACCCACTAATCGTTAATCAAGCATACATACTAATCAAAAAACACATTGAAAGTTCAACGAATGTAAACCATACATCCGTTAAATTGTGAAACAATGACGATATGATGATCGAAGGGTGCCAATGCATAGAGAAGGTCGATTAAAGCTTCATGACAGTCTTTGACCAATTCAAAACCGAGCACGATGGTGCAAAACTACCCTTAAATGATGGTAGCAGCTAACGAGTGGCCATAGTCGATGGCGCCAGTGGAAGTAGTTAGCAATCATGATAAGGTGGCTAATGTTTATGTTGAATCTCAGTGATTGTCCCCTAGTGGCGATAGTGACAAAGGGAAGAGGTGCTTGTTGGGTTTTCACGTGATGAAGATGTAACAACACTGTTGTTAATTACCTAATTAATTAAGTTTAATATTGGATAATTAATTCTAAATTGTGGTTTGTGACATTTTATTGTGAATAAAAATTAGTCAAGAAGTTTCAATAAATATTATTGTGAGAAATGAATTTATTTAGATTTAAAAGTTGTTAACTTTGTAATTTTTCATTAAAATGAAAATAATTGATTGTCGCTTTTTAAATACTTAAAAAGAAGATTTAAATAAGTGTTAAAAATATTGTTCCTTTCTCTTATTTTGAAGTTGCTAGATTAAAATATAATGTAGAGTTTTTATATGAATTTTTCTAAGTGTAATCTAAATTGTAATGGAAGTTAAAATGAAGGAAATAAGTGAAAAATAGATTTTTTTTTTAGTTATTTAATTAAAGTACGGGTTTTGGCCTAATTAAATTTCAGCCCATTAATGCAAATAAGAGAGAGTTCTCTCTCCTTACCAATTTCTAAATGAACGATATGTTCATTTGTTCAAATCAATAAACAAAAGAAAGTTTCTCAAAACTCAGAAAACCCTAGCTTTAAAAATCCTCAATTTCATGTTCTAAATCGAAGGGCTTTTGGTTAAATTTTGTAGAATCAAAAGAAGGTAAACTCCTACGCCTCTAATAAATCAAATAAGGTTAATAATTTTAGTTTTATCTTTTGGTTATAATCTTCTCTTTGCAATTTCTAAAAGTAACCTATGTAATAATCAAGAGAGACTAATCTAGGATTATTTCATCAAATTCAAGTTTAAAGGTGAGTTTACCTAACTAACTATCTCTAAATTCATGTTTATGTGATTATTAGTTACTGTTCGAGTTGAACTAGATGAATATTGGTTGTATTATTCATGTTTTTATTATTTAATTTCTAAAAAATGCTGAAATCAAAGGTCTTTGATCTTGTTTTGTTGATAATTATAGTAGTTTATATAGATGCATGCACTCTGAAATCACCGTAGGACAATAATTCAATCTATGGGATTGAATCGCCATCACCAATGTTCGGTCGAGGAGGACTTCTCGAGCTGAAATAGCTCCAAAAATGTCCGATAAGTGGACCGGTGGGAGAAAGTCTAGAGCTGCTTTAGCTCCAGATAAATACCCTGGATCCCAAGTTTGTTTCCTCGTTTGTCGCCTTGTTTATTGTTGATGTTTTCTTTTGTCTTATGGATTTTTGTTTGTGGTTCTTTTGACATCCATTTCCTTTGGTTTATTAATTTATAAAATTAGATTTGGAGACAATATAGAATTAAAAACCTTTAGACCAAATTGTGTTTGGACCTTATAATGTGTAATAATGTATTCTCTTGTTTTATGAACATGGAATCATCTTGATTTAAAGGGTCGTAAATTTTTAAACTTATGTCTATCTATTTTCTAAATATGAATATAAGTAATTTTGTAACAATCCGAAATTTTAACTATCCTAAATTATTAAGTTTAACAAAAATTATTGAATAAAAATGGCTAGAAATAAAAATTTAGTGATTTATTAATGTGATTTACTAGATATGAACGTAGATAAATTTTTGAATAACAAAATTCAATAAGATAAGAGATGATAACTTATATTAGAAAGTAAATTAAATAATATTGAATTGTAAATAATTACATCAATATTGAATTATTGTAAAATGGAAGTAGTTTTTTTATTATTTGAATTCATTTTAAAAGTTAAATTTTGTAAGTTAAATAACTTATTTTCAATTATAGTAATTTATTGGATAATTGAATTGTTTAAATTTAATATTGGAAATTATTTAATGAATCCTGAATTTAATATGAATGTAAATTATTTTAAAAGTTGATTTAAATTTTATTTGAACCGGAATGATGATAGTAAACTTTTAAAGTTAGATTTAAAGTGATTAAATTGATTTCGAAAATTTCTCATTTTAATTAACGCATAAAAATAACCATTCAGGAAACTGTCTCGGATTTCGAGGAAACCAGTTTCATCAAATCCGTAATAGTGAATTTTTATAGGATTTCAAGTTTCGTAGCGATCGGACTTGTCATTTGGTTGTGCGAGCTTGAAACGCGTAGGATTTATTTTCAGAAGGTTAATTAAAATAATGCGATTTTGAAAAGCTATCTTCTGAATATAATGGAATTGGCTCCTGATACATATTCTATTGTATTCGGAATAGGGTTATAACATATAAAACGCCAAGCGGCATGCTTCGTTTGGAGTTCAGAATTTTTGCGGATGAATAATGCCGCGGGATATTTTCTATACATAGCCTTTACCTATCTTCATTTTGCAAAACCCTAATTTTTGTTGTCTCAATCGTAATAAGACGAATCCCACATCCAACAATCACCATCAATCGGAGCCATTAACGACATCTTTAGACGATGGTCCCAACATGAAAGTTGTTTGTCTCAGCGAGATGTAGAAGTCTACCAATTGGATAGTCGAACGGAATACCGAGGCAACCAGAAATTTCCTATAACCATTGGAACTATAGTTGACGATTACAGCTACCTCGGTCATCGATAGGTGATGGTGCCTAAATGGAAGTTGTAGAGATCGTCGAGGGCTACGATGTGGCGAAGTTTGGTGACCTATGGTGGTTGTTGGTGGCAGCAATCACGAGTTGAACGGAGAATGGCATTTTGGTTCATCGAGCTTGAGCTCAGCATCAGAGGTGTCATGGACGATGGTGCGACACTGAGGCGGGGCACGGCGGTGCAAGTGCTGGTCGACGACACCATTACGGTGGATGGTGGCATGTTTTGAAAAATAATAATATAAATGAACGAAGTCGCGAGGTTGCCTGGATGTACTATGCGCGTGAATTGAGATTGAGGAAGAAGGTCTATTAATTTTTATTTATTTTGCTAATTTTATTTTAATTATGTCATTATGTTTAAAATTGCATAACTTTTTCATACGAGGTCGGATTAAAGCGAAACGGGTCATGTTGCCATGGTATCGATGAAGGCTACGACATAGAGTTGGATTGGAATTTATTTGAAGCTGAAAAATTTTCAGTTTCAAATAAAGGTGAGTATTCTAAAACCGCTCACGAATTACTAAAATATTCTGATGTTAGTTAAATTTAAATCATGAAGTGATTTATTTTTGTTGATTGTTGATTGTTGTTTGGTAGTTTAACTGACATTAAACCGACATATGAATTGAACCGTTAGGAATTTTAACCGACATTTAAATTTGAAATTGAAATTAAATTGTTATTTAAACACCCGATGTTGATAACCAGTTAACTGTCATGATATAATGACTGTTTTTGATGTTGATTGTAATGGATGACTATTGGTTGATATTTTGGATGATTGGATATTCATTTATTTTATATATATCCCATTATCTCCATGTAAATTGTTTAACAGCATATAAACTGTAAATTGAATTATTTCAAATAAATTAAGAAATAGATTGAAATGATATTTGCCTATGACACTTTGCTTTCAATTGAAATGATATATATATATATATATATATATATATATATATATATATCCATCCTTGAAATTAAAAATCAAAATAACCGATCACTTGATCATAGGACAGAAAATTATATACGGACACCGGATTGATTAAATTAAATGGTTTTAAATTCTTAGTTTTGAAAATTATTTAAATGATATCGTTTTAAAGAATAAAATAATTGATTTATGAAAATTGAATTATTTTCGAACTCGAGCTCGAAATGTTGAAATTAAAATTGGTTACAAGAAATTATTTAAAGAATGCAATTTGAAATTTGTAGTCATAATTGAAACATGATTTGGATTATGTGAATTGAATTATTTTAAAGATTTAAACCGCAGTTGAACAATGAAGTTTAATACTATTTAAATCACTTAATTGAAATTGGACTAGAAATCAATATAAATAGAAATGATTTTAAATAAGAATTGAATTAAAATTTAAATCATTGAATCGAATCGTTGAATCGAATTTGAAAATAAAAATGAATGTTTCAAAATTGAAGTTAATTTGAATCGAAATCGAAATTTAGTTATTCAAATTAAAATACGTAATTTAGTTGATTCGAATTTAAATCAAAATTTAGTCGATTGAATCGAAAGCTTGGAAATTGAATTTGTTTGATTTGAAATTTAGACCTGGATCTAGATTTGTAAAATGGAAAGAACTGTCTAAATTTGAAAATATTTTTACTATAAACTGTTTTAATTTTTTTTCAATTTTCAAATTATTTAAATTTCCAAATTATTTAATATATAAACTATTTCAATATCTAAACTATTTTAACAATTTTAACTTTCAAACTATTTTAATAATTTAAACTATTCAACTTGGGAATTGTTTATATTTAAATCGTGGATTTAATGCAAATTTGGTCAAATTGAAGTTATAACCTAAGTTGATATTCCAAAAATTTGGTAAATAAATAAAATGATTTTGAAACAGAATTGATTTCAAAGTGAAATATGATGATAATGAAATGAAGGATATTTTAACTGAATTTTGATATCAAGTATGAATCATTTTCAAAATGTAAAACAACCAACTGGTGTGTAAAACGACATTTGGTTGTTAAAGAGACCGGGGCCTCTAATTGGCATACTCTCTAACATTATTGGAACCACTTTAACAACCATGTAAGCAGAGGAGACTTTAGAATGAAGTGGTTGATTTGGTGTACGTGGCTGGATTTGAAAAAAGAGAAAGATCATGTATATACCAAACACTTGTGTCAATTTGAAATGATTAAAACATGATAGCTTGACAGGGCCAATAAGGGTAGCTACCTCTAGCGGACATCCGTTCTTCGATTTTCTTTTTGGACTCGATCCATTCAATTTCCTTTAATGTTGGTTTCGATTGGTGCACCTTGATTTGGGATGACCTCCTTTTGACTCGATATGGGATGGATGGACGTGATGGGAGATCATGGTTACAATGCGTTACCACCAGCCCTTCGACCCGAACTATTAGTATCCTACCTTGGGTATTGCCTCACGTGCCTTTTCATACTTTATCCTTATACGAGACCACTACGAGTTTGGTTTCGTACCATGGCACATCCCTATCCCCTGACGTGCTACCGAGGTTTTATATGTAAACTATACAACAATGCTTAAAAACGCATTAAGGGGGATTAATGTAAAGCCTTAATGCTAGGAAAAATATTTATTTTATTGATTAGACATTAATATATAGCGTATTCTACTATATATTGATATTTTGATGCATCCTTACGAGATGGAAAATCCGGTAACATCACTTGAGTTATTGCATGAACATTATACACTGGATAGGAGATATAAAATCCAGTAAACATCTTTAACGCTACTACACTCATGTTGTATGTGTTATTGTTTTGACTTATATAAGAATATTTTAGTTCTCACTCGAGTTGTGTTTTTCTTTATGCTTGGGTCAGCCCTGAGTATTTAATTGCATTGAAGATCATTTATTTTGGAGGACGAAGACGAAGATCTAGTATATTATATTACTAGTATTATTCTTGCACATGTTGTTCTGCTGCATTACTCTATTATTCTGTTGTATAAATTATAATCAAATTTATAGTATAAATAGTTCAGGAACTATTTATTTAATTATTATATTTTGTCATTCCGCTGTGAGATTCTCTGTTTGTTTTCTTCTTTTCTTATTCTCCCTAATTAACACATTGATTATCTATGTTTCAGATTGTTTTAAGTTGGACACATGTGGTTTATTGTCGACTTAAACCTTTTTAAACGCGGGTCGTCATAGTTGGTATCAGAGCTTTGGTTTAGCGATAATCTAAGCTTTGGTGGGGATGGCTGCAGTATCGCCAGTATTCATTTTCGAGTTTACGAGTGAGAATTGCTACCAGAAGAAACTTATTTCTGGTTAAAATTAGTTTTGATTATGAAAAATTCAAAGTATGATTTGCTAAATATACGAAAATACTTTTGAACTTACAAATTGAAACTGTATAGATAAGAAATAAGTTGATAGCTTTGAATTTGAACAGGAAAGTAAAACCAAATTTTAAAATGATTGAACATTTTGGGTAAGCAAACAAAGGAAAATGTAAAGGCCCGTATCTTCATTCTCTTTGAGTAGATAATAAATCACACGTGTTCAACTCATATTGAACGAAAATACGAATCTTTGTGGTTAAATAAGAAAAATAAGAAAAGAAGAACAAACAAATACAGAATCTCGCAGCGGAACGACAAAATATAATAATCAAATAAACATTTGATGAAGCTGTTTATACTATACATTTGATTATAATCTATACAATATTCACTAGAATTATATATACATCAAAGATAAATAAATAATGCAGTAGACGACATGATGTAGAACAAATAATATTAATAGTATACCAAATCTTCGTCTTCGTCTTCTAGAATAAATCTTCAATAAGCTGAAAAACTCGGGGCTGACCCGAGCGTAATGAAAAG
The DNA here is from genome assembly GCA_030765085.1 of Allium cepa. Classification (NCBI taxonomy): domain Eukaryota; kingdom Viridiplantae; phylum Streptophyta; class Magnoliopsida; order Asparagales; family Amaryllidaceae; genus Allium; species Allium cepa. Next base: position 551,096,337 of record CM060934.1, on the reverse strand, counting down.
ACAAAACGCTCGAGTCAGGACTAAAATATTCTTATGTGAGTCAAATCAATATCGCATATAACATGAGTGTAGTAGCATCAGAGATGCTTACGGAATTTTACATCTCCTATCCAGTGTATAACGTGCTTGCAATAACTCAACAGACATTACCGGATTTTCCATCTCTTAAGGATCCATCAAAATATTTATATATAGTAGTATACGCTAAATATATAATGTCTAACCAATAATATAAATATTTTTCTTAGCGTTAAGGCTTTACATTAATTCCCCTTAACGCGTTTTAAAGAATTGGCGTAATGTTTGCTTTTACACCAATAGTAGAATGTCGGTAGTCAGGGATACGCCGTAATACGACAACTCTAAACCAAAATCATATGGGTTCGTTTAGGGATAAAAGTATGACAAGACACGTAAGGTAATGCCCAAGGAATGATACTACCAGTTTACTCTTTCCCGCTGGTGGTAACACATCACAGCCATGATCAACCACTGCGTCCAACACTTCCATAAAATCAAAGGGTGCGCACTAACCAATGTAAATGATGGAACACGAAGAAGTGCGTCCGCTCGGGGTAGCTAACCCACTTGGCCGGTATGGCTCCTTTTTTAGTCATTTCAAATTGGCACAAGTGCCAGGCTAATCCATCCTCGTTCTCTTTCTTCAAATCCAGCAAACGACGCCAAATCCAACTACTTCGTTCTGAATCATCACTCCACGTACTATAGCGACCCATAATTTTCGATAATTAAAATTAGTTAATTTAATATGGTTTTGTGATTAAATATTGAAAGAATTAAAATTTGTAATTTAATAATGAAATAATGACTGAAATGAAATGTAACAATGTTAATTATAGTTAATCGTTAACAATTTGAATGAAATCCCAATTAATTGAAGTGATTTGGATGTTATACTTGGTTTTAAATCGAATATAAGAAAACAAGAGTTAACTAACGAAATAATATATAGTTAGTAGTAATTGAATAAAATCAATATTATATATGTAATTGTAACATTTATTTGTAGATAATAAACCTACAAATGTGACTAACAATCAACGGTGACAATTATTATCTTTCACCAATTTATGAAGGCTATAAAATTAAATTGGAAATCCATTGCAATTGATCTAATTAAAAACTACATTAATGTAAATTAAGGTGATAATTGGAAACAATGTTAATCTTATTCATAATATGACAATTGGTTGAATAAAAAAAGAATGAAAATCAAGATTTATCAATTTATCGGAATTTAAATTAAAATAATTGGATTTATTTCAATTAAATGAAGTTAAATATTACGTTAATGGGAATTAAGATGAAATTGGAGAACATTGGTGTACTAAGATACAAACCAATGTTAATTATACCCATAAGATGATAATTGATTTAATAACAGGATTGAAAACCAAATAAACGAATTTATGGGAAATTTAATTTATAATTACTGAATTTATTGAAATTGAAATTTAACACTGAAAATTATGCAATATTAAATAATAAATTGATATTGAAATTGGTTATAAAGGATTATAAATCATTAAGTAGGCTAAAGTGATAAGAATTGTTAAATGATAAAATTTGAGTTGAAGAGTGGTTTAATCAATTTAATATAAATTTATTTAATTAACGTAAAAATAGCCATTTTGGCCACTGACTCGGAATTTGACTTCCGTAACGGTGAATTATTGTAGGGTGTCAAGTTTCATAGCGATTGGACTTATCATTTGATCGTACGGACTTGAAACACGTAGAAATTAGTTTAATTGAAATCAATTTGAAATAAGCTGATTTTAAGGTAACTTCTTCATATAATGGAATTAGGACTTGAAACTTGTTCCATTGATTTTAAAACAATCGAAAACATTTATTTTGATATATGGGATTACCCATTTTCGTCTGGAGGTGGGCATTTCAGGTTATTTATCGTTCAAAATCCAAAGCAAATCTTATCCATTCTTTCTATTTTCCAATCTACCTATAAATAACCTGTTACAAACCCTAGTGTTTCTCAACTCGGTTTGTCTGTATGTACAATTCCATCTATTTCTCACTTTCCAATGGTAGACAAACAAATCCTAACTGCAAATTCAATTTCAAAATAATATCCAAAATCAAACTCCTCCAAAATATATCGAATTATATATTAATTCGAAGCTCTTGACGAGCGTAATCCACTACAGTGATTCATTTTCCAATTCGAATTATCGTTTGACTAGAAACTGAAGGTTAATTCTCGGCCATTCGTTTGGAGTTTGATCAACGACGATGGCTCGTCGATTTGAGGATGCAGTTTTGTAGAGAGGACTGAGGGGAGTTCATCGGCAGGGCTCGTTTGTCGAATTGATGGTCAGATCGACCAGAATAATTCAATAGGATTAAAGAGAGAGGGCGGCGACTGCTTTCTTTTTGGGTCGTGTTCGTTTATTGACGATGATGATCGTGGGCCTCGAGGCGGTGGGAAGGGGTGGTGCAGTGGAGCGGCTGTGTTGGTGTGGCCGCGATGGCCATACTGCGATGGCGATCGAGATTGGATGGGGGCGGCTTCATTATTCGTGCATGCATAGGGATCTGTAGCTCGGTTTTCATGGGTTCAAACTTAGGAAGGTGACATGTAAATTTTTTTCTTAATTATTTTCAAATTAAAATTGTATAATATTCTAACTCGAATAACTTTTACATACAGACTCGAATAGACTGTATCCAAATTCCAGACATTTCGACGTGGTTTGGATGAATTCTGAGACTGTTTGAATTTTGGGTTCAAATTGGATTTTTATTCGATTTAAATCAAAGGTAAGTGTTTTGACCCACTCACAACTTCTAAAATTTCTTATGTTAGTTAAATTAAATTTATGATGTGATTTGAAATTTATTGATTGCTATTTGGTATGTTAAATTGTCATTCCGATTAAATTTGACTTTTATTACATTTAATTATAGTTTAATTTAATATTGAATTTTAATTTGTCAATTTAATACCTGTTATTAATTATCAGTAATCTATTGATGTTTATGAATTGATTTGGATGATGATTGTGATGGATGTTTGATTGTTGATATTGGATTATTAGATGTTGTATTTTATACTGTTATAATACTGCAAGTTCCATATGGGTTGAAATGATACACACCCGAATGATTTATAGATTAAGGAAAAATCATTATGTGTTGAAATGATAGACTCGAGTGATTTTATGGATTTATTGAATTTGGCATTGCGGTTTGAAACAATCTTTTACTGTCAAAATTTAAATTGCGGATTGAAATGATAAATATCTATATCACTTGACCCAAGGGTAGAAAATTATATATGTAACAACCCGATATTTTCAACCATTCGCAACCGCACATGTCGGACTTGAATTGCTCAAAATACCACACTGTAAATAAAATTTGGAAAATCTCAGAATATATAGTAAATAAAATCACAGATCACAGACACAGAGTATTTAATAATGCAGCGGAAGTAAAGAGATAGTAGTTCATGAAGCTACTATGTAAATATATCAGAGTTAAATAAAATAAAACAGACTAAATAAAGTACAACAGAAGTCTTAAGATGATAACCAAGTACAAGCTGAATAGAACAATAGAACTAGAATAGATAAAACTAGATAAGTAGATAATCTCCAGCGATTCTAATCTCCAGAAAGTGGAATCCAAATCTGTGAATAACTAAGGCTGACCCGAGCGTACATGAAAATACAAACACTCGAGTCAGGACAATATATACTTATATAATGTAAACCAACTCAAGTGAACTGTAATAAGGTACAAGTAACTTAAAGGATGCCTGGGACTGCCCATCCTCTAAGGATCCGTTAAACTATTTACTATGTAGTAATATTGCGCTATTATAATAATGTCTGCAGTAAAATAAACTTACTTTTAAATAGCGTTCCGGGCTACCCATATCACCCTTCACACATAATAGTCCCAGTAGTCCATCCAATATCATGACATCTCCACACCGGGTGACTGTCAAAGGATACCACAAGGGCTACGGGAGAAAAACAAACTCGTAGTAAAGACTCGGTATGGTAGGTGACACGGCACACAAGGCAATGTCAGGGTAGATATACCAATTACGCACACGGGCTGGTGGTAACGCAGCAGCCACATACGCCCACCTCGGAACGCACTCCAAACCAAAATCGAAGAATGGTCATCTAATCAATCACAAGTAAGAGTATAGTATCGAAGGAATGTGTCCGATCGGAGGAATGACCTCACTTGGCCTGAGATCGCTCCTGTTTTAGCCACCTTATGCCAACTCACGGGAGTTGGGTTCACGTAATATACCTCAAGAACGTCGCCGCCATCCTACTTCATTCTAGAATCTCTACCGCGTACACGGTTAGTCAAAGTGGTTTTCGGTATCGACAGAGAGTATGCCAGATATCCGATCTCGGTCTCTTTGCTAACCAATCGTTATTATAATACGTAATTATAATTTAAAATGGTATTTATACTTCAAAACAGAATATCATTTCAAATCCAAATCTTTATCAAAATAAAGATTAAATTAATTCCAAACCATTTCAAAAACATCATATCTTTCAAAAACTTCATGTCAAATCATTTTAATATATTAAAATATGATATCTTTACAAAACTTCATTTCCAATCATTTTAATATATCAAAATATCATATCTTTACAAAACTTCATTTCAAATCATTTCAATATATCAAAATATCGTATCTTTACAAAACTTCATTTCAAATCATTATTCATTTCATTCAATTTAAAATACCATTTCAATTCACATTTCAAAACAGTTTATATTTCAAAAAAAAATCATTTTTAATCATTAAAATGAAGTTATTATATTTAATAATTAAATTTCCAAAATTTTCAACTTTCAAAGTTCATTTATTCACTTAAGTTTATCAAAACAGTGAAAATTCACTTTTCGCAGCATTTAGAAAATGCTACGGAAAGTTACATTCAAAACAGATCAATTTAACTAAAGACAGCATTTTAAAAATGTTGTAATAAGGTTTACTTAAATTTAAATAAACTTAGTTAAATTCAACAATTATAGCACTTATAAAAATTGCTATAATAGCCTTTAATTCAATTTAGCTTTTTAGTTCATTATCATCAACTACAGCATTTACAAATGTTGTAATATCGTTTACATTGCAATTAATAGCATTTCAAAAATGCAGTTAATTAACTTCAAATATTCAATATAATTTCACAACCAATTATAATTTTATTTAAAATATTTTTTTAACTTATAAAATCATACATTTCCACATTTATAAACAACATTTAATTCTCCTTAAGTTCATGATTTTATAAAGTTCAATTTCCATTCAAAAATCAAGATTTAATAAAAATTCACTTATTAAATTTCAACATTCAATTTTAAATTCATTGAATCGAATTTCAGCTTAACACCTAATTTTAAATTTCAAAATATAACTTAATTTCAATTTTATTTATTTAACTTAAAAATTCACATTTAAGCCAAATTCCCATTTTGGTTATATTTTAAATTTTCAACTTAAATAATCATTCATTTCTTTATTCAAAAATCATTAATATATTATAAAATCACTTTAAATTCATTTTAAATTCAAATTATCACAAATTTATCATAATTCCATATTTAATTTAATTTCCAATTATAATTAAATCAAAATTTCCAAAAACTCTTACATTCAAATTTTCTAACCTTTCCATAATTTATTTAACTTATAAATTTCCAGAAAATCAATCATACTTTACAAAAATTATTTTTAATTAATTTTAAATCAAAATATTATAATAAGTACATTTCTAAAATATTTTAAAAAAATTAGAAAAATATATTTTAACTATAGGTCTGTATATAATTTTCTAGCCTAGGTAAAGTGAGACGGGTATTATATCATTTCAACCCGTAATTTACAAAGAAAATCCAGGTTTTATCATTTCAAAATCGCAGTCCCAAGTAAATGAAATAAATTGAAAATCGCTCGGGCCTATCATTTAGCCCATAACGATTTTCCCCTATTCTAAAGTCCGTTCAGGTATGTATCATTTCAACCCATAGTGATTCTAATCTAAAGGGAACTTGCAGTGTGATAAACTGATAAAAATAACAGAACAACATAATATAATAGTAAAATATGATATAACAGGTGTTTAAGCATGGGTGAACATCATATGATCATAATATAGCAGGTGTAACATGATAATGCATTTTATAGATTCAAAAGGGGTCAGTTTACTAGTTATATAAGCACAAATCGTCTGGTGAGAATTACTCACAGTATAAGCTGGAGACGACAACTGAAATACACAAACTGAGATCTTCAGAGGCACGATAGCATGAATATGATTTGAGAGTGGAGAGCCAAAGATTAATAGCCTTGGATACATTCAAACAAAACAAATATATATAACATAAGTTTCAAACTCAAATACACAATTAAACAATGTTAGAGATGAATGCATAAATCATCTCCAAACCACTTGCACTTTCCTTCTACCACCTATGCTTCAGATATAGATCAGGTTTGCATGGCCATAGCAAGGACTAGGATCTGGTTTGGGTTCATAAGAGGTCGGCCTAGCATAGGAAAAGATGGTGCAAAGTTGATGCAAGGATATATGTGCATTTATTACAACTACAAGGCAAAATAACATGAATTCCATGCAACTAAGGTCACGGCCTAAGGAAGGACAGCCATGGCCAGGTCTGTAGTGGGATGGAGGATGGTGTGGTAGTAGGTTTCACGTCATCCATGGGTGGTGGAGGTGGAGTAGGTGGCGGCCAAGGGGTGGTTGAAGGTGATGAAGGCATAGGTGTTGGCTATGGTGCATATAGGTGAAGTTTGTGTAGATTTAGGTGGAGTTTGATCAACTATTGGGCACGGCCAGTGACTTGGGGCTGGAGAGGAGGTGGTGGGTGGTTCAGGTGGTGGTGGAGGCAGCCATGATGGCTGGAGTGGTGGGGCCGAACCTGAAGTAGAAGAGAAGGCAAGTACAATCAACATAAACAAGTAGAAAAACAAGAAGAAAAACAATGGAAAAATAATTTTTTTTACCAAACTCATGGAGATGATGGAGGCCGAAAATTTTTTTCGGATGGGAAGAGAAATGTTTTACGTGAATGAGAAAAAAAATAGGGGGCTGAAGAAATGAGGAGATGTGGCCAATTGATGAAAAGTAAGGTTGAAATGTGAAAAGGTGGGAGATAAAGAGCCATTGGAAACCAAAAGTCAAAACCTTTTCACATTACCTTTATTTATTTATATAAGTTCAAATTACTGAGAAAAATCATAATTTCAGTAAATATTTCAAAAATGAAACAAAATATAAAATATAAATAAATAATTATTAATTATATAAAGGAAAAAAAAAATAGCTTAGAAAATGCAAACTAGTCAAGCAAATTTGAAAATAAACAGAATATATTTTGGAAAAATTATATAGAATTGGAAAATATTTAAAAATAAAGATAAAAACACAAAATAAACATGCCTTCACAAAATAAATAAATAAGTTTTAATTAAATAAAATTTAAATGAGGAAAATAGAAAAGAAAATTGAAACTAGGCTTTAAAATAGAAAATAAATTCAATAAGCTTTGGAAAAATTCAAACATCACTTTAAAAATATTTAAAAGTCAAAATATACATAATATAACATAAATATACAAATTAGAATAAGATATATCAAGTAAAAATATCATTTATATAAATTAAAACAAAGAATATTGGTAAATAACCCTATATACACACAATATTGTAAAAGGTATAACTTTGACAATTTAAATCCAATTTCAACGAAACGAAAAGCAGTGTTCATGATATTAAATCTATTTTCATAATCAAAGATAAAATTCAAGAATTCAAATATTTAAATTCAAATTTTTAAAGTCAAAGTTTGACCAGTTTTGACCACAAATCCATTTTTCAGGAAAATATTCAATTTATACCAGTTGAAATTATAATTCATATAATAATAAAAACTTATATTTAAAAATGAAATGTTTGAAACAAAACAAGTTTAAAATAATTCCAAAATAAAATAAAATCAAATTTAAGTTATATGCAAAAGAATCTAGGGTTGTTACACTCTCCTCCACTCAAAACTTTTCGTCCCCGAAAAGAAATGAGGTACGGGAAAGCACAGAAAAAGATAAAGTGAAATAAGATTAAAACAAGACGACAAGGAGATTGAAATTATACCTGATAACTATTGTTACAGATAAGTTTAACAAGGTAGAGATTATCAAAGATTATAGAAAAATTTCTAAACAGAAAAATTATAGAAAACTGCCTACACTAGCCTGAAGCAAGACAAGGAAAATAAGGACAACCGAAAGATACTTTGAAAAACAAAATAAGATAATAAGTTAGAAACCATGGAAATTTCAACTTAAATAGATAATTAATTTTTTGCACAAGTTAAATAAATCTTAACTATCTCAAAGTTTATTATCTTATCTTCTAATCATCTTAAATTAACAATTTCTAATATGGATTTGAAAAATAGTCATTCATTATACTCATAATGTACTTAATAAATTTAATTCTTCTTTATTCCTACTTAAAATCAAATTTATTCCTCTCATTATATTTTATCATCTATCCCCATTATACTTACTCTTATTATAACTGCTTTAATTTATTGTTAGTTCCATTAATCATCATTTTATATCGTAAATTATTCAATTAACCTTTTATTCTATTTACTACTGTTAATCATTTTATAACTAAAATTTAAGTGTATAGCATTTATTTTAACTATTCAAATTTTATCTATAAAATCCTTTTATAATGTATATTATCCAATTACATTGTTAACTTCTGTATAATTTGGGTAAGTTATATTTAAATGCAATTGAGTATTATACAAATAAAACTTTCTAATTCCCTCATCTGAAGTTTGAATCATTTACCTAAAATTTTGATTTTCTTTTTATAATTGAAATGTTTCTTTAAGATAAAGTTTAAGAATAAATTTTCTGTTTCCTTCAAACCATTTAGAGATAAATAAATATATATACATAATATGTCAAATCAAATTTAAATCATATATCTATATATATTATAAATCAAATCTTATTTTAGAAATTCAAATCAATTAAATTTCCCAAAACAAAGCTGTAGCAGGACTACAGAACGGCCTCTTCACTTTGAAACTCGAAGATGAATGTCGATGATGCCGTGGTCATCACCGAAGTTATTTTCCAATGACAAAGAGCACTAATTTTAAACTTTAAAATTTCTCGGAAACAAATTTCTATTAGAAAATACTTTAAATAATATAACCATTTTGAAACTTTAAACACAAGGTTTGAAACCATCAGAAATTAAATTCTCAAATTTCTTGTTTTAACTCATTTCTCTTCCTAATTCAATTTATAAACAGCTATTTATAAATTCATTTATAGAACAATAAATGATAAATCAAGTATTATTATTTCAAATGATTAATTTAAATCAATTTGTTAAGTTCCATAAATTTACTTATATCAAAATTTATTTCATTAACCAAATTTTAAAATAATATTGTGTTAGTTTGTTCTGTCAAAGTGTATTAGAAATCCTATCGATAGCGTTGATCAGACGAATCAATCGAAAACCCAAATCAACATCAACAACTCAAACAACACAATATAAAACAAAATATTAATATTGATTTACATGTACAATTAAAAATGTTTGGAAGATAGATTGGAAACAAAAGACAAGATGATTGAACAACAAAATAAGGAGGTGGATAAGCTTAAATAAATCACGGGTAACCTTAATTGGGTCAACCGTGATTTAAAGAATAAGATCGATGTGGATTTCTAGGGTAAATCAACATTCGATCTCAAGATATAGAGTTTGGAATAACAAAAGATATTAGCATCTAAGCTAAGGATAGATATAAATCTTTGGTGAATCGATGCTAATTGTAAAGGAGTTTCCCCCTTTACAAATGAATTTTTGAGATTGGCGGGACCACCGATTCACTATAAAGCTCATTCGAAGTGGAGTTACGGGATACTCCAGAATAAAAGGAAGACGAATAGTGAGGGACATGAATGGATTTTGGAACCGCAGGGAACATTCCAAAATTTAAAGGTATCGAGTCAAAAAGGAAGATATTTAAACTCGAATGAAAGTGATTCTATAAATACATTTACTATATATGCTGAGTTTTTCCTAGATCTACCAACGCTCTGATACCAACTGTAACAACTCGATATTTTCAACCATTCGCAACCGCACATGTCGGACTTGAATTGCTCAAAATACCGCGTTGTAAATAAAATTTGGCAAATCTCAGAATATATAGTAAATAAAATCACAGATCACAGAGTATTTAATAATGCAGCGGAAGTAAAAAGATAGTATTTCATGAAGCTACTATGTAAATATATCAGAGTTAAACAAAATACAACAAACTAAATAAAGTACAACAGAAGTCTAAAGATGATAACCAAGTACAAGCTGAATAGAACAACAGAACTGGAATAGATAAAACTAGATAAGTAGATAATCTCCAGCGATTCCAATCTCCAGAAAGTGTAATCCAAATCTATGAATAATTCAGGCTGACCCGAGCGTACATGAAAATACAAACACTCGAGTCAGGACAATATATACTTATATAATGTAAACCAACTCAAGTGAACTGTAATAAGGTACAAGTAACTTAAAGGATGCCTAGGACTGCCCATCCTCTAAGGATCCGTTAAACTATTTACTATGTAGTAATATTGCGCTATTATAATAGCGTCTACAGTAAAATAAACTTACTTTTAAATAGCGTTCCGGGCTACCCATACCACCCTTCACAAAATAAACTAGTCAAGCAAATTTGAAAATAAACAGAATAAATTTTAGAAAAATTATATAGACTTGGAAAATATTTAAAAATAAAGATAAAAACACAAAATAAACATGCCTTCACAAAATAAATAAATAAATTTTAATTAAATAAAATTTAAATGAGGAAAATAGCAAAGAAAATATAAACTAGGCTTTAAAATAGAAAATAAATTCAATAAGCTTTGGAAAAATTCAAACATCACTTTAAAAATATTTAAAAGTCAAAATATACATAATATAACATAAATATACAAATTAGAATAAGATATATCAAGTAAAAATATCATTTATATAAATTAAAACAAAGAATATTGTTAAATAACCCTATATACACACAATATTGTAAAGGTTATAACTTTCACAATTTAAATCCAATTTCAACGAAACGAAAAGCGGTATTCATGATATTAAATCTATTTTCATAATCAAAGATAAAATTCAAAATAAATCCATTTTTCAAAATAAATTCAAAAATCAAAGATAATCAAAGATAAAACTCAAATATTTAAATTTAAAAGTCAAAGTTTGACCAGTTTTGACCACAAATCCATTTTTCAGGAAAATATTCAATTTATACCAGTTTGAAATTATAATTCATATAATAATAAAGATTTATATTTAAAATGAAATGTTTGAAATAAAACAAGTTTAAAATAATTTCAAAATAAAATAAACTCAAATTTAAATTATATGCAAAAAAATCTAGGGTTGTTACAATATATGAACACAAGATCGGTTAAATTAAATGATTTTTGAATCTTTAAATCTTTTGATTCAGTTAACTGACATTTTGAAATAGAATTGATTTATATAAATTGAATTATTTTTGTTAATCCAAGCGTAAATACTAAAAGTGGGAATTTATCTAATGAATCGTTCAAAGAATTAAATTGAAATTTCAAAGTCGAATTGGCAAATATAAATGAATTCATCGTAATTAAGTTATTGAATTTGTTTAGTTCAAACTCTCTTCCAATACCGAAAACCACTTTAACAACTGTGCACGTGGTGGAGATTCCAAAAATGAAGTAGGAAAGTTTGGTGACCGATTCTGTATGAGGTATTTACGTGACCCTGACTCCCGTAAGTTGGCTTGATATGGCTAAAATTAAAGAGAAACGACGGGCCAAGTGAGGTCATTCCTCCTATCAGGCACACTTCTTTGATACTATATTCTGACTTTGTGATTGATTTGGTTGCCACCCATGATTTTGATTTGGGAGTGTGTTCCGAGGTGGCAGTCGTAGCGCTATGCATTACCACCAGTCCAGATACGCAAATGGTATATCTACCCTGGCATTGCCTTGAATGCAATATTCACATGCCCTAATGCGCCTTCTACGAGTTTGTTTTGTACCTACCTATGAGGTGCCCTCTATGTAAACCTCTAGTTTACGCAGGAGTGTACGGTACTATATAGACTATGGGAATATAAAAAATGTGTTAAGGGGGATATGAGTAACGCCTTAATGCTATTTTAATAATTTTTCTTTACTGTAGACATATTATAATATCATTGTACTACATAGTAGATAGTTTAACGGATTAATAAGAGATGTGAATCTTGAGCATCTCTTTAGTTACTGCACTCACGTTAGACACTGGATAGGATATGTCAAACCCCATAAACATCTCCGACGTGTCACATGCATATTTACCGTTGATTTAACTTACATAACTTCTTTTAGTTCTGACTCGAGTGTTTTGTCTTTTCAATTCGCTCGGGTCGGCCTGAGCATTTTAGGGTTGAAGACCTTATATCTGGAGGACGAAGACAAAGATTTTTAGTGATATTACTTATTATATTCGACTGCATCATGTTGTTCCACTGCATATATTATTTATTTCTTCCTATTTCTGTAGCTCTGATTTTTTGTTGTAAAAGAATAGTCAAATGTATTTATAAAACAGCTTCATGAACTGTTATTTGATTATTATATTTTTTCATTCGGCTACAAGACTCTGTATTTGTTTTATTTCTTTCTCCTTTTCTTATTTACCCCAAACAATCTGCCCTTTTGAATGGTTTGATTTGACATGCGTGTCTGCTTAAAACGTCCAAAAAGGATGGTCGTTACAGTTGGTATCGGAGCCAGGTTTATCGATAACCCTAGCATTGTGGGGGTATGACTCATATTAAATAGGGTAGCAATACCCTAGAATGAGTCGTTGAGTGCAGATATATGAGAGAGCATATTTGTTAGTGTTATAAAAGGATTTTTATATTGTGTTAATTTGTTTCGTTTTTGTATTTATAAATTTTTGTCGGTGCATAGGACACTGTGACATGGATAGGGATTTCTAAACACTTAATAGGGCAGATGACACAATATTTTTTTTGAAATATATGTAAATGAAATAATTTTTCTTATTATATATTTTTGCATATAAAATAATAATTTTATAAATGACATATTTGATTGTAATATATTTGTTTGTTAGGTAGTGAAATTTATAAATATTCGTTGAAAGATGAATTGTAAATAAATAAATATAAAATGAAAAATTTAGAACTTAAGTTCCTGGATTTTTGGAAAAATTCATTCGAACGATTTTGGAATATAATATTAATATTATTTGTAACGATCTCGGATTTAGACTATATTTTAATTGATAACTAAATTTATTTTTGAATAAAAATATGTGCAATTAATTGGAAATTGATATAAAATACATTAGCAAATAAGTATTAAACTAAAAATAGAATTTAAATTGTAAAATAGAAAAATAAACATATTAGAATACATAGATATAATATATTTAAGTATAAGTATAAAGGTGTATTGTACATAAGTTAAAAACTAGAGAGAAAAGAAAAGTATTGCAAAAGAATGAAACAAAGCAAACAAAGTCAGTATAAAATTTAAAACAAGTAAATATGTATGGAATATTTCAAAACAATAATATACATTAAGTTTGAAAGCAACTTGGCAAAAAAATAAAATAAACAATCCACCACAAAATCTTCTCAACACAACACATTTACATCATTTCAGTCGAACTAAAAGATGTAGGCAAGCATAAACAAAGGGAAAATAAAAATACAAACAAACTAGGCAAAACAAATAAATATAAAGTACAAGCAAGACACCTCTAACATACCTCTAGCCTATCAAAGCGTCTTCAGCCTACAAACCTATTTTAATACCCTGTACAAACATAATGATATCAGCCATGCTTATTGTATAAATTAATATGCCCTGTACAACTCAGTTTTATTCATCAAACTCTCAACCTAATATACCAGAGAGAAAGAAAAAAAATAAAATAAGAAACATTAGCCAATAACAAAAGCAAAACAAATTCAGTTTCAATATCAAAGGAAAGTTTCAAGCCTGAAGCAGTAAATCAAATACAAGTTCAATAATATCAAAGCCCAGATCAAAATGAAAATTTAATTCCAGATTTTGGAACTTTTTCCAGGCTTTTGCTACCTCTGTTTCAACAGTTTCAGGTGAGTAAATCTTCTTTTTAAACTAGACTTCTTTAATTCTTTTATCTGCGAGTAACCTCACTTTTGTTACTTTAAAGCCAAATTTTGTTGCATGCTAGTGTTGCTGAACTAATTTTGTATTGGGTGAATCTGCTGTGTGTATAGATGTATGATGTATGTATGTTATTTCCAACAGAAGCTACTCTGTTATAGTTCCAGTTTGTCTGTGTGAGTAAACATCTGAATTTAAATCTTAAGTAGGTTAATGTGGTTGCTTAAAAAAAATTGCTGTGATAATGATGCTTGTTGTGGTATTACTGCATGCATATATATATGAATGTGTTAATATGTGAGCAGGTTAGTTTCTTTCTGTTTTTGAAACTACAGGGTATAAAACAACAAAGAAAATTCAAATTCTTCTTTTCTAATCAATATTAGGCTTTAGTTTCAAAACAAAATAAATGTGTTTAAGTATGAATTGTAATATAAAAATAGTTTGATGAAGAGTAAACATATACAGGATGAACAACTCAAGTTCTACAGAGAAAATTTCAAAATTTAATAAAATTCGAACCTAACAATTTGCAAATTCGAATACCTATCTTGAATCCTTACTGAAAAATAAGTTTTTTAAACCAAAAATTGTAATTTTTTCATTGAGTATATCAATAGCAAACTGTGGATGAACTAAAAATACACTTTTACCAATCTCTGTTAGTTCAACAAATTTTAACTGTTGAAATTTGTTGAGGAGTTAGTTTGATCACTTTCGAATCTAGGAAAAATACTGAAAAAATTTTCTAATGTAAGGATTTTGGGGACGAGAACGATTTTGGGTTTTATCCCTATGTTTTTGCCAATCGATTCTCGAGGCAATGGTGCAATCTATATCGCATCGGACCTGATAGGGTTGATCGGTGGCGGTGAGTGGTCGATAGGGGAAGCTTGTGGCGAAGGCGCGGGGGTTCTGTTACTGTGTAGCGGCGGTACGAGGTGGTTTCAGGGTTGAGGGTGTTTCCAGTTCGTGGTTTCCAGTTTTGAATGGGTGACTCGATTTCGTTTTCGAGGTGACTAGGTGGTTTGGATGATCGTGGTGGGATGCGAGGGTGGTTTGTGACTTGCGTGTGATCATCGGTGATGATCGACGTCGTCGATCGTGACTGTGCAGGTGCACAGGCTAGTGGAGTTGAGCCTGTGAGGTTTTAAGTGTTTGGTTTGATTGTCTCGGGTTGTTTTGTCTGCATCACTCATTTTCCAGGTTTATAAGTTTTAAAACTAACTTTAGCAAAGAAAATATGAGTAAGAAAGAGGGAGATTCGTGGAAGATGGAGTGGTAACTCGAGTGTATACTCGAGTGCAATTGAGATTTTCTCGGGTTTAGTACTTAAGTGCTTACCCTTGTTAAATTTTTAAGTTAATCATCTTAAACCATTTTAAATATGAATAAATTAATTAATGTTTGTAAATTTTGAGTTAAGAAATTAATATGAAATTGAGAACCATAGATTAGACTTTAATTAATTAATGAATTTTAAGGGTTAATCAAACTTATAATTAATAACGGTTAATGTAAGTTAATTATTTAGAAAAGTAATCAAATAAATATTAATGAAGGTCATTAACTAGATTATTTTATAATAAATTAATGTGATTGATTTTTAATTAGATTAATTAATTTAATAATAATCATTATAATAGTTTAAATGTAATTACTTATTAGGAAGTAATTAAGGAATTAATCACTTATTGTAATTAATTAGGAAAATTAATTAAATGGTAGTTAATTAAATTAAGGGTCGATTTAATTGTCAATGAATTAATTAAGGGAAATCAATAAAAGGATATTGAATAATTTAAAGGTCAATTATTCAATAATTAAAGGTTGGTTTATTGGGTAAATGATTAAAGGACCATTAATCAAACAATTTGAAATCGATTAAAGTTAATTAATTATGATTGATGACCATTTGATTTAAATTAGTCAGAAAATTAATTGAGCTTACTTATGGATGTTTGAATTCTACTGATGTTGAATTGTTTGATACCCCTGGAATTGATGCTTTGTGATAGGTCTTGATTTGTGTTATGATCTGAAATGTAATTTATTTATCTGAGATAAATGTAATTATTATCTGTGGTATATATATCTGTGTTCTGTGAATAAAAGATGAGCGTTATGGTTTATACCGCTTATCAAATATAAGCGTTATAGTTTATACCGCTTATCAAATAATTTCTGTATTTGATCTGTGATGATTGAATGATGTTGCACTATTGTGTTAAACCAATGGACTACATCATACACACACAATTATGGATTTCACGAGGAAATCAGTTAAGTCGCAGATTTTTGAAATAGTTTTGAATTTGAATTTTTAAATTCAAATGTTTTGGAAATGGAATCGGAATAAAAGTGTAAAGCTTTTGGAATGGAATTTCAAGTTAAAATTTATTTTTAATTTACTTGATTAAGTTTTGAAATTTAAATAATTTGATTTAAATTTGAATTCAAAATTAGGAATTGAATACTATGATTTGAAACTAGGGATTAAAGATGTTATACCAGTTATATATGGGTTAAACTATTTTAAAAGTATTGATTTAGGAATGTGAATATAATTCAAGGATTTTAACTCGTATAAATATAATTGGATTTTTCTGAAACGGAAATTGTTCTTTTTCACATAGTAAAAGCTTTCACATAAGAAATGAACGTCCAATTTGTGTTAAAAAGAATTTCAAGTTTGAAAATGAAAATGACTTCCAAGTTTTGGAAACGATTTGAAATTATAAGTTAAATCTTTGATTTAAAGATTTAACGAGTTAATCCTATCGAAATGAAATTGTTTTGGAAATTTATGAATTGAACTTTATGAAATGAATCTTTTTGTTTAAAAGATTAGAAATGGTAATTTGTTTAAACCATTTGAAGAAAAGTTTTGGGTAATAAGTTGTGACTTAATTGATACCCCAATATCCATATGCTTCTTGTAAATGTGCGCTCACTATTTGGTTTAGCCGGGGAAGAACCTTTGTGTCATATAGCCCATTCTGAATATGTGATATGTCGTTATGGATAGCATTTGAAGACCGGTGGTGAAGACCATATATTTTCGAAAACGAACGGACAACTCGTCAAATGTCTTTGCATCGACTGATCCTCGGTATAGAGACTCCATATGTGATGGGAAGTCCGGACGTGATTAGTGAATATCCGGATTTCAAGGACTTATTTGGAAGTGCCTTCGGTTCTGTTCAAACCCAGAACAGACTTGTATGGATTGTGTGTCCGACACTACACTTTGAGATATAAAGCAGATTTCTTTCAAATACATTTCTGTTGGTGGCGGAGATTTTATTCTTTTAGCTTAACACCCTTCTCTGAGACGTACGAGCTCAGAGGTTATGTAGTTGATGGTTATCAACGATATATTTCCAATTTGGTAATGTGACATGTTGAGTGTTGCTGTGAAATGATCATTGTTTGATCATTTGTAATATGATCATTTGTTTGATCACTTATCTCTGTGATCATTTCTATGAGCATTTGTTGACCCAAAACACAGTTTTTGTATAAAGCGTGGCTTTGTGGACGAGACTTCGTCGAGCCTCACACCCCGGAATGTTCGAAACAGGAAAGATGCGGCAAGGTTATTGGGGGTAGCGCCCCTTAGGGTATGTGCATTTCCTTCTGGAAAAGGGTGGTATCATGGTATGGAGCCCAGATACTTACTCATGTTGAACACTTTATTTATTATGGTGTGATGTTGGTTAAAGAGCTCTCGGTTAAAGGTCCCAAAGGACCGGGGGATGGCATACTCGTGTCAGTAGTTACCCAGTTAGGGGTAACCCGGCCTTGTGTTGGCAGAGATCCGGTTAGGTTCTCGGGGACGTCCTTCCAGAGGCGTTCTCATGTGGCAATGGGAAGTTCCTTGGCCTAACCATTCGTTGG
Source organism: Allium cepa (assembly GCA_030765085.1). NCBI lineage: Eukaryota > Viridiplantae > Streptophyta > Magnoliopsida > Asparagales > Amaryllidaceae > Allium > Allium cepa. The sequence continues at coordinate 551,078,118 of CM060934.1, read as the reverse complement.
AAATCCAAAGAAACAATACGATCTTGTACGGTATTAGTTGTAGAACCTATCATTCACTTATGGTGGCGCCCCACTGTTTGGATGGTAGCTATAGTAGACATAGTTCGAAATGTCTATGCTGGCTAAGATTTATATCTTTATTTTCGAAATGATTTTCTCTACACTATGCACTAGTAATAATATCAAATGTTCTTTTTAATGCGTATCAAGCATCTTTGACTATCATAAGGAGAAATCTCCTTTGATTCTGCGTTTGCATTGTGTGTGTGTGTGCGGGAGGCCTTATGGTAGTCTCATTTTTAAAAGCATAGCGAATTGACTTTAAAAATATTCCTCTATTTTTGATTTTAAAGATAAATAAACTGTTTTGACTTCTCACACCAGTCACATGACTGACTCGGAGTTTATTGTTTTCCTTCCTAAACTCTGGGTGCCCACCAATTTCCACACGGGCAGTCGAGAGTTAGGTTTATCAGGATATTCTGGATATTCTGGAGTTGCTGGAGGCAAGATGGATGGCATGGCGTAATTACTAGTATATAGTATTTCTTTTCCGCTGTTTGTTGTTGTTTGTTGTTGTACACTCTGATGATGAAATGTAATGTGATGTAATAACTTATATAGTTCTTTGTTTAAAGATTATTCATTTATCTATTATGTATTGTTCCGCTGCTAGATGTTATCTATTTTTCTTTTTCGCTGCTATTTTATTGTATCATATCTCTGATGTATATTGATATTTATTGGATCATCTGTTGTATCAGATATTGTATCAAGGCTGTATATCAATGTATTATTCTTTTATTCCGCTGTGTTATTTACTTAATGTTGTTATAAGCTCCGGCGAATCGGATTTGAACGGTCGAATCTATGGCATTCGAATACGATTTGAAGTATGGATGTCGATTTTCGAGGTGAAAAATTCGAGTCGTTACATTTGGTATCAGAGCTAAGGTTGAAACTTTAGCTGAGGAGTGTAACATGTTTAGTAGCTCATTAGAGATAGGGTGAAGTATACCCTAGAATGAGTATATCCCTAAGATATCTGTTTGAAAGCCTCAGTAATTTTTCTTACTATCCGCTGATAGTGAGTATGAGTGCAAGAAGAGGACGAGATAGGGGACAGGGGAATACGACTATGATTGGTCAATGCCCTGCAACAGTGGAAATAACTTTCGTGTTTCCAAACTCTTTTGATTTGCTTCGTAACAACTCCAGAAAGAAGTTTCGGAACGGTGATGGCCTACGAATCGTTGTAGAAAATCCTTACTTCGTAGTTCATCGATTTCTTATCAGTTTTTCGATTTAAACTTTAACGGATATGAATTTGAAAGTCGAGATTGAAAATTTAAAATAAAATGGAAATTTTAAATTGAGTTAAATTTGTTAATAGAATATGAAGCTAAATTTGAATTGTATCAATAAAACGATTTCGTTTAAAACCAAATTTGAATTTTTGAAATTCTATTGAAATTTTTCGGGTTGATCGAAGTCCGAAGCGGGACAAATTGGTATATATTTTGGGGTATTCCGATTTGAGTTTGGAATCCATATCTAGTATTTGGAAGTTGTGGAAAATGAAAATCCATTTATCTATCTTTGTTGTTTTCGTGCCTGCGAATTTCGAGGACGAAATTCTTTTAAGAGGGGAAGTCTGTAACGATCTCGGATTTAGACTATATTTTAATTGATAACTAAATTTATTTTTGAATAAAAATATGTGCAATTAATTGGAAATTTATATAAAATACATTAGCAAATAAGTATTAAACTAAAAATAGAATTTAAATTGTAAAATAGAAAAATAAACATATTAGAATACATAGATATAATATATTTAAGTATAAGTATAAAGGTGTATTGTACATAAGTTAAAAACTAGAGAGAAAAGAAAAGTATTGCAAAAGAATGAAACAAAGCAAACAAAGTCAGTATAAAATTTAAAACAAGTAAATATGTATGGAATATTTCAAAACAATAATATACATTAAGTTTGAAAGCAACTTGGCAAAAAATAAAATAAACAATCCACCACAAAATCTTCTCAACACAACACATTTACATCATTTCAGCCGAACTAAAAGATGTAGGCAAGCATAAACAAAGGGAAAATAAAAATACGAACAAACTAGGCAAAACAAATAAATATAAAGTACAAGCAAGACACCTCTAACATACCTCTAGCCTATCAAAGCGTCTTCAGCCTACAAACCTATTTTAATACCCTGTACAAACATGATGATATCAGCCATGCTTATTGTATAAATTAATATGCCCTGTACAACTCAGTTTTATTCATCAAACTCTCAACCTAATATACCAGAGAGAAAGAAAAAAATAAATAAATAAGAAACATTAGTCAATAACAAAAGCAAAACAAATTCAGTTTCAATATCAAAGGAAAGTTTCAAGCCTGAAGCAGTAAATCAAATACAAGTTCAATAATATCAAAGCCCAGATCAAACTGAAAATTTAATTCCAGATTTTGGAACTTTTTCCAGGCTTTTGCTACCTCTGTTTCAACAGTTTCAGGTGAGTAAATCTTCTTTTTAAACTAGACTTCTTTAATTCTTTTATCTGTGAGTAACCTCACTTTTATTACTTTAAAGCCAAATTTTGTTGCATGCTAGTGTTGCTGAACTAATTTTGTATTGGGTGAATCTGCTGTGTGTATAGATGTATGATGTATGTATGTTATTTCCAACAGAAGCTACTTTGTTATAGTTCCAGTTTGTCTGTGTGAGTAAACATCTGATTTAAATCTTAAGTAGGTTAATGTGGTTGCTTAAAAAAAATTGCTGTGATAATGATGCTTGTTGTGGTATTACTGCATGCATATATATATATATATATATATATATATATATATATATGAATGTGTTAATATGTGAGCAGGTTAGTTTCTTTCTGTTTTTGAAACTACAGGGTATAAAACAACAAAGAAAATTCAAATTCTTCTTTTCTAATCAATATTAGGCTTTAGTTTCAAAACAAAATAAATGTGTTTAAGTATGAATTGTAATATAAAAATAGTTTGATGAAGAGTAAACATATACAGGATGAACAACTCAAGTTCTATAGAGAAAATTTCAAAATTTAATAAAATTCGAACCTAACAATTTGCAAATTCGAATACCTATCTTGAATCCTTACTGAAAAATAAGTTTTTTAAACCAAAAATTGTAATTTTTTCATTGAGTATATCAATAGCAAACTGTGGATGAACTAAAAATACACTTTTACCAATCTCTGTTAGTTCAACAAATTTTAACTGTTGAAATTTGTTGAGGAGTTAGTTTGATCACTTTCGAATCTAGGAAAAATACTGAAAAAAATTTCTAATGTAAGGATTTTGGGGACGAGAACGATTTTGGGTTTTATCCCTATGTTTTTGCCGATCGATTCTCGAGGCAATGGTGCAATCTATATCGCATCGGACCTGATAGGGTTGATCGGTGGCGGTGAGTGGTCGATAGGGGAAGCTCGTGGCGAAGGCGCGGGGGTTCTGTTACTGTGTAGCGGCGGTACGAGGTGGTTTCAGGGTTGAGGGTGTTTCCAATTCGTGGTTTCCAGTTTTGAATGGGTGACTCGATTTCGTTTTCGAGGTGACTAGGTGGTTTGGATGATCGTGGTGGGATGCGAGGGTGGTTTGTGACTTGCATGTGATCATCGGTGATGATCGACGTCGTCGATCGCGACTGTGCAGGTGCACAGGCAAGTGGAGTTGAGCCTGTGAGGTTTTAAGTGTCTGGTTTGATTGTCTCGGGTTGTTTTGTCTGCATCACTCATTTTCCAGGTTTATAAGTTTTAAAACTAACTTTAGCAAAGAAAATATGAGGAAGCAAGAGGGAGATTCGTGGAAGATGGAGTGGTAACTCGAGTGTATACTCGAGTGCAATTGAGATTTTCTCGGGTTTAGTACTTAAGTGCTTACCCTTGTTAAATTTTTAAGTTAATCATCTTAAACCATTTTAAATATGAATAAATTAATTAATGTTTGTAAATTTTGAGTTAAGAAATTAATATGAAATTGAGAACCATAGATTAGACTTTAATTAATTAATGAATTTTAAGGGTTAATCGAACTTATAATTAATAACGGTTAATGTAAGTTAATTATTTAGAAAAGTAATCAAATAAATATTAATGAAGGTCATTAACTAGATTATTTTATAATAAATTAATGTGATTGATTTTTAATTAGATTAAGTAATTTAATAATAATCATTATAATAGTTTAAATGTAATTACTTATTAGGAAGTAATTAAGGAATTAATCACTTATTGTAATTAATTAGGAAAATTAATTAAATGGTAGTTAATTAAATTAAGGGTCGATTTAATTGTCAATGAATTAATTAAGGGAAATCAATAAAAGGATATTGAATAATTTAAAGGTCAATTATTCAATAATTAAAGGTTGGTTTATTTGGTAAATGATTAAAGGACCATTAATCAAACAATTTGAAATCGATTAAAGTTAATTAATTATGATTGATGACCATTTGATTTAAATTAGTCAGAAAGATAATTGAGCTTACTTATGGATGTTTGAATTCTACTGATGTTGAATTGTTTGATACCCCTGGAATTGATGCTTTGTGATAGGTCTTGATTTGTGTTATGATCTGAAATGTAATTTATTTATCTGAGATAAATGTAATTATTATCTGTGGTATATATATCTGTGTTCTGTGAATAAAAGATGAGCGTTATGGTTTATACCGCTTATCAAATATAAGCGTTATAGTTTATACCGCTTATCAAATAAATTTCTGTATTTGATCTGTGATGATTGAATGATGTTGCACTATTGTGTTAAACCCCTGGACTACATCATACACACACAATTATGGATTTCACGAGGAAATCAGTTAATTCGCAGATTTTTGAAATAGTTTTGAATTTGAATTTTTAAATTCAAATGTTTTGGAAATGGAATCGGAATAAAAGTGTAAAGCTTTTGGAATGGAATTTCAAGTTAAAATTTATTTTTAATTTACTTGATTAAGTTTTGAAATTTAAATAATTTGATTTAAATTTGAATTCAAAATTAGGAATTGAATACTATGATTTGAAACTAGGGATTAAAGATGTTATACCAGTTATATATGGGTTAAACTATTTTAAAAGTATTGATTTAGGAATGTGAATATAATTCAAGGATTTTAACTCGTATAAATATAATTGGATTTTTCTGAAACGGAAATTGTTCTTTTTCACATAGTAAAAGCTTTCACATAAGAAATGAACGTCCAATTTGTGTTAAAAAGAATTTCAAGTTTGAAAATGAAAATGACTTCCAAGTTTTGGAAACGATTTGAAATTATAAGTTAAATCTTTGATTTAAAGATTTAACGAGTTAATCCTATCGAAATGAAATTGTTTTGGAAATTTATGAAATGAATCTTTTTGTTTAAAAGATTAGAAATGGTAATTTGTTTAAACCATTTGAAGAAAAGTTTTGGGTAATAAGTTGTGACTTAATTAATACCCCAATATCCATATGCTTCTTGTAAATGTGCGCTCACTATTTGGTTTAGCCGGGGAAGAACCTTTGTGTCATATAGCCCATTCCGAATATGTGATATGTCGTTATGGATAGCATTTGAAGACCGGTGGTGAAGACCGGATATTTTCGAAAACGAACGGATAACTCGTCGAATGTCTTTGCATCGACTGATCCTCGGTATAGAGACTCCATATGTGATGGGAAGTCCGGACGTGATTAGTGAATATCCGGATTTCAAGGACTTCTTTGGAAGTGCCTTCGGTTTTGTTCAAACCCAGAACAGACTTGTATGGATTGTGTGTCCGACACTACACTTTGAGATATAAAGCAGATTTCTTTCAAATACATTTCTGTTGGTGGCGGAGAATTTATTCTCTTAGCTTAACACCCTTCTCTGAGACGTACGAGCTCAGAGGTTATGTAGTTGATGGTTATCTGCGATATATTTCCAATTTGGTAATGTGACATGTTGAGCGTTGCTGTGAAATGATCATTGTTTGATCATTTGTGATATGATCATTTGTTTGATCACTTATCTATGTGATCATTTCTATGATCATTTGTTGACCCAAAACACAGTTTTTGTATAAAGCGTGGCTTTGTGGACGAGACTTCGTCGAGCCTTACACCCCGGAATGGTCGAAACAGGAAAGATACGGCAAGGTTATTGGGGGTAGCGCCCCTTAGGGTATGTGCATTTCCTTCTGGAAAAGGGTGGTATCATGGTATGGAGCCCAGATACTTACTCATGTTGAACACTTTATTTATTATGGTGTGATGTTGGTTAGAGAGCTCTCGGTTAAAGGTCCCAAAGGACCGGGGGATGGCATACTCGTGTCAGTAGTTACCCAGTTAGGGGTAACCCGGCCTTGTGTTGGCAGAGATCCAGTTAGGTTCTCGGGGACGTCCTTCCAGAGGCGTTCTCATGTGGCAATGGGAAGTTCCTTGGCCTAACCATTCGTTGGAAATCCAAAGAAACAATACGATCTTGTACGGTATTAGTTGTAGAACCTATCATTCACTTATGGTGGCGCCCCACTGTTTGGATGGTAGCTATAGTAGACATAGTTCGAAATGTCTATGCTGGCTAAGATTTATATCTTTATTTTCGAAATGATTTTCTCTACACTATGCACTAGTAATAATATCAAATGTTCTTTTTAATGCGTATCAAGCATCTTTGACTATCATAAGGAGAAATCTCCTTTGATTCTGCGTTTGCATTGTGTGTGTGTGTGCGGGAGGCCTTATGGTAGTCTCATTTTTAAAAGCATAGCGAATTGACTTTAAAAATATTCCTCTATTTTTGATTTTAAAGATAAATAAACTGTTTTGACTTCTCACACCAGTCACATGACTGACTCGGAGTTTATTGTTTTCCTTCCTAAACTCTGGGTGCCCACCAATTTCCACACGGGCAGTCGAGAGTTAGGTTTATCAGGATATTATGGATATTCTGGAGTTGCTGGAGGCAAGATGGATGGCATGGCGTAATTACTAGTATATAGTATTTCTTTTCCGCTGTTTGTTGTTGTTTGTTGTTGTACACTCTGATGATGAAATGTAATGTGATGTAATAACTGATATAGTTCTTTGTTTAAAGATTATTCATTTATCTATTATGTATTGTTCCGCTGCTAGATGTTATCTATTTTTCTTTTCCACTGCTATTTTATTGTATCATATCTCTGATGTATATTGATATCTATTGGATCATCTGTTGTATCAGATATTGTATCAAAGCTGTATATCAATGTATTATTCTTTTATTCCGCTGTGTTATTTACTTAATGTTGTTATAAGCTCCGGCGAATCGGATTTGAACGGTCGAATCTATGGCATTCGAATACGATTTGAAGTATGGATGTCGATTTTCGAGGCGAAAAATTCGAGTTGTTACATTATTTGTAAGTATTTTCTGAGATAAATATTTCAATATGATTTGAAAGAAATGTTTAAAATAATTTTGGAAGAAAATAAGTTATGTACTCCCCTCTCTGTCGTTGGAAAATAATTTCGGTGATGAGTGCATGCATCATCGCCGTTCATTTTCCAGTTTCAAAGTGGGAAGACCGTTGTGGTAGTTTTACTACACTTTTTTTGATTACAAATATTAATTTTTTTAAATATGATTTGATATATATATATATAAGTTATGATTATATATTATTCTAAAAGGATTACGATGAAACCTAGTTGTTTAGTTCATAAATTTCTGTAAATTTGAAATTGAAATTATTGTAACAAATGGAGTCTTGACTGTATTAATAATTGGAAACTTTAAAGATGAATATAATAAATTTGATGTTAAAATGATTAAATAAATGGATAAGAAACTGAAATTTTGAAAACTTTGTTCAATGAAAAGGAAAATGAAAATAAGAATCGGTAATTATCGAACATTTTGTTAACTAAATAAATAAGAGAAAGTTGGGTAATATTCAAATTGCATTCTAAAAGACATACACACACACATATAGCTTACCAAAATATTAAAGGTTGAATGTGATAAGAATATGTAATGGAATATTATACAAGTAAATCTTGGAAAAAATGGAAGTGTTGATTGTATTCACATCTATAAATAAAAAAATTCTAATGTTATAAATTGTAATAAACTAAAGTTGATAGTTTGAAATGCTAGTAACTAAATGTAATAAAGGTAAATAATGTAAGAAAGACGATTATAAACTTATATTAACATTTTAAGCTATTTATAATCAGATTAAACGGTAATGGTGAATGTTGTAAATAAATAATTATAAACTTGAATTAATATTGAAGCCTTTTATAATTAAAATAAGTAATATATAAATTGAATAGTTATAACTTTAGAGAACATTGAAATGGCTTAAAAATGGATTTAATATTCAATAATGCTACATATGGAAGAATGAATGTGAGAATGAAATAATCTATATATGGTAAATTGAATTGTAAAGAAATCCACCTAATAATATATAATCCAATAATTGAAAAAAATTATAAATTATTTAAGCGATGAATGTAAAGAAATAGGATGAAAGAAAATGACACTGTTCGAATAAAGGAGAAATGAACTTTTCTAAGTAATGACGAATGTAAATTAATGAAAGTACACATTATATGAATGAGAAAAGGGAAGTAAATGATGAAAAAAGAGAGGAAAATCAAGTTAAATTTGTAAATGTGAAGAAACTGAAATAAAATGTATACAATACATCCATAATAAATTCGTTATGGTCCAAATAATACAAATAGAAATAACTTATGTAAGCAATGAATGTAAGTAATGAAAAGAAAAGTGGTATTGTATAAATGAATGGAAATTGAATTTTGCAAGTGTTAAATGAAAAAGTAACTAAACAAGCATTGTATGCACAAAGGAAAACGAACAGTAAATAATGTGGAAAAAAAGAAAGTAATGAGAATAAAACATAAATATTATATGAAAATGTGTTGAATTCTTTATTTGTTTGACTTATGGATTGGTTGGGAAAGGATTCTTTTATTGTGTAGGATGTATATATAACCTATTAGTTGTATATACGACTGTGGAGTGTATGGTTTACTTCATTGTTTATTTGTCATTTTATATGATTAGAAGTTCTGAACTCAAACAAACATTTGTTTTTGGTTGCAATGGATGGATGATTTCCCTCTTTCTTGAAATGATGTTTGTATAGTTGTTTGTTTGCAAATGATTTTTATAATGGGGAGATGTTTTGTTTGTTATTTAGTGGAACAACTTAAATATTTCTCTTTTATAAAATTATTGACATCTTTTGAATATATAAGTGAAATACAGGTTATGGAAGCAATTGCTAGTACTTTCGGTTTCATAATTTAAGTGTTATTTGCCCAATAAATAGGCACGTTTTCGGATTACGATTTTATAGCGATATTATATTGTTTTTCCATTGCTTGGGATATTTTATTTTGGAAAATATGATATATATATATATATTGTTGTTGTTATCGATATTATTATTTTCCCTAGACCTCTCCGTATAATGGAGACTCTGCCGAAATTTATGGTGAATTTCGGACTAAGAAGATTTTGAGAAATGTTTTTAAATTATTGCTAATTTGAGTATAAAAGATTTAATTGTTTATAAATTGATATATTTTATTTAAATTATTTAATTTTGTAAATTAGTTGTTTATAAATTCAATATTTTGAATCAGATATATTGATTACTTAATTCCTTCTTTTCCCCTCTTTTTTTCCTTTTCGAGGACGAAAAGTTTTGAGTGGGGGGAGTGTAACGACCCATAATTTTCAATAATTAAAATTATTTAATTTAATGAGGTTTTGTGATTAATGTTGAAAGAAATAATTTTTTTAATTTAATAATGAAACAATAACTAAAATGGAATGTAATAATGTTAACTATATTTAATCATTAACAATTTGAATGAAGTCCCACTTAATTGAAGTGATTTAGATGTTATACTTGGTTATAAATCGAATAGAAGAAAACAAATGTAAAGATTAAGTTAACTAATGAAATAACATAAAGTTGATAGTAATTGAATAAAATCAGTATTAGATAAGTAATTGTAACATTGGTTTGTAGGTAATAAACCTATAAATGTGATCAACACTCAATACTGACAATTATTATACGTTACCTATTTATTTAGTTTATTAGATAAAATTGGAAATCAATTGTAATAAATCTAATTGAAAATTTCGTTCATGTAAATTAAGGTGATAATTGGAAATAATGTTAATTTTATTCCTAATATGATAATTAGTTGATTAAAAAAAGAATGTGAAATCAAGATTTAAAAATTTATCGAAATTTAAATTATAATAATTGGATTTATTGCAATTAAACGAAATTAAAATTACGTTAATGGGAATTAAGATGAAATTAGAGAACATTGGCGTACTAAGATATAAACCAATGTTAATTATACCTACAAGATGATAATTGATTTAATAACAGGATTGAAATCAAATAAATGAATTTATATGAAATTTAATTTATAATTACTTAATTTATTGAAATTGAAATTTAACACTGAAAATTAATGCAATATTCAATAACAAATTGATATAGAAATTTGTTATAAAGGATTATAAATCATTAAGTAATTTAAAGTGATAAGAATTGTTAAATAATAAAAATTGAATTGAAAAGTGATTTAATTAATTTGATATTAATTTATTTAATTAACGTAAAAATAGCCATTTTGGCCACTGACTCGGATTTCGACGAAACCAGTTCCATCGGATCCGTAACGTTGAATTATTATAGGATTTCAAGTTTCGTAGCGATTGGACTTGTCATTTGATCGTACGGACTTGAAACACGTAGAAATTAATTTAATTGAAATCAATTTAAAATAAGCTGATTTTAAGATAACTTCTTCATACGATGGAATTAGGACTTGAAACCCATTTCATTGATTTTAAAACTATCGAAAATATCTATTTTGATATATGGGATTACTCATTTTCATTCCGAAGGTGAAACGGGCTTTTCGGGTTATTTATCGTTCAAAATCCAAACCAAATCTTATCTGTTCTTTCTATTTTCAGATCTACCTATAAATAACCTGTTATAAACCCTAGTGTTTCTCAACTCGATTTGTTTGTACGTATGATTCCATCTGTTTCTCACTTTGCAATGGCAGACAAACTAGTCCTTAGTGCAAATTCAATTTCAAAAATAAAATCCAAAATCAAAATCCTCCAAAATATATCGAATTATATATCAATTCGAAGCTCTCGACGAGCGTAATCCACCGCAACGATTCATTTTCCAGTTCGAATTACTGTTTGACCGAAAATTGAAGGTTAATTCTCGGCCATTCGTTTGGAGTTTGATCAACGACAATGGATCGTCGATTTGAGGATGTAGTTTTGTAGAGAGGACCGAAGGGAGTTCATCGGTGGGGCTCGTTTGTCGAATTGATGATCAGATCGACCAAAATAATTCTATTAAGGTTTAAGAGAGAGGGCGGTGGCTGCTTTCATTTTGGGTCACGTTCTTTTCTCGACAATGATGGTCGTGGACCTCGAGGATGTGGGGAGGGGTCGCGATGTGGAGCGGCGGTGTTAGCGTGGCCACGATGGCCCTGGGGCGGTGGCGATCAAGATTGGTTGTGGGGGGTGGCTCCATTATACGTGCGTGCATAGGGATGTCTGGAGCTAGGGTTTCATGGGTTCAAACTTAGGAAGGTGACGTGTAATTTTTTTTAATAATTTTTAAATTCAAATTGTATAATCTTCTAACTTGAATAAGTTTTACATACGGACTTGGATTTGGACGCAGTTTGTTTTGCCGAGATCGTATCGAAATTCTGGACTTTTTGACACGGGTTTAGACAAATTCTGAGACTGTGTGAATTTTGGGCGTAAATTGGATTTTTATTCGCTTTAAAATCAAAGGTGAGTGTTTTGACCCACTCACAACTTCTAAAATTTCTTATGTTAGTTAAATTAAGTTTATGATGTGATTTGAAATTTATTGATTGCTGTTTGGTGTGTTAAATTGTCGTTCCGATTAAATTTAACTTTTATTGCATTTAATTGTAGTTTAATTTAATATTGAATTTTAATTTGTCAATTTAATACATGTTGTTAATTATCAGTCATCTATTGATGTTTATGAATTAATTGGATGATGATTGTGATGAATGTTTCATTGTTAATATTGGATGATTGGATGTTGTATTTTATACTGTTATAACAATGCAAGATCCCTATGGGTTGAAATGATACATACTCGAACGATCAATAGATTTAGAAAAAACGTTATGGGTTGAAATGATAGACTCGAGCGATTTTATAGATTTTATAAAATTTGAGACTGCGGTTTGAAATGATATAAACCATAAAAATTTATATTGCGGATTGAAATGATAAATATCTGCGTCACTTGACCCTAGGGTAGAAAATTATATATGGACACCGGATTGGTTAAATTAAATGATTTTTGAATCTATGAAAATTTGAATTTAGTAACTGAAATTTTGAATTAGAATTGATTTCTATAAATTGAATTATTTTTGTTAATCCATGTGTAAATGATGAATGTGGGAATTTATTAAATGAATTGTTCAAAGAATTAAATTGAAATTTCAAAGTCGAAGTGGTAAATATAAATGAATTCATCGTAATTGAGTTACGAATTAGTTTGGTTACAACTTTGAAATCTATTTTAAACTAATTTAGTCTATTTTATCAATTTAAACTACTTTAATTTATTTTAATCTATTATAACCTATTTAATAAAATTTAATCTATTTACCTATTTTAAACTAATTAAATTTGTTTAATCTATTTAAATCTATTTAATTCTATTTAATCTATTTTAAAATTATCTAATCTATTTAAAAATCTACTTAATATAATTTAGCTCTATTTAATCTATAATAAATCTTATTTAAACACTTTAAAATCTAACTAAATCTATTTAATCTATTTAAATCAATTTAAAAAATCAAGTTAAATCAAATTTAAATCTATTTGAAATATTTTACTATGTATATTTAAACTACTTCAAAATTATTAAGCTAATTTTGATAATCTAAACTATTTTGTAAAATGCAAACTAGGTAAAGTTGAAGTATTTACATTTGAATCCGTAATGATGATACAACCTAAGTTGGAATTTGGAATTTATACCCTTTTGTGAAGTGACATATTTGAGTGAATAAGATGATTTTGGAATAAAGAATTAATTAACAGAACTTATCGAAAATTTCTAGTGAATGTGAATTTCAAAGGTGAGTATGATTTGAAAGTAATTATGGTTGGAAGTGAACATGATTTTTAAAAGAGAATATAGTTGAAGTGAGTATGATTTCGAAAGAGATATGATTTGAAATTGAATATGATATTTTGATATAAATTATGAACTGATTTTTGAAACGTAAAAGAACCGTTCGATGTGAGATAAGCGTTTGGTTGTTAAAGAGACCAGGATCAGATATTGTCATACTCTCTGCCAATACCGAAAAACACTTTAACAACTGTCCACGTGGTGGAGATTCCATAAATAAAGTAGGATGGTTTGGTGAATGATTCTGTATGAGGTATTTATGTGACCCTGACTCCCGTGAGTCAGCTTGATGTGGCTAAAATCAAGAGTTACGCTGGGCCAAGTGAGGTCATTCCTCCTATTAAGCACACTTCTTCAATACTATTTCTAACTTTGTGATTGATTTGGTAGCCACCCTTGATTTTGGTTTGGGAGTTTGTTCCAAGGTGGGCGGTAGTAACTGCTATGCGTTACCACCAGTCTGGATACGCAAATGGTATATCTACCATGGCATTGCCTCGAGTGCCGTGTTCACATGCCCTATCGAGCCTTCTACGAATTTGTTTTGTACCATACCTATGGGGTGCCCTATGTGTAAAACTCCAGTTTACAGAGAGGCGTACGGTACTGTATAGACTATGGGAATATATAAAATGTGTTAAGGGGAACATGGGTAATGCCTTGACACTATTTTGATACTTTTACTTTACTGTAGACATATTATAATAGAGTATTGTACTACGTAGTAGGTAGTTTAATGGATCCTTAGGAGATGTGAATCCCGAGCATCTCATATATATATGTATGTATGTATGTATGTATGTATGTATGTATGTATGTATATGCAGGATTTAAACATGCAGGTACCAAGAATGAAGACTGTACAGTATAGAAATTCAAGATATCAAGATTGAAGACTCATGAGTACAAGATCATCAAAATTTCAAGATTTCAAGTAATTTTATTAGGAAATATTGTTAAAATTCCTAGAAAAGCAGTAGCATCTTAAAATCCAATTTATTCGTGGAATGGAATCCACTTCGAGCCTGTTAAAGGGATGGAAACCTAAGTAGGATAGAACCCTTGAAAAATCTAGTGGAACGTTATTTTGTATCCACTAACTTTTATTCAAAATAATTTACAAAAATTATCTTGTTTTCAAAATGATTTCAGAATCTTCCTTTTAGAAAGATCAAAAACATCTATCCTGGTTTTAAATATTTTTGGCCTCAAAAATAATCTTTATTTTCAAAATCAAATTATCGTTGGTTTTTAAACTATCTTTTTAATTATAATATATTCATTTAACTTTTATTATTGATATTTAGATTTAAATATAAAATTGTAGTAAAGTTTTATATATATCAAAATATTATTCTCTATATTTACTTATGTATTTTAACTATAGTTAAGTATATTTATAAAGTTTAAAATAGTTTTAATATAAGATAGAAGTTATTTTCAAAGAAAAACAAATCATCAAAATTCCTTTGGCATGTCGACATACTCAAGTACCCCATGTCGACATGATAGAAGTTGATTTCAAAATTTGAATTTCAAAAGAAGTGTCTATTCATTATAACCCTTCAAGAATGGACATGACCGTTGTTCTACTATAAATAGGGGCGGTTTTGAACGAATTTGTATTCATATTTTTCTGATTTTCACTCCTCTTCTTCTTCCACATTTATTTGTACATATTCTTACCATTACTCTGCCAAAATCAATATTGAATCTAACTGGATCATTTCTGGTTCGATTCTCTATCACTATCTCAATAAGATCTTAGTGATGTTCACAGTTATAGAATTCTTTGTAATCAATTTAGCGAGAAAAGGTGTGATTGTAGCCTTGGAAATCAATCAAGTTAGAAAAGGTGTGATTGTGGCCTTGGAAATCAATCAAGTCAGAAAAGGTGTGATTGTGGCCTAGGAAATCAATTGGGTGAACTTGTTGCCCGTGAAATCAAGTATCTCTACCTAGAGGATTGTGAATCTAAACTGGTGTACATCGTGGCCTTGAAATCGAGGGTGTAATTGTACAATTTCTTTTGAAAGAAAATCTATACTTGTATGCGGGACTGGATGTAAGGTAACTCCAAACCAGTATAAAATCCTGTGTGTTCTTTCCTTTATTGCTTTTACTTTATTTCTGCATCTGTGTTTGATTCAGTGATCATATCTGTGTCTGAATATTGCATACATTTGTGTTCAAATTAACAATAACTCAAAAAGTTTTAGTAATTTATTTAAACACTATTCATCCCCCTCTAGTGTTAATCCTAGCCTTAAGATCTGTATTCTGCATTTCTCACATTTGGTATCACAGCGAGGTTTTCAAAGTTTCATAATCTGATTTTTGAATAAGTTTTTAAAATGGCTTTGTTTAAAAAATTTGTTAGTACTAGTTTAGAAATATTCAGATCATCATTGTCACATGAGTCTGCATATAATCAATATTCAAGTTCAAGTTGTCTACTAAGATTGTTCGATCTGTAGGAAACATGCTTTATGGAGGTTGAGGAATCAATCCACAACAGACAAATTGTGCAGATCAGAAAGAATAAATGGATACTCGATAGTGGATGCTCTAGACACATGACTGGCAATCCAGATATGCTGAATGATATAATATACAAAGATAGAGGACTGGTTAACTTTGGAGACAATTCAAAAGGATATGTAATTGGCATTGGCAAAGTCAGCAACTCTAAAACTCCTTTTATTACTAATGTTTTGCTAGTTAAGAATCTGAAACATAATCTGCTAAGTATAAGTCAACTTTGCGATAAAGGATATAAAATTAAATTTGAAAAAGATAGGTGTCACATTGAAGATAATAATTCGGCCATAATATTTAAGGGAATTAGGAAAAAGAATATTTATATCCTTAGTGTGAAAGTTTCAAATGATAACCTATGTCTTTTGGCAAATACAAGTGACCCTTGGATTTGGCATAAGAGATTTGGGCATTTGAATTTCAAACTCTTATCTAAACTGTTAAAAAAGGATCTAGTAAGAGGTCTCCCTAAAATGAATTTTAAAGTAGATAGTCTATATGATGCATCTCAATTAGAAAAACTTAGAAAAAGTTCCTTCAAATTAAAAGATATGATTTCAACTTCAAAACCTCTTGAATTACTTCACCTTGATTTATTTGGTCCATCCCAAATTCTGTCAATAAATCATAGTAAATATGTTTTTGTAATTGTAGATGATTATTCTAGATTTACTTGGACAATATTTTTGAAACATAAAAGTTATACTTTTGAATGTTTTAAGAATTTTACAAAAAGGATTCAAAATCAACTTTCTCTTAAAATTATAACCATCCATAGTGATCACAGTAGTGAATATGAAAATGAAAAGTTTGAGGAATTCCGCAATAAAAAGGGAATAACTCACAATTTTTCATTTCCAAGAACTCCACAACAAAACGGGGTAGTAGAACGTAAAAATAGGACGATTCAAGAGTGTGCGAGAACTATGCTTTCAGATAGTAAATTACCAAAGTATTTTTGGGGAGAAGCAGTTGTTACTGCCTGTTACACTTTAAATAGAATTTTAATTAGACCTTTAACTGATAAGACACCTTATGAACTTCTTCATAGAAAGAAACCTAAGGTATCTTATTTTAGAATTTTTGGAAGTAAATTTTTAATTTTAAATACGAAAGATAATTTAGATAAATTTGATCCTAAATCTGACAAAGGTATCTTTATCGGATATTCTAATAGAAGTAAAGCATACATAGTGTTTAATTTAAGAACTAACACCATCGAAGAAACAATGCATGTTTCATTCGACGAAAATCTCAAAAATTTTGAAGATATAAATGATGAAGAGGATTTAATCACTCAAAATCAAGAGTCGACTAAAACTAATAATGAAACTAATCATCCTAATAAAAGGACTAAACTTTTAAAAGATCATCCTATAGAAAATATACTAGGATATATGCAATCTGTTGTTAAAACTATAAATCAACTAAGTAAAATGAGCAATGTGGCATTTATATCAACTATTAAACCCAATGATCTAAAAGAAGCATCAACTGATGATTAATGGATTTTGGCTATGCAAAAAGAACTAAATCAATTTACTAGAAATGATGTTTGGGAACTTGTTCCTAGATCTTAAAATAAAACTATAATTGGAACTAAATGGGTTTATAAAAATAAAATGAATGAACTAGGAGAGGTTGTTAGAAATAAAGCCCGGTTAGTCGCTCAAGCTTATTGTCAAGAAGAAGGAATAGATTTTGATGAAACCTTTGCTCCTGTAGCAAGATTAGATGCCATCAGGATTCTACTTGCTTTCACAAATCATAATGATTTCAAATTATATCAAATGGATGTTAAAAGTGCCTTTTTAAAAGGATTTGTAAAAGAGGAAGTATATGTTGAACAACCACCACTTTTTGAAAATGAAAAATTACCAAATCATGTTTACAAACCAAAGAAAGCTTTATATGGTCTAAAACAAGCCGCTAGAGCCTAGTATGATAGACAAGATCTTACTTATTACAATCAAATTTTGAAGATGGTAAAGTAGATAATACTCTTTTTATTAAAATAAATAAAAATGATATTCAACTAGTACAGGTCTACGTAGATGATATCATTTTTGGATCAACTAATTTTGAAATGAATAAAGAATTTTCTGAAATAATGACAAAAGAGTTTGAGATGAGTCATATGGGTGAATTAAACTTCTTTCTAGGATTACAAATAAAAAAATTAGATAATGGTATTTTTATTAGTCAAGAAAAATGTGCTAAAGACCTAGTTAGTAAATTTGGTTTGTCTACTGCAAGTGGAAAATCCACTCCCATGGCAACCCATGAGTACCTAAGTAAAAAAGATCTCTCGAAAGATGTAGATCAAAAATTATATAGAGGAATGATAGGATCACTACTCTATATCACTGCTAGAAGACCTGATATCATTCATAGTGTTTGTCTCTGTGCAAGATATCAATCCCAACCTACTTAAAAGCCGTAAAATGTATCATAAGATATGTTAAACACACCTCTGATTATGGCTTATTTTACCTTAAAAGTGATTCTTTTGACTTGATATCTTACTGTGATGTTGATTATGCTGGTTGTAAATCAGACCGAAAAAGTACAAGTGGAACTTGTCACTTTTTGGGGCATTCCCTGATTTCCTGATTTAGTAAAAAGCAAAACACAGTTTCTTTATCAACAACCGAAGCAGAATATATTTCTGCTGCTTTATCCTGTTCTCAAGTAATATATATGCAACAAACTTTAAAAGCTTCGGTTTAAATATCTCAAAATCACCAATTTATTGTGACAATACTAGTGCAATAAGTTTATCCAAAAATACTATTCATCATGCTCGAACTAAACATATTGATATCAGACACCATTTTCTCAGAGATAATATAAGTAAGGAAGTAATTACTCTCGATTATATCAATTCTGAGAATCAAATTGCTGATATTTTAACAAAACCAGTAAATGAATCTATATTTACTAAATTGAGAAGAAAATTAGGTATTTGTTCAATAACTGAAATATAAAATATAAATAATAAAGTATAATAAAAAATTAAATCAAAATAAATCAAATAGTAAAAATTTCAAGCACCATGTCGACATCCCCCTATACCCATGTCGACATATAATGATTTTTTATTTTTGAAATTTTTCCCACCAAAATTCAAATAAGTGTTATATATTCTTCTTATTTTCTAAATTTTTATCATACTTTCTGTTTTCTTTTTGTTCTAACTTCTGAA
Organism: Allium cepa; assembly: GCA_030765085.1. Classification (NCBI taxonomy): domain Eukaryota; kingdom Viridiplantae; phylum Streptophyta; class Magnoliopsida; order Asparagales; family Amaryllidaceae; genus Allium; species Allium cepa. Next base: position 551,059,085 of record CM060934.1, on the reverse strand, counting down.
ATCAATAAAACTATGGCCTTCTCTTCTAAATCAAACAAAAATTCAACCTTTTCGTTCCCTTCTCCTTCTTCTGGACCTTTTCAACGAACTACGCTTGCAAGAGTAATGAAAATGGAGGATTCTTTAAAGGACGCACTGCAACTAATGACTGAAATTCAAATGGTGCAACTTAGAATGGACAAAGAACAAGAATGGAAAGGCAAAATCATTAGAAATTTGCAAAAATTTCTAATGGTCAATCATGTTAATCCGATCTTGATTGATGAAGAGTCTTCAGGAGATCAAGTGCAAGAGGATAGCGAGGAAGAAGAAGAAGAATTCATGGATGAAGAGCACACTGAAGATGACCACAAAGTCGTTTGCGTTGGCGAAGTGTGCTTTGACAAAGATGGAAATCATGTCGAACAACTTGGAAATTTCTGTTTCCACTATCCAAATTGTTTGGTTCATAGATTTTCCATTTTCAAGACATGCATTAGTTTCTTTTCGTTCTTTCTTATTGTTGTATGTTTTTATCTATGTTGTCTACGCAAATGTACATATAACAATATAATTAATAAATGATTGTGTTCCTATATTTTATCACTATTATAAGTATTATCGTATACAGATTCTTAGTTAAGATAGTTAGTAATTTAGGGCTAAGATTCAATTTTAGAATTAAATGATGATTACTTATGATAACACTATCATTATAATCACATGTCATAGAGTATTAGATTAAAGAGGAGTTGTATAGTTTCGAGTTAGTTTTTGTTGATGACAAAGGGAGAGAAGTATAAAATAGGATAGTTAGGCATAGATTAAGGGGAGTTATTAGTTTTAGGGGGAGTTATTAGGATAGAAGTAATATTTTATAAACAAAGGTTGTCATCATCAAAAAGGGGGAGATTGTTACTCCTTGAGATGATGGTTTTGATGACAATAACATTAGCATAAGATTATAAAATATAAATACTAACATTATAGTTTAGATATATATGTATATGCAGGATATAACCATGCAGGTACCAAGAATGAAGACTGTACGGTATAGAGATTCAAGATATCAAGATTGAAGACTCATGAGTATCAAGATTATCAAGAGTTCAAGATTTCAAGTGATTTTATTAGTAAATTTTGTTAAAACTCCTAGAAAAGCACTGGCATCTTAAAATCCAATTTATTCGTGGAATGGAATCCACTTCGAGCATGTTAAAGGGATGGAACCCTAAGTAGGATGGAACCTACGAAAAATCTAGTGGAACATTGTTTTGTATCCACTTACTTTTATTCAAAATGATTTACAGAAATTATCTTATTTTCGAAATGATTTCAAAATCTTCCTTTTAAAAAGATCAAAAACATCTATCCTGGTTTTAAATATTTCTAGCCTAAAAAATAATCTTTATTTTCAAAATCAAATTATCTTTGGTTTTTAAACTATCTTTTAATTATAATATATTCATTTAACTTTTATTATTTATACTTAGATTTAAATATAAAATTATAGTAAAATTTTATATATATTAAAATATTGTTCTCTATATTTGCTTATGTATTTTAACTATAAGTAAGTGTATTTATAAAGTTTAAAATAGTTTTAATATAAGATAGAAGTTATTTTCAAAGAAAAACAAATCATCAAAATTTCCTTTGGCATGTCGACTTACTCAAGTACCCCATCTCGACATGATAGCAGTTGATTTCAAAATTTGAATTTCAAAAGAAGTGTCTATTCGTTATATCCCTTCACGAATGGACATGACTGTTGTTCTACTATAAATAGGGGTGGTTTTGAACGAATTTGTATTCATAATTTTCTGGTTTTCACTCTTCTTCTTCTTCCATATTTCTTTATATGTATTCTTACCATTACTCTGCCAAAATCAACATTGAATCTAGCTAGATCATTTCTGGTTTGATTCTCTATCACTATCTCAACAAGATCTCAGTGTTATTCAAAGTTATAGACTTCTTTGTAATCAACTTAGGGAGAAAAGATGTGATTGTGGCCTTGGAAATCAATCAAGTTAGAAAAGGTGTGATTGTGGCCTTGGAAATCAATCAAGTTAGAAAAGGTGTGATTGTAGCCTAGGAAATCAATTGGGTGAACTTGTTGCCCGTGAAATCAAGTATCTCTACCCATAGGATTGTGAATCTGGAGTGGTGTACCTCGTGGCCTTGAAATCGAGGGTGTAATTATACAATTGCTTTTGAAAGGAAATCCGTACTTGTGTGCGAGATTAGATGTAGGGTAACTCCGAACCAGTATAAAATCCGGTGTGTTCTTTCCTTTATTGCTTTTACTTTATTCATGCATATGTGTTTGATTCTGTGACCATATTTATGTCTGAATATTGCATACATTTGGGTTCAAATTAATAAAAACTCAAAAAGATTTAGTAATTTCTTTAAACACTATTCACCCCCCCTCCCTCCACCCTCTAGTGTTTATCCTAGCCTTAAGATCCATATTCCGCATTTCTCGGAGATGAGTTTGAACCCAATCAAAACCTGGTATTTGTGGATCATTATTTAATGGTGATTTAATTTACAGAATTATCTCCTTTGGGGAACAAGTTTTGTTCAGGAGAGAAGGAAAGTTGAGATTTAGACCACTGGATTTATTCATGATTTTGAGACTCGATGGCCCAACGTAGTGTATATAAAAAATATTCCTTCTCGTAGTGGGGCGGTGCAATAAACTTTCATTTATTGTGCATACGGAAGGAGATTCACCAATTGGGAATCTATTCGCTTTGAATGTCGAATAGACTCATTTGGATTTATAGTTGCCATGCATGTTACTATCATGGGTTACCGTACGTGTCGGTATAAAATCTTTTTGAATTTTTCAATGTTTTTATATGATTATTGTTGTTATTGATTGGTTGTTTCTAAGATGAGTTTATGTCAATTGCTTTTTGTTGTTAGTCGTTTCTTATTATTGCTTATTGATTTTTGATAATTGTTGCAGATTGTTGATAAATTTGTGTCATGCTTTGTATTTGATAGTTTTTATGCTACTTCTTATTGCTTGTTATCTTTTGATCATCGTTGTCGCTTATTGTTACTTTTAGGTTGCTTGTTTTATGTTGTTGCTTGCTATAGTTTGATGGTTTCTTGTATTCTAACTCTAATTTCCTATTGAAGTATGTTCGAAGAGGGATAGTGATAGCTATCTATTTGAAACAAAATTGGTACAAACACCCAGAAAAGTATGTGGTGGAGATTAAATGAAAAAAGTAAATAAAAAATAAAGTAAATAAGATGGAAAATGAGCACACACAAATTTATAGTGGTTCGACAATCTTGGTCTGCATCTACTTCAATGATTTTATTGTTTTTGTACTAGTTTTTGCGATTACAAGAGAGTGGATTCGAATAGATCCCTGGATACAAGAAAGTAAGAGTGTAAGGCAACATAAAGATCTTTAGGATGAAGCATGCCTTCTATATTTATAGTGGTAGATGACCAAATATCTCGCTGATATTTCTTTTGTAGAATCTCCTCATAAAGACGAAGCCCTCCGAAAAATCTCAGCCCTAGATCTCCTATGGTTGGGTAACGATACTGATCCCTACATATGAAGATGGGGAATCGGCAATTCTTCATGGTATTTCTTCTTGATATTGGCTTTGAGTTTCCAATATTATTTTGCATAGCCGCCTAGGTGTTTTTTAGTCCAAGCGATGGATCTACAGTATGCTAAATTGTTGCTTTAGACTGTATATGGAGATTGCCAATATGATGCACAAGAATACTAGAACAACACTTAAATCAAGCTCTATGTAGATAGAGAAAAGAGCCATAGGAATGGGAGCCACCATAGGTGTACCCTTAGGGATAGGTATATATCCCCTATGTAAGGTGGAGTACCAATCCATATTTAGTGTATTCCAGGGTGTTGCTCTTCTAAGTCCGTTTGACCATCATCTCATGTTCTTGTATGCACTTGGTTCCTGGACCCTATGGCCCACTTGCCTCCATAATTGTTGAGTTTAGCTTGTCCGTTCAATCCAACTACAGCCGGACCAAAAGGCTGGATTACACTTTCCCCTTAGAGTACATCTCGTTTCGACCATGATGTACTTTGAATCGAGATAATTCAAAATCGCTATGAAGGATTCCACTCTATGTTTTGAATGATCGTTATCCCTCCTCTGACTCATTTCTATGAAAAATCATGTCCATAATGATTCGTCATAATGCTCTATCGCCATCTGACACTATAAATACCAGAGTACATTCTCTTGATAATTGTTGATGCTTGGTTCCATTGAGCTAACCAAGTAAGTTGGTAGATTTCGATCATCCAAACTGATTTTATTTCTGAAAATTCCAGGTGAAAAAATCTAATTCCATTGATTTGGGAAATTGGATGTTAAAGGTGCACATGTGCTCACATGTTTGTGTATGCAACGTTACAATTGGCTTCTATGCACATTCATCTATAGGTCGTTGCCAACTTCCCTTTAGCGATAGTCACAAGTCCATCATTTTTTCATATTTTTAAGTATAAGGTGGGATACACTACCGATCCCTATAGGAGGGGATCCGCTACCGATCCCACTCTTGCACATTTCCATTTTAGACCCAAGAATGCTGGGCCGCACATGGTATATATACCATTTACTTTGCCTTTCGTATTCACGTTCCTTCATTTGCTTGTACACTGAAACCTTTTTTCAGTCGTCTTAAACTTAACCTTATAACACCTAACCAATTCTCCCATCCTCCTCGAAATTGACATAAGATTGGCCATTTGATCCTAAAAAAAACTCGCGCCTCCCTCCTCACTGCTTTTCTCAACTGATTCATTCAAGTTTCTCCATTGAAATCGTCGATCTATCCCCGAACCCTTAAACCTTTGAACTTCAATCCCTATAGGACCTGTCGCGTTTCAGGATATGGGTAGGTTCTGGATCATAGGGCATTGGAGAAGATGAGATAAGCATTTATTTGGGGGTTATTTAACGTTGATGGTTGGTTCAAGATCGGTCATGAGGAGATGGAGTTGAAAATTTTCATAAGAGGAGAATCCCGTAGGTATTGGATTGGTAACGATCCCATACTTAGGTGATTTTTTGATTATTTTTTTTTGGCCTTATGCACTTTAACCATATGAACATTTTGCCTTGCATATAAATAGATTTGTGCACATGATTTGAACTTAAATGCTTTTACTAATATGGCACTCACATATAGACTCATACTCTTTGACATGCACGTATATACTTGTATGGATCAGTTTAGGTGTTTGCGTATGCCTTGAATGTTGATGACATGCCCTTATATACCGATAGCATATCTTGGGACTTGGTTAAAACTCTTTTTGTACAACCATCAATGTGACAACAGGTTGGGATGGTCAGTGATGACGGTCCCTCCAGTCGAACTCCTGAGTCTCATCATCACGGTCGTATAATTCTAAACTGTATGACTTTACAAAACAACGCACAAGATCACACTTAGCATGGGGGACAAGTTAATCCACCTAATTATGACTTTTTATTGAGTTTAATAGCTATGGGTTCTAGACACTCTAAACATTCCAGATGCTCTAAGCTTTTAGCTGCAATGACTGATAATCAAGCTTCCACATATGTTGAATCAGATGTTGAGTCAAGTTCAACAACACTTTCTGCTCGATACACTCTAGGTGAACAATCGAAACAACCAAAAAGCTCACACCATGCTTCAGCTAACTCTCTACATCCAAGAGTAGATGATATTGCCAAGCTAGCTCATGATACGCTTGAGAATGCCATATTCTTAGAAGATCCATCAGTTTCAATCGCTTCGAAAGTTAATGAGGCGTCTCTTCATCGAATTTTCATTAAGCACAGAATACCACATGATGACGTATTGGTCCCATCCCATCACCAAAGAACTCATCTTCCTCTAGAAGGGTATACCACTTGTAACAGATTATGTTCCAAGCTGGGATGTACCACCATTTAATTCGTTCATCCATCGAATTCTCTATTTTTATAGAACTTGCTCCAGCTTAAATGCATCCAAATAACTACGCATTTCTCCAAGGCACGTACATGATTTTTCTTTAATTCTTAAATCCTCGGCCGACTAAAGAAGATATTCGATTCATTTACAGCTTCAAGCAACGAAAGGGAAGTCTCTTGTTTACCGAGTTATGATTGGTGCTTGGAAAAGGCTTAGCTATTTTAAAAGCGAATGGTTTTATATGCGCTGTCCACTTAGGTTTTCTCAATAATGTTTAGTAGGATGTGAGTGCTTTTCCAAACTATAGCGTGAAAGCTTTAGTCAAATCGTATTCTTATTAACACAATTTTCTGAATCATGTAGATGTTACTTTGAGACCCGGTGGTAATGTTTATCAAACTACCATTTCAGCGCTCAAAAACATCTTGAAGGAAGATAGGGATATTAGGTCCCTTATTACTAATAAGTGTCTCTTGCTCTTCAACTTACTAGAAGACGGTCGTAGAACGACCATGTCGAGGACGATGATGGAGGAGTAGTTGGTGGTCGTCTTCAACCATAAGCAGGACAAGTCGGACCTAACATGCCCCAAGTTCCTAGCCAGGAAGTCGAGAAGGCTTAAGGCAACGTCAAGGAAGGTGAAATAGAAGGTGGTGGTAATGAGTCTAGCGATGATGACGTGCATATAAGTTGTGAACCAGTGGCTGAGAAGTCATCAGTTGAGCAACCACCGGAGGAAGATCGTTGTTCAGCTTTGTAAAGGGAAAAATTTTAAGCAGCCTTTGCCAATCATGACAGTAGAGCAGACTCCATCTCTTCCTTCTATGGATAAATTTTCAAAGACGGAACCCATTCCTACTGAGTTTGGTTCCTTGGTGTAGGAAATATAAGCATTGATGATTCTCCTATTTGTTTTGATGATTACACCTTTCTTGCTGCTGTGGGAGAGATTACTTCTATGAGCAAGTCTCCAGTACATGGTCTATCAGGGGGACATTAGGAAACTCACTTGCACATGCACTTCACGACACTCGCACTTGACTCATGTCCTTTTTTATCACATCTAACCAATTCCTGTTTCTGTTGCAGGTTCTATGAAGAAGAGAAAATATACATACCGATCCCTAGAAAAGAAAATGTATCTTACTCAAAGGCCCTAAGCGGCTTTGTACCACTAAAGCAATTGTCGAGATTATAATTCAAGCCACCACTCCAGCAGCGACAGGGATGACCAAGACAAGAGTAGATATGATATGGATCATTCTTTACATAATTCTACTTCCAAGCACAACCTGGATCTAGAACATCTCCTCCTAGAGGTCTGGATAGGAAACCTAACCACCATGACGAAATTCCACCAACTGACACTTTTCGAGCTCTACCCCATACTTCTATTCGTATATAGCCCACAACGCTATCCCATTCCAGCCAATCTTCCAAATTCATACATCATAAAGGTAGCTATGAGACTCCTCATCAAAGGCCTGGTAAAGATACCACCATCGCTCCAATCGACCTAGCAGAACAGCTTGCGGTCGATGCTTGTATGGCCAAGCTTAAGGATCAATTTACAAACATATATTTTGATGGTTTCATGTTCATGCCCAACCTAAAACGTGCTCTAATGAAGATCTAAGAAAGGACTATGGCTTATGTGAACGATATTCATCACCAGTATATCGAGTGGGCACAAGGTGTCGAGAAAATTTCTAAAGTCTCGGGAGATAAGCTGCAGGAGATCGAGAATCAAAAGCTTATCCATGATGATAACAAAAGAATCATAGACACCCTTGATACTAAGGTCGAGAACCTAAGAGAACTACATGCTAAAATAGATAAGAAAGCAAAGGAGGTTATCAAAGCGCTCGACGCTGAAAATTCCAAGCATCTTAACGAAATCGAGCAGCTGCATCACTGAAATCGTGAGTTGGTACTTGAAAGAGATGCCACCAGAAGGGATGCAGCTGAGCTGAAGACAAGCTCGATCGCGAGACAAAGGGAAATGATGAATCATAGCAAATGGCTTAGGACTCACGCAATGAGCTGGTCACCATGAGGGAAGAAAGGGATAAAGTGTTCGAATGAGCCAGGGATGTTGATGCCGTCATGAAGAGAGAAGTTCAAACCATGGAGCAGCCGGCAAAGAAGCAGGTTATGGAGAGGTTAGATCCATTGCTTAGTTAATACAATGCCAATGTCTCAAGTTTAGAATTCTAGAGTGGCTTAAAGATGATTGTCCCTGACTCCTTGTGCGTGCCTGGGAGTAGATCGTTGAGGAAGAGAAGGAAATTTTCCAGAGTATTGAGTTAGATCTGGAAAAGTTGGAAAAGGAGATCCCAATGAAAGATGAGACTGGATTTTGCATGACGGCCCGCTCCTTTGTAACACCCTTATTTTTATTGACATTATTCAGGAGATTTAACTAGAATAAATTAAATAGAATAATATAGATAAGGAGACTGAGGTTGACTAAAAAATATAGTGACTATGCTTATTAAACTTAATGAACTTATATAAATGGTTAAGTACTTAAATATAAGGGCATAAGAGTAATTACCATCCATGTTTCCCACTCTTATACTAATCCCCCAAACGATACATGTTCATTTTATTATCAAACAAAAACTATAAACGTAAGAAGCAACAAGGCCGACCATAGGAAGATGGAAGAGAAGAAGAAAATTTAAGAAAAGCTTAGGATTCTTGCTAGAGGAAAGTCAATCTCAAACAATCTCTAATCGCCTTATATCAAGTAAGGTGAATAATAGTTTCTACATCTCTATTTTGATTTTTACATCAAATGGTTTTGGATTTATGGATAAATCAGTTTTATGATATATGAATGGTGATATGCTTCATTTTGATTTATAAAAGTTTAAACAAGGTTGTTTAAAAAAGGACGTATATTGGTTTTAGGGTAAAACCAAAATGAAATGATGTTCAAATGCAATGGGAAATTTTTTTGTTATAGAAAATATGATTTTGAAGTTGGATTTCAATTTTTATAATTTTTCAAGCCATGGAGAATTTACTATCAATTTTCAAAGGAATGTATGATTATTTGGGTTTATAAATTACTGTGAAGAATATATTAAGAATTTGGGTCTCGGATTGTAATACGTTAGATAACATAATGGAAGTGAATTTCTGAGGGTTTTTACTAAGTGATTTAGTATGGAAATTAAATTATTTTGAAAGGAGGACCTAAATGATTTAATCGATTTATACGAGGAATGGCTCATTTGCTAAATGATTACTTGGTTTAGATTTGCGAAAACCGCGGCAAATACTAATTAAAATATTTAAAAGGTTATGAAAGCCAATGAAACGTTTACAAATAGACAAGTTAGTTGCAAAAAGTTCACTTATTTTCAAAAAACCATCTTTTACCCAAAAAAAGTTGGTCCACCTTCTTTGGCAAACCTTTCCCCTCAGACCTCTCGAATAAGACCTTTTGACTTCAATGACCAATAAAGTCGAAAGCAATGCACATGATACCATTCAGGTGGTATGTGGTGAATTGAATTAAGTCGAAGGGTATGGTGTCGAAGGGTTGCTTTCGAAGGAGATGGATCCTTAGTTTATTTTGATTTGAAAAGAGAAATCATTTTCCTGTTTTCTAAAGACCTTTCGACATGGTCGAAAAGGTTTGGTTTTCAAAAGGTTGTTTTAAAAGTCCTTTCGACAAGGCCGAAAGGTAGGGTTTTGATAAGTTTTTTTATAAGACCTTTCGACACAGTCAAAAGGTTAGGATTTGGACGAGTTTAAGACAACTTTCGACAAGGCCCAAAGGTTTGGTTTTGAAAGGCTATTTCAAAGAGGTTTTGAAAGGAGTTTCCGCCTTTATTTTGTTCAAATCGTTCGAAGGGGTCGGAGGCAAGATCTTTCGACTTAGACGAAAGTTTTACTAGTTTTATAAATGTAAGACGCTTTCCAACCTTCCGAAGGGATCGAAAGCAGGGGCTTTTGGCACAGTCAAAAGGTTTAACTATTTTCCCTAATGTTATATAAAGTAGAAAGTGGTTTTGAAAACTTTCACCTATGACCCAAAGTAATAATTTTAAGTATAAACCCAATGCTTTCGAAAGTGGTATTTTCACTGTTTTTGGAAGGGTTACTTCCAAGGGTATCGAAAGGGATACTTTCAACTGATTTCGAAGCTAAGCTTCTAAAGTTAAATACTAATACTTTAATATATTTAAAAGGTTTCGAAAGGTAATATTTAAGGTATTATAAGGCAGGAGCCTAATGTTTATAAGAGCTTTCGAAGGAGGTTATCCTATAAAGTCGGAAGCTTGGTTTCGAAGGTTTCAAAAAGTTTTACAATCCAAACTCAAATTTTTGAAGGAAAAACCCACGATATAAATAAAGGAGTTTTGTAATGACTATAGATATGTAATTTTGAAGAAGTATTACCTTGATAACATATAAGTTAAAGGAGATAACTATGTTTTATATGAAATGTATTTCAAGGACCTTAAAACCACAAGAGTGGTATTGTTAATGGTTATATTGCTTCTTCAAATATAAATATGTTAACTATATAATGAACCCGTAACTATATTTCGGGGATAAGGGGTACAAGAACCAACTAGGTTAACCCGGTAGTGAATGTAAATTGATTAAGCTCCTGAATGAATAGAATTGCAACCATGATATAGGATGCTAAAATATAAAGGAAAGGCATTAGTAGGGGCCAATAGGCTTACAGTAAACCCATGAAAACTATATGATATTGGCAGGAGCCAATAAGTTCATATTTAGCCCATGAAAACTAGGTGTAAAAGAGGCTGTCAAATAGACAAGTTCATAGTTAGCCCATGAAAACTATGTGTAAAAGAGGTTGTCAGATAGACAGGTTTATAGTCAGCTAATGAAAACTATATGTAAAGGAAGTTGTCGGATAGAAACTATGTGTAAAGAAAGTTGTCAGATAGACAAGTTTGTAGTTAGCCCATGAAAACTATATCCATAGGTGATATTCACAGATATCAATAGGTTCCTAGTCAACCATGAAAACTAGGATAAGAAAGAAGTTATTGAAGTTACAAACAGGTTCAGGGAGTACCCATGAAATGATTAAGTTAATTAGTAGTGGCCAATAGGTTTTTAGTGACTCCATGAAAACTATGAAACCGGACAAGGAGTCTATAAATACTAAACTGGCTTTTAGTTAACCCGTGAAAACTAATAGGTTAATAGTGACCCTAAAACTATGAGTATGACTGGGTGTTAGATTAAACTTGGGATAGAAAATCCTAATTGTTTTAAGTATTCATATCATCATAATTTTTTGAAAATGTATGTTTTAACCATTATGGATGTAGGAGCAGGGTATATGGTTTTGAAAAGGTTTTAGGATACTAGTGAGGGAAAAACCTATTCTACTAAGTGCGTGGTCTCACTAGATATCTAAAAGGATTTAGATGTCAGATTATTATTCATACCAGGCTTTATGACTAACTCGAAGTTTTTATTTTCCCCTTAACTCTCGGGTACTCAATTGATTTTGAGTAGTTTGAGATTTAAGATTCTCCTGTTTTCTTCTTTGACGAGTAAGGCTTTCGAAGGCATGCAGAAGGCAGATAGTTATTTATAGTTTTTTTTTCCGCTGTGTATTTTGTGGTAAAGGCAAACTTATTAGCCTTACTATATTCTCTGATCAACTAAGGGTGCATCTTCATATGTCGCTCTTAGCGTAATTGTAATAATTATATTTTGCGGAACATTATTAACGTAATTTTAGGATTATGTAATGAACAAGAAATGTTTTGATTTGAATGTGGAATTATGTTTTTGAATTGTTCATGTTTTTTTCATATTTCTATGATCAACGCATCAATGTATCTAACACTGCTGTATTTGGTTGTCGGAGATTAATATCAATGGATGACCACAGCATCCGTAGCCATTAGTTTTGTACCTCTAAGTAGGGGGATGTTGCAATTGGTATCAGAGCATAGGTTTATGAAACTTTAAAAGAAAAGATAAACCTAGAAGCTTTTTCAAACATAATCCAATGAATTTGAAAATATGATCGGGGTTTTAGGTTAGCGCTATAGTAATGTACTTGTATTTGATATATAGGTATATATCTAAGTACGTATTCCCCTCTCTCTTAGACCGTTCTTTAGTATCTTACTAAGGCTCTTATGCAGATATACGAGAAAGAAGATATGGAGGCAAGAAATGGAAAAGGAAATCTTGGTGGAGGAAGCACCACAATCAATGGAAATGCTCGACCAAATAATCGGAGAAACCAAGGTCGACAAGCTAATGCTAAGGCTAATGTAGGTGTTGGAAGTCCGCCAATAAAATGCAGGGATGGTGTGTCATTTTTTAGCTAACCTGTTGTAACCAGGAGCTGCTGGGAATATTGGTGGAGCTAATCCTATAGTTCCAGCTGGTTATAACTATGCTAAGCTAAGTAGAGACTATGTCAGCTTAGGAGGAAAGCCGTTTGCTAGAACGGAAGATGCTGTAGAAGTAGAGAATTGGATGTTGAACTATGAAAGGATCTTTATAGACTTAGGCTTGAATGATGGAGAGAAGAGAAGGATAGCCTCTAGACAGTTGCAAGGGTTAGCGCTTCATTAGTGGAACAGTGTGACGGCAGGAGTGCCGGAGGAAGAGTTGACATGGGCTGACTTCAAGAGTAGGTTTGAGCAAAAGTTCTCGTCTGAAGTTGCCAAAATGACATCAATGAGGAAGTTTATGGATCTTGTCCAAGGATAGATGTCTGTGATCGAGTACGTTGCTAAGTTTGATGAGCTATCTCGATATGGATATGCTTTGGTTGACACGGATGTCAGGAGGAATGAAAGATTCGTTAGAGGGTTGAGGCCGGAGCTAGGCAAGATGGCTGTGACTTACATCAGAGAATCTTATCATGTGATGGTGGAAATGATCGTCCGCCATGAGGAGATGATTGTTGTTTCAGCTAGAGAGAAGCCAGTTGATCCGAGGGTTCTTAGGGAAGGAAAAGGAAGTTCTTTAAGAAGAAGGGATCCTAGAAAGAGGATGCCACCTAGAAGGCAAAGGCAAGTTTATGTATTATAAGTGTGATAAGAAGGGCCATTATGCCCACGAATGTAGAAATGGAAAGGGAAAGAAGCTTGCAGAAAAGAAGAATGTGAAATGCTTTGACCAAGTTGGGCACTATAAGAATCAGTGTCCAGAACCAGTCAAGGTGGACAGAGGGAAGGTGTTTGTTATAGGACCATCATCTTTTTCTAGACCTACTACAGTAGATAAAGGAAATACTGTGATGGAAGGTATGCTCTTGATTAAGAATATAAAAGTTGTGGTACTTTTTCATACCAGTGCATCTCATTCATTTATATCATAGTTTTTGGTTGTTAGATTATGTATAGAACCCACATACGTGCGAATCCAATAGGAGGGTATGCAACTCTTGAGATGAGATGTGACCGATTAGAACTTGATTTGTTAGGTCATAAGCTTGCATGCAGTTTTATGTTTTTGATTTCGTAGATTTTGGGATCATTTTGGGTGTAGATTAGTTGGGTAAGTATGAGGCTGGGATATTTTTCCAGGATCGGGAAATATAATTGAGTCACCTAGATAGTCATAACTGAATCATTTTCTCAGTAAGGAATTTTAGTAAGAGTGTTTCTACTTTGTTGAGTGCCATGGAAGCTGAAGAAGAGCTTAGTCAGGTTCGTGTAGCTAGACAGTTTGCAGATGTCTTTGAGACGGTTACTAGATTACCATCGAAATGAGCTGTTGAGTTTTAGATAGACCTTATACCGGGAGCTGAACCTGTCAGTAGACCATCTAGCAGAATGACACCAACAGAGATGAAGGAATTGAAAGTGCAGCTAGTGGATCTTGAGGCAAGGAATTTTATTAGACCAAGTAGTTTTCCTTGGAAGCGGCCACGGTGTTTGTAAAGAAACCAGATAGGTCCTTAAGGATGTGCATCGACTATCGTAAGTTGAAATTAGAAAGGACGATCAAGAATAGATACCCTCTGCCGAGGATAGATGATCTGTTTAATCGGTAGAGTGAGCCAGATTATTTTCCCAATTGGATTTGGCGACAGGGTTCCATCAGTTGAGAGTGGTGGAAGGTAGTGTTCCTTTGACGGTGTTTCATACTAAATATGGTTCAGATAAGTGGTTGCAGATGCTATTCAAATTGATGAATGCACTTGCTTTCTTCGTTGATTTGATGAACCAGGTTCTCAAAGAGCACTTGGATAGGTTTGCTTTGGTGTTCATAGATTACATTTTGGTGGACTCTAAAGATGGAAGAGAGCATGAGATTCATCTTAGAGTGGTGTTAGAAACACTGAGGTAGAATCAGCTGAAGGTGAGGTTTTCCAAGTGTCATTTCTAGAAGAGGGAAGTTAAGTTTCTTGGTCACGTTGTTTCAGAGGAAGGATTATTAGTTGATCCAGTTAAGATCGAGGTAGTCAATAACTGGAAAGACCAGAGATGGTAACTGAGATCAGGAGTTTTCTTGGACTTACTAGCTATTACCAAAGATTCATTAAGGATTTCTCATGATAGCAGTGCCTTTGACTAAGTTGACCAGAAAGGAAGTGAAGTTTGTTTGGTCTGAAAAATGTGAGGAAGCGTTCCTTAAACTGAAGCATTTGTTAACTAATGCTCCAGTGCTAACGGTTCCAGATGGTAACCAAGAGTTGGTAGTCTACCCTAATGCTGTGGCACTGGATTGGGAGCAGCGTTGATGCAGAAGGGCAAAGTTATTGCTTATGTATTTAGGCAACTTAGACCGCATGAAGTTAGATATCCTACTCATGACTTGGAGTTGGCTGTGGTTATTTTTTCCTTGAAGGTATGGAGGCATTATCTGTTGGGAGAAAGATTTGAGTTATATACCGATCATAAGTCATTGAAGTACTTGTTCTCTCAAAAGGATTTGAATATGAGGCAGCAGAGATGGTTGGAGTTTTTGGTAACTTATGATTTCGGTGTATAATATACTCTTGGGAAAGGAAATTAGGTAGCAAATTCCCTCAGTAGAAAACATCAGAATGTGGTATTGGCAATGTTGGCAGAATGGAATGATCTAGAAGCTTTACCAGTTGTGGTGTGCAGTTGAGATCTACTTCGAGTTCTAGTTAGGGTAGTGCCATGTTGTCTTATTTGGAAGTTTGACTGGTGTTGATCGAAAGGGTGGCTTCTAAATAAAGAGAGGATCTAGTTTTAGCCGAGAAGGTTAGAAAGGCTTGAGATAGGATCATAAATTGATGACCTAAAAAAATTTAATCTTGATTAAAGAGGATTGTTAAGAAAGAAGGGACGGTTATGTGTTCATGATGTAGAGAACTCAAGAAGGGACGTTCTAGAGGAATATCATCGATCGAAGTTTATGATTCATCCTGGAGGAACCAAGATGTACCAAGACATGAACAAGAGCTTTCATTGGGAAGGCATGAAGAAGGATATTGCGTGGGTTAGGCTGTGTATTAACTGTCAACGAGTGAAAGCCGAACATCGAAAGCCAAGTGGGTTACTTCAGCATTTAGATATTCCAGTTTGGAAATGGGATTTGATATCCATGGATTTTATAGATGGGTTGCTAAGGCCAAGGAGAGGGAATGAGAGTATGTGAGTTATTATAGACTAGTTGACCAAGAATGCCCATTTCATTCCAGTAAAGTCAACCGGGACGACACCTATTTTGGCTAATTTGTTTATAAAGAACATAGTCAGACTTCATGGAATTCCTTATAGCATAGTTAGTGAACGAGATGCATTATTCACTAGTGAATTTTGGAGGAGTGTACAAGACGCATTAGGCACCAAGCTCAAGTTGAGTACAGCTTACCACCCATAGACGGATGGGCAGACAGAGAGAGTAAACAAGATACTCGAGGATTTATTGAGAGCTTATGTGTTGACTTTGGCGGATCTTGGGAAGATCGTCTACATTTGATTGAGTTTTCCTATAATAATAGTTATCTGAATAGTATAGGAATGGCGCCTGTTAATCGGCGGAAATTCTATGGAAATTTTAAACCATCGAAAAATTTAGAAATAAAAATAACCGCAAGCACACGGTGTACGAGTCTAGCACGTAGCGAATACGGGTCGATCCGTAGGGAATTGATGATTTTAATATTCTATTCAATCAAATTAAACCAAAGTTGAAGAGAATGTTAAGCTAGAAAATTAGAAAATTATCTAACTAACTAAAAGAAAAGAGATGCAAATATAAGAGTTAAATGACAATTTAGAGAATAAATCCACTCTCTAGATCATGTAGTTCAACATATATGAAATCATGATCTCTCTTTTATGGTCATTAGTTAGTTTAATTGATGTGTTTATCATAAGTATGACCTATTTGTGCTATTAATTAGCTCAATATAAGCCATCAAACTATAACACACCCCTTAAACAACTTTTAACTCTCATGAAAAATGACAATGAAAATGAAAATGAAATCTATTTTAAGTATGGCCTATTAACTATTGATTAGAAACATAGACCATCAAATTTTAATTTCAAATCACTTTCTTTTTCCATAATCATATTTTGATGAAGAGGCAATTAGTGTTAGTGATTGTTTAAGCATAGCCTATTTGGTGTCAACAATATAGGCTATCAAATTCAAAGCAAAAACAACAATTAAACCACTTCATTGATCATCATTAAGCACAAAAGGAGAGCATGAATTAACAAATAGTTGAAGCTACATAATTAGAAAGCTTCATTACCCCTAAATTGAAGGGGTTTAGCCTCTCATATTTGTCATTTGATTAACAAATGTATCTAGCAACATAAAAGCAAAAAGAAAGGAAAATGAAAGCAAAGTAAAGAAGAAAAAACACTATTCTAATTGCATAAAATAAAATCTACACTATTAGCGTGAAAGAAAGAGAGAATGTAAGTAAAATAAACACAAATTAACATTGCATAAAAAATTATGAAATAAGAATAGCTAAGTAGCCATGAAAAGGGAAAGAGAGCTTGTCTTTTTATTTCTAAGCTAAACTAAAGAGAGACTAAGTAAGAGAGGAGAGATTACATGAAACATAATGGGTGTATATACAAGTTTTAAAACCCTAATTCACGTTTTGGGGAATGCCCAAAATGCCCCTTAGGAAGTGTGGAGGCCAAGTAATCATTAACATGTCTTAATCCCCAATTAAGTATACATGAAACCATTAACTCCATAAGCATGTGCATTAGCCTTTAATTTGTACATTAAGGTAGGTGGGTAGGTGGGGTCCTCCATGATCTTCATTTTGAATTATTTCCATCTTCATTCCTTTATATCCATTTTGTGCATGCATGTTTCTTCATGAACCCACTAATATGAGAAGCTAAATTCCTATAAAATATTATAGAAATTTCCAATTAAATTCTCTCAAATTAATATACGCGCACAAATGGCCATTTTGCCCTTATATGAAGATGAATATGTAAAAATTTGGAATTAATATGAATTTTGGTTAAAACAAGTTAAAATACCCAATATGATCATTTATTTAATTTAAATAGAATAAATATGGTGGTAAAAATTTGCACATTTACGTGCACATCAAATACCCCCACACTTATCTTTTTATTCGTCCTCGAATAAACTAAAACTAAGATAAATCCGTTTTCGTAGGGAGCACGATTGCATTGAGCGTATGCAACAAGCCATTAAACCTCTGGGTATCCCCAGTAGGACGAGTGTTGTCTCGTGAGAGTTTTTAGCGGATACTACCCATAAAATCCAAATGCAGGATGAAAATATTTACAAAATGCAAGATTTATTTACAAAGAGATGAATGCGAGTTTTTTTAAAAAAAATATTTACAAATGAAGGATTTATTTTTAAATTGACACGAATAAGTTAAATATAGGTTTTGGCTATTATCTTTAAAATTTATGTCATTTACTCGTCAAAATTTCCAACAAAAATCAAGTTATCATAACAAATAGATTATAGTTTAACTCGTTGTTTTTGTTAATAACACGGTGTAACTATGAAATGGATCCTTAGTTGATTATCAAAGTTTATAAAAGTGGTATTTTCATTTCTTTTCAATAACAAATCAAATCAAATAAGTAAAAATAGTGCTAGGATTTCAATTGCTTGCTCTCTCATTATTTGCAAGAAAAATTACACACCTAGCTCAGGTAAACTGAGGCCAAATGTACCATCCATGCACTGCCTTTCGGGCTTATGTGAGGGGAGTATAAAGCATGGCGAGTGCACACACTTTAGTGTATACACCTATCGACCGTAGGTGGTTTTTATTAAGTCTTTTTTTTACATGTGTTCCATACATGCATAACCATGAGGACTTTTAAATGAGTATGAAAGCACATAATCAAAGATTCCAAGGAATTCACCCATGCATAACCGTGAGCACATTTAAATGGGAGTGAATACTTGGATGTTATTATTTCTTATTTTTATAATTTTTTTTTAAGAAAGAGAGTTTTGCAAAATCATCTTGGCACCATTTAACTTAGAAGACAAAAGAAATGTTATATCCTTTACTTTAAATCAACCACTTTTTAAAACAAAGATTTTCAATTAGGATGTATTTCATAATTAACACGTATGAATCTTCCTATATACTAGTTAAACCATTATTATTTGTAATCAAACTTCATTTTTGTTTTTGTAAGAAAAAAATTTCAAAAATTTCAATTTAATAAACCAAAACCATATATTTATCTTATAGCGTTTCTTTTAAAAATAGATCAAAAGAAAATTTGTTTTTGGGATTTTTTTTGAGGTTTTAAAGGAAAAATAAACCATGAAAAATAGAAAAAATAAATGAAGATGAATCTCCCCCCACACTTGATTTTGACTGTGTCCCCATAGTCAACCCAATTGGAAGGAGAAAAATAAAATAAAAATCCTATATTTACATGAAAGATTATTATTTACAAGAGATGAGAAAGTATACAGTCAAAAAGTAAATGAAACGGTCTCCTAAAGACCGATTCATTTGTCTCGTCAAATGTGTGAGACACGGCTTAAGCTCGAAAAACCAAACCTTTAAAGATTTTAAAGTTGAATGTTGATTTGGAAAAACGAATTTCGTTTTATCAAAAGTTGAATGAGTCGTTTTATTTTCAATGATTTTCGGGGTTGATAAAACAATTGCTTGAAATTTATTTTCACCAAATTCAAGTTTATTATCGATTTCAAAATCGAAATGGTGATTCAAATCATCCCCTACAGAATTTAGCAACTCATTTTCAAAAAGTCCATAAAACTCATGTTCGTTAAATTCGACTTCCTTTGTTGGATTATCAACAACTTCATCATGTAAATCGAGTTTAAAATTCAAAGTTGTCGTATTCAAATTTTCAAAAAAAGGAAGATCGAAGTTTAAATCGAGTTTCGCACCCTCAAAAGAATTGAAATCCAACTTAACTACCGTATTTTCAACAAATTAAGATCATCATTATTAAATTCAAAAGTTGTTATTTGAAAATCGTCAATTTGGGTAAAAGGTGGATTATCACTTGACTCATCACACGTTGAGATTTGATTTTGTTGTTCATGTTGTTTCATATAAGTTTCAAACAAAAAATCCGTGTGATCGTCGTAAATTTCACTCATTTGTTCAACAAAATCCAATTTGTAGTTATTAAATTCAGAATTTTCGATTTGGATTTGTTGAGAACAAATTTTTTTACTCGTAACATGGTTAAGATTATTCCCATTGCAAAATTCGTTTGAAAAGTTGTTCCCATTTTCATGTTGAGTTTGAAATTCATTTTGGAGTTCGAAATTAAATTGGCATGGATTATAATCGTAATCATTTGAATTTCGAAGTAAAATCAAATTTTGCTTATTTTGACTTGAACTATTGCACAAATATGAGTTACACAAATCGTTTATACTTTGTTTTTGTTGTGTAGAGAGTTCAAGTAAAGATGAAATACTGTTTTCGAGATTTGAGGGTTGATCATCGTTTTCAAAGCTTTGTTGTTCAAAATTTGAATTATTTAAACAATAGTTATCGTTAAAGTATCCATAAGAATTTTGAGTGAAATTATATGGATTATCTTGATTTTCACAACTATCGTAAAATTCGTATGAATATGGAAATCGAGACATTTTCAAGAATGTTTTTGGTTTTTTTTTTATAAAGGAAAATATTTACAAATTTATTTTTAAAATGGGAAATTGATTTTTGTTTTTTTTTTTTGGTTTTTTTTTCAAAATTTTTTTCTTTGTTTTTGAAAAGGTTTTATAATATATATTTTTTTGGATTTTGGTTTTTCTAAAAATTTTTTTTTGATTTTTGAAATTTCAAAGAAAAAGGATTTAAAATTTTTAAAGGAAAAGGAATATTTACAATTTTTTTTTGTTTTGGGATTTTGAATTTTTTTTAAAATATGCATGAATTAATGCAACTATATGAATGCAATGGTTAATTACAAATGATTTACCCTAAGTTAACCCAAAATTATATAACCATAAATTGTCTTAGATAAACAAGACAGTTCTCAGCCAGCTAACGGACAGGATTTATCAGTGCACCATAAATCACCGTAGCAATGCAGCCGAAGGTTTAAGTACCTTCAGAGGAACCACTATAATATTTACGAATCACCGTAATATTTATAAATGGTTATTACTCTGCCGTAGCCTAGACACCAAGAAATTGAATTATTCAAAGAAGACAAATTGTCGATATACAATTAAGTGTTGTCGATGTCTAACTGTTATTATTAATCAAAATCTAAGATGAAATGCAAAGCAGAAATTAAACGTGTATTAACAATGTAACAACGAAATGATATTTGTTTTTGTTTTTGATTTTTTTTTATAAAATGCAAGCAAACAACAATGCAAGGCAAATAAAAATAGAGATGAAAGCAGCAATTTTTTTTTAGCAAGCAAGCGGAGCAGTTTCATAGTAGCAACTCCTTATTTATCTGCTTTGACAACCTAAAAAGAAAATAAGATGTATAAAATATTATTATTATTATTAATTTAATAGAAGAACTTAACCAAAAAAAAATTAACTAAAGTTTTTTTTTAATACATATGTATATCCAAGAAGGAAAGGGGAAAAAATTGAAAAACTAAAAAAAGGAGATTAAACTAGACAATTAAAACAAAACAATTGAAAAAAACTAATTTCACTTCAAACTTAAACCAAAAGCCAAAATAAAACACTTTCAACTGTAAATTATCACCACCGAGGCCTCGCCCACTTAAACAAAGAAAAAGCTCTCTTGCAAAATATTCACTTAGGCAAAATGAAACGCTGAAACACTCAAGCACCACTGTCCCCAAAATATTCACAAAATCCTCGATCAAATTTCCAGAGAGAAAAATAAAAATAGAAATCGCAACCCAAATTCGACAAAATCCCTTTTAAATTGAAACTCAATCTGAACTCTTGCTGTTTTGGGGGTTGGTAGATGGTCATCGTGACGGAAGGAAGAGGTTTCGAATTGAAGGTTGGTTTTCGAATTGAAGGCGATTTGATGTCCTGGTTTTATGACAGTCGCTGGTTGTGACTGCAGTGGATTGGATGGGTGTTCAGGCGATGCTTTGGAAATTTGAGAGGTAGGGCAGTGTTGATTTGGTTCAGTGCTTTCAGGTGAGGTTGCGGAAGTAGCAGGTGATGGAATATGGAGGAGTTTTATTTGGCAGTGGGGTAGTAGGCTATGCCACTGATGGTTGATGTATGGTGCAGGTAGAAGTGGTGGGGCGTACAGTGGGTTCAGGCGATGTTTGGGATAGTGTTCGGCAATGTTGTAGGAGGAGGCTATGTCGATTCAGGTGATGGATGGAGTGGGTTCGACGCTTGACTGAAGTGAATGTCGTGGATAGAGGAGGATGGATGGCGTGGGTTGTTGAATGTTCTTTGGAACTGAATGGTGAAGGAGGTGGGCAATAGTTTGTTTGTGGGCGGTGACAGTAGGCTACTCTGGTGGTGATGGATATGAAGGAGTTGTATGGTGTATTGGCGGTAAATGTGCAGTGCAGATTTGCCAATGGAAGGCAGCAAGCAATTGATAGAGATTTTGTGGCAGTTTTTTTTGAAGATGTGTGTTAGATGGATGTCTCTGTTTGAAATATGCACAAGCAGCACAGTGATGTTGGTATTTGTATGGTTAAAGGTGTATTGATGGTGGAAGTGCATAGACAGTGGTGTTGTGGAATTGTAACAGTAGTGGTTGCAGAAATGTAGTGATAATGAAGTTCGTTCGAAGGGGTCAGCAATGTTGAAATGTAGTGTGAAGTGCTGTCGGGGTTGAAGTCGAATCAGAGTCGGATCTGAGAGTGGATGGTGGTGTGTCGCGTTGTATGGTATTGCTCAATTGCTGTGAGATGTATAAGACAGTGATAAACAGAGAAGGGGGGAGGTTGAATTATGATGAGTGGTTTGTAGGCAGCAACAACAGTTTGTTAGGGAGGCAGTGGATATGGTGTGTTATAGCTGGAGAGCAGATGTAAGGAAGGAAGTGGTCGGAGAACAGTGACAGGTTGCGGTTGTTGTATATGGGAAAGCAGTTGAGTCGTGCAAGAAGATGGTGATTGTAAGTATTGACAGTGGAGGTTGAATCGGTGTAGAAGCAATTAGGGGGTGGAGAACAGTGTTGTTTGGAGGCTTAGTTTTGTGGTTGGAGGACTAGGTGATGGTAGAAGTTACGAATGGTTAATATAAGAAATGATAGTGAGGAGTAGAGTGAGTTGTGATTGGAAGTGATTTGAAGATGAGACAGTGAAGTGGTACTGTGAGGTCACAGCGATGGTGATGGTGATGATGTATGTTGTATGAAGATGGTGGTGTTTGTAGTGATATGGTTGATGGCAGAAATGTGGCAATGGATGAACAAGGCAGTAAGCAAAAGTGGCAGTGGGTTTGAATTGTAATGGAGTTGTGTTTTCGGCAATAGAGGAATGGTAACAGTGGGATGAGCAATGTAACAGTGGGAAGTGTTGAGGCAGAGGGGAGGCTGATGTGCACAGCAGGGTTGTGCATCGTGATATGCACTGTTTGAGTGGGTTTGAAGTAGGAAGGCAGCAGACAGTAGGGGACTGGTTTATAGATTATGGTGAAGTGTTGGTCGTTGATGATTGTGGGTGAGAAGCTGTGATGAGTTCAATATTTGGAGTGGATGTTTGAAGTTTGTATGAAGGGAATGAAGTGTCAAGGAGGTGAACAGAGAAGAGAGAATGTGTTGAAGGCAGAGAAGCAACAGTAATAAAACAAAACAGAATTTTTTTTTGGTTAAATGTAATTGAAAACGAAATGGAATAAAAACTTTTTTTTCCTTTTGAAATTGTGTTGTATTTTTTTTTTCTTTGTTGGAATGCAAGAAAATTGAAAATAGAAAAGGCAACAAGCTAACAAAGAAAAATGGAAGCAAAATTCACAAAACAAACACACAACATTTTTAAAAAAAAAAAGCAAACAAACACACAAAATAAAACACAAATAAAATCACACAAAAATAATCCGAAGAATAGAAAATAAAATCAAACAAATCCCCGACAACGGCGCCAAAAACTTGTTAATCGGCGGAAATTCTACGGAATTTTTAAATCGTCGAAAAATTTAGAAAAAAAATAACCGCAAGCGCACGGTGTACGAGTGTAGCACGTAGCGAATACGGGTCGATCCGTAGGGAATTGATGATTTTAAAATTCTATTCAATCAAATTAAACCAAAGTTGAAGAGAACGTTAAGCTAGAAAATTAGCTAACTAACTAAAAGAAAAGAGATGCAAATATAAGAGTTAAATGACAATTTAGAGAATAAATCCACTCTCTAGATCATGTAGTTCAACATATATGAAATCATGATCTCTCTTTTATGGTCATTAGTTAGTATAATTGATGTGTTTATCATAAGTATGACCTATTTGTGCTATTAATTAGCTCAACATAAGCCATCAAACTATAACACACCCCTTAAACAACTTTTAACTCTCATGAAAAATGACAATGAAAATGAAAATGAAATCTATTTTAAATATGGCCTATTAACTATTGATTAGAAACATAGACCATCGAATTTTAATTTCAAATCACTTTCTTTTGCCATGATCATATTTTGATGAAGAGGCAATTAGTGTTAGTGATTGTTTAAGCATAGCCTATTTGGTGTCAACAATATAGGCTATCAAATTCAAAGCAAAAACAATAATTAAACCACTTCATTGATCATCATTAAGCACAAAAATAGAGCATGAATTAACAAATAGTTGAAGGTACATAATTAGAAAGCTTCATTACCCCTAAATTGAAGGGGTTTAGCCTCTCATATTTGTCATTTGACTAACAAATGTATCTAGCAACATAAAAGCAAAAAGAAAGGAAAATGAAAGCAAAGTAAAGAAGAAAAAACACTATTCTAATTGCATAAAATAAAATCTACACTATTAGCATGAAAGAAAGAGAGCATGTAAGTAAAATAAACACAAATTAACATTGCATAAAAAAATTACATGAAACAAGAATGGCTAGTAGCCATGAAAAGGGAAAGAGAGCTTGTCTTTTTATTTCTAAGCTAAACTAAAGAGAGACTAAGTAAGAGAGGAGAGATTACATGAAACATAAGGGGTGTATATACAAGTTTTAAAACCCTAATTCACTTTTTGGGGAATACCCAAAATGCCCCTTAGGAAGTGTGGAGGCCAAGTAATCATTAACATGTCTTAATCCCCCATTAATTATACATGAAACCATTAACTCCATAAGCATGTGCATTAGCCTTTAATTTGTACATTAAGATAGGTGGGTAGGTGGGGTCATCCATGATCTTCACTTTGAATTATTTCCATCTTCATTCCTTTATATCTATTTTGTGCATGCATGTTTCTTCATGAACCCACTAATATGAGAAGCTAAATTCCTACAAAATATTATAGAAATTTCCAATTAAATTCTCTCAAATTAATATACGCGCACAAATGACCATTTTTCCCTTATATGAAGATGAATATGTGAAAAATTGGAATTAATATGAATTTTGGTTAAAACAAGTTAAAATACCCAATATGATCATTTACTTAATTTAAATAGAATAAATATGGTGGTAAAAATATGCACATTTACGTGTACATCAGCACCTTTTGAAGCTTTATATGGAAAGCCATGCAAATTGTCAGCATGTTGGTTGGAGACTGGAGAAAGATTGGTCTTAGGTCTAGACTTGGTTAGAGAGGCGTCAGAAAAGATTGAGTTAATTCAAGGACGGATGAGGAAGCTCAACCCAAGAAGAAGAGTAATGTAGATAAGAGGCGTAAGGGTTTAGAGTTCTCAATGGAAGACAGAGTTTTCATTAAAGTATCACTGATAAAAGGTGTGGTACGGTTTGGAAAGTTGTGAAAGTTGTCCTTGAGGTATGTTGGTCCATTTCAGATTATAGAAAGGATTGGAAAGCTCGCATACAAAGTAAAATTGTTGTGCAGTTTAGCAAGTGTCCATAATGTTTTCCATGTGTCTCATCTTTGTAATATGTGCATGATCCAGAGGCTACTATTCCTTAGACAGAGTTGGAGGATTTTAGTAGTGGAGCCTGATTTGACATTTGTTAGACAACCAGCTCGGGTTGTAGAGAGAGATGAGAAGAGATTGAGGACCAAGACAGTCAAGTTGATGAAAATTCAGTGGAGCGACAACGAGAAAGACTGTACTTGGGAGATAGAGGACATAATTCGAGAGACTTGTCCTGAGTGCTTTAATGATATGTCTATGTTAGGTTTGTATAAATTGGTTGCTAGTCAGATGGGCTAGTATGGTTGTTGGGAGATGTTACAGATGATTGCTATGTTTGCTAGTAATCCTTACTGAATTTCATGGACGAAATTCTTTAAGGAAGGGAGCCTTAACAGCCCTATTTTTATTGTCATTATTCAGGAGATTTAATAAGAATAAATTAAATAGAATAATGTAGATAAGGAGTTTGAGGTTTTAAAAGACCTTCCGATAAGGTCGAAAGGTAGGGTTTTTATAACTTGTTTTTATAAGACCTTTCAACACAGTCGACAGGTTAGGTTTTAAAAGGATTTAAGATACCTTTGACAAGGCCGAAAGGTTTGGTTTCGAAAGGTTATTTTAAAGAGGTTTTGAAAAGAGTTGTTGCTTTTATTTTGTTCAACCCCTTCGAAGGTGTCGAAGGCAGGAGCTTTCAACTTAGACGAAAGGTATACTGGTTTTATAAACGTAAGCTGCTTCCCAAGTTTCCGAAGGGATCGAAAGCAGGAGCTTTCGGCACAGTCGAAAGGTTTAACTGTTTTCCCTGATGTTTTATAAAGTATAAAGTGGTTTGAAAACATTCACCTATGACCCAGAGTAATAGTTTTAAGTATAAACCCATTGCTTTCAAAAGGGGTACTTTTAATGTTTCCGGAAGAGTTACTTCCAATGGTGTCGAAAGGGGTACTTTCATCTGGTTTCGTAGCTAAGCTTCTAAAGTTAAATGCTAATACTTTAATATATTTAAAAGGTTTCGAAAGATAATATTTAAGGTAATATAAGGCAGGAGCCTAATGTTTATAAGAGCTTTCGAAGGAGGTTATCCTATGAAGTCGGAAGCTAGGTTTCGAAGGTATTAAATGGTTTTATGACCCAAACTCAAATTTAAAGGAGTTTTGTAATGACTATAAGAATGTAATTTTGAAGAAGTATTGCCTTAATAAAATATAAGTTAAAGGAGATAACTATGTTTTGTATGAAATGTATTTCAAGGACCTTAAACCGAAAGGAGTGGTATTGTAAATGGTTATATTGCTTCTTTAAATATGACTATGTCACTATATGATGGACCCATAACTGTATTTTGGGGATAAAGGGTAGAAGAACCAGCTAGATTAACCCAGTAGTGAATGTAAATTGATTAAACTCCTGAACGTATAGAATTGCATCCAGGAGGTCAGGAAGACCAGGATATATGATGCTAAAAATAAAGGAATGATATTGGCAGGGGCCAATAGGTTTACTGTAGACCCATGAAAACTGTATGATATTGGCAGTGACAATAAGTTCATAGTTAGCTCATGAAAACTGTGTAAAGAGGTTGTCAGATAGACAGGTTCATAGTTAGCCCATGAAAACTATGTGTAAAAGAGGTTGTCAAATAGACAGGTTCATAGTTAGCACTATGTGTAAAATAGGTTGTCAGATAGACAGGTTCATAGTTAGCCCATGAAAACTATGTGTAAAGGAAGTTGTCAGACCCATAAAAACTATATCCGAAGGTGGTATTGACAGATGTCAATTGGTTCCTAGTCAACCTATGAAAACTAGGGTACGAAAGAAGTTATTGGAGCTACCAATAGGTTCAAGGAGAACACATGATTATGTTAATTGGCAGAGGCCAATAAGTTCTTAGTGATCTCATGAAAACTATGAAACTGGACGAGGAGTCCATAAATACTAAACTGACTATTTGTTAACCTATGAAAACTAATAGGTTAATAGTGAACCTAAAAATATGAGTATGATAGGGTGTCAGATTAAACTTGGGATGGGAAATCCTAATTTTTTATGTATGCATATCACCATAATATTTTAAAAATGTATGTTTTTGACCATTGTGGATGCAGGAGCACAGTATATGGTTTTGAAAAGGTTTTAGGATACTAGTGAGGGGAAACTCGTTCTGCTAAGCGGCGTGGTCTCACTACATATCTAAAAAGATTGAGATGTCAGATTATTATTCATACCAGGCTTTATGTCTGACTCGAATTTTTTGTTTTCCCTTTAAACTCTTAGGTACTCAATTGATTTTGAGTAGTTTAAGATTTAAGGTTTTCAGGTTTTCTTCTATGACAAATAAAGTTTCCGGAGGCTTGCACGAGGCAGATAATTGTTTAGAATTTTTCTTTCCACTGTGTATTTTGTTGTAAAGGTAGACTTATTAGCCTTACCATATTCTCTGATCAACCAAAGGGGCATCTTCATATGTCACTCTTGGCGTAATTGTAATTATTATGTTTTGCAGAACGTGGTTAACGTAATTGGGGATTATGCAATGAATAAGAAATGTTTTGTTTTGAATGTGGAATTATATTTTTGAATTGTTAAAAAAATTCCATATTTCTATAATCGGTGTATTAATGTATCTAATATGGTCTTGTTTGGTCATCAGAGATTAATATCTTTGGATGACTGCAGCATCCGTAGTCATTAGTTTTGGGCCTCCAAGTAGGGGGATATTACATCTTTATTTATTCAGAACTTTCCATAACCACGAAAAAGGGAATAGGTGAAGCTTCTAGACTAGCGCAACATGATGCTTCGGCTAGTCAAACTCTTGGGACTCAAGCTGCTCCTAACTCCACCATTGATTCTGGGTATCATCCGGAGAGGCCTTAGATTTGGAAATCTACTGTTCTCTTTCCTATTTTGGAGGCGGCCTTTAGTGGTGCTCTGGCTCATGCAGAGCTCCAGACTGAAGAAGGTATCTCCTTGACTTCTCCTGTATTTCAAAGTGTTGACATATCACTGATCAACGTCACTAATCTCTTTTTTTGTCTCTCTAGCTTTAGGTCGGCTTGCAATCGCCCCGCTTCCTCCTAAAGATTCCCGGACGGGGCAACAAGTGCCTAGGATGGAGTAAATAACCATTATAACTTTGAAAAAAAATCTTCAGTTCTCCAACAAATAGACTCCTGGCCTTGACGAGCAGATGATTGATGATCTACTGGATGAAGGAATCGGTGGGACCCAGCATGTGTAGATTGATGAAGATGCTGTAATCATTGGAGTTTCTGAATCCCTACCGGATCACACCCTAAGTGACAAGAACGCCAATGTATTTTGGACATAGAGATCAAGTTTGGAGAAGCAGAAGATTTTTCCTGTTTCTTTATCTGCGGTCTTGCCATGCCAGACCATTTATACTCCTGTATATATTCCTCCGCTTGAAGGCACTTAAAGCATGCCCCTTAGATATTCACAGAGTACTCCGGTTTCTATTTCCATGCCTGAAAGTGTCGAGACTGTCCTTGCTGGATCATCGCAAAATACTCCAATCAAAAGCCAAGAAGGCGTAGAAAGAGGAGGAAAAATGCGTCGGGAGAGTTTTAGTGCCCCCGGCTCTGAGAAGAAGAAGTAACGGAGGAAAGTGCCAAAGAAGTAGTGGTAGGCTCGGCTTGTATGAGTAAATCTCCTTTGGTTTGAAATAATAGAAGTCTATTTTGGTTTGTTGGCCGGATTTGTGCGGGTTCCACCACTCTCTTTTATTTTCTGCTTCTAATGTTAATAAGCTGTGATGACCTACCTCCTCGACTCTCAAAAATTGACACTAATACATCATCGATATTCACGTGCTGTAAATCCAAGTGCCAGAGAGGCAAATTATTATGGGGTAAAGAAATAAAGATAGAAGATAGACAATAATAGAATCTTACATCGTATTTAACACATAATTATACATATGAGTAGTACATACAATTGTTCCAAATTGTTCCATCGAAATTATGATAGGTACTAACCCAACAGGATAATTATAACGACCTATCCTTACAGTGTTGGTAAATACTAATACATAATGCAGACACAACGGAATGTGACAGATGACTTCAACAAAAGACCCAAAATGCTCCATGCTCCGTGCCAAAATGCTCTAAGCATACCTAACTAGTTGGCTGCCTAAGAAATTCGGGCACCTAGAGTTTTAGGGGAAAAGAAAATAAACTCCGGGTCAGTCATGGGACTGGTGTGAGAAACTCATAATACAATGTTTGAAAACAAAAGGTATCTCATGAAACCACGCCGCACATAAACACGGAACGGGCTTTTACCTTATGATAACCAAAACATTTGCTATGCAGAATATGTGGATATTATTTTTAATGACATTCTTTTGAAAACACTTTTCAAATAAGTATACATAATCTTAGCCGAAATTGTTACATTATTAAATTCCAACATACTAGGCTCTACAATCAAATACGAAGGCACTTATTAGAGAATGGATTTCCATACAATGACAAGGTAAGGGACTACCTTCCGACAGTACATCTCTAGAAACATGCACCTGAGGCTCCAAACTCTACCAACACAGAATCGACCTACCTTTACCACAGATAGCATCGAATATGTCATCACCACAGTCGTTCCCGACCTACCCGAGAACATTCTTTACATACACCACGTTAATTTAAAACTGAAATCATAGGGGGAATAAATATATCTAGAAAGGTGATAACTATACCCTAATGGGAGTGACCCACTTAGTTCTGCTGCATCTACCATGTTTTTGTCATTTCTGGGTGAGGAGGCTCAAGGTAATTATAACCTAACTCATGGCACATTCCACTTTGAATGCCACATTGCCAATCCATGATCACACAATTGATTTCTATAAATGTATAACTCCTGATCTCGTATGTCTCGGGAAAGGGTGTTAAGCTAAGAGAAGTTGCCTTCTCTGCCACTAATCAGATGATCGTTCATAGAAATCAACCAATGTAATTACAATTTCAACGTAAAACATCCATCCATGCAAGTTGTCCAGGAATAGGACAGACCGAAGGCACTCTCCAACCACATCCTGTCGGGAGTTACTCCTAGGATTAGTAGCGATTAGTCCTTGCATTGGATATTTCATAATGAAGAGATTACTGCTACTATATGTATATTGGGAGTTTATCCCCAAATGATCAATAAGCAGTCCTTCATTACAAAAATCCTTAATATCATATCCATGTCTTCACTTCGAGTGTGTAAATTGGTTCGAAGTGGTCTTCGGATTGTAATTACCCAAATCCGATCACGGTTCCTTCGAACCAATCATCGATTAAAAAGATGTTAAGTTTATATGTGATTATTAATCATCATTCAATTTAATACATATTTTTATTCATTCATTGATATACCTTAGAGATATATTCACTGAAATATTTCTTTATCTTTTTCAAAGTATATATAATCATCAAGCCTCGGTTATCAAATCCTTTTGGTTATTTTAAACCTTTTTGAATCATAGAATAATTCCAAACCCTTCCATATTTTACATGGAAAAATATTTTCAATTCATTTCATTTAAATCTTAACAAAGATTTCCTAATTCAAAACACATAATTTTAACTCGGTTAAACGCATGTTATATAGGATGTTAATCCAAAACCAGTAAATGTTAAGTAAGCAGATTCTACAAAAATCATCTAATTCTACTCAATATCAATTCCCGTATTCAACAAATACTATGGGCGGAATAACGGTGAAAGCGCCCTTCAAATTCCACGAATAGTATGAGTTCCCTCTTTGGGCTTTAGCACCGAGTACAAGAAGATTATCTTGGAGAATTATATCCTTCAACTTTGGAAAATTTTGAACCAAATAAATCAAATTTACTATCCCATCCGTCGGGCCAGTCCGGATAGCCAGGGAGAGTAGAAAACTGGTTTTCCAAACTCAAGCCTAGACACTTTCTCTTTGATACCCATAAGGCGGTCGAGTAACTTGATTGACTCTAAATCATTTAGAATTTAACCGTTCCATAAATCCTTCAAATCTCTTTAAAATACTTTATTAATCATTTGAAAATATTTACAAAGATTTGGAAATGGATGGTTGCATTTAAAACAACATTTCAAAAGTTATACAAAAGTACTGTGGAAAAGTGCTACAAAAAGTGCTTTTGAAGCTATATTGATCAAAATGAATTTTTTTTATCATTTGGAAACTCATTTTTATAACTCAAATCACTTTTAAAACATTTAAAAATATTTTTATAATTTATTTCATATTTTTTTAAACAATTTTAAAGAGGTTTAACATTCCATATACACTAATTCATTAAATAAAGGAAAGTGATTCTCTTTGTGCTTATCAACGTGTATTTTCGTGACTTGCATACATATTCAACATTCATATTAAACAACCATCATCAATAATCATAGCCAAACATATATAACATCCAATGGCATATAATACGATAGTTTAGGATTTTACTCACCTCGGGTTTAAACTACTAACTAAAAATTGGTTATAGCTGTGCTAACTCGAACTTTTTGGTCACGATCACTTGGATTATTGCTTCTAGATGGCTGGGCCTATGGATAAGAGGATGGAGGTGATGGAAGCAATTAAAGAAGAGGTGAATAAGAAGTAGATGGAATGAGATGTGTGAATTTGTGAAGCCTAAGAGTCTTATTTATAGCCTTAGGAAAATGTGGCAAATTACTAAATTACCCTGAGATATTATCAAAATATCTTTTACACCACATCACTTCAACATAAAATCTTTGTCCTCATACTCAAGTGCATGCATTAATGAGGTGTAATGTGATAATACATATTGTAAAAATATCTTAAGATGGAATGACATGCATTAATGGTAGATTTGATTTTTGCTTTCCATGTTTTAATGGTGATTAGATGTTACCTTTTTCGATTAGTTTTTGTAAAAATATCTTAGATATTTTCTTTAGCTTTGATTTGACTAATTGTGATACATATATGTATGTGTATGTGTCTGCATGTACAAACAATGTTGGAACAACTTAAGACAGTTTCCATTTGTCAAACCGTTGAGATTTCGGGATCCAATTTTCGGTCATATTTTCATTTTTTAATTCAAACTATTTATTTATAAGTTGAAAATAAATTTCTTATCATCTTTAACTAATTAAAAAAAGATCATTTAACTTATAAAGCTATATTTAAAATTAATCAAATATTCCATTTTCTAAGTGATAAAATTATGTGTCGTTACATAAGCATTTGCACTTAGTTTTTGAATTTCATGTGAATTACAAAGTCCTTTGTTTTGTTAAATCATTGTGTGAAAATTATCTAAATACTTATAAAATATGCTTTCCATTTAATGTTCTCGCGAATTACTCCCTTTCGTTATCGTTATCGGACTAAGTCCTTAGCCTGTTTCATAACTAACCGACCTTTCATCACTCTACCGAGTGTAAGCAAATTGTTGAAGTGCCAAACACTGGGCACTAGTTAAGATTAATCACTTAGAGTTAGTGACTTAAGTATCCTTTTTCAGGATAATAACTTTCGATTGCACCAAATTCTAGGTGCTAGTTTAAGTCAACCACTTAGGGTTATAGTCTGCACACCCTCATCCAGGATGTTTACATCCAGTCGTGCCCAACTCTGAGCTTGATTGAAGGCTTGTAAGTTAAGTTTCGCCACTATAGGCATGGACCTTCTATTTTGCCTATTTCAGGCAAGAGGTAAAAAGTTGGACGGTCTTATCACATCCATTTTAGTTTATATTCCTACCTCCAATCCGAAGGCAAGAGTTGGTTTACATATGCTCATGTCACATCCGGTTTGGGTTTATACTTTACCCCAGTCCGAGGACAATAATTGGGTGATGGACGATTAAGTCACGTCCATTTAGTTTATACTCCCACCCCAATCCAAAGACAAGAGTTGGCGTGCGGACAGTCATGTCATGTCCGACTTGAGTTTGTAGTCTTGTTACCAATCTAAAGGAAAGAGTTGGTTCGCATCAATCTCTGAACACAAAAAAGAACTTCATGGGTCCGATCATGAGCCTTATAAGTTTAATTGGCCCCTATCTCCGGGTACCTAGGCACCTACATTAATCATATGCAGATTCATTCGAGTAGGTCAAGTCACAATTCTTAAGTAATGGAGAGACATATTTTTGGGCTGGAAAACACTTTTATTTCATAAAAGATAGAAAATGACATGATCTGGCTTATTACACGGATCTAGCCAATTATTTACAAGTTTATTTCTAAGTGAATAGCATCATAAGTGCTTGTTATTCCATGCCCTTAAGAGTGAAATCCCATCAGTTGTTGCAAGCCTAAAATTTTCATCTCCAAGCTTATACTCTATTGCACATTGATCTTTTCATATTGGGCTCAGGTGTCTAGTGCTCGAGAAAATTCGTTTTAGAACCAGGTCGCTAAATTCGAAGGTCCAAGTCCCAATCTAAGTGTTATAATATCGAGCAACTTGGTGTCGGTGTGCGGCAGCCCTGAACTCAACTTTGGTCTGCTTCCCATCGATCATATCGTGGGACTCCAAAAGGAATTGCTCATTTGTCCACAGATTGTATTGAGTAACTCAATGAGAAGGTACTACTAGCTCAACTGGAATTATAGCCTTTGATCCCTATGCTAAGTGAATGGAGAGTAGCCAGTCGTTGACTAATGGGTCATTCGATAAGCCCATAACACAAAAGGAAATTCATCGACCCATTTTCCCTTGGTCTTTTCCAACTGCTTCTTAAGAATGGTCTTAATAATCTTGTTTACATCTTTGACCCATCCATTCGCCTGAGGGTGTGTTACCTATGCAAATCTCTTCTCTATGCGATGTCGGCAGCAGAAATCCTTAAACTCCGTGCTATCAAATTAGGTCCCATTATCGGTAATGATTGACATTGAAACTCCAAAGTGACAGATAAAATTCCAAACTACAAAGTTGATTACTTTTTTCAAGAATTATAGCCAATGGCTCTACCTCAGCATATTGGTAAAATAATCAACCGCCATAATGGAAAACTTCACGACACCTGTAGATATCAGCAGAACACCAATGATATGAACTCCTCACACTACAAATGGCCAAGGACCGACCATTTGATTAATTTCTATCGGTGGGGCTTTTGAAATTTTATCAAATCTCTGGCACTTGTCACACCTTCGGGTATAATTAGCTGCAACTCGATTGACAGTTGGTCAATAATAACTGCATCGGAGAATCTTTTTTGCTAAGGTTTTCCTCCTATTGTACTCGCCACAAGCCCCTTTGTGAACTTCTCTTAGGACTTGTTTGACCTCGTCGTAAGCGACACACCGAAGCATGGGGATAGAGAAACCCTTTCAATACAGTAATCCTTCTTGCCTGATGCATCTTGAGGCTTGGAGAAGGATTTTTCGTCATTCATTCCTTCTCTTTGGAAGGATCCCTCTTTGTGAATAATTCCAAATCTGAGTCATCCATGACTCCCTTTTAGGTTAAGTCTTCAAGATCTAATCAATATCCATCCACTTGATTCTCGGAGCTAAAATCACTTCCATCGGAACCAAGCTCATGAGTTGCGCATCTCCAAAACTGGCCAGCAAATGAATCGGCCTTTTTATTTTGGTCTCTAAAAATATGTGCCATTGTATAGTATTCAAAGTCGTCAAGCAACTCAAGAACCCGATTTAGATTGCAGACAGTTAGTCCAGTTTGTGAATAGTTAGTCTAGTTTGTAGGCAACCGACCCATTTTCGGATAGATAGTCCATTTACTGCTTATGCATGGATAGTCCATTAGTTACCTAATTATAGCTTAACGAACTTAACTATTATTATCATTATTATATCAATTTGATTAACCAGTTTGGTTGTAGGAAACGATTTGCAACATATATGTCTTGAAAAGGATATTAGTGAAGGGAAACTCATTCCACTAAGAAATGTGGTCCCACTTAACATCAGTAAACCAAGATGTAACAGAATTATTCACACCATGCTTTATGTATGACTCGATGTTTATGTTTCCCCCTAGTCTCTCGGGTACTCAAAATTGATTTGAGTAAGATAAGGGTTAAAGTTTTTGGGTTTTTGAAATTTTGGCAAATAAAGCTTTCGAAGACGAGCAGGCGGCTGACGAATAGCTAATTAGGAGTTATAGTTTTATTTTGTTTTGATTCTGCTGTGTATATTGTATCAGATATGACTATATTGACTCTGATCAACCAAGGGGGCATTGTCATATGTCGCTCTTGGCATATTTTTATAATTATTGTAATTAATCTTTACCTGGGAAACGATATAGGGATTATGTAACTTGCATATGAATTTTTTTTGAAATATAATCAGTAAAATTTTGTTTTTGGAAATTTATGATTTTTTTCATATTCAAATGCTTCTGATATTATGGATACCATTAGCATTACCGTATTTTATCACCAGATGTTAATACTATGGATGATTACAGCATTTGCAGCGTTTAGCTTTTTGCCTCTAGATACGGGATGTTACAACTTGGTATCAGAGTATAGGTTTATGAAAAACTTTAAACTAAAAATGGTTTTTGAAAAACACAATCCTAAATAATTAGAGTAAGACTAGGGTATGGCATGATGCAATAGTAATGTGCTTGTATTTTTTATATATAAGTATATGCTTTATTTCTAGTCTCCTATATTTGTTAGGTTATTTTTCTGTATCTCATGAGATTTGAATATAGATATGAAAGGTAGAAGAGGGAGAGTTAACCCAAAAGGGGAAGGCACCGATGGGAATGGCATGCCTAATGTGAGAAAAGGTCAAGGGCAGGCACAAACATAGAATGTGGATGCTGGAGTCCCGCAAGTTGGAATGCAAGTTATATCAGTTTTTCAGGAATATGGTGCAGGCGGGAGTTGCAGCCATAGTGTTGGGAAGAAATGCTGCAGGAGCAGGGGTTCCAGAAGTTTCGGTAGTTAAACATTGTGTCAAGTTGAGTGGAGATTACACTAAGCTTGGAGGAAGCCGTTTATTAGAATGGAAGATGCCACCGAGGTAGAGAATTGGTTATTGCACTGTGAAAGGATCTTTGCAGATTTGGGGCTTGATGATGAGCAGATGAGGGGGTTGGCATCTAGACAACTTCAGGGAGCAGCTTTGTTCTGGTGGAAAAGTGTGACAGTGGCAGTGGATTAGGAGACTGTGACCTAGGAAGATATTAAGGGATGGTTCCAGGAGAGGTTCATGTCTGCAATGGTACAGTCAACTCTGATCAGAAAGTTTACTAAATTAGAGCAGGAAGAAATGTCTGTTCTGGAGTATGCAAGGAGGTTTGAGGAGTTGATCAGATATAGGTATGCTTCAGTGGATACAGTAATGAAGAGGAATGACAAGTTTATCAGGGGGGTGAAGCCTGAGTTAGCCAGGGCTACATTACCTCATATTAGAGATCCTTCTGATTTTGTAGTGTAGATGGCCTTAAGGTATGAGGAGATACTTGATTCTCTAGAGAAGATTAAGGCTAAAGAAGTCCAAGTTGGGCAGGGCTAGAAGAGGAGGTTCTTTCGGTGCTCAGAAGGATGGAGCAGCTAAGAAAGGAAAGTCTGAGATTGTCTGTTTCAAGTGCGACAGAGGGGCACTTTGCTAATGAGTGTCGTGCTGGAAAGGAAAAAGACGTGGCTAGGAAGAAAAATGTCAAGTGCTTCAACTATGACTAGATAAACCACTATAAGAAACAATGCAAGGAGCCCGCTAAGAATGGAAAGGGCAAGGTGTATGCATTGGAGTTGCTACTTCAAAAACAACGGCTTAGGAGAAAGGGAAGGTAGTTTTGCGAGGTACGCTTCAGATTCATGATATGTCTGTTAGCGTTCTATTTGATACCGATGCATCGCATTCTTCGATATCTGGATGTTTGAAAGATAAGCTTAACCATCGACCCACATATTTAGTTACTTCCTTACGAGTTGCGAATCCAATAGAAGGGTATGCAACTCCATGGTTGAGATGTGACCAGTTAGAGTTTAACTTGTTAGGTCATGCTTTTTTTTTACAGTTTTGATGTGTTTTCTTTTGTGGGGTTCGGAATCATTCTTGATATAGATTGGTTAAGTGAGTACGATGCTAGGATATTTTGCCAAGATAGGAAAATGTCGCTTAAACACCTAGATTGTAGTGATATGATTGTTATATCGTAGAAGGTTCTTGCGGTGATATGTATGCCTTATTGAGTGCTATAGAATTGGAAGATGAGTTGAGTTGAGTTTTCATGGTTACAGAATTCACAGATGTGTTTGAGCCTGTAGTCGGATTGCCATCAAAACAAGTTATTGAGTTTCGGATAGATTTGGTTCAGGGAGTAGAACCAATGAGTAGGTCGCCGAGTAGACCCCTTCAGAGACGAGGGAGTTAAAAGTGCAGTTGGTGGATTTAGAAGGCAAGAGTTTTATAAGGCCGAGTAGTTCACCTTAGGAGCAGCTACAGTGTTTGCTAAGAAGTCGAATGGATCGTTGAGGCAATGTATCGATTATCCTAAATTGAATAAGAGTATATAAGGAATCGATATCCATTGCTATGGATTGACGATTTGTTCGACTGGTTGAGTGGAGCCAAGGTATTCTCGCAGTTGGATTTGGCGATAGGCTTCCATCAGCTCAGAGTAGCAGAGGAAAGTATACCTTTGACGGCGTTTAGGACCACATATGGGTCATACGAATGGTTAGTTATACCGTTCGGACTAACTAATGCACCAGCTTTCTTTGTGGATTTGTTGAATCGGGTTTTCCAAGAGCACTTAGATAGGTTCGTATTGGTTTCCATAGATGACATCTTAATATACTCTAAAGATGAAAGAGAGCATGAAGTTCATCTTAGAGTGGTGCTTGAGATGGTGAGGCAGCATCGGCTGAAAGTGAAGTTTCCAAACTGTTACTTTTGGAAGAAGGAAGTGAAATTTCTTAGTTATGTAGTCTCGGAGAATGGGTTATCAGTAGATCCGACTAAGATTAAAGCAGTTAATAGTTGGAAGAGGCCCGAGACAGTGGCAGAGATAAAGAGTTTGCTTAGGTTGGTTGGTTATTATCAAAGATTCACTAAGGATTTATCACAGATAGCAGCACCGATGACCAAGCTATCAAGAAAGGATATGAAGTTTGTGTGGACCGATAAGTGTGAGGAAGCATTCTAGAGTTTGAAACACTTATTGACCCATGTGCCTGTGTTGGTTTTTTCGAAAGGGAATCAAGATTTGGTGGTTTATACCGATGCATATGGAACGGGATTAGGAGCTATGCTGATGTAGAGAGGTAAAGTGATTGCCTATACTTGTAGATAGCTTAGACCACATGAGGTCAGATATTTGACGCATAATTTAGAATTGGATGCGGTTATTTTTGCTTTGAAGGTATGGAGACATTACCTTTTGGGAGAGATGTTTGATTTATATGCAAATCATAAGTCGCTAAAATATTTGTTCTCTCGGAAGGAGCTGAACATGAGATAGTAGAGATGTTTAGAGTTTGTAGCTGCTTATGATTTTTGAATTGAGTACACACCGAGGAAAGGCAACAAGGTTGTAGACACACTTAGCAGGAAACATCAGAATGCAATATTGGCGATGATTGCTGAGTGGAAAGATTTAGAAGAATTAGCTGATTGCAAAGTGCAGTGGAGATCTGAGGCTGGGTCTAGTGGAGATATAGTTGTATTATCTTGTTTGGACGTTCGGCCAGTGATGATGGAAAGGATTGCTTATAAACAGATAGAGGATCCAGTGTTAGCTGAACGGATCAGGAGGTTAAAGAATGGAACTGAGAGCGATGACTTAAAAGATTTTAGTCTTGACTAGAATGGGAGGTTGAGAAAGAAAGAAAAATTATGTGTTCCTAGTGTAGGAAACATAAGGAATGAAGTCTTGGAGGAATGGCATCATTCGAAGTTCTTTATTCATCTAGGAGGTACCAAGATGTATCAGGATATGAAAAGGAGTTTCTTCTTCGAAGGTATGAAGCAGGATATTGGCTTATGGGTAAAGCAGTGCTTGATTTGCCAGTAGGCAAAGGCCGAACACCAAAAGCCAAGTGGTTTGCTTCTGTCATAGGATATTTCGGTATGGAATTTGGATTCTATTTCCATGGATTTTATTGATGGGTTGTCAAGGTCGAATAGAGGAAATGAAAATATATGGGTTATAGTGGACAGATTGACCAAGAGTGTCCATTTCATTCCAATTAAGTCAACCAGAACGGCACCTGTATTAGCGAAGTTATTTATTAAAAGTGTAGTTACATTACATGGAATTCCTAGTAGCATAGTTAGTGATAGAGATTCCTTATTCACTTGCGAGTTCTGGAAGAATCTATAGGATGTTTTGGGAACCAAGCCCAAGATGAGTACCGCTTACCATCCACAGGTGGATGGGCAAACGGAGAGAGTTAACAAAATCTTGGAATATTTGTTAAGAGCTTGTGTTATAGATTTCAAGGGATCAAGGGAAGACCATCTGCATTTAGTTGAGTTTTCGTATAACAACACTTATCAGACTAGTATTGGAATGGAACCGTTTGAAGCTTTGTATGGAAGCCATGTAAATCTCCCATTTGTTGGTTAAACACCAGGGATAGGTTGATTCAAGGTTCAAATTTGGTTAGGGAAGCTGTAGAAAAGATTAAGGTCAATCGAATCTAGAATGGATGAGGCTCAGTCTAGGCAGAAGAGTTATGCAGATAAGAGACGGAAAGATTTAGAGTTTTCAGATGGAAATCAGGTTTTCGTCAAAGTGTTATCGGTGAAGGAGGTGATTAAGTTTGAAAAATCAGGCAAGTTGTCACCGAGATTCATTGGACCTTTTCTTATTGTTGAGAGGATCGGTAATCTCATATATAGAGATGAGTTACCGAGTAGTTTGGTAGAAGTCCACGACGTTTTCCATGTTTCTCATCTCAAAAAATATGTTAGAGACCCGGAGACTACTATTGCACTTTCTGTGCTAGAGGACTTAGTAGTAGGACCAGACTTAACTATAATAAGAAAGCCGATTCTCATTGTTGCAAGAGATGAGAAGAGGCTTAGAACCAAGACGGTCAGATTGGTCAAAATCTAGTGGAGCGACAATGACAGAGACTGTACTTGGGAGGTTGAAAGCAGGATTAGTGATATTTATCCTGACTTGTTTGATGGAATGTTTTAACCTTTGTTTGACTTCTTGTGCATATTTCAAGGACGAAATTCTTTAAGAAGGGGGAGTCTGTAACACCCCAGATTTTTGGTAACATTATTTAAGATATTTAATTAGTTAAATTAAATAAAATAATGTGTTGATTAGGGGATTGAGATTTGATTTTAATTGAGGTGCAGCGTGCCATTTAACAATGGATTAAGAAAAGGTTAAAATGAAATAGGGGAGGGGTAAAATAGGAAAGAAACCATCCCTATATCCCTTAAGCTTGGCTCTTATACACGTTCACTTTTCATTTTCAAAATTTTTAAACAAGAAGTCGGTCATCATTAATAAGAAAAGGGGGAAAAAGATTAACAAATGCTAAAGTAAAAGCTAATTCAAATCAAATCCATTCTCATCTCAATAATTATAATCTCTAAAGCAAAGGTGAATAACGTTTACATCTCAAATCTTTTATTGTTTTCGGTTTTAAGATGAATTCCACATATTTTGCATTGATTTTCCATGTTTTTGAATGATGGAATGGTTATATACTTGTTGATGAATTATGGTTGTTCATATTGAATTTATGATATGTTTTAAGGTGAAAACCATATTAAATGACATCCAAATGCCTTGCGAATTTTTATATAGCCCAGAAATATTATTTTGGAGATGGGTCTCAATTTTTAGAATTTTTGGGGAATTTATATGAATTTTTAAAGAAAATGCTAATTTGGATTATAAAATTATTTACGATTAAATAATAAAAGGTTTGGGTCTAAAATTTTTATATGTTGGAAGACATACTAAAAGAGATTTTCTAGAATTTTGTAGAATTTTTCTCGGTGTTTTAATGGTTATATAAAATATTTTTAAGGTATGGGACTTAAATGTTTATATAATTAAGGAAGGAGAGGGGGCTTCTTGTAAATTAATTTAAATTGTTAAAACTAGAAAGTCGGCGGCACTTTTGAAGAAGTACAATGGCAACCAATTAGATTAAGACAAACAAGGCAGGATAGGTACAAAAGAAATAGTTTAAAAGTACAAATAAACATGTTTCGTTGCTTTCGGCCCTAGGTTCCGCCTCCTTAGCCTCGCTTCCAACACAGTCGAAACCAATGCACATGGTATCAGGAAACTGGTATGTAGTGAATTGGATGTAGGCGGAAGGTATGGAGTTGAAACCAAGGGTTCCAAATGGGATAAGGCATTACGTTGCTTTTAAAAGAAAATGTGCCCACTTGCTTTCGACTAAATAACTTTCGACTTGGTCAGCTTTCAACTATGTAAAATAAATTTAAAAGAGATGGTTTCGATTGGGTTGCACTTTTGTTTTAAATGACTGCTTCTGGCCGAGTCAAAGCATTTAGACGTCGCTTCCTATCTTTCGATCCAGATGGTTTTGAAATGGTTGTTTTGTTTTCAAAAAAATCTGGCCACTTCTCCAATGCTGTCAAAGGGATGGTTTCGACACCATCACTTATTTACTTAGGAAATGGTTTCGAAACAGATGCTTTCGACTTCAATGTTTTTAAAACCCTTTTTCTATGA
This sequence comes from Allium cepa, assembly GCA_030765085.1. NCBI lineage: Eukaryota > Viridiplantae > Streptophyta > Magnoliopsida > Asparagales > Amaryllidaceae > Allium > Allium cepa. The sequence continues at coordinate 551,017,054 of CM060934.1, read as the reverse complement.
TTTAAGTAAAACCCAAATGGTTTCGAAAGAGACAGGTTTAAATGGTTTCCAAAAAGATGCTTTCGACTTTAATGTGTATCTGATCATTTTGCTCTACTTGAAGGCATAATACAAAGAGTTTCTGTAACAACCCAGCATTTTCAACCATTCGCATCCGCACATGTTGGACTTGAATTGCTCAAATTATTAGATTGTTAATTTATATTTGGCAAAAATCAACATATAAAGTAAATAAATAAATCACAAAATCACAGACACAGAGTAATATAACAAAAATATGCAGCGAAATAGATAAATAACAGAGTTGAAGTAAAGTACTACAGAATATCTGAAATACGATGAAGTCTCGAATACAAACAGATGACAAGTCTGACGAAACAATTAGATAGCTGGAAGCTGAATAGATATAGATGGATCTCCAAGCGAAGCTCCAACTCCAAAGGTGAGTCTCAAATGCTGTGTCGCTCAGTCTGACCCGAGCGTAAAGCAAAATACAAAACACTCGAGTCAGGATTAACATTCTTATATTAATAAATACAACTCAAGCACTACACCATTTTAAGCTATTAACAACGGGTAAAAACCGTTGTTAAGTCCAAAAGCAACGGGTAAAAACCGTCTTTAACACAGGAGTGGTTGACTTTAGCGACGGGAGGAAACCGTTGCTTTATTTCCAAAAGGCAACGGGTACAAACCGTTGCAAATTGGGCCAAAGGCAACGGGTATTAACCGTTGCAAATTGGGCCAAAGGCAACTGTGACGCCCCACCTCTATACCCACGCTAGCCAAGGACACTACAGGGTAATGCCGTCAACTAACACGGAGAATAAGGCTGGTTAGGAGCGACCATCTATAGCCTTGCTCTAACTATCTATTGAATACATCGACAATAAACATACCAAGCAGGTCGACATACCCAATGAATACTTAAAACAAAACCATAGGTGGTTGAAGGATCTATCAGAACAGAATATAACAACTCAAATGTAATATACATCATAGAACAGTAGATCTTCATATGCACATATACTGATACATAGCAGAGTATACAAAATAATACATGTCAAGTGGTATAACAAACCACAATATACAGACGATACCAGATGAATACATATATCAGAGTTACTACAAAATGGGACTACACAAAAAGCTATGACAAAAAGAAGCTAGCGGAGTAGTCCATGCGAAAGCAAAATAGGCTAAGTCCAAAAGTACCTAACCTGAAACATCTCGGTCTGACCCGAGTATAAAATACACGGGTCAGTCTAGCTAAACAAATCAGTTAGATAAACTGAGCAACAATAAACCTGCAAGGTTACAAAGCATAACAAATATCTCTAAAAGAGATAACACAATCATCTAACAAAAGATGAATCATATGATAACTAGCCTCGTATCATCGGCAACATATAGAAACAAAGGATACAAATATCCCAAATCAAGCCAAGAAGGCAAATAACAAATACCAATAAGGTATACAAGTTCCGCAAGGTAAACGCTACGCATCATGCGGCTCATAATGACCAACATCGAAGGGCAATACCTAGGGAATATACATATGAATGAAACATCAGAAAATTGCTCGAGCTCAGTACTGTACAAACAAGGATCCATGAGCCCGAAGACTCCAAACACAATATCACCCATGCGGCTCATAACGACCAACATCGGAAGCGATACTAAAGGGCAACAAACCCGAAGGCACAAACCCGAAGGCACATACCCGAAGGCAACAAACCATGGTGGTGAAGGTCCGGAGGCCCAGTACTGGACACCACTAACTGGCGGAATGTGTCATAACTCTCAAAAAGGAATCTGAAAAGTGGTAACGTGAGTCCATAACCACTCGTTCGCACTAAACGGTTTACTATCCGTTAGTTAATTTCACACTCAAAGCAGTACAAAGTTCACCTCATCTCATCGGTAAACCAGACACAAAGGTCAAAACAATCAATCGAATAGGTCGGGGACTAATCCGAAAGATAAATGCATGGATTCATGGTCCGTGTTTTACCTAACCATTTAATCACCATTCCACTTCGCTCGAAGTGCGAAATTGTGCGTGCGTTTTAAATAGGATTTCTAAATTGGAGAAACGTGCTTTTAAACGTGATTCGAGATATTATTTTATAAAAACCCATGGATGAAGTCAAAAATAAGTTATCAAAGTCAAAGATGCAATAACAACTACTAAAAAGCAACTTGAATCGATAAAATTTGGAAAACAAATCAAAATAGGCAAAAATAGGCAAAACAGGCAAAACAGGAGCAGGTCGGTCGACTGGTTGCAGAGCTCGGTCGGCTGGCCAGATGCAGGAAACATAACATGGCTCGGGGTAGCAGGTCGGTCGACCGGTTGCAGGGCTCGGTCGGCCGAACCTGATGAATTTGCAAGTCCTACCCCATTTCAATGAAATGCAAATTCTTCCAAACCGCGACCGTTCGAGCAATGGACCTAAGGAGCTTTAACCAATAGATACCCCAGCTCCATTAGCTCTCCGATCCGCAAACAAAAACATGTTCAAATATTAAAGTTAGGATCTTTAAAGAATTGAACCCAAACATTAAAAATTTGGATATTCTCCAATTCAATCCATACCAAAAGCAAGAGCATATGAACAAGTGCTAGGAATTCATACCCAACATCAATGAAATCAAGAGAAGTAGATGTGAGTTCAAAACTCACCTTTTTTCCAAAAACAAAGAAGAAGAAGCTCAATTTGCAAGGAGAAGACCAACCAAACACTACTTCAACTCAACAAGCTTGAATCTAAGAATATAACAAGTATTTCTTAATTTAGGTTTAGGAAATTTTCTGCAATTGAAGAGGAGAAGAGTTAGAGAAGATGAAGAGGAGCTTACCAATGGCTTCTCTATGAATTTGGAGCAAGAAATCAAGTTTACAAGAAGAAACTAGGGCTTGCAATTTCTATTTCTCTTTCCCTTCCACCATTTTCAGTTTTAGCTTAAGAAATCAAAAAATGAAATGAAGATGAATGAAGAGAAGGGTTGAGTTAGGGTATTAGTTAAACTAGTGGGCTGAACCCAAACCCAAAACCCAATAGAAAAACGTCAAAATTTCACAAACTCCAAACATATCAAAGATTATACTCAAAAAGATCGCAAACACCATTTTGGAACCAATGGGGGTAGTTTCAAGCTCTAATTTCGCCGTTTGCAAAAAGTAACATTTCGGACCTAAAAATCCAACTAACGACGCTATATTTAAATAAAATACTTAAATATAAAATCGTTAAATATGCGGGTTGTTACAGATCTCCCCTCCTTACAAAATTACGTCCCCGCAATTCCTAGAGACGATATTTGTAACAACAACATACATACAACATTCAAAAGAAAAAGGAAATAAGCTTGAGATGAAAAGACATACTCACCGTTCACAAGCTAAGATAGAAAACCCGGATAAGATCGCTCAATAAACTCTCTGGTTTCCCAAGTACAGTCATTGGGATTAGCAGACCATTGAACTTTAACGAGCGGCACGTCCTTTTTCCGAAGGTTTCGCACCTCCGTGTCAAGCACGCGAATAGGTTGTTGTACAATAGATATGTCCGGTGAGACCTCTAGCTCTAACAAATCAGGAGAAGTAATAACAGAATCCGACTCCCGAAGACACTTCCGAAGTTACGAGACGTGGAACACGTCATGAATACCAGATAATTGAGTTGGAAGTGAAACTCTATAAGCCACAGGGCCAATACGTTCAGTAATAGAAAATGACCCTACATAACAAGGAGCCAATTTCCCAGTCGTACTGAAACACATAACCCCCTTCAAAGGAGAAACACGAATAAAAACAAGATCACCAATCGAGAACTCGAGAGGCTTCCTACGGCTATCCGCGTAGGATTTCTGGCGACTCTGTGCCTCTTTCATTCTTAACCGGATAAGATCAATCTTCTCAGAAGAATCACGAACAAAATCTGGACCAACAATAAGCTTCTCTCCAGATTCCAACCAACAAGAAGGTGATCGACATGGCCTTCTGTATAAGGCTTCGAAAGGAGCCATACCAATACTAGATTGAAAACTATTGTTGTAGGAGAATTCTACAAGAGGTAGGTGATCCTCCCAGCTACCACCAAAATCAAAAATACAAATACGGAGAAGATCTTCCAAGATACGATTCACCCGTTCAGTCTGTCCGTCAGACTGCGGATGATAAGCTGTACTAAAATTAAGCTTTGTCCCCAAAGCTTGCTGAAGACTCTTCCAAAAATGACTCGTGAATAAAGGATCACGATCACTCACAATAGAACTAGGAACACCGTGAAGTCTCACGATTTCCTTGACATACAACTTAGCCAAATGCGAAGCTGTCCTACTAGACTTAATAGGGACAAAATGAGCAGACTTGGTGAGGCGATCAACAATAACCCAAATGCTAGAATGGCCTGATCTCGAACGAGGTAGGCGGTCAATAAAATCCATAGAAATCTGATCCCATTTCCACAATGGAATCTCAAGAGGTTGAAGAAGACCAGAAGGACGCTGATGTTCGGCCTTAACACGCTGACAAGTTATGCAATTATCACATAACTCGCCACATCGCGCTTCATGCCTTCCCAATAATAAAGACGACGCATATCGGCATACATCTTGCTACTACCGGGATGAATAGTATACTTAGAGCGGTGACAGTCATCAAGAATGTCATGCCTAAGTGCAAGATCAGAAGGCACAAAAAGACGGTTCTTCTTACGAAGACACCCATGAGAATCAATGCTAAAATCCCGCAACGCCTCATCACAGGATCCAGACTCACAAAGCTGAATAAGATGCAACAAATTACGATCACACCGCTGAGCATCGGCAATACGATCCAATAAAATAGGTCGAGCTCCCAAACTAAATAATAGGATAAGAGAATCAGAAGATGAACCTCGATCCCGAATTTCACAAAAAGATAGAGTCTCAAGAACATCCCATTCGGCAAGCATCATAGAAATAACAGCTGAATGTTTGCGACTAAGCGCATCAGCAACACGATTACCCTTACCAAGGGTATACTGGATATCAAAGTCATAGGAGGCAAGAAAATCGAGCCAACGTTGTTGTCTCATATTGAGTTCCTTCTGAGTGAACAAATACTTCAAAGATTTATGATCGGTATAGAGAATGAAGCGCTCGCCCAATAAATAGTGTCACCAAATCTTCAAGGCAAAGACAATGGCGGCAAGCTCAAGATCATGAGTGGCATAGCGAACTTCATTCGGACGCAGTTGCCTAGAAGCATAAGCAACTACCCGATCCTTCTGCATAAGAACAGCACCGAGCCCACTACCACAAGCATCGGTGTAGACAACAAGATCATGACTCCCCTCGGGAACCATAAGAATAGGAGCATTAGTGAGAAGTTCCTTCAATGTCAGAAAGGAAGCTTCACACTTGTCGGACCAATCAAAACGAATGCCTTTCCGAGTAAGGCAAGTGAGAGGAAGCACAACACGGGAAAAATCCTTAATGAACCGACGGTAATAACCCGCCAATCCAAGGAAACTACGAATCTCATGAACATTCTCAGGCCTCTTCCAATTCTGGATGGCTTCGATCTTTGAGGGATCGACATAAATGCCATCGGAAGATACAACATGGCCTAAGAACTTAACCTTATTCTCCCAAAAATGGCACTTGGAGAATTTGGCTCTAAGCTGATGACGACGAAGAGTACTCAAGACAATTCTCAAGTGATTAGCATGCTCGGCTTCAGACTTAGAATAAATAAGGATATCATCAATGAACACAAGAACGAACTTATCGATATATTCCCGGAATACTCGATTCATTAGATCTACAAAGAAAGCAGGAGCGTTCGTCAAACCGAACGGCATAACGAGCCACTCAAAAGAACCATACCGAGTGCGGAAAGCTGTAAGAGGTATGCCATCCTCCGCGACTCGTAACTGATGAAAACCTATGGCAAGGTCAAGCTGAGAAAAGACCTTAGCCCCACTCAATAGATCGAACATATCATCGATCCTAGGAAATGGATACCTATTCCTGATGGTTAACTCGTTTAGTTTGCGATAATCAATGCAAAGCCTAAGAGTTCCATCGGACTTCTTCACGAATACGACCACGGATCCCCACGGAGAAAAACTAGACTGAATCAACTGCTTGGACTCTAGCTCTAAAAGCTGCTTCTTGAGTTTCTTATTTTCCTTTGTAGACATCCTCGTAGGAGGACGACTAACTGGCTGCGCGCCTGGAATGAGATCAATGCGGAACTCAATTGCCCGCTTAGGTGGCAAACCCGATACAAGCTCAAAAACATCTGAAAAGTCACAAGCAATAGGAATACGAGATATATCATCACCATCTCGCGAATCAAGAGAATACAAAGCCATTTCAGAATTATCCACATCCCGAAGAATAAGAGATAGCTGAGTAGGCGAATCTGGATGTCGAAGATATACAATCCTCTCCGAACAAATAATCCTGGCATCATATCTCACTAGCCAGTCCATTCCCAAAACCATGTCAAATCCCAGACAAGAAATAACGTGCAGATTCGCACGAAAAGAAAAACCACATAAAACAATCTCAACATCATCACAAAGCAAGCTAAGGGTCGCGGATCCCCCAATAGGATTCGCAATCCTTAAAGAAGTAACCAAACAAGAAACATCCAAAGATAAATCATCAACGAGCTTTTTCGATACGAAAGAATGTGAAGCACCCGTTTCGAAAAGAACTCGAATACTATGATCACGAAATAAAATAGAACCTTCCAAAATAGATAGAGAGATACCTTTGGGTTGAGAAGGACCTTCAGAAGCCTTAGCAGCATAAAGCCTGCTAGACTTGGCACTAGCCGGAACAGTAGGGCAAGCTGAAACATGATGACCTTCCTTCTTGCAATAACGGCAGAAGAGAGGCTTAGGACAAGCTCGAATAATATGATCCGGAGAACCACAATTGAAACACTTTCTAATGAAAGATGTTCCGGAAGACTGAGGCTGAGAGCTAGGACCACCGGTCTTCTTCTTCTTAGAAGGAAAAGGCATGTACTTCTGAATTGGAAACGGCCTCTTGTTAGGGTTCTTGGAAGCCTCAACATCAACATCACTATCACACTCCTTCTCGACGATCTCTAGGTGAAGTGCCAAATCAACCAACTCCTCAAAAGAAAGTTTAAGTTGGAGCAACAAAGATTTCTTAAGATATTTCTTAAGACCAGAGACAAACTTCAAATTCTTCTTATAAGAAGTGCTGATGAATTCAAGACCATACTTAGATAAAGCCTCGAATGATGCAACATACTCAGAAACAGAAGATTTCCCTTGCTTCAACTCAAGGAAGCGACGGGTCAATAAAACTTTTTCAGATTCAGGAACGAACTTGAGTTCAAATCGCTCCCGAAACTGAGTCCAAGAAAGAGTAGACTCATCAATCTCGGCTACAAGAAGCTCATACCAATCAAGAGCATGCTCTTGTAATAAGCTAGAAGTTACAAGAACTCTATCATGGTCAGAAAGATCCATGCGAGAGTAGATACACTCGCACGTGCGAAACCATGCTTGGACTTCAAGAACGGACTCGGACCCTTTAAACGGCTTTCCTCCAAGATGAGCAAAATCACTGCACTGGCGTGCAAAGGTAGACTTGCGAGGTGGAGAAACTCGAGGAGGAACTGGAGGATGAGTGCTCCTAAACAATTCCATAAACTGATCGGCAGACATATAAACGCCATCCGGATGTGAGCCACTGGATTGCCCAGCATCCGAATGTCGTCCCCTGCCTCTTCCAGCCATACGCTGAAGGTAAGATAAGAACAAGATTAATCACAAGGTAGATATTGCAATATGGAATACTACGGAATAGAAATGCATTCCTAGATGCATTCCCAAGCTCTATCTAACCTTGATGGAATAAAGAGACACGATGATTCAAAAATTTGTATCACTTGTACACTTTGATGTACCGTAATATGTGCATCTATTCTGTGTTTATCATATTTTGTCCTGAACTCAGCTATGATACCACGCTGTGACGCCCCACCTCTATACCCACGCTAGCCAAGGACACTACAGGGTAATGCCGTCAACTAACACGAAGAATAAGGCTGGTTAGGAGCGACCATCTATAGCCTTGCTCTAACTATCTATTGAATACATCGACAATAAACATACCAAGCAGGTCGACATACCCAATGAATACTTAAAACAAAACCATAGGTGGTTGAAGGATCTATCAGAACAGAATATAACAACTCAAATGTAATATACATCATAGAACAGTAGATCTTCATATGCACATATACTGATACATAGCAGAGTATACAAAATAATACATGTCAAGTGGTATAACAAACCACAATATACAGACGATACCAGATGAATACATATATCAGAGTTACTACAAAATGGGACTACACAAAAAGCTATGACAAAAAGAAGCTAGTGGAGTAGTCCATGCGGAAGCAAAATAGGCTAAGTCCAAAAGTACCTAACCTGAAACATCTCGGTCTGACCCGAGTATAAAATACACGGGTCAGTCTAGCTAAACAAATCAGTTAGATAAACTGAGCAACAATAAACCTGCAAGGTTACAAAGCATAACAAATATCTCTAAAAGAGATAACACAATCATCTAACAAAAGATGAATCATATGATAACTAGCCTCGTATCATCGGCAACATATAGAAACAAAGGATACAAATATCCCAAATCAAGCCAAGAAGGAAAATAACAAATACCAATAAGGTATACAAGTTCCGCAAGGTAAACGCTACGCATCATGCAGCTCATAATGACCAACATCGAAGGGCGATACCTAGGGAATATACATATGAATGAAACATCAGAAAATTGCTCGAGCTCAGTACTGTACAAACAAGGATCCATGAGCCCGAAGACTCCAAACCCAATATCACCCATGCGGCTCATAACGACCAACATCGGAAGCGATACTAAAGGACAACCCAATATCACCCATGCGGCTCATAACAACCAACATCGGAAGCGATACTAAAGGGCAACAAACCCGAAGGCACAAACCCGAAGGCACATACCCGAAGGCAACAAAGCGTAGTGGTGAAGGTCCGGAGGCCCAGTACTGGACACCACTAACTGGCGGAATGTGTCATAACTCTCAAAAAGGAATCCGAAAAGTGGTAACGTGAGTCCATAACCACTCGTTCGCACTAAACGGTTTACTATCCGTTAGTTAATTTCACACTCAAAGCAGTACAAAGTTCACCTCATCTCATCGGTAAACCAGACACAAAGGTCAAAACAATCAATCGAATAGGTCGGGGACTAATCGGAAAGATAAACGCATGGATTCATGGTCCGTGTTTTACCTAACCATTTAATCACCCTTCCTCTTCGCTCGAAGTGCGAAATTGTGCGCGCGTTTTAAATAGGATTTCTAAATTGGAGAAACGAGCTTTTAAACGTGATTCGAGAGATTATTTTATAAAAACCCGTGGATGAAGTCAAAAATAAGTTATCAAAGTCAAAGATGCAATAACAACTACTAAAAAGCAACTTGAATCGATAAAATTTGAAAAATAAATCAAAATATGAAAAAATAGGCAAAACAGGCAAAACAGGAGCAGGTCGGTCGACTGGTTGCAGGGCTCGGTCGGCTGGCCAGATGCAGGAAACATAACATGGCTCGGGGTAGCAGGTCGGCCGACCGGTTGCAGGGCTCATTCGGCCGAACCTGATGAATTTGCAATTCCTACCCCATTTCAATGAAATGTAAATTCTTCCAAACCGTGACCGTTCGAGCAATGGACCTAAGGAGCTTTAACCAATAGACACCCCAGCTCCATTAGCTCTCCGATTCGCAACCAAAAACATATTCAAATATCAAAGTTAGGATCTTTAAAGAATTGAACCCAAACACTAAAAATTTGGATATTCTCCAATTCAATCCAAACCAAAAGCAAGAGCATATGAACAAGTACTAGGAATTCACACCCAACATCAATGAAATCAAGAGAAGTAGATGTGAGTTCAAAACTCACCTTTTTTCCAAAAACAAAGAAGAAGAAGCTCAATTTGCAAGGAGAAGACCAACCAAACACTACTTCAACTCAACAAGCTTCAATCTAAGAATATAACAAGTATTTCTTAATTTAGGTTTAGGAAATTTTCTGAAATTGAAGAGGAGAAGAGTTGGAGAAGATGAAGAGGAGCTTACCAATGGCTTCTCTATGAATTTGGAGCAAGAAATCAAGTTTACAAGAAGAAACTAGGGCTTGCAATTTCTATTTCTCTTTCCCTTCCACCATTTTCAGTTTTAGCTTAAGAAATCAAAAAATGAAATGAAGATGAATGAAGAGAAGGGGTTGAGTTAGGGTATTAGTTAAGCTAGTGGGCTGAACCCAAACCCAAAACCCAATAGAAAAAGGTCAAAATTTCACAAACTCCAAACATATCAAAGATTATACTCAAAAAGATCGCAAACACCATTTTGGAACCAATGGGGGTAGTTTCGAGCTCCAATTCGGCCGTTTTCAAAAAGTAACATTTCGGACCTAAAAATCTGACTAACGACGCTATATTTAAATAAAATACTTAAATATAAAATCGTTAAATATGCGTGTTGTTACAGATACGGTTAGAAACCGTTGCAAACTGGACAATAGGCAACGGGTATAAACCGTTGCTTAATGTACAAAAGGCAACGGTTACAAACCGTTGCTTAATGGGCAAAAAATCAACGGATATAAACCATTGCTTTCTGTCCAAAAAGCAACGGGTGCAAGCGTTGCTTTATGTGCAGTAAAAAACGGTTAAAAACCGTTGCTTTATGCCCAAAGTCACACATAAAGCAATGGTTAACACCCGTTGCACATAGTGTTTGCTTCTGCCCCTACAAAATCACATCTGTAACTCACTATTGCGTTACACGCATATCTCAGTATATATACCAGAATGTCAATATATATCAAAATATGCCAGAATATAAAAATATTGGTACACAAGCACTATAAACATATCGCACATATACCATACATATAAAATTAACAAACTTATAATTACACTCATTGTTTTGCAAACACAATGCTACCATGCCGAAATATCATACTCATTACATTGCATTGTTTATTATACTACAGTACAAAGATTTCATTAATTACAGATCCAGTACAAAGATAAATACAAAACTTTCGTAAGAAACAGATCCAGTTTTCAGCTTCAACCTGAGAGGAAAATAAAATCAAAATGGCAAAGCATTCCAGTTTTCAGACTTCAATGTTCAACCTGGTTCATATGCAACTCGAAGATTAAATTCAGAGGCAGTTCAACTTCATAAATCTGGAAAGAATACTCCAGTTCAAAAACAAAAAGCATCTACCTGATTCAAAAAGTCTGAAACAGTTTAAAATAAAGTACAACCCAAGAAAAGAGAAAATCAAATAATGCAAAGCAATTCAAAGCAAACAACAGTTAGGATAAAGCAAATTTGATCAAGCCTCAATTTCCAGATTTTGAAATCTTTTTCAGGTTCTCTTTCCTCTCTATCAAACTATCCAGGTGAGCAAACCACCCTTATAAATTCTTAAAACTTGATATATCTATTTTGCATGTGATAAGTCTTGAATGTAAATTATGAAAGGTGCTTGCATGCTTGTATTTATGTATGGATGACTGTGTGTACGATTGTGTACAGGCAACATGCCTCTGTTTATACATGACAGGTTTGATAAACCTGTCTAAAAATTCATACCACCCAAAAGAATGAATGTTAGGCTTTGATCATTAAAAGGAAATTGCTTGAAATAATGTAATTTCATATATGAAAATAATTTCAGATAAAAACAGGTGCATTGCTATTCTTATATCACAGTTATGTACACAGGCTGCTAATGTTGTTACTTATCTTCTTGTTTAATCAAGAAAAGCATTAGATCTTGGGGTGCATGTTATCATCTGAACCTCATTGATGTGGCTGAATTCAATTAGATTATCAACCCTCTTGTTTTTGGTCAGTCTTGAATAGACACTGGATGTAATCTGACTCAGTCAGTGTGACATAAGTATTAATTACCACTAATAGAAATTGCATTGAATCTTGAATGCAATTCATTATCCAACTTTGAACTATTTCTATTCTATTATTTCAAATATCAAAATAAAATTGGTGAATGTTTGATTATCTTTCTAGCTCAGACTTTGAAATGCAAAGTCAATATAATGTTTTATGCTTTGTACGAGTTGGCAACACTTCTTTCAAGCTGCAAATATATAATGTTATAATAATTTTTAAACATGGTTGTTTTTTAGTTTGAGAGGCATTGAAGGAGAATATAATGGGCTTCAACCTTTTTTTTTGGAAGGTAAAAGCTTTACTTCCTAGTATTTAATAAATTGTCGATTATCTTGTAAACAAGACAGACCAGGACAAAATACACATGCATTTGCATATGCAAATTTCATATACAGCAAACAAAAGAAAATCAGCAATATATGCAAAGAACAAGTCAGAAATATCAATACCTCCGACTAAAGGTATCGTATCAAACCCTTTTGATGGCTCACATAACCTCCGGCTCCAACATCCCCAAAGGTCTTGGTAAATTGTCGACATATTTTGGCGGTTAGCTCATTCGGCAATAAAATTTTGTCCAACAACACCTTTTCATATGTGGGTGGTACTGGTTTTCCATGAATTATTGATGCTGTGGAATCTCGGCATATAGTACCTGTTATATAAGCATTTTTGGAGTGAATATATGGAATCACATTTACAGAACTAACAAGCTCCCAAACATTTAAGAGGTTGTATATATGGGCACAAAAGCATAAGTGTGTGCATGAAATAATTTCAATGCAAGGATACGCGTATATTAGAGGTGGTATATTTGCATGCTTCAGGGACACTACACACGCAAGAATAAAAGTTTTAAATCTTGGAACCATTTGCCTTTAGAAAATTATACATGCAATATATATCATGCATGCAAGAATTTCCACACAAAAATCAAAGTAAAACACACGTATAAAGCATGTAATTTGCAAAAATAACACGCGCATGTAACAAAGAAATAAACTTGCATGGTTCAGGGGCAGTGCATATGCAGGTACAAAAGGATTTACTCGCATGCATCAGGGACAGTGCACCAGATTTTTTTAGGATGAAAACTTACATAAACAAAAAACAAAACTCATGCTACCCAAAACCATTTCACAAACATGCAACGATGGCCCAAATTTCATAGCATATGAACTAGACCCAAATTTTCCTAATAATGACTTAGGTTTAATGCCAGAAGTGAATTACAGAGAATTTTTTTGGCAACCAGGCAACATATATATTAAATGCGTGAGTTTCAAACTCACCTGTCTTTGCTCTACAACAGCTAGCAACTCAATTAAAAGGGTGCAGAAGTTTAAACAATATCAGCCATTAATGCATCGCTTGAGATGCTGAAAGAAGTGGAATAAAGGATGATGAAGTGTTATCTTTATTTATTTATTTTACTTAAGTCAAAGAAATGAGTGCTGAGAAGTGTTTTGGGTACATATTCATTTAATGCCATGTACACAAGTACTGCTCGGCTAGCCCTTAGCTGTGGCAGAGTAATGTAAAGTTCAAGTTGCTTTTGAATTAATGTTTTCACCCATTGCCATGCTTCTCTGTTAATTGTTTACTAATATGTCTCATCAATTGTAAACGTGATAACAAACTTGTTTTATTTCTTGACTAACAGCCTCACTATTGTTCAGCTATGTTAAATGAAAAATGTAAAAATGTGTTGAGATATAACTCAGCAAAATCATGATGGTTCACTTTGTATTAAACATGTGGGAGCAAATTGGGAATTTGCTAATACGTGCAAGAAAATGCAGCACACTCTCCCATTCACGAAGTTAAGCATTCACTGACTTTGCAACATATTATTTTCTTCAAATTTTAATAAAATAGTACCTGTTGCAATTACTTCGTCCTCGAAGTTCAGGATTTCACATCTTTGGTCGATTAACTGATTGTTCGAAGTGGCAAACTGAGAAGATGCGATTTCACTGCCTACTTGATGATTATCTTGGGCTATGCTGAGAAGACGCTCCAGTTTATCATCCATATTGTCCAGCTTCATCAATTTTTGCTCCACATTTTGCAGTCGCTGCTCATATACTCCTTGGGCCTGTTTGAGCCATTTGCATGGAATGGCATCACTCTTAACTTGGCTAGGAGCTATATTGGTCCCAATACTTCGGCTCCTGCCCTTTACATCTTTACCAAACACTGATATAAAGACGGCTTCATCACCACCACTCGTCGTTTCCTTTTCTTTTTCAATTTTGTCCTAAAAAGCAAATACGTATATATGAATAATGAAAATTTAATTTAGAGGCGTTGTTATTTGTTTAACTTACAAAGTAGGAAGATGTCGCATCTGACGTGCTGCCATCTTTTTTCTTATGTGTTTTCTCCCATACTTGAAGACGTGATACCTCTGTTCCCGGACTACTTGAATCGACCTGCATACAATGACCTAAAATTATATTTGGAACTAATGGTATATGTAATGTGATGCACCAATTCAATGACACATACCATTTCTTGAGTAATCATAGCGTGACTCTTACGTCCCGAATGATGACCATATTCGAGCATTGATCTATTTTGTTTGCCTCGCTTCCTTTTTTCTTTCGCCTGGGTTTTGATTCGTTTCTTATGAACTCATCCCAATCATCTTGAGCAATTTTCGGTGGACAATTTCTCATTCTTTCTTCGTCAGTGATGAAATGGTCATAATGATTCTTGCGCAAATCATTCTTGTGTCTCCTAAAAGCCTCGGACATTTTTTTCATAATAAGGTCCTTTGATAGAGGATCGAGCTCATAATATTTCTGCATAACAAAAAATGCATGTAAACCATTTTTTATTTATGTATTGAAAGCATTATAAATGAATTTAAACCATCTAGGTTCATGTACACGGTTTACATTTAAAAGTATATGGATTTTTACATTTCAACGTATATAGTTTCATCAGTCTCTATGAATAACGTATATAGTTTCATCAGTCTCTATGAAAAAGGGTGCATATTACAATCAGACGACTATATTTTACAAACAGAAACAGTACATAAAAATGGTTATGAGATTGGAGAACTTACCTCCAATTGATTCCACATGTCTTCCTTGTAATTTGGCGGAACTTTTTTCCAACTTGGATATGAGATTCGCACATGATTTCTTACTAGTTTACCAATCTTCGTAGCGACCTTTGAACCATTTTTTTCGACTGGAGAACCGTAGTTGTCTATATCAACTTTCTCCCATTTTAAAGTGGATGATTGTGAAGTTGTATCATTTGACGGTGGTGTGGCATCTTGTGACATTATGTTCTGCAAAGTCTAAAATCCTAAAATAATCCCAACAACATTATGACGTACATTTCTTCTCCTTCCGGCCCATCCCTGTATTGCTCCAAGCGATCACTGCTAAGCTGCTGTACATCTGATATAGTAAAAAACGTCCCCTTCTGATTTTTCTGATCCCACCAACTTCTCACCACATTTCAAGGGGAGAAACTTGTGGGATCAGACAAATCAGAAGGGCACGTTGTTTACTATATCAGATGTACAGCAGCTTAACAGCAATCGGGCATCACAGGGATGGGCGGGAAGGGGAACATTCACTTTTATGAGGCATTGATAAAGTCTTCCTGCATCACCAGAATTTTAAACTTAAGCGGATTCAAAACAATATCTAAAATACTGACTGAAATAAAGGATGCAAATACAAAAATATATTACCTTAGCACTGCTGAACTAAAGGGTGCAAATACAATATCTTGAACTGCCTGTCTACCTACAAACACAAAGAAAGAAAGAATAGTCAAGCTGATCATATATATGTATGTGTACATGTGTGTGTATGTGATCATATGTAAGTACCAACAACTACAAACACAAAATGAACACTTGCAATATATCCATCCTTATTTTGTTAAGGTACAATAACTACTCTGAAATACAAACACAAAATATAATGCATCTATTACTATCATATAACACACCATTCTACATTTTACACCATTTTAAATAAATATTTTGTTAAGGTACAATAACTGCTACGAAATACAAAGTTAACATATGCATTTGATAAGATCTTCTAATTTTTCATTGTCTTCAAAAGCTGATTGATAAACAGTGGGAAACTCAGTGTCATCCACATTTATGGTCAACCATTTTGGTGTATGCAAAACCACAAACCATCCGTTATTTTTTAAATCTTTTAAGTAGAACACTTGACTCGCTTTCGATGCAAGAATAAATGGCTCATCATTCACGCTATCTGTATTCTTCAATTTTCCCAAGTTAACTGTGATCAAGCTTGAAACAGAATCTATTTTACAACCATTGATCTTATCTTCGACCTTTACCCAATCACAATAAAAAACTTTTTGTTTGAAGTCAATGTAATCCAACTCAATTATCTGTTGAATGACTCCGTAATAAGTTATTTCTGCTTCCTTAAAATTTTATCCTTCCCACTCGCTCTAAATTGTGTAATTGTTCTCATGCATACACCACTATCCTGTGTTAGCTTTCGCTCTTCATAACTCTTCGGAGAAAATAAAAGCCCATTCACTTGGTACTTCATATAACTACGGGCATCAAACTTCGGCCTGTTAACTAACCGCCAAAGAGTTGAGTCAACATCGACGGTCTTCAACAACTACAACAAACACAATAAGTAAAAAAACATTGTCAAGGAGGTGTATGGTCAACTTGACAATACATTAAATATTTAATACATATACCTCCTCAAGTAACCAAAAAGTGAAATTTTTAATAGCTTCCCCAGATGTACCCCCGCCTCGAGTTTGAGATTTGGTGCTTTGAACATAGGAGGTATACCTCCTATGAAAAACACACAATAAATACTATATATATGAATTGATTTACAATAATAAGAATTCAGAACAAATTCATGAATTTACTTCTTCCATTCATCCAATCCGTCGTACTTATCAAGGACCCATTTACGCACTTGTCGAAATTGCACTTGAGTTAACGTTGTATCTTTACCATTATCTAGTGCTATTTCATCAGCAAACTCATCATCCTCGTCTAAAAATGCTTCACGGGTATGTTTATGAGTGCCAGCACCTCCTTTTGGAATATACTCCATGCAGTAAAGACTAGCTTCTTGTACAATATATCCTTCTGCAATACACCCTTCAATATATCTTTTGTTGCGCACATATCCTTTATATGTTTTCATCAACCTATGAAGATGAATAATTGTAAAATGTAGACATCAATAGCTATTTAAATCAAATAATTATGTACATAACTAAAATTAGTAATTTACCGTTCAAATGGGTACATCCACCTACATCTAACAGGACCAGAAATCAATGCTTCATCGGCTAAATGAACCATAAGGTGGATACTAATATCAAAAAATGCAGGCGGAAAATGTTTTTCAATAACACACATTGCTTCTACCAAACTAGCCTTTGCTTTTAGAAGATGTTCCCTGTTGATCACCTTTGAGCACAAAATGTTATAAAAGAGACTAATGCGGTGAATAGCATTCCGTAGATCCTTATGTTGCGGAAAACAATGCTGAAGCAATACCGGAAGTAAATGTTGCATTATGACGTGGTAATCATGTGACTTCATATTTTTTAGTTCAGAAGGGTTGATGCTCACATTGTTATGGAAGTTCGAAGAGAATTTGCTCGGCACTTTCAAATTTTTCAAAATGGTGCAAAACCGTATCTTTTCTTCTTTGCTCAAAGTGAAAGTCGCATTTGGTATGGTTACTTTACTTGTTTCAGGATCTTCTATCACCCACAACTTTTGTTTTATACCCATGATTTTCAAATCCTTCCGTGCATTGATCCCATCTTTTGACATGTCTTTATGGTTCATAATTGTGTTGATCAAATGTTTCGTGACATTCATCTCCGTATGCATAACATCAATATTATGTCGGGTCAAATTTGTTTTCCAATATGGCAAATCAAAGAACTTCGACCTCCTATACCATGCAGGAACTTCTTCATCGATTGTCTTTTTCCGTTTTTGACCAATTTCCAGTATGTTTTTACCAACATTCATTTTTATATTCGCTGCCTTTTTTTCAACAAGATAATCAGTCAGTGGTTTTGCAGGACGCTTAAGTTCTTGCTCGTTGTTGAAATTTGTCTTATCGTATCGAAACTTGTGTCCGGACGGAAGAAATCTACGATGTCCCATGTAAAAAATCTTCTTACTTTCAGGGAGATAAACAGATGTAGTTTCTTCTCCACAAATAGGACATGCAAAGTAACCGTGAGTTGTACATCCCGATAAAGTCCCAAGAGCGGGATGATCATGGATTGCCCACAACACTCTAGCTCTCATTATGAACTCAGATTTCTTAAATGAATCAAATGTAACGACTCCTTTCCATAACTGCTTTAACTCGTCTATCAAAGGTTCTAAAATAAACATCAATATCCTTCCCCGGTTGTTTTGGCCCAGAAATCAACAGTGTTAACATTGAGAACTCTCTTTTCATGCATAAAGACGGAGGAAGGTTATATGGTACTACAATTACTGGCCAACGGCTGTAAGGGTTAGTTAAAGAAGCATTCGGACAGAAACCATCTGTTGCTATTCCAAGCGTGATATTTCATGGTTCAACAGCAAACGAAGAATCAAAAGAATCTGTAGTTTTCCATTGAGAAGTATCACGCGGATGACGCATTACGGTTGTACCGGACTTGGCACGACCATGCCAGGTCATCGCTTCTGCTATCCATGGTATAGTATACAGTCTTCTCAATCTAGATATGAAAGGAAAATGTCTTAAGGTCTTTCGAGGTACTGTGGTAGCTTTTCTCTCTTCGTCGAATGATGTCTTATATCTTGGTGCGTTGCAATTTGTACATGAAACTTTGTTCGCATTATCTTTCCAGTACAAGATGCAGTCATTAATGCATGCATCATAAGTTATGTAATTCATCCCAACTTGCTTAATGATCTTCTTCACGTCGGGGTACTTTGACGGTAGCGTGTTACCTTCGGGGAGTAACTCCTTTATGAATTCGAGTAGTGCAGTCACACCATTGTCTGAAAAGCCGTATTGGGTCTTCAAGCTATTCAGTTTCACAAAGGCATACAACTTTGTAATCTCTTTTGGACAAGAAGGATACAATGGCTCTGTTGCAGTTGCACTATCAAAAAATGATTTATCCGTAAACTGCTCACCAATATTAGCATTATCATGCAACTGACTTGTAGGTTGAAAATGATGGAATCTATCTGCATCATTGATCAAATCCTCCATCCTAATATGTTCGGACTCATCAGTATTTGTGGCATGACTAACAGGTTGTTGTTTTGGCTTCTCCGGTATTCTTTCCCCGTGAAAACACCACATGGTATATGATTGAACAATACCATATCTAAGCAAATGAAAATGAACATCATTTAATTTGAATGTATCTTCGTTTTTGCACCGCGTGCAAGGGCACGAATACTTTTCCTTGTTGCCACCGTTTTCAGCAACAAATTTAACGAAATTTCTCACACCTTCCACATATTCTGTATTTCTTCGATTAGATTGATTCATCCATTGTTTGTCTATACTAAAAGACATACTGAAAGAAAATAACAAGAGCTAATAAGAAATCATGGGTAACAATATCTTATGGCTTTCCACCAAGTTCAACTCTGATATTAACTAAACAGATGTATATTCTTCTGATTTCACTTGAAATTTAACATTAGCATCAATATGTTTCCAAAAAATTTGCCATTACAACGGCGCCATTTTGTAGCACCAGAGTAATGTCTATGCATTACCCTCTCCTTATACTTGGCTTGCGCCATTAACAACAATTTTATCCACTTACTAAATATGGTCTCATATTTAGTAAAACAAAATTCATTGCATCAACTTATACCCTAGCAGTCACTATAAGCAGCTATGTCTAACTAGCATGCAGTGCAGTACAGTACATTACAATTTGTAAAACAAATCATATATAAATGTAAAAAGATCATCCCTTGCATAACCAATTGTTTCTTGATTCTCTAACACTGTACACTTAAAACATCAAATATGTATTCTGATGGTTCAGATTAGAAGGTGCATCTCTACTTTGGCAAACTGTTAAAGAGTAGTAGATATTGACTATAATCAATCCCCAAAAACTTAATGAAACATCAATCCTAAAAGTAAGGGCGGCCCAAAGAATCGTTTGACCAAGCCCAATGTGAATTTTTTTGCCCCTTACTATATAACATGTCAACTTTTTTTTTTATTTTCTTTTTCATATATAAGCATAAAATCACATATAAAGCTATAACATAACAAAGTACCAACGTTTTATACAAAAGTTGCCACATTAAGTGGACTGCAATACTTATAGTCTCAAATAGTTTACAAAACAGTGTATTTAATTTTTAACGAAATGTATCAAGTTTACAAACTAGTGTATCTAGTTAAGTGTACAGGCAAATCATATTGGGTTCTGCCTAAATGTTTGCGGGTAGACATACACACACTGCAGGAAAAATAGTACATCAATGAAAGTATCAGTTCCTAAATAATTATTAGTTTTTTAGCTTCATCTTTCAAATTTCGATTCCTAAACGATTAGTTACAGAAAACTAGTTGTTTATAACTAAATACTAATAAGTTATTAGCTTCAGGCGTTTTCAAGGTTAATGAAATCTAAAGCAGTAAAAGGGGCGACTCAATTTTAGAAAATTAGACAACTCAAAACAAGAAATTCGCTTACTTAATTAGCAGTGGCAGTATAGAGACTGTAGCAGGACTTCAAATCAGCAGTAGTAAATATCGCGTAGGAGGCAAGCATGAGCCGACGATGGCTGATGGAATAGCCGAGTATGCAGCGATGATTATTTGGAAAGCGTTGATTTTTGAAACCCTAGTTTTTTTGGGTTCGAGCATCGCCAAAATGAAGATTGCTATTGAGCTGTAACTTTGAAGTAAAACAGATTTTTGGTGTTGCCCGGCTCAGTTGGTTGCCCCATCCCAGAGGCTTGGTGATTAACCGTTGCTAAATGGCAACGCCAAATGCGCGAATGGTTAGTTGCAAATCTCAGTATTTGGTGTAGTGAAGTGAAATATCAACTGAAATACAAATAACTTAAAGGATGTTTGGGATACCCATCCTCTAAGGATCCGTTAAACTATCTACTATGTAGTAATATACGCTATTATAATATGTCTATAGTAAAGTAAAATTATTAAAATAGCGTTAAGACGTTACCCATATCGCCTTTAACATATTTTTATATATTCTCGTGGTCTATACACTACCGTAATTCCTCCGTAAACTGGAGGGCTATCAGAGGGTACTCCATAGGTATGGTACAAACCAAACTCGTAGAAGGCGCGCCAGGGCATGCAACAAAGCACTCGAGGAGATGCCACGGTAGATATACAGTTCGCCTATCCGGACTGGTGGTAACGCATAACATCTACTACCGCCCACCTCATGACACACTCCTAAATCAAAGAGTGCACCCAATCAAATCACAAAAGTAATAGAATGGTATCGAAGGAATGTGCACGATCGAAGGAATGACCTCACTTGGCACGGCGTGGCTCCTGTTTTAGCAGCATCAAACTGACTCACGGGAGTCAGGGCTATGTAAATACCTTATAGAATCGCCACCAAACCATCCTACTTCATTCTGGAATCTCCACCACGTGCACAGTTGTTAAAGTGGTTTTCGGTATTGGCAGAGAGTATGACAATATCCAATCTCGGTCTCTTTAACAACCAATCATTATTATAACACTGTGGTTATTTCAAAATAGTTTATACTTCAAAACCAAAAAATCATTTCCATTTCAGATATATCTATTTCCAAAAATCATCACTTTCAAGGTTATAACACTTTCGAAACCAAAACACTTGAATTTATAACACTTGGGAAATTATAACACTTGGGAAATTATAACACTTTGAAATCATAATACTTTCTTTTAAACAGTTTAGACATTAATGGTATATATAATAAAATAGTTATAAGTTAAAATAGTTTATATTAAAATAATTAGTATAAAATAGTTAAAGTATTTTTATATTAAAATAATTTATAAAAAAGATAGTTTATATTAAAATAATTCATAAAGTAAAATAAATAAATAGTTTTAAATATAATTTAAAATACTTTATATAATAAAATAGCTTCCTCAAATTTCATAAATCGATTCAAATTAACTCGAACTCCAAATTTCAAATTAAATCTCAATTCATCAATTTTATTTCAATTCAGTCTCTAAATAAACCATTTCAAATTAAATCGATTTCAAGTATAGATTTGAACCACCAAATAAACCATTTATTTTTCAATATATTTCTAAACTTCAAATATTCCACAAATTCAAAACTTCATTTGAAAATCTCATATATCTCGTTAATTTAACTTCATTATTATTTAGTTTTGAAATATTCACTTAATAAATCCAATAGCATTTAAATAAACCTTAAATTTCCAAATTTTATATAAATTAAATATACCATTTGAACTTATGTAAATTTAAAATATTCATTTAAATCGCTTTTAATCAAATTCAAGTTATTAAATCATATCTTCAAAAACTCAAATTTAATATATTTCAAATCAACCTATTTAATTATAATTCTTAAATAAATATAATTTCAAACCAATTTTTATTATAAACTTTATATTTGAAATATAATTTCAAAATTTATTTATAACCATACAATTTTCAAAACATATGAATTTTAAAAAATCTAAATTTTAAACCATTATAAATAACAGATATATATATATATATATAATATCTTAAAATCAATTATTTATTAAAACCAAAATATTCATTTTTTAAACCTTGGAAATCATTTTAAAATATATATATATACCAACGGTGTCTGGATATAATTTTCTATCCTATGGTCAAGTGATACGGATATTTATCATTTTAATCCGCAATTTAAAATATATACGTCTATTTATCATTTCAACCTGCGATCCGAAACTCAATTAAATGAAAATCGCTTGGGTTTATCATTCCAACCCATAACGATTTTCCTTAATTCTATAGATCGTTCGGGTATGTATCATTTCAACCCATAGGGAATTATATAACAGGGAACTTGCAGAGTGATAAAAGATATGAATATATCAATAATTAAATAGAATATAAACAATAAGATATGATGTCATATCCCATAGGTGAACAGATACAGATAAAAGCATATATACCAATCTAATTAACTGCAGCAGCATATTTTAGTTGTCGTTTCAATTAAAATCAAATCTAATAAATACAAGAATGTTAATCATGAGTGCTTGCTCACCTTTTGAGTCTAGAAAAGAATAGACAAGGAAATGGGTTAAGGATCCACGCACGAATTTCGAAAAAAAGCTAAATTGGCATGAATTTGATGGATAAGCTGACAATACGAATAGACGAAATAAATTAGAACTGGGTCGATGAAAATAATTGGTATAATTTAACTTATATATATGTAACTATATATATATATATATATAACTATTTATATGTATATAAAAAAATCATATTTTAAATTCTAACATGTATTAAATTAAATATATATGCATTTTTTAAATCGTTGTTTAAACTTAAAATCAATCTTGTTTTACATATACACGTATCATAAATTTTAAAACAATACTACTATAACATATAGGCAATACCGACCTGTATATATTACCCATTTACTTTATACACATATTATATATAACTTAGCACTTAAACAAAACAGAAATATATATTTAAACAAACCGATATATTATCTTTTCAAAACTTTACATATATGTGCACGCTTATATATATAAGTTGTTAACACTTTCCAAAAGCAAAACATAAAGAAGATAAATGCAGTTAACAAAATAGGCATGCAATCTTATAAAACTTATATATATATATATATATACCTAATTATAAATGCTACAGAACAACCAAAACCTTGTATATTATCTCCGAAAGTTTCAAAAAATGTATGCAGACACACTTAAAACGAAACTAAAGTTGCGGACTACCATAGATACATGCAACACATATATGTACAACCTATGCAAACAACATGTACGAAAATGAATATATATGGCCACTTTATAAATAGAGCATGTGGATAATAATAAAAAATCAATACTTTACGGTATATATTTGGAAATCTAAGCTAAGTGAAAATATACAAACCTATTATAACTCTTTATATATATATATAAAACGTCCATATATTTTACTGTAACCTATATACAAAATAGATTTGTAGAGAATGTAAAAAACATATATATAAACTTCTGTTATAATAATACCTATATTATATATACTAACATAACAAGATTGTATATGTTCGAACATGATAAATTTACATAAATTCCTATACCGTATGTAACTTATGTTTAATATAAAAAAAATCAAGTTCTCAAAAGCAATGAAGAAGAAACAGTAGAAGGTAGAAGAAATAATTGATTATAATATGAATATATATATATATATATATGTTTATATACCTTTTTCCCTTTTTTTTCTTTTTTTTCTTTTTTGCCGAACAACGGAGAAGCATGGAAGGGATGGAGGCGGTAAGGATGTGGTATGCTAAGGTGGCCAAACATCGAAGGGGCATTACAAGCACGGAGGCTGCCACTTCAACACTCGGTTGTAGCATGGTTTTGCTGAGTAGGGAGGCCAAGCATGAAGGGGATGGGCTGCGCGAGTCAACGGTTAGTCGGAGAGGGTGAGATGACGAGGCTCGGTTAATGGCGCGGGTTTGAATGTGGGTTCGGTTTTGGGGTGTGTGGCCGGTGGAAGAGGAGGTAAATACGGAGGGTGAGCAAAGAAGGGAGGACATGGCTGTGCTAAAAGGGAAGGATCATCCGATATCAGTGGACGATCAAAATGGTATACAGATATCAGTGGTAGGATCATCCGATCAAAAGTCGATATCGGTACCAAATGCTGCTAAAATGCTAGAAATAAGATAAATGAAGCAATAGAACTCCAAATTTGAAGAAATGAAATATGACGTCTCACTCAGAAGATGATTTACAAATTTATTGTGTTAAAATATTCAGGTTTGGAGACCATTTTATTTTCATCAATCTTTAACTAATATGGATTGAAATAGAATTACACATGAAAATAAACTTCCATATTATCAAATGAAAATTTACCATTTGCTATGTTTAATTAGATGTATTCCAATTACTAATTTTTTTCCAAATTTTAAAATTCAAAATTTCACCAAAATTCAATTAAATACATTATAAAAATCAATAAAATTTACGGGTGGTTATAGTTTCGACCAAAAAAAATTTCAAAAGTTTCGAAAGGGTAAATTTTTGAATGGTTTCGAAAGGTTTCCACATGTTTTAAATTGAATCCAAAAGGCTTTTGAAAGTTTTAGTATTTAATGCTTTCGAAAGGGTTTTAGTGAATAGTTTCGAAGGGGTGGTTCCCCAGGGTTGAAAGGAAAGGCTTTTCCTATGTTTTCGAAAGGCGATATTTAATGGTTTTAAAGAGGGTGTCTGATGTTTTGAAGCTTTCGAAGGAAAGGCTTTTAATGGTTTCAAAAGGGTCACTTTCAATGGTTATAAAGGGGTTACCTTCAGGGGTTTCGAAAGGGTTGTTTAAAAGTTTTAAACAAAGGTTTAGAATGTATTGAATAGGAGATATATCTTAAGTATTTTCAAGTTAAAAAGGGGGTTTTACTTGTTTTGGAAGGATAGCCAATCCTTATTAAATTCATTAACATTATTTTGAGTAAGTATATATAACATTGCAAAATAGCTTAGAATAAAGCTAAGAATTTATTTTTCCATGTATAAGTATGATTTAAAAGGTTAAATCATTTTGAAAAGGTTCTCCAGGAAAAAGATGAAGGGTAGTTAAATCTAAGAAAATGATTTGGGAAGATGTCCATTTTGATTTTGACAGTTAGTCTAAATTGCGGACAGTTGGTCCAGATTGTAGATAGTTAGTCCAGTTTGCGGACTGCTGGTCCAGTTTGCAAGCAGTCAGCCCAATTTTTGGACAGATGGTCCATTTACTACTTAGGGATAGATAGTCCATTAGTTACCTAATTATAGCTTAACGGATTTAGCTATTATTATCATTATTATATCAGTTTGATTAACCAGTTTGGTTATAGGAAAGGATTTGCAACATATATGTTTTGAAAAGGATATTAGTGAGGGGAACCCGTTCTGCTAAGCGGCGTGGTCCCACTTAATATCAGTAAACCGAGATGTAACAGAACTATTCATACCAGGTTTTATGTATGACTTGAAGTTTTGCTTCTCCTTATACTCTCGGGTACTCAAAAATTATTTGATTAGGATGAGGGTTAAGGTTTTTGAAATTTGGGCAAACAAAGCTTCTGGAGATGAGTAGGCAGCTGACGGATAGCTAATTAAGATTTACAGTTTATTTTGTTTTGATTCCGTTGTGTATATTGTGTCAAATATGATTATATTGACTCTTATCAACCAAGGGGGCATCGTCATATGTCGCTCTTGGCATATTTATGTAATGACTATAATTAACCTTTACCTAGGAAACAATATCGGATTATGTAACTTGGATATGAATTTGTTTTGAAATATAATCGGTAAAATATTGTTTTTCGAAATCTGTGATTTTGTTCATATTCAAGTGCTTTAAATATTTAGGATACCATTAGCATTACCGTAATTTTGTTACCAGAAGTTAATACTATGGATTATTGTAGCATCTGTAGTGCTTAGCTTTTGGCCTCTAGATACGGGATGTTACACATACTACTAGCTGGGAGTCTCAAAAGATGTGCAAAGTCTTTATTCCTAGTTCCTTGGTGATTTTGAATCCTACAATTAGGGTCTCATATTCAGCTTCATTGTTCGCCGTTGGAAAGTCGAGTTTAAGGGTGTAACTGATCAAGTGTTTGTCGGAAGTGATACGTACGGCATCAACACTGTAACACTGATCATTAGCTGCACCATCCATGTACATCTTCTATCCAACTTATTTTTCTCCACTGCTCTTCAGAGGATCATCTCGTGCAGTGAATTCAGCTAAGCAATTCGACAAGGCTTGACCCAAGATTGCTCTTTTAAGGATGGTAGATTATGTCGTATTAACTCAACTCAATGTCCCATTTCAATTACCTTTCAAAAGTCTCAGGTCAGTGTAAGACTTTATTGCAAAGGCTAGTCGGTAAGGACATTGATCGAATGTGCCTGAAAATAGGGGTGGACTTGTCTATAAGCAATCAACGAGCAGTAAGCGAGCTTTTCTAGTCTTAAAATGTATTTTTATAGTCTTGATTGCACTCGAAGTTTCTCTTTCCTTTCTTGATCACTCCGAAGAAGGGGATGCATTTGCCAGGGACTCTGGAGATGAACCAACTCACGGCGGTGACATTCTCATTTAAGCTTTGGACCTCTTTGATCATCTTTGGGGCTTCGATCTCCCTCAAAGTCTTGATCTTTTCTAGATTGGCTTCAATTCCATGAGAATTGGAAATAATGCCCAAGAACTACCTTGATTCAACAACAAAAGAGCATTTAAATGATTTGATCTTCATCCAGTATTATTGGAGGACATCAACCATCTATGTTAGATCATCAATATGGTTTCTCGAATGTCGTGACTTCACAAGCATGCCATCTGTAGGCGTCAAAATTGGCACCAACACCCAATTATGTAAAAGTACCAACATCCAATCCAATCACAGAAATATGAGGATAATAAATAAAGAACAAAGTTAAAAATCAGAAAGCAAGTAAAAATAGACAAGATTTATACTGGTTTGGCTAACTCCGGCCTACATCCACTCGCAAATAATCTTTTTTATTATATTGAAGTTTGTTTACAGTTACAATCCAAAATCCAAGAATCAAATGGTGGAGTATAGCCTAAGTTGAAGACAAAGAGAAGCAGAAAGAAGATCATTTTTCTAATGTCATGCCTACTATATTTATAAGGGAAGACATGCACAGATCAGGCTGAAATTTTTGCAGAAGGTTCAGAGGACCAAGACAAGACCATCCAAAAATTTCCAAACCTATTGGAGCCCATAATAGGGAACGGTACCGATACCTTTAGTGTATCCAAATGGAATGCAATCCATATGAGGGGTGCCCCATGATGTTAGCTACTTGCTTTCCAAATTTCATATAATTCCGACATACGGTTTGTGAGATATCGCATTTTTCATGAAGTAGTGCTACTTTAATTCTGATTTCTACCGATCCCTCTAGAGGGATAGCTACCGATCCCTCCAATCTCTTCCATATACCATGTGATCCATAAATGAGCTTCTCCATGTTGTATTATGCTTATCCTCTAAGTTTCACGCTAATTGGATTAGTAGAACCCTAGTTAT
Organism: Allium cepa; assembly: GCA_030765085.1. Classification (NCBI taxonomy): domain Eukaryota; kingdom Viridiplantae; phylum Streptophyta; class Magnoliopsida; order Asparagales; family Amaryllidaceae; genus Allium; species Allium cepa. The sequence goes on along the minus strand of CM060934.1, from coordinate 550,988,724 downwards.
TGATTAATCTTTTTAGCAATATGTTGTGAAGGCTTATTATAGCTGAACCCTATGGAAGGATAGGTATTGATCCCTCCAACTTGCCCCAAATGAAATGTGACCCCTACATGGTGTTCCATGTGTTGTAATTAGCTTGGGTACCAAGTTTTATATCAATTCGATCGATAGATAATGAATATTTGACTAATCTTTGCTAGAGTTTGAATATAGCCTACCCCTACAACGGATGAGTGCCAACCTCTATGGAGCGATATGTACTGATCCCTTCAATTTGCATATTTTGGGTGCGACCCCTAGTATGAACTCCATAGGGTCCCCTCTTTCTATTTCTAGAGTTTCACTTTGATCCCTCTTGCGGTTGTTGAATTATTAATTATTTTCTATCGAAATGCACTTGCTCTTACGTAAACCGTATTCCATACTTCGAACATTCTGCCTTGCATATCTATCAATTCTATTAAATATTAACTTCAATTTATTAATTGTACTTGATTTTTAGGTTCTGAAGCCATCACTCTAGACACATTGGCCTCGATAATCGTGAAGTTTGTTGGATTAGATCCGCTTGTATACAGCTTTGGTAAAACGTGGACTAACAACATCCATGTAAACTTCCATCGAGGCATCTAGTTTATGAGCCTCGGTAAGTTGCTTCTATGTTCTTTAATCTAAAGGGCGTAACTAAATAGCAATAGAGTATAAGATTGGTAATGAAACAGGTGTGTTCTTGATCCAGGACATGCTTGGAGATTTGATTGTATCCAAAGTACGCGTCCATAAATGAAAGTAGCTCATGTCCAACAGTCGAGTCCACCAGCCGATCTATCCTCGAAAGCGGGAACCTGTCCTTCGGGCATGCCTTATTCAAGTCTAAATAGTCAATGCACGTCCTTCACTTGTCATTTTCTTTTTTCACCAAGATAGGGTTTGATACGCAATCTGGGTATAAGGCATTATGGGTGAAGCCATTGTACTTTAGCTTATCCACTTCTTCTTTGAGTGCAGTGGATCTCTTTAGACCCAACTGCGACATTTCTGTTTCACAAGAAAGCATTTGGGATAGATGTTTAATGCATAGCTCTCTATCTTGGGTGAGATCTCACACATATCCGAGTGTGGTTAGGAAAATCCATGTAGGTTCGCCCGAAGAAATCTAACCAACTCCTTCATCACACTAGCGTTGAGCTAAGATCCAACCTTCAGGACTTTGCTTGAATCATCCTTATTGATCGGAATAGTGATTGTCAACTCGACTAGAGCTGCTCGTCCGGCTTTTGGGTCTTTTCATAAGTCCATATCGTCATGGAGCATACTAATCTTCCCGAGCCAGGGCTCAAAATGTATTGTTATGCATCCAAAGAGTTTATGCAAAGGGCCTTCTCTACATTCTTTCCTTTCTCCTTTCGCCTTGCCTCCTTCGACGATGTAGCATTCGCGGCTGGCCACTTGATCTCCGTGCACAATTCCCACTCCATTGTTTGTAGTGAACTTCATAGTTAAACACCAGGGAACAATGGCCGCTCTAAGTTCAGCTAGGGCCGGTCGGTCCAAAAATGTGTTATAAGCAAAATATATATCCAACACCAAAAAAGGCACGACGTGCACTAGTTGGCAGTCACCCTCGCTAAGTAGCACAGGTAATTCAGCAATCCTATGATTTCAGTTGGCCATCCCATTGAACCCCTGTATTCAAGACTTAGAAGCCTTCAAATCATTCTCCTCCGGCATTATTTGATCATAAGCTTTCTTGAACAAGATATTGATTGAACTTCCACAGTCTACAAATACCTTCTGTACAACAGTAAGACCAATCATGACTGAAATCATGAGTGGGTCGATCGTTGGAGCTTCCATGCCGTCAATATCTCTGTTTCGGAAATCAATATCATCCGCCATGGTTCAAGATTGTTTCGCTGGAGTTTCAACCTTAAGAGCACAGCAACTTTCATTCTCAGCGTGCTTTATAGCATCAATATATCTATCTATTTCCATAAAGCTTTTATCGGTAGGATGCGGCCCACTCATAATTGTGTTAATCTCTAAACATCTTTCCGGCTTCCTAGGTGGATTAGCACCAAGCCGAGCTTGGCTCTGTTGGGAAGATAACTTGAGGGGTCAGAAGTTCCTTGCATGCTACCCTTCGAGGCTTTCACAAATTGTTGTTGTTTCTTTTTTCTAATTAAGTCTTCAATCATGTCGCGCAAGTCCCTACACTTATTAGTATTGTAACTGTGAGTCTCATGGCATCTGCAAAACTTATCTGACTTCCTCTCCTTTTGGGTTGACTCCTTGGGAGTTTGCTTCCTATATGGTTCGGTATCATAGTAGCCTGATAGATGTTCTCGATTGAGTTGTTTAGTTTAGTGTAATTGTTGTACTTAGGAGTTCGAAAATGATTCTGATTATTTGGCTTATGCTTTTTAGCCCCATCATTGTTCTATTTTCGACCTTCGTTCTGATTTCCAGCCTTCATGTTTACATCCCCATAATTTCCTCTAGTTTGCTTTACAGTGACATTATTTTGTATTACCTTATCTGTATTTCCAGCAATGGTCCACTGTGGACGCTTGTGCACATCCTCCCAACGAAAATATTTGGTTGCTTTCCTATAAAAAACTTTCATTTTCAACGGTTGCTTCGTTTCAAAGAAGTCTTTGAAATCCCATTCAGGGTGAACTCCGCTACAAAGTGTCATCGGTACCATGTCTTCCTTAGAATATGTTGCTTTTGTTAAATCTGTGTGGAATCGATTCTGGAGGTCCCTCGACTACTCTCCTTCGGCTTGATGAATGTTGGATAGTGACATTAAGTGCTTCGACATGACGCATGTAAGCAGAATTGCTCCATGAACTTTTTTGGATAGCCAAGCGAAAGATGATATGGGCTTTGGTGGAAGTAGAGTTAACCACATCGTTGCTACCTCCTTCAGGAAAATTGGGAAACAGCGGCACTTTACATAATCTAAAGCTCTGGATGAATGCATGTGCCATTCATATCTCAATAAATGTTGCTTAGGATCCATTCCTCCATACAACAACATCGTTGGAATATTAAATCTTTGAGGATATCTCGCACGAAGAATATCCTTCGTGAATGGGTTCTGATTCATGTTTGTACCACATTCATCATTGGTTCTAAATTTGTTTTCACTCACCAATTTCCTAAGAATATCTTCCAGATAGTCCGAGTTAACAAGTTTGACTAATCGATGGTAATTGGGTCATGTCCCGAGTGTTTAGCCTAACGAACACTCTTGAGAAAGTGCTCGGTACCCAGGCTTCTCGAATTCTGGGGGATACATTTGTCCACCAGTCCCCCCGTTTGATTAACGTCAGTAGTATTGTCAATAATAGTCTGAAACTCCATTTTCTGAACATCAGCAACATGTCTAGATTCCATATCCATGCTTTCTTCCAATTATTGAGTGTCGGGCCCACCATAATGGGGTCGGTACCGATCCTTCCTTGGGAGTCGGTATCGATTTCTAAACTTGTGCCCTGGGTCGGCTCTCTCCTCTAATACGATGCCCTAATAGTGTTTTAGGTCCTTTTTTGCTTTCTATCCCTGTGCCTTTTCTCAGATGAAGAAGAACTCACTGACTTTGAGCTGGAATCCCTTCTACTCCATCTGTGGCTATTTTGAGTCAGTTCATTCAGCAGCTTCAAACTCTGCTGCATTGTTCGATTCATCTCCTACAAACTAACCTGGAATCTATCTTCCATCTAATTCATCATCCTAGCCATCTCCACTCTGGTCACAACGTCGGTTGGAGTCGGGATCTTTATTCTTTGATTGGTTAGTTTCATTCCTATGTTGGCGATTCTTATTTTTAAGCATCACTAGTGGTAGCACTAGTGATTATGGTATGTGTTTGGAGTTCCTTCCTTGATGGGTCAATGGTAGAAAACTTTAAGCGGATTGTTGAAATTATGAGTCGTAGAATTAACAGAAAGAGAGATTGGATCTATCTGTTGGATATAGGGAATCCAATAACAGAAGATTGATCCAATTAGTCTACGGTTAAAGCTCTCAATTAAAGCACCAAAATATTTGAACCAAATTTATAAACACCCAGAAAAGTAAGTAGTAAAGATTAAATTAAGAAAGTAAATAAAAAGTAGAGGAAACCAGATAGAAAACAAGCACACAAAAATTTATAGTGGTTCGGCAATCTTGGCCTACATCCACTTGAATGATTTTATTACTTTTGCACAAGATTTTGTGATTACAAGATAGTGGGATCGGTGTAACGACCCGGAAAATTTCGATCCCGAAATTTCCAGATAGTTAGTGAAAAGAAGAAAGAGAAAGAAGAAGAAGAACAGAAAAGCAACACACAATCTCACATTCGCAGCGGATAAAATATAATATCACATAAATAATAGTTTTACAAGAAGAACTATATCATTACACATATATCTCTATACATCAAAGTTACAACCATTACTATTCATTGGACAGTTTTAAACAACATGTACTAATTATACAATAATATCACAGTGGTAAATATTCCATACGTTCCAGCCATCCAGCTCGCCTTCTGAGCTCCAGAACGTTCTTACCTGAAAATCTGTAATACCCGGTCTGACCCGGGCATTACATCAAAGTAACACCCGGGTCAGGCTGGAAACCAGCGTGAGTAAACCCAACTAACATGAATGACAAAAGCATATAACTTTATAAACTCGGGTAACTTATATCAATTTACAACTTCCCAAGTTGTTATAGATATCACAAATTACACACATCAATTTCTCAGTACCAAAAACTTATAAACCCGGATTTGTTTCTTTTACAATTTCCAATCTTTCTTCTTCCTCTCAAATTATTTTTCTTCCTTCATGAATCAACCTGCATTTCAAAGAATAAAGATCTTTTAGCTTCGTATTATCATCGAAGTTGAGTTTGGAAGCTGCAGTGTAGCTTGTTTCTCCGATGGTTCTGGAATCTTGTGGTTCTTCTTTTAGCAGTCCGAGCAGATGTTGAATGTTTTCTTGAAGAGTTAACCTTGTTTGGAAAAGCTTTAAGCTGTTCTAATTGGTAAAGAGGTCCATATATTGAGGTTGGAAGTATTTGTCGAGACTGTAGACCTAATACCGTCTCGAGTGAGATTTGTTGTTTGGAGTAAGGATTGCTCTGATACCAAACTGGACGACCCGACTTTCTACTCCCATAAAATCTCATCATCTTGAAGAAAGAAAGGGATAGAAGAAGGAAAGAAAGAGAAAGAAGAAAGACAACAACATCAGAGAACTCACAGCGGAACGAATAAAATATAATATATCAAATAAAATAATACATAGTATCATAATACATCAGAGTACACAACTTATACAACACATATTAGACAGTTATAAACATCTGTCTAATTCATACAACTCAAGTATACTAGATACAAACACAACATACACATAGGAAACATAATATATCTACACGTGCAAGCCTCCTGCTCCATTACTCCTCCAGAATTCGTCAAGCAAACCTGAATCACTTGACTACTCATACATAATATGAGTACCCAAGAGTTTAATAAAACAGAAAATAAACACTCGGGTCAGACAGGGGTCTGGTGTGAGTAAACGGGTTAAAATTGCTTAACTTTAGAAAACCTTTGAAAAGAAAAGGTATCACGTAAGACTTCCCACACATAAACATGGAAAAGTTTTTACCTTACGCTAACCAAAACATTTGATAGGAAATCCAGTGATATTATAATAGTGTCTAGGGTTTTCAAGTAAATAAGAAATAGCCGAAATTGTTACATTCATTAAATTTCAGCTACTAGCCACAAAAGTGGGTACTACAAACAAAACCGTAGGGTCTCGTAGGAAGAATGGGTTTCCATCAATGGCAGGGCTACTGGGGTACCACCCGTCACAGTACGTGGCCTAGATCACCGTACCGAGGAGTACTCCCACTCCCCTGCAACACAAGGCCGGGACCATTCCTTACTGAACAGTCCCAAACAAGACAACCCCGGCGGTTGTCCGGAATTCAACCGCCCCACACGGCCGAATAAAAAGGGACTTCTAGACAGGAGTAAATCTTGCTCTCCAGTGGGAGCTACCCACGAAGCCTTGCTGCACCTCCCCTATTTTAGCCATTCCCGGTTGATGAGGCTTGAGGCTGCGATTACCTTTATAGGATACATCTCTTAGAATGCTCATCGTCCACCTGACGATGTTCTGAAAGCATTCAATCCATACAAGTTCGTTCCAGGTTCGAACGAAACCTAAGCCACTATCTCGTTGCACTTATTTTGGAATCACCCTCAGAGTCAACGACCATAGCCCTTGCACTCTAATCTCCATCTCGAATCTATAAGTACTATTCCGTCAAACTCATTACGGAATCACCCACAGAGTTATACTGACGTATAGCCCTTACACCTCGAGTCTTCACTTGCTCCACTTGGATTAACGACCTAACGTTTAATTGGAATCGATGTGGTTTTCGGATATCCAAATATGGAAACCCGATCCCGGTCTCACCGAAACCAAACGCCATTTTAATGTCCAAGTTGTACTTAAGGGTTTTACAAATTTACTTATATTCTGGATGAAATAAACAGATAGATAAATCATATTACGCAATAGATAATTCATATCAATATTCATCTTCACAAAGCAGCATATTACAAATATCATAGTCATCCAAAACATCCAGTATCAACCAAACACCCAATATCAATCATCCAATATCATTCAACATCCAATATCAATCACTCAATATCAACCATTCAATATTAATCAATCACCCATAGCAGAACTGATTAACTCTTAATTAATTTAATTAATCTCTAATTAAATTAAATATTATCCTTTAATCACTTGGATTATTGATTTATTACAAATCAAATTCATTATCATCTCTTAATGATCTTCCTTAATTAATCTTCCCTGATTAATTATCCTTTAATTACCTTCAAGTAATTAACCCTAACCATATTCAGTAAGTAACCTTTAATTACTATCATTAATTACAAAATTAATGATCCTTCATAAATTAATTAACTATAATTAATTACATTAATCCTTAATTAATTACAATTAATTAATCATATTTAAATTAATTACTTACATTAATTATATTAATTAATAATCTTTATAAATTAATAATCCTTTAATTAATTAAAAAAATTAACTTGTAATTAATCATCTCATTAATCATAAACAGTAATTAACAATTTGTAATTACTTATCTTAATTGATTAACTTCTTAATTAATTACTCTAATTTAATTATATTAATCCTTGATTAATTAATCCAATTAATTAATTTTTAATTACTTCATTAAGTATTATTATTCAATTAAATTAATTAACAAATCCTTAATTAATTACTTTATTAATTAATTACATTTTTAATTAATTACACTTAGTAATTAACCCTTATTTAATCTCATTCATTAATTAATTAATCACATTAATTAATTAACTTAAATAAATTAATTAATTAACTCTTAATTACTTACATAAGTAATTATCTCTAATTACTTCCTTTAATAAATCTTAATTACTTTCTTAATTAATTACTTAACAAATAATTAATTACATTATTAAATAATTCTTAATTAATTAATTAATTAATTAATCCATAATTAATTAACTTTAAACAATTATATTAATCAATTCTTTAATTGATAATATTAAGTGATTCCATTAATCACTTTAATTAATTACTACCATGAGTAACTTCCCTAATTACTTCCCTAAGTAATTAACATTCTAATCACATTCAAAAATTAACCATTGATTACTTCATTAAGTAATCACACTTAATTAATCCATAATTAAGTGATTATTTAAAATTAAATAAATAATTAACTAATTATTAATTAAACAATTAATTAAATAACTTCTAATATTAAAGAAAATCTTTAATAAATTAGGAAAACCATAAATCTTAATCAAACTTATCTTATTAACAAATCATATTAAATATGTATTATTAAGATAATTACCCAAATAATTTAACCTTATTTATTTCCATAAATAAATTATTTGAATTAAATCAAGTTTTAACAACCTAAACAAATTATTCAATTTAGATTTTCAAAATCATAATCACAACCTTATTTGAAAATAAGGGATTTAAAAATCAAATTAAAATACTTTAATTATCCAATTTAAACATATCTATTTAAAATAAATTTTTGAACACTTTGTTATTAAAAGTATTACTTCATAATTAAAACTTAGGTTAATAATTAAATTCAAATTACTCTTTTAAATTTGAATTTTTTTTTTTTGGCAAAGCCAGCCGGTTTTATAGTGGACCGTCCACTTTTATTACGCACGTAATAAAAATTTGAAGTACAGGAGCAAGGTAAAAGCACCTTAACTACTAAAAGGAGAAACAGAAAATACAGCACAGGTACGTGACGGCTATGTCACAGTAACAAAAAGTAACATGATAAAACTAACACACCACCAAGGTGGGAGAATCCCTATGAACCAAAATCACCAAAGAAGATCACAAAGGGACAGACCCAGAAAGGCCAACAAAAGGGCGAAACCGCAGTGCAAGACAAGGGTCATAAACCGCATCATCAGAACAGTAGATAAACGATCTATCCCAGGATGGATCAGCAAGCAAGTCCGCATTAGAAGCCGCATCCAACCCGTCCGTATCAAGAACAATAGAATCTCCAGATTGTTTGTAGCGAAGGCATCTAAGGTCCAGCTGATCATCAGATACAAACCGGAAGAAAGATTCATTTTCCGGGTTATACCTCATATCAGAATTGGGATCAATCCAACATCCTTCGGCCTCATCCCAAGCAACAGGAGGTAGGAGCGAGGGAGGGCAAGTAGCATCAAGAGGGATGACAGGAGCAGCACCAGGAACCACAGAACCAGGCGGAGAACCAGGCAAATCAAGGGGCAATGATGGGACAGGTAGATCAGGCAACGGAGCCTGAGGAGCATGAGGGACAGAAACTTTGGGGACCCAGATCCTTGGACGGGGGCGCGGCAAAGGTAACTTAGGAGCAGCCGCAGAAGTTTCAGAATGAAGGCAATCACGAGTTTGGTGTCCAAAGGAGTGACAGTAGGTACAAATATCCGGTACCCAGCCATAGCGAACCCTAACTTCCACAATATGGCCAACAGCAAGCTGTACAGGAATAGAAGTAGGGAGAGGCTTAGAAGGGGAAATCTCAATTAGTGCCTTCGCATACATTAACTTGTCACGGTCCACCGTGTTAGAGTCAAAACATTTTAGCTTACCAACATTACAAGCTAACCAATTCAGACCAATAAGAGGCTGAAGAACTGAGGGAATCTGAGAAAAATATACCCAAACAGGGATGGAATATACTTGCTCACGAGCACACGCCACAGTAGGAGACCAGGGGGTAACAATAAAAGGCCGACCATCAACGATGCAAGGCTCAGCATCTAATACACGCAGACGATCTTCAGAAGAGCAAAATTTTAAGAAGTACATCGTATCAATCAGTTTCACATCCAAATTACCACGTATCTTCCAAGCCCTGCGAAGAACTGAAGCTGCATTTGAAAGACGGTGATGCGGGTCAAGAAAGAAACCAACCAAATAGTCTGACCACAAATCCACACCGGCTTGCAAAACACAAGGGGGAGGAATCATCACTCCATTTTCCTCAACCATTTCAAATTCAATCGGGATGTAGGCACCCGCATTACGGGGCAAGGATGAGAAAAGAGAAGACCACGATTTAGAGTTCTGCTTCGTAACATCAGGAACACGGCTATCTACAAATCTGGGGGCAGTGGGTAAATTAGCAACAGGGTTATCAATATTGACAGTAGGCTCAGATTTCTTTGGGGAAATAACACAAACACTTTGAGTGCCTAAAACAGAAGAAGAAAAAACAGCAGAACTACTCCCCTGCGCTAGGCCAGACACACCAACATCCTTACTGGAATCGTGATTATTCAACAAGGATTTCTTACCCACAACACAACTCATCTGTTTCAGGAAGCTCGGGTCCTGCACACACACATTAGGGCGTGGCACGGCAGCTGGGTCAGCACCCAATGACACAATCTCATCCAAAGCACGAGGGCGAATAGGAGACGATAGCAGAGGAGGAAATTCAGATGAAGTGAAAAGAGCAGGAGGTCGAATTGACATAAGGTTCAACGGCTTGAAAAAACGGCCACTCCGAGTTGAAGAAGGAGGAGATGGAGGATCGGGCATAAGGGGAGGAGGCTAGAAAGGTTACGGCAGAGGCGGGGGGGGAGGGGGAGGGGGGAAGATGAAGAAAGCCGGAGCGAAAAACCGAAGCCAAGAGGGCGTGAAATTAATCGCCTGTAGCCATGAAATCGCCTGTAGCCATTAATTAATGAATTTTTAAAACTTAATCAAGATAATTATTTTCAAAACAAACAACTTAAACATGTTTAAATTTGAAATATAAATTCAAATTTCACTTTAAAATAACAAATTTATCTTTAGTTTTCTATATAAACTTGTCTATAATTTAGTGTTTGATATTTTTTTACATTGTTCAACTCGCGTTTATAATACAATCAAGTGTCAATTATAGGTAAAATTAACCACTCATATTATACAACAAGTTGAATTAGTACTTAGTAATTCACAGTACTAACCCGAAGCTCACTATCTAAACACGCGAGCAAAACACAGCATCATCACGAGCCTGTCCCGAGTTAATTCCCCAGCACCATTTCCTTCCTTGTACGGCTGCTAGCTCGCTTCCGCTGCACAACTCTGATTTGGAAATAGATAAGAATATTGTTGATGAACACGAATACAAACTTATCCAATATATGAGAAACCTTGTTCACAAATCCATATAATCTTAGTGACACATCCGACTCGGTCACACAACCCAAGTCACAATGTCGCAACATTCAGACCGAACAAAAATACAAGCTTAAACCCTAGTTCCTTCGATTCCCAACGATTTACTCAACTGAAAAATTATTTTGCATTTTTCCCATGATCTATAATTCATAAACATACTTCAAACAAAATTCAAGCTTCGATTATCATGCCAATCAGTGGCAATCACTAAAATCCCCAAAAACATTCAAACCAAGAATTCAACTTAATTACCCAGTTAAAATTTATGATACCAACTTTAAAAATCACAATTTTCCTATTGTAATTCAATTATAAATTCAAAACTAGAAATTGAATTTATAAATTTTTGCCCAAATTTGATTTTTCCCACTGTAATTTGAAATTTTGAATAACCCATTCATTTAAAACTCTATAATTATTTGTGGATGAAATCCCGAAATTTTCAGATAGTTAGTGAAAAGAAGAAAGAGAAAGAAGAAGAAGAACAGAAAAGAAACGCATAATCTCACATTCGCAGCGGATAAAATATAATATCACATAAATAATAGTTTTACAAGAAGAACTATATCATTACACATATATCTCTATACATCAAAGTTACAACCATTATTATTCACTGGACAGTTTTAAACAACATGTACTAATTATACAATAATATCACAGTGGTAAATATTCCATACGTTCCAGCCATCTAGCTCGCCTTCTGAGCTCCAGAACGTTCTTACCTGAAAATCTGTAATACCCGGTCTGACCCGAGCATTACATCAAAGTAACACCCGGGTCAGGCTGGAAACCAGTGTGAGTAAACCCAACTAACATGAATGACAAAAGCATATAACTTTATAAACCCGGGTAACTTATATCAATTTACAACTTCCCAAGTTGTTAAAGATATCACAAATTACACACATCAATTTCTCAGTACCAAAAACTTATATTAAATTATCTAATTTACTTAAATCATTCCATTCCAGTTCATTGATTTCACATATCAATCTATAAAGAATCGAAGTGGTTTCGGGTATTTACTAATACCCGACTCCGGTCTCTTCGAATTCAATGTCATCTTAACCCAAATATCCAATCAAATACAATTCAACTTTAATTCCCAGATAACATTTTAACACATCAATTCATAATTGATAGATAATCACATTTTCACCATCTATCCAACATAACATATCACAAAGCAACTCATATCAGAGATATCAACCAGTCCAAAGCACTCATCATCATTCAATCTTTAATAAGCAAGATTGATCACTTTATTAATTATATTAATTAATGATCCTCAAGTTACTTTTATTAGATAATTATTATTAAATTCATCTAATAATTAACCTTTAACTTAATTACATTCATTAATCAAGATTAATCAAATCATAAATTAACTTTTCCTAATTATTTCAAGGATTAACTAACTCTTTGATTAATTAATCCTTTGAGTAATTATTACTTAATTTCTTCCATAGGGTAGTTATCCTTTAATTACTCCTCATAAATTACCTCATTAAGTAATTACACCCCATAAATTTCCTTAAGTAATTATACTTAATCCAAAAATCAAATGATTACCTTTAATTAATTATTCTTAATTAATAAACTAAAATTAACCACATCAACTTCATTAATTACACTAAGTAATTAATTCCTTAATTACTTCCATTAAGTAATTTCATTTTATTATCATATTTAACAATTACCCGAAAAAAAAGAATTTCAAATTAATTTCATTAAGTAACTAATCTTTAAACAATTAACCATCCCTTAAATATCTTATCACATTTACATATCATTCTTTAAAATTGATTACCCAATGTAATTAGTCTTTAATTACTTCCCTTAGGTAATCACCCTTTAATTTATTTGGTAATTTAAGTAACCTTTGATTTATCTAATCAACTCTCTATTCGCTAAATTAATCAATCGTAATTACTTGATTAATTTATTCTTAATAATAGTTTAATTCATTATTCCCTTAAATTGATTACTCTAATCAACCTACTTCCCTAAAGAAAATAGTATTTATTCAATTGCATTATTTAATTCATCTAAAAAAAACAATTCCAATCCATTTGAAACTTTGAAAACCTGTGTTCAACAGCTAATGCTTTGATTTAGATTGGTTAAATATAAATTTGATTTCTTATTTCAACCTAGCATATTACTAGAGTACTGATCAGGCACACTCACCACTTCCCTGAACTAAACCCAGTTTCTACCCAAATCAAAACAAACAAAACTCACCACAATTCTTCGAGTAAATATGCGATCGACCCCGAGTCTTACCCGCGACATTTGTTCTTCCCCTCTAACCTTTACTCCCATTACCTTCTTCCTTTCCAAGACATGCACACTGCCTGAACTTGTGCAAGTGCACAGTCCCTTAGATCGTCATCCACCGCCGACGTCCTACTCCACAAACCACCTAAGTCTTCCTCGTTCCTCACGGCTCCATAAAAATGCTCGAAAACCACAGAACTCAAATCGACAAATTCGCCCCCTATCAGAAAACAGGCCCAACTTATTTAGTCTCGCGCCGCCGCCGGTGATCTCAGGCACCCTTGCAGCCTCTTCTGAAGCTACTTCCGCTTCCAAGCTTCCTTTTCCCCCAATCTTGGTCAACTCGATGTTGTTTGACCAACACACTAGCTACTTAAACCACTTCGACTTATCTGGGTCCAAAACCCTAACTCCGCCTCGCCCGGCCACCATAGATTGAAGAAAAATCCCTTAATATTTTTCCCATCACCCCTAACCTACGAGACACCTTTGACAAGAACCACAACCACCCTAGCTACTTCGATCACCAGGAAATGCTTAATACTCCAGTTCCAGTAAACCCCAAATTACACATCCAAAACCAAACTAAAAATTTTAATTCAACCTTTAAAATTCTTGATTTCCTATAGCAAATCTGATTATGTAAGAAAATCAAGGGATTGTGAAACCTGATTTTAACATAGTTTTTCAAAATTTGCACTATGTATGCATTCTCAGTTGATATTTCGACTTATAATACCTAAACACAATTTAAAAACTTAATTTAGGTTGAAACAAACATAATTTTGATCAAACTCAGGGCCTACCATAGATTATACATAAAGATTAGAAGTTTGATCAAAATTCTTTAAATTGGTTACCATGAAACAGAGTATACATAAGTATACAGACATGCATACTTACAGCTTGTCATTATTGTTATTATTATTTTTTCATGCAACAAAATTCATTCATACACACTACTAACACCTCATCTATTTAAACATCCTTCATATGCCTCAATTTTTAACAATTTTAAATCATTGATTTATTCACAGGAATCTAAAAGAACAGAAAAAGGGAGGTCAGATCACTCACCTGCAAAAGAAGATCAGAGACCTTAAACTAAAATCTGGAAATGCTTCCTTCTAGAAAAACTGGAACTGGAACTTTGAGTTGCTTCCTTATTTTTATTTTTTTCAAACTTCAATCTTGATTTTACTGCAAATGTTTATCCTGAATTACAGCTACATGCTTCCAGATAAAAGGGAAAAGAATGCAGACTCTTGTAAGTTGTTTTCAAAACAAAAGAAAGAAAGATCTGCAGTTGCATGCAGGTTTGAGTTGCAAATTGTTCTTCAGGTTGATGAATTTGAGGAGAGCTTCAAGTTTAAACTTTGATTTGCACTTTAGTTTTAAAGATGATTCAGATAGCTGTAGTTTGATTTGGTGAGAGGAAATTCTTGGTTTCAGATTTGTTTTGAGGGGAAATTGCATGATTTGTTTTGAACAATTTTTTTTTTTTGAATAAATCTTCAAATGAATTTAAATTTTAGTATGAATGTTGATTTTCAGATTTTGGCTTAGATGTTGGCTGAAGATCACAGGAAAAAGAGATAACGTTTCTATAAGCACATTTTTGATCTAATTAAAAGTAAAAGAAAGAGAAAAATTAAGATGACACTTGTTGATTACATAAATTCCTAGGCTTACATTTGTCAAATTATGTGTTAATATTTCAACACTTGTATTTTGTATATGTAATTATATATTTATTTTATTTTTATTTTTAAAATGTTTTATTCTATAAAGTTGATATTTCTTATGTTCTACATTTTTAAATATTTTATACTATATAATTTTAAAAAAAAAAAACTTAATTCCTTAATATATATACACATCCTATATAAATTCAAAGAAAGTATTAATCTTTATAAATTCTTATTTTAAACTTATCATATATTTAAATAAATGTAATTGATGAAGTTTAATTAAATATAGAGTATATTTTAAATAGCTTTTGCAAATTATCAAATAGAACCCAACCAATAGCTTTTTAATCACCATATACACACTTGTATCCATGTGTATGGATATACTTTAAAGCTTTCAAAAATAATAGAATTTACACATATATACATATATAAATGATTTGCTATTAGATTCATCAATTTATTTCTATTTTTATTATAGCTTCAAATTTACTTATGTACATCTAGACATCTTTAATTATCCATTTTATCTGTTTAATCCAAACAAAAATCAATTAATCATTCAATTACAGATGCCCAGAAATCCTGGTTATCACATTCCTTCCCCCTTTGAATCTTTTAGCCCTCGAAAAGGAATGAAACCAAAGTTTATAAAAATGCTTACTTTTTAGAAAATTTATTCTTTGAAGCACTTTTAAAATCTACATAATATTATAAAATGGTTTTATACAAAAATATTTTTTTATAACTCGATGTTTTAACCAGTCCATCCTTGTTCTCACAGAAATTCGATCATACGTTGATCAGGCGTATGACTGAAAATCTACAAGTACTTAGCGGACCCGTTTTCAACACCTAGTGAAAATACTTGGAAAAATAATTTTATTGAAAATATAGAAATCAGTTTTTGAAAATAGAGGAAATATCTTTGGTGAGAATGCTCTGGAAATCATCACCCCCATCCATGGTCGCAGTTAACCCGATGGTTACGTTGTCGTCCCGACAAAATCCATAGATAAATGTAGGGCCTCCGCGCCCCTCGATTACACCATGGAACCCGCTACAGATCGTAGTTACAATTGGGCTTACGTAGCTATCACAGCAAAAGCCCATATAACTATAGGCATCAGCGCCCTCGAATTTCGCTGCCAAAAGAATGAAACTTCTCCGCTCCACTTGACCATAGATCACAGTCTACCGATGTTGCGTTGCCTTCCCGGCAAAATCAAGTGTAGACCGTTGGCACTCATCCTCCACATGATTTTTTCTATGGTCCCCACAGTAGATCGCAGTGACATCGAGTTACACTGTCGTCACAGCATAACCCAAATGCCCTGTAGGCATCAGCGCCTTCGACTTTCGCTACCTAATAATCCTCAGGAACTAGTTTGTCCGGACTCCTCATAGGATCAACTTTAGAACCCCCCCTCCCCCCCCCCCCTTAGGGCTCAAGGCAACCACCCGGTGGTACTCCTGAGAAGTCCATTCCAAGGGAGCGCCTTTTTCCCCAGAGCCATCATCAAAACATTTTATACTATATATATAGTATCTTTAAATTATACACCTAGTATGATCTCATACAAAGCTCCTTTACACAAAATCGATTATTCCAAAATCGATAATTCTCAAACTAGGCTTTCCAAATTCAATATTGATTTTACCCAAAAATCAAAAGCCTTTCCAAATCCATAGGTTCCCAAAACCTTTTTCCAAAATCCTCATAAGATCCTTTATATATATACAGATATATATAATTTTTAAAACTTTGGATCATTTCAAACTTGTATAAAACTCCTTTTATACTTCAAACATATTCAAAAACCCTTTTTCTTCTGGCGAAAGATTCATCAAGGGGAGTTTTATCTTATATAACAAAGATATATAACTTTGTTTATTCAAAATCAATATTCAAATTTGATTACTCTTTTCAATATCAATTTCATTCAAATCCGTACGATGTACTCATATCATCCGTACGCTATACCAATCTGATCGCTCACTCGATCACAAAATTTCACTTCGGAACTAGTATCGTCCACCAGACTTTCTAGTGCGGACTCAGATCTGGTTTCTTGATCAGAAATCGTCATTCTCCATGCATAGCCTATCTATGATAGAGAATATCTAGAACCAATCAACAATCCATATCCAGGTTCGCCGTCGAAAATCTAGTGAAAAATCCCACTCGGATCGATATAACTATCTCAAAATACTGTGCTCGAATCTGGATCAAATCACTATGCGAATAGAATAACATACGTACACCCTACGTATTTATCTTTATTGGTTATTAGCCAAATCAAATCCATTTCTATTCACTTTGATTTTTATTCACTTACTCCTAATTGCTTCAATCCATTTGATTATCACCTCCATTTTTATCTCGATTGGGTATTTAACCAATAATAGTTTAAACTCTGTCCAGTTTAAATTTAGAAAATAGCTTGAAAAGTTAAAGAAATAGATAAGTAGTTGAAAAATAATTACTAGTTTGTAAATAGCTGTAAAATAGTTCAGTAATTGTAAAATAATTGGAAAACAGTTAAATAGTCATAGAAATTTTAAATAATTGTAAAATAGCTATAAAATAGTAATTGGTAGATGAAAATAGTAATTAATTTATAAAATAGTTAGAAAATTGTTAAACAGTTTCAAAAATAATTGTAAAACAAGTATAAGATAGTTTGGTTTTTTTAAAAGAAAGGTTGTTTATATAATAAATAGCTTGGAAAAATAGGTTTATATTAAAACAATTTATATTAAAAATAGTCCAGAGTCAAAACTGTTCACTTCCCAATCTTCATTCTCATCAATTCAATTTAAATTTCCTCTACCATTTAAATTGACCCAATTCCAATTTAAAAATTCCAATTTCTGTTGGACTTGATTTATTCCCAATTCAAGCTGAATTAATTCCCTATTCCTTTTCATATTTAAATAAAATTCCATTTGATTTTAAACATATTCAACTTAATTACAATTCCAAATTATTCTAATCACTTTGGACAAATATCCATTCAATTGAACCCACTTCAATTTCAATCTATTTCAACTCCAGTTTGAATTATTCCCAATTTCAAATTCCATTTGAATTTAAAATTATTCAACTTTAACTACAATTCCAAATTATTCAAATCAATTCGGACTAATTTCAAATTAATCCAATTCAAATTTTCCATTTGAACTTTATACTTATATATCTTCAATCACCATTTCAATTGATTCAAATCAAATTCAATTTGAACTAATTTCAATTCAAATTCCAAATTTAAACCATCTCGAATTATATAAATTCGAGTTAAATTCACTAAGGTTGGTTTAACCCTTTAAACCAAGTTAACCTTTATTAAAAGCTTTTAAACAACTTATTTTATTACCAAATTTTATCTCAGTAATGGATATATTACCATACTTCATTTCTCATTCATTAAAAACAAATTCAATTCACAATTTAAAGATTTTTAACATTAATAGGATGATATCATCTAATTTATTTTAAAACATCCATTCTTTTTAAATTTTTAGATCTCAAACCTATTTTGAGATCACACAAACTCTCAATTCCAATCAACCATTTAACTTTTTTTTTCCAGTTAAACTCAATTTACTAAATCCAGTCAATCTTACCCAATTTGAATTTCCATTTCAAATTTTGAACTTCTCATAAATAATCTTCCACTTATTAAGTTCAAAAACTTATCACTTTAGGTATCACATCTTATTCCAAATTCAAAACTCACCATCTAGAGTTTATTCCAATCACCTTTGATATTATGTCTATCCACATGTATACATATTAATTTCTTTTACATACCAAGTTATACTTTAAAATTTTAAACCACCTTTGGTTTTTAATTCAAAACAAATTTCTTTTACATTTTCAAACAAATCTTGTTTGAAATAGGACCATTTCATTCAATTGCATTAAATAATATTATTTATTATTTCTTTAAATTAACTACATCACTAATTAATCACATTCGGTAATTAACTTATTTCTTAATTATCTTCATTAAGTAATTGTCACTTAAATTACTTACCTCTAGTTACTTCATTAAGTAACTCCCTCTTTATTTATCATTTCCAATTATTATCCATTAATTAATTTCATTAAATAAAGTTTAATAAATTACATAAATTAGTTGATTATCCTGAACCCTTTCCCAATTTCAAGATTTCAATTTTAGTTTGAATCCATTTCAAACTTATCTTTATTCAATTTAAATTTCAATTTGGTTGTATTTTATTACTACTTAATTTAATTCAATAATTTAACAACCAATTCCCTTTATATTTGTTAGAAAGATATATTGCTTTATATATCTAAATATAATCTTATATAAAACCATTTAAAATCTTCATATAAGAAAATAACAAGTACGCTCTCTCATATATATAAACTCAACTCATTCTAGGGTACCACTTACCCTATCCTTAATGAGTTATCCTACCAGAGCATAGGTTCTCGCTTAACCTTCTGCCCTGATACCAAATGTAACGACCCAAAAAATTTCGATCCCAAAATTTCCAGATAGTTAGTGAAAAGAAGAAAGAGAAAGAAGAAGAAGAACAGAAAAGAAACACACAATCTCACATTCGCAGCGGATAAAATATAATATCACATAAATAATAGTTTTACAAGAAGAACTATATCATTACACATATATCTCTATACATCAAAGTTACAACCATTACTATTCACTGGACAGTTTTAAACAACATGTACTAATTATACAATAATATCACAGTGGTAAATATTCCATACGTTCCAGCCATCCAGCTCGCCTTCTGAGCTCCAGAATGTTCTTACCTAAAAATCTGTAATACCCGGTCTGACCCGAGCATTACATCAAAGTAACACCCGGGTCAGGCTGGAAACCAGCGTGAGTAAACCCAACTAACATGAATGACAAAAGCATATAACTTTATAAACCCGGGTAACTTATATCAATTTACAACTTCCCAAGTTGTTATAGATATCACAAATTACACACATCAATTTCTCAGTACCAAAAACTTATATTGAATGATCTAATTTACTTAAATCATTCCATTCCGGTTCATTGATTTCACATATCAATCTATAAAGAATCGAAGTGGTTTCGGGTATTTACTAATACCCGACTCCGGTCTCTTCGAATTCAATGTCATCTTAACCCAAATATCCAATCAAATACAATTCAACTTTAATTACCAGATAACATTTTAACACATCAATTCATAATTGATAGATAATCACATTTTCACCATCTATCCAACATAACATATCACAAAACAACTCATATCAGAGATATCAACCAGTCCAAAGCACTCATCATCATTCAATCTTTAATAAGCGAGATTGATCACTTCATTAATTATATTAATTAATGATCCTCAAGTTACTTTTATTAGATAATTATTATTAAATTCATCTAATAATTAACCTTTAACTTAATTACATTCATTAATCAAGATTAATCAAATCATAAATTAACTTTTCCTAATTATTTCAAGGATTAACTAACTCCTTGATTAATTAATCCTTTGAGTAATTATTACTTAATTTCTTCCATAGGGTAGTTATCCTTTAATTACTCCTCATAAATTACCTCATTAAGTAATTACACCCCATAAATTTCCTTAAGTAATTATACTTAATCCAAAAATCAAATGATTACCTTTAATTAATTATTCTTAATTAATTAACTAAAATTTAACCACATCAACTTCATTAATTACACTAAGTAATTAATTCCTTAATTACTTCCATTAAGTAATTTCATTTTATTATCATATTTAACAATTACCTGGAAAAAAAGAATTTCAAATTAATTTCATTAAGTAACTAATCGTTAAACAATTAACCATCCCTTAAATATCTTATCACATTTACATATCATTCTTTAAAATTGATTACCCAATGTAATTAGTCTTTAATTACTTCCCTTAGGTAATCACCTTTAATTTATTTGGTAATTTAAGTAACCTTTGATTTATCTAATCAACTCTCTATTCGTTAAATTAATCAATCGTAATTACTTGATTAATTTATTCTTAATAATAGTTTAATTCATTATTCCCTTAAATTGATTACTCTAATCAACCTACTTCCCTAAAGAAAATAGTATTTATTCAATTGCATTATTTAATTCATCTAAACAAAACAATTCCAATCCATTTGAAACTTTGAAAACCTGTGTTCAACAGCTAATGCTTTGATTTAGATTGGTTAAATATAAATTTGATTTCTTATTTCAACCCAGCATATTACTAGAGTACTGATCAGGCACACTCACCACTTCCCTGAACTAAACCCAGTTTCTACCCAAATCAAAACAAACAAAACTCACCACAATTCTTCGAGTAAATATGCGATCGACCCCGAGCCTTACCCGTGACATTTGTTCTTCCCCTCTAACCTTTACTCCCATTACCTTCTTCCTTTCCAAGACATGCACACTGCCTGAACTTGTGCAAGTGCACAGTCCCTTAGATCGTCATCCACCGCCGACGTCCTACTCCACAAACCACCTAAGCCTTCCTCGTTCCTCACGGCTCCATAAAAATGCTCGAAAACCACAGAACTCAAATCGACAAATTCGCCCCCTATCAGAAAACAGGCCCAACTTATTTAGTCTCGCGCCGCCGCCGGTGATCTTAGGCACCCTTGCAGCCTCGTCTGAAGCTACTTCCACTTCCAAGCTTCCTTTTCCCCCAATCTTGGTCAACTCGATGTTGTTTGACCAACACACTAGCTACTTAAACCACTTCGACTTATCTGGGTCCAAAACCCTAACTCCGCCTCGCCCGGCCACCATAGATTGAAGAAAAATCCCTTAATATTTTTCCCATCACCCCTAACCTACGAGACACCTTTGACAAGAACCACAACCACCCTAGCTACTTCGATCACCAGGAAATGCTTAATACTCCAATTCCAGTAAACCCCAAATTACACATCCAAAACCAAACTAAAAATTTTAATTCAACCTTTAAAATTCTTGATTTCCTATAGAAAATGTGATTATGTAAGAAAATCAAGGGATTGTGAAACCTGATTTTAACATAGTTTTTCAAAATTTGCACTATGTATGCATTCTCAGTTGATATTTCGACTTATAATACCTAAACACAATTTAAAAACTTAATTTAGGTTGAAACAAACATAATTTTGATCAAACTCAGGGCCTACCAGAGATTATACATAAAGATTAGAAGTTTGATCGAAATTATTTAAATTGGTTACCATGAAACAGAGTATACATAAGTATACAGACATGCATACTTACAGCTTGTCATTATTGTTATTATTATTTTTTCATGCAACAAAATTCATTCATACACACTACTAACACCTCATCTATTTAAACATCCTTCATATGCCTCAATTTTTAACAATTTTAAATCATTGATTTATTCACAGGAATCTAAAAGAACAGAAAAAGGGAGGTCAGATCACTCACCTGCAAAAGAAGATCAGAGACCTTAAACTAAAATCTGGAAATGCTTCCTTCTAGCAAAACTGGAATTGGAACTTTGAGTTGCTTCCTTATTTTTATTTTTTTCAAACTTCAATCTTGATTTTACTGCAAATGTTTATCCTGAATTACAGCTACATGCTTCCAGATAAAAGGGAAAAGAATGCAGACTCTTGTAAGTTGTTTTCAAAACAAAAGAAAGAAAGATCTGCAGTTGCATGAAGGTTTGAGTTGCAAATTTTTCTTCAGGTTGATGAATTTGAGGAGAGCTTCAAGTTTAAACTTTGATTTGCACTTTAGTTTTAAAGATGATTCAGATAGCTGTAGTTTGATTTGGTGAGAGGAAATTCTTGGTTTTAGATTTGTTTTGAGGGGAAACTGCAGTATTTGTTTTGAACAATTTTTCTTTTTTGTTTTGAATAAATCTTCAACTGAATTTAAATTTTAGTATGAATGTTGATTTTCAGATTTTGGCTTAGATGTTGGCTGAAGATCACTTAAGTTATGAAAAGAATAGGAAAAAGAGATAAAGTTTCTATAAGCACATTTTTGATTTAATTAAAAGTAAAAGAAAGAGAAAAATTAAGATGACACTTGTTGATTACATAAATTCCTAGGCTTACATTTGTCAAATTATGTGTTAATATTTCAACACGTGTATTTTGTATATGTAATTATATATTTATTTTATTTTTATTTTTAAAATTTTTTATTTTATAAAGTTGATATTTCTTATGTTCTACATTTTTAAATATTTTATACTATATAATTTTAAAAAAAAATTTAAAACTTAATTCCTTAATATATATACACATCCTATATAAATTCAAAGAAAGTATTAATCTTTATAAATTCTTATTTTAAACTTATCATATATTTAAATAAATGTAATTGATGAAGTTTAATTAAATATAGAGTATATTTTAAATAGCTTTTGCAAATTATCAAATAGAACCCAAATAATAGCTTTTTAATCACCATATACACACTTGTATACATGTGTATGGATATACTTTAAAGTTTTCAAAAATAATAGAATTTACACATATATACATATATAAATGATTTGCTATTAGATTCATCGATTTATTTCAATTTTTATTATAGCTTCAAATTTACTTATGTACATCCAGACATCTTTAATTATCCATTTTATCTGTTTAATCCAAACAAAAATCAATTAATCATCCAATTACAGATGCCCAGAAATCTAGGTTATCACAATCGAAATGGATCCTTGAATACAAGAAAGTAAGAATGTAAGGCAATGTAAAGATCCTTATAATGAACCATGCCTTCTATATTTTTAGTGGTAGATGACCAAATATCTCGTTATATTTCTCTCGCGAAATCTTCTAATAAAGACGACATGCTCCAAAAAATATCAGCCCCAGATCCCCTATGGTTGGGTATTGGTACCGATCCCTTTACATGGAAATAGGGGACCGGCAATTCTTCATGATGTTTCTTCTTGATATTGGCTTTGAGTTTCCAATGTTATTTTTCACAGTCGCCGAGGTGTTTTTTGGTCCAAGAGATGGATCTACAGTAGACTGAATTACTGCTTTAGACTGTATATGGAGATTGCCAATATGATGCACAGGAATTCTGGCACAACACTTGAATTATGCTCTATGTAGATAGAGAAGAGAGCCACAGAAGTGGTGGCCACCTTAGGTGTAGCCTTAGGGATAGGTACTGATCTCATATATAGGGTGGAGTACTAATACATATTTAGTATATTCCAAGGTATTGCTCTTCTAAGTCTGTTTGACCGTCATCACATGTTCTCGTCTGCACTTGGTTCCTGGATCCTAGGATCATCCCTCTGGGCTACTTACCTCGATAATTGTTGAGTCTAACATGTCCAGTCAATCCGTATATAGGTAGGCAAAAAGACTGGATAACACTATCTAAAATAGATCATATAACATCCATATTGTAACACCCTTAATTTTGGGTAACATTATTTTGGATATTTAATTAGATAAGTTAGATATAATAATTGTTTTAAAATAAAGGAAATGATATTTGACAATTAAATACGTTGTGCCTTAATTAATGATTTAATATGATTGGTTATAACTTAAATAAGAAGGAGGGATAATGTGATAGGAAAAATAGAAAAAATCCAACCCTTCCATTCACACTTCATTCATAATCACTTCATACAACCTAAAACAAAGACAATTCCAGCTATTGCTAGGAGATTTAAGAAGAGAAAACGCTAGGAAATCAAAGGATAAAGCTCTAGGGGATCAAATCAACACTTAAATCTCAATTGCTTTATCTAATCAAGGTGAATAATAGTTATCCATCTCACAATTATATGTTTATTTCGATTTTATGATTAAACCCAAATCATATGTTGTTGTTTGCCATATTATAATTGATTGATTATATGCTTAAATGATTGATTATTGCATTTATCATGGAGTTAAATAATACAGTTTAAGTGTTAAAACGTAGTTTATTATATCCAAATAGCTTGAAATTTGGATATTGCATTTATAACGTTATTTTAGAAGTGATTTTTTAATTTCATAATTTTCCAAGCAAGTATGGATGTTTTTATGAAATTCCTAAAATCGAAAAGTGATTTATTTTGGGTTTTAATTATTAAAAATAATTCAAATATGTTTTTGGTCCAAAAGTTTTTATATGTAAAAGAACATGTTAATTTTGTTTACTATGGTTTTTTGAGGATTTTCCCTAAGTGTTTATGATTTTATATGAATTTATAAAGCAAGAAAGGCTTAATAACTGTAATAAATTAATAATATAAATTTAATGGTTTGCGAATTATTTTGAGAACATAATTTTGATCTACAACAGTTTTCTGAAAAAGATTTGATAAAGGATTTTATTATCCAATAACAAATTGACAAAGAATTGGAGTTGGTGAAAAGAAATAGCTTTTTAAAGAAATACAACAGTTTTTATGTTAATTATGAGATTGCCACGTCATTGTTAATTAATTCCGAAGTCCATCTATGTTATAGCTATCAATGCCGCTTACTTATGTCGCATCTGTTTATGTCGGCACTAATGATTCCACTAGTTTCAATATCAACTCCTTAAGATTTTGATGTTGCATGTTTTATATCGTCAACC
This sequence comes from Allium cepa, assembly GCA_030765085.1. Lineage (NCBI taxonomy): Eukaryota > Viridiplantae > Streptophyta > Magnoliopsida > Asparagales > Amaryllidaceae > Allium > Allium cepa. Next base: position 550,963,362 of record CM060934.1, on the reverse strand, counting down.
TTTAAATAATGGCAAAAACGCCGCATATTTTTATATCGGCTATAGTAACACTGCTAGTATTACTTTTGAGATAAATGTATTATGGAAACAATGTTGCATATTTTTATGTCGGCTATAGTAATGCTGGTAGTATTGCTTTTGAGATAGAGGCATTATGGCAACAATGCCTCATATCTGTATATCGACTATAATGCTGCCGCTAGTATTGCGTTTGAGGTAAAGGTGCAATGGCGACAATGCCGCATATTTTTATATCATCTATAGTCATGCCGCTAATATTACTTTTGAGATAAACTATTGAGGCGATGATGCCGCCTATTTCAATATCAACATTCTTTATAGTGGCGGTATAGTAACCATGGTTTTATACAAACGCTAGCAATGACTTTGTGATATTGATGCTAAAGGTTATCAACGTCGACATTCCCATGATTAAAGGCTTTATACTATGCAAACCTTATAACTTATATATTATGCTATACGACAAAGATGATGTGGCCTTATGGTTCTATGTTTTATTAAATCATAACTATTTACTAATAGCAACATAGAAGGTGTGCGATAATCTATGTAGGTATTATTAATGCCACACTTTATTAATAGAATTAGTTTTATTGTATGGCTTTATAGCCCAAGGTTTTAGAGGTGTGACAATCTCAAATTGATTTTGAAATTAATGAAAGTTATTTTATAAAAGCATATTTCTTGGCACAATAATTTGGATAAAATAAAGGGCTATAATTTCTTTGTTTTAAGTATGATTTCAAGGGTAAAATCATTAATAGAGAATTATATATGCAAAAAAATAAAGAAGGTATTGCCCAGAATTTTACTAGTGAAACTATTATTCTTATCCCTATTAGATAAATTATGATAGAATAAATTAACTCAAAGATTAGATAATAGAGAGCCAGATAATTGGACTAGTGTAGGGTAGCACCCTCTATTTCAATTGTTAGCCCATAGTTGACATAAGTCCACAATTCCAGCATGTAAGGCTTTGTTAACGGTAAACTAAAAGTAGATTCATGCACATAAAGGAATATATAACTTAGGTAAGTTATTTGTTGACCTGCAAAGCCATTAGATTCATAGCGAGCCTACCAAACTATGAGATAGGCAGATAGTCAGGATAACACTAAGATGATTGTATTTGGTCGGACAGTCTGATTTCCTCCTAATGGTCAGTTGGAGAATTTTGGTATATCTGGTAAGCCCGAGTCAGCCGTATAGGTCTGTAGTAAACCTCGGGAAACTATGTAGTAAAGAGAAACAGGAAAATAATTGAGACAGGTTGGTCAAGTTTACCCATTTAGCATGCATGCATATGATTATTTATATTTATTTAACCATTCTGAATGCAGGATCATGTCTGTGATCAACATAATTTTATAAGATATTAGTGAGGAGAAAACTCATTCTGTTCAGCGGCGTACTCTCACTAGATATTTATTATCAAGATGGCATATTATCATTCACACCAGACTTTTTGCTTGACTCAAAGTTATTGTTTTTCCACTTTAACTCTCAGATACCCATTTCAATAGCTCGAGAGCAAGGATTTTAGATTTTAGGTTTGACGAATAAAGATTTCGAAGACGTGAAATAGGTAGAGCTAGCTATATAGGAGTCTATTTATGTCTGTTGTGTTGTTATCATTTTGTTTGAATGTATGTAATGGTAGAAGTTATGTCTGTCTAGTAGTAAACTAAGATCAACCAAGTGGCCATCTTCATATGTCACTCTTGGAGTATTTTGTAATAATTATATGTTATTTTAACCTAGGAAAAGTTTTGGGATTATGTAATGAATATGAAAATTATTAATGAAATATGTTTTAAAAATTATTATTTTCCTATGCTTTTGATGTTAACAATACTATTGATGACTGCAGCATCAGTAGTGCTTATTTTTGGACTTTAGAATGAGGGATGTTACAACTTGGTATAGAGCAAAGGCTTATATAAAACCAAAAGAATTTTGAACTTTAAAATATTTTTTGAAAACGTAATCCTAATGAATTAAAGAATGGGATTTGGGTATGGGATAATGCTATAGTAACGTACTTGCATTTGCTATATATAAGTATATATCTTATCTTTATTCTTTCCTCTCTCTTAGACTGTTCTTTCCTATTTTACTAAGGTTCGAATGTAGATTTAAGGAAGTAAATATGGAGGCAGGAAATAGAAGAGTGAATCTCGTTGGAGGAAGCACCACAACTAATGGAAATGTCAGGCCTAACACTTAAAGGAATTTGGGTAGACAAACAGCTGTTAATGTGGGTGTTGGAACACCTTCGGCAGATGTGAGAGCTATGTACCAGTTTTTTGTCAAGATGATGCAAATTGGACTTTCCAGTAGATTAGTCGGTGGTAATGCTAGAGGAGAAAATCCTAAAGTTTTGGTTGTCAACAACTATGTTGTGCTGAGTCGTGATTATGCAAGACTCAGTGGAAAGCCATTTACTAGAATGGAGGATGCTATCGAAGTTGAGAATGACTATTGCATTGTGAAAGTTTTTAGGCCTAACGATGAATATAATAAGATATTGACGTCCAAGTAATTGCAAGGAGCTGTGTTGTACTGGTGAAATAGTGTAATTATAGGGGTACCAGTAGAGAAGTTGACTTGGGTTGAGTTCGGGAAAAGGTTTGAAGAGAGATTCATGTTTGAAATGGCCAAATCAACTTTTCTTAGAAAGTTTACTGAATTGGAACAAGGTGATATGTCAGTGCTTAAGTATGCGACTAAATTTGGAGAGCTATCCAAATATGGATATCCCACCGTGGATACGGTAATCAAGAGGAGCGATAAATTCATTAGAAGATTGAAATCAAAGCTTGCTAGAGCAACATTACCGCACCTTAGAGACATTTGTGACGTAGTAGTAGAGATGGCACTTAGAAATGAAGAGATGCTTGCATTGTTTAGTAACAACAAGTCGGTAGAGGCTCGGGATAGTCAAAGTTGGAAAAGAAAAATCTTTCAGAAAAAGGGAGTTCAGAGGGATGGAGCTGCCAAGAAAGAAAAACCAATATCGTTTGCTCCAAATGTGACAATAAGGGGCATCTTGCCAACGAGTGTCGTTCCGGGGATGGAAAGAACATCAAGTGTTTCAACTGTAACCAGATAGGGCATTATAAGAATCAAAGTAGATAACCAGCTAAGGTTGAGAAAGAAAAAGTGCTTACTTTGGAACCATCTACCTTGAGACCAACATCGAAGGAGAAAGGAAAGGCAGTGATGAGAGGTATGCTTTTGATTCATAACATACCTATTAGAGTATTGTTTGATACTAGTGCACCACTTTCTTTTATCTCTTATTGTTTGGTAGATAAGCTTAGTTTAGAACCATCATACCTTGTTACTCCCGTAAGGGTTGCAAATTCGATAGGAGGGTATGCAACTGTTGGGATAAGATGTGACCATTCGGAGTTTGAGTTATTAAATCATATATTTTCCTATAGCTTACATGTGTTTGATTTTATGGGCTTTGGAATTATATTGGGTATGGATTCATTAAGCAAATATGATGCTAGGATATTTTTCCAAGATAGGAAAATATCATTAAGACACCATAGTAGTAGCAATCGAATTATATACTCAGTAAAGAACTCAAATTTGATTTTTGTGCTTTATTGGGTGCAATAGAGGAGGAAGATTAGTTGAACCGAGTTTTTTTCATTAGAGAGTTTGCATATGTCTTTGTGTTAGTGATAGGACTACCATCGAAATGAGCTTTTGAGTTTGGAATAGATCTTGTACCTGGAGTTGAACTCATAAGTAGAACACTTAGCAGAATGATACCTATTGAGATAAAGTAGTTAAAAGTGCAGCTAGTTGACTTAGAAGAAAAGAGTTTCATTAGATTAGGAAGTTTGCCTTGGGGAGCAACCATGGTGCTCGTAAAGTAACCGGACAGGTCATTAAGAATGTACATCAATTATCGTAGACTAAATGAGAAGACAATAAAGAATAGATATCCCTTACTAAGAATAGATGATTTATTGATCAGTTGAGTGGAGCCAAAGTATTTTCCCAGTTGGATTTGGCAACAAGGTTCCATTAATTGAGAGTGGAAGAGGACAGTATTCCTTTGACAGCATTTCGAACAAGATATGGTTCGTACGAGTGGTTACTAATGCCATTATGGTTAACTAATGTGCCTGCTTTCTTTGTAGATTTGATGAATTGGATCTTCCAAGAGCATTTGAATAGGTTCATGTTAGTATTTATAGGATGACATCCTGATATATTCTAGGAATGAGCAAGATCTTGAGACTCACCTTAGAATAGTACTTAAGACGTTGAGGCAACATCGATAAAAGGCGAACTTTTTGAAATGTCATTTTTGGAAGAAAGAAGTGAAGTTCCTTGGTCATGTAGTCTCAGACAGCAGATTCAGCTAAGATTGAGACTGTTAATAATTGGAAGAGACCCGAGAAGGTGACTGAGATGAAGATTTTTCTTGGATTGGCTGGTTATTATCGGAGATTAATTAAGGATTTCTCTTGTATAGCAGCATCAATGATTAAGCTAACAAGGAAGGACATAAAGTATGTTTGGATCGATAAATGTGAGGAGGCATTCCTGAAGCTAAAACATTTATTGACCAATGTGACCATATTAGTTGTTTCGGATGGGAATCAAGATTTGATGGGGTATACGGATGCATGCGAAATAGGATTAGGAGCTATGTTAATGCAAAAAGGTAAATTGATTGCCTACGCTTTCGACAGCTTAGACCGCATAAAGTTAGATATCCGACTCACGATTTGGGGTTAGCAGCAGTAATCTTTGCTTTTAAAGTATGGAGAACTTGCCTTTTGGGAGAAAGGTTTAAGTTGTTTATGGAAAATAAGTCTTTGAGATATTTATTCTCTCATAAGAAGTTGAATATGAGACAGTAGAGGTGGTTAGAGTACATAGTAGCTTATGATTTACGTATCAAGTATACGCTAGGGAAAGGAAACAAAGTAGCTGATGCACTTAGCAGTAAGCATTAGAATACAGTATTAGCCATAATAGCAAAGTGGAAATATTTATATGCATAGACTACTTGTAGTGTGCAGTTAAGGTTGATGGCTAGTTCTAGTTAGTATAATGCTATGTTTCCTTGTTTAGAAGTTCGATCGGCAATGATCGAAAGGATTACTTCTAAACAGAACGGTGATTCATTATTAGCTAAACGAATCGGAAGACTCAAAGGTGGAGTTGATATTGATATTTTGAAAGATTTTTATCTAGACCAAAATGGATGGTTGAGAAAGAAGAAATGGTTGTGTGTTCCAGTTGTAGGGGGCCTAACAAAGAAAGTTCTTATGGAGTGTCATCGATCAAAGTTTACCACTCATCCTGGAGGAACTAAGATGTACCATGACATGAAGAGAAGTTTTTTCTAGGAATATGAAAAGGGATGTAGGCTTATAGGTAAGTAATATTTAAATTGCCAACAAGCGAAAGCCGAGCATTAGAAGTCAAGTGATTTGCTTCAATCTTTAGATATCCAGTGCGGAAATGGGATTCTATATTTATGGATTGCGTTGATGGGTTTCCACGGTCGAATAGGAGAAATGAATATATTTGGGTTATAGTGGATAGATCGACTAAGAGTGCATATTTCATTCTCATTAAGTCGACAAGGACGGCACCTGTTTTTGCCAAGTTATTTATGAAGAATATTGCCAAACTGCATGGGATTCCAAGTAGTGTAATCATTTTAATAGAAATTCTTTATTCACTAACAAATTATGAAAGAGTCTGCATGGACTTTTGGGTACCAAGCTCAAGATGAGTACTACTTACTATCCACAAATATATTGGCAAACAGAAAGGGCTAACAAAATCTTAGAAGATTTGTTAAGAGCTTGTGTGTTAGATTTTGGAGGATCGGGGGAAGACCATCTACTCAGCCAAATTTTCCTATACAATAGTTATCAGACTAGTACAGGGATGACATCTTTTGAAGCTCTATATGGAAGGCCATGCAAACCACCCGTATGTTGGTTAGAGACTGGGGATAGACTGGTTCTTTGTCCAGATTTGGTAAGAGAAGCCACGGAAAAATTTAGTTGATCCAAGCGAGAATGAAGGAAGTTTAGAAGAGGCAGAAAACTTACATAGATAAGAGACGTAAGGATTTGGAGTTCTTAGTGCGAGATCATGTTTTTGTCAAGGTATCACCAATGAAGAGTGTAGTCCGATTTGGAAAGTCGGAGAAATTGGCACCTTTGTTTGTTGGACCATTTCCTATTACAGAAAGGATCATAAAACTCGCTTATTGGATAAAATTATCGAGCATTTTGGCAGGAATCCATAATGGTTTTATGTTTCTCATCCTAGGAAGTGTGTTCATGATCCAAAGACTATTAACACTCCAACCGCATTGGAAGACATAGTGGTGGAACCTGACATGACTATTATAGGCAACCAGTTCGTATTGTGGCTAAGGATGAGAAGAAAGAAATAAGACAGTCGGACTAGTAAAGGTCCAATGGAGTAACAACGAGAGAGACTATACTTGGAAGACAGAGAACACGACATTTATCCTGATTTGTTTTGATGGTATATTTTATACATGTGTTATATGTTTGTTATATACCTTATCGTAATTTCGAGGATGAAATTATTTTGGATATTTAATTAGATAAATTAAATAAAGTAATGTGTTGAAATAAAGGAAATGGGATTTGACAATGAAATAGATCGAGCCTTAATTCATGAGTTAATAAGATTGATTATAACTTAAATAAGGTGGAATAATGTGAGGGGAAAAATAGGAAAAATCCTTATTTCCTAAATATAAACCCTTCCATTCTCACGTCCTCATTCGCAGTCACGTCATACAAACTATAACAAAGACAAGGCTGGTCATTGCTAGGAGATTTAAGAAGACAAAAGGCTAGAAATCAAAGGATAAAGCTCTAGGGAATCAAACCGACACTTAAATCTCAATCCCTTCATCTAATCAAGGTAAATAAGAGTTATTCATCTCATAATTGTATGTTTATTTCAGTTTAATGTTGTTGTTATACTATACTACGATTGATTGGTTGATTATATGCTTGAATGATTGATTGTTGGATTTATTATCGAATTAAATAATAGGGTTCAGTGTGAAAACCTAGTTTATGACATCCAAATGGCTTGAAATTTGGATATGACATTTATAATGTTATTTTAGAAATGGGATTTTAATTTCATAATTTTCCAAGTAAGTATGAATATTTTATGAATTTCCTAAGTGGGAAAAATAACTTATTTGGGGTTTTAATTATTAAAAATAATTAAATAATGTTTTTGGCCTCAAAATTTTATATATGTTAAAGAATATGTTAATTCTGATTTATTGTGATTTTTGAGAATTTGTTCTAAGCGTTTATGATTTTATATGAATTTATTAGGCTGGATAGGCTTAATAATTGTATTAAAATAATAATATAAATTTAATGGTTTGCAAATTATTTTGGAAATGATAATTCTGATTTATAGCAGTTTTCCAAAAAGAATTTGATAAAGAAATTTATTATCCAATAGCAATTTGATAAAGGGTTGGAGTTGGTTGAACAAAGTGTTTTTAAAGAAATAAAATGGATTTTATGTTAATTAGGAGATTACTATGTCGTTATTAATCAACGCCGAAGTCCATCCATGCCGCAACTATCAATGCCGCTTACTTATTGTAGCATCTATCTATATCGGCATTAATGATTCCATTGGTTTTCAGTATCAACTCCTCAATATTTTGATGCCACATGTTTTATATCGTCAACCGTAAATAGTGGCAACAATGTTGCATGTTATTATACCGGCATGGTAATACCACTAGTATTGTTTTTGAGATAAAGGTATTATGGCAACCATGTCGTGTATTTTTATATCAGCTATAGTAATACCGTTAGTATTGCTTTTCAAGTAATGGTATTTTGGCAACAATGTCGCATATCTTTATATCGGCTATAGCAATGTCGATAATATTATCTTCGAGATAAATTGTTAAGGCAATGATGCCTCCTGTTTTCAAAATCGACATTCTTTATAGTGGTGGTATAGTAGCCATGGTTTTATGTAAATGGTAGCAATGACTTTATGATATTGATCTCGAAGTTTATCAATGTGGACATACTCATAACTAAAGGCTTTATACTATGCAAACCTTATAACTTATATATTATGCTATGCGACATAGATGGTATGGCCTCATGGCCCTGTGTTTTATTAAATCGGAACTATTTACTAATAGCAACATAGAAGGGATGTGATAATCTATGCAGGTAATATTAATGCCGCACTTTGTTAATACGAAGTTTTATTGTATGGCTTTACAGCCCAAGGTTTTGTTGAATATGCGCTTATATGATTTTTGTTTGATGATAATAAACATATATACATTCGTTTAAATGTATTTGTTAATATACTATTCTACTTTTCACGGTTTAAATAAATATTTGTTGAATAAAATAAATTACACAGAATTTGAATTCAAACAGATATTTTATTCAAACAAATATTTATTACATTTTTGAATAGTATAATTTCAAGCTCTCACTATAACTATACAACTTTGATTACATCATATTTTACACATTTACATCAGCACCTCACTACATATCACTCACACTCGTATTTTTATCTTCAACTGCATTCCAGTTTGAATCCAGCATCTGAGAAATCTGCAAAAATATAAACTAACGCAGTAAAATTGAAAAAGAAATATTTTTGCAATTAAAAAATAAAAGATAATTTTGAAAATATGATTTGCCTCAGTTATTGGGTTGTTCGTCATAATTTAAATTTGAATTCATCATACACGAACAACTTGTGACATACACAGTGTATTACTGTATATGCCACAAGGCCGTGCACGCCGATATATACACTTGATTGATTTACAGGGACAGGTGAGCACAGGTCAAACCCAAATGAAAAACCGGGTTCAACTCACGTGCAATAACATTGAAAATCACGACACGAGCACAAGGTCAAACCCGAGTTTTAAAACTGGATTCAACTCAGGTGCGAATCAAAAGTACACATAAATGCTATGTTCAAACATGACACAGCCTCAAACCAGCATCAAAGCAAATACAACTGCAATGCAAACAATGTAAACAGTGAAGAACATGGACTGCAACAATCATGTATACAGATGGTCAGACCAAACAAAAAGACATGGGAGCACTGGACTACAGCTCGACCAAATGGCCAACATGATCAAGAAATATAACATGCAGTTTGTTGTGATACAAGCTCAAGACAGTACAACTACAACTCGATGCAACTGACAGCAGACACAAATGGAATGCAACAGTGAAGTTCAACATCATCAGAGACAGACTGCATGGTGAACCAACTACACAAATTGCAATTCGAACTAACATGACAGCAAACAAATACAAGGCAACATGTACAACAAGTTCAATGAACAAAGAACCCAAGAACAAGCAGCAGTGTGCAACTCGATATCAAATGAAGAACATGGATGTCAAGGCAACATGAAGTCAACAAGCTCAACTGGACAATTCCATCTAACCAGATTCTAATATACAACCAAAGAAGAAAACCATCAAGCCAACACTGTGACCATGCATAATCAAGTGATCAAAAGAATATGGGCTGCAACATGAATGTCACAAGCCAATATTACAGCAAACAATGTGGCAAATGCATGTACAAACTGTAGTGAATACAGATAGTAAACCAGAGATCAGACCATAAAGAAGCTCAAGTTAATGCACAGTGCAAACATATACACCTAAGTGACACAGTGAACAAAGTAATATGTACATCAACAAGTCCAGCTACAAGTTGCAGACTCGAAGCTTCAGTGGACACAAATAAACACAATGCACATGCCAACGACAAGTCCAGCAAATATGACACCAAGCTACAAACTCAAGTGCAACAGTGAAGTCGAATACATGAACAACTATAGCATCTGATACAGTGAGAAAGCACAAGTCAAGATGGAGCTACAATGAATGCATCAATATGCCAACAACTAATGCATCAGTACAGAAGCAAGAAAGTTCGACATCAGGATGAGAAGAACCAACAGAACAACCATGTATCAATACCAAATACAACAGTTCGAACATGCCAAAGTCAAAGAGAAAGTCACGGGAAATCAAGGAAATCAATGCCGTGTTTCTAATCAAAGTCAAAATCGTGATGACCACGATATCAATTCGAAACCGTGTCAACCAAGCAACGATAATACGAAATTGACAAAGTCAAATAAATCATCATCGTTCAACAAATATCAAACGGCCAAAGCAATAATTTTGAAACAATCAGACGAACGGAATTCAAGGGTAACGAATCCTATAAAAGCCCCAGATCATCATCGGCATAAAGGTGTGAGTTCGAATACGAAAATCGAAGAGGAACGGAGCTAAAAAATTTACCTGAAGCGAAACCGAACTCACCAAAGCGAAGCCAAGCCAAGCCGATAATCATCTCAACCCTAATTCGCAAAGCAGAGCATTCAAGGGATCAAAGCCCCGAATCCATAAACCCTAAATCACAATACCACGAGAAAGCGAAGCCGTGAATTCCAGGGCAACGAAGATCGAGAAATAGCCAAAATTAAAGAGCATTGAAACAAAGCCGCCTCTCGTAATTTTCAGATCGAAGAACGAAGACGCAAGCCCTAATTCAGTTGCGTAGAAGAACGAACGAAGAAATAAGAGCCGCCATCACAAACAAAGGAACGGGGCCGATAAAAACATAGAGAAAGAATAATTGAGCCGGCCTTAATTTAGATTGTGGTTTTTTAAATTTATAATAAGGGTTTTTATTTTAGAATTAGGGCTATTTTATTTACATTGTTTTTAAATTTGTATTTTCATTTTTTTTAAACCGTTTTAATTTTCTAGTCGTGTGACTAGGGGACAAGCTACGTGGCGTAGCTTGAGAATTCGCAACTCGGTAGTTGAGTTGTGGCAAGGTTTTGAGCGTAGAGTTAGATTAGTCAATAGCGGGTATAGCGAGTTTACGTGTGTAAGCGAGGGACTATCTAATTTCTAGTAGAAACCTTGGGGGCAGCACGTAGGCAGGGTTTTGCCGAAGCTGGGTAAATTCTGTGTTGTTCTGTTTTATTCTGTTATTTATATTCTGCGATATCTGTACTGCTATTCTATGATCTGAATTGAAATTAATTGATAAGCTTCCGCGATTAATTTTTATAATTTACACTATCACCCTATTCATCCCCCCCCCTCGAGGGTGAAATCGATCCTACAAGTGGTATCAGAGCAAGGAATAGAAGTCAACATCTGTTTTAAAAATTCGATTTTTTTTGAAAAAATCAGTTTTTGTTTTAAAAATTTGAATTTTTAAAATGGCTTCTTTTAATACTGCTTTTGCTGAGGGTCAATCCATAGTTATACCACCAATGTTCAATGGTGAATATGCTTACTGGAAAAATAGAATGCAAATTTTTTTGAAAACCATTGACGCTTGGGATATTGTTGAGACAGGTTATAAAACTCCAATTATAACTGTAGATAATCAGGAAATAGAGAAACCAAAGGAACAATGGACAGAACTAGAAAATAAATTACAAAATACTAATGCCAAAGCTATGAATTCTATTATCTGTTCATTAGATCAATTTGAATTTAATCGTGTCCCACATTGTCTAACTGCGCAGGAAATATGGCACATACTAGAAGTGACTCACGAAGGAACATCTCAAGTCAAAGAATCTCGCCTTACAATGCTAAGCAGCGAATACGAGAACTTCAAAATGGCGAAGGAAGAAAATGTCAAAGAGATGTACGGACGACTTTCCAATATCGTATACAAATCAAAAGCTCTCGGAAGAACATACACCGAATTAGAAATAGTCCGGAAAATCCTCAGAGTCCTTCCACGAAGCTTTGAAGCAAAAGTAACTACCATACAAGAATCAAAAGATTTAAAACAACTTAAAGTTGAAGAACTCATCGGAAATCTCACCACTTATGAGCTAGAAATGAAATTCAAGGAAGAGCGTGAAGGAGGTGACACTCGAAAGAAATCAATATCTCTCAAAGGAACAACCAAAAGTGATGATGATAACGATGAAGATGATGGAGCAGCAGAATTGGCGCTACTAATAAAGAAATTCAAAAAGTGGAATCGCAAACACGAAAATCCAGCTCGAAATCATGAATTGAAAAGCAGAATAGGGAAAGCACTTGACTACTCAGAAGAATAGGAGATCATCTGTCATAAGTGCAACAAACCCGGCCATATCAAGCCCGATTGTCCACAAATTAAATCCAGCCATGGAAAGAAACAGAAAAAGAAAAGTTTTGCAGCCACTTGGGATGAAATAGACGAGAATGATCAAAGTTCTAGCAGTGAGAGTGAGAAAGCAGATATGTGCCTTCAAGGGAATATAACTGATAGCGACGATGACGAGCCAAGCGAGGTATCAAAACTTACTCACTCTGAATTGCTTATATATTTTCATGAAATAAATGGCTGTTATGAACGACTTAGGGAAAAATATGCTAAACTTGAATCTCAAAAGGATACTTTGATAGAATGCAATAAACAACTTGATCAATTAGTTAAAACCTATCAAAGTAGGATCCCTAAGTGTGATAAGTGTCCAACATTCGAAGAAGAAATTAAAAAATCAGAAATCAATATAAAATCACTTGAAAATGAAATTCTGATTTTAAAAAAGAATGAAAATGCTAGGAGAGAGAATTCTGTTAAAAAGTGCACACAATTGTTAAACGAAAATGAATCTCTCAAAACACAAGTCCAACAATTGTCAACGACTTTGGATAAATTTTCAAAAAGTGAAAAATCGTTGAATATGCTATTAGGAAAGCAAATTGTTAATTCGGTTAGACAAGGACTTGGATATAATAGTTCGAAAATTGTTGAAAGCAATATTAGTCAAGTTAATTCCATGTGCACGATTTGTAGAAAATATGGACACAGTCACAATAATTGTTGGTATAGACCCAAACATGTGAAAATTATACCGATTTGGGTTCCAAAAGGCACAAATATAAAATCTCTCAAAGTTAAACAAATTTGGGTGCCGAAGGGAACAATTATAAATAGTTTTGGGTCTTTACAAAATTATTTTTCAAAATTTTCTGCCACTAACAACCATGGACCTATAAAAACAAATAGGTCACATAAATCTTTTCCCGTGTAGGTGTGGTGGCAGGCTAAGGAACAACAACAATGTTCTCTGGATTTTGGCTGTTCCAGAAACACAACGGGCAACAAAGCAAAGTTCCTTAGCCTAGTATAAAGGTGACAGGATCAAAATGGACAACAACGAAAAATATCGTAAAAGTAAAACAGGTAATGGTATGTTTTAAACGATATATTAAATGTGATAATCTGCACCGTATTTTGAATTAAATCAGCCAATATTGAGATTGATGAAAAGATGATGATTTTGACTTTGACTTATTCAAAATAGTTGGCCGATTATAGTCTTATGCCAAAAACACTATAAAATTCTCTAGATTCTTTGAATTACTTCATATATATCAGTTTGGATTAAAAATAGTATTTTGTTGGATAATACAATTGGTTATAATATGGCTAACTCCTTATTCACGGTTTTTTGATTATTTACACGACTTCAATTCAGATTCAAAAGAATGTCATTTAAATTGTTGTTAAAATTGAATTTGAAATTTTTGGTGCACACTTCATGTTTTGGTCTATAAAATTCAATTGATGATAATTTTTTTGAGTGAAAGAGAAATTCATATGCAGATTACACTGTTAATCTAGTTGATAGAAAAATTACTAGTGAAACGTGTTTTTTGTTGAGACATTTAGTAACTGCATCGTTTTTCAAAGAAAATATCTGCATATTTTTCATTTCAAGTAATTTTCAAATAGCAGAAAATTTTCTTTTAAAACCCCTGGAGAAAATCATTTTTCACCATAGTTTCAGATTAGTCATTTTTGAAAAATTAATTTCATAATTATTTTTGAATTTGATTTTAAATGACTATTTTGACTAATCTGACTCCCTAATGTTTATCGAAAAGAAAAATAGTGATTGAAAAAATGATGAGTGTTAATATTGATCAAATATTATGACTTGAGACGGTATAATTAATAAATTTCTTTAGAAATTTAAACAAGAGTTATAAAACTGTTTGTTGGCAAAAATTCCATGACCATCTCTATATCTATCATATTTCTAACGAACATCACTCATCAAAATTCTATATAGTTTGTCGATATGTGGTACTTTAAACAGGAATCGTTCGTTTTTTATTTTTCACATTTTTTAAAAAAAACACAAAAAAACAAATAAATAAATACCAAAGTATTCACTCTCATTTAAAAGTCCTCACGGTTATGCATGGGTGAATTACTTGGAATTTGTTATGTGCTTCCATGCTCATTTAAAAGTCCTCACGGTTATGCATGTATGGAACGCATATCAAAAGTTGATTTTTTTTCTTTTAAAATAAACAAGTTGATTCTAATCCCATTTAAAAGTCCTCACGGTTATGCGTGGTTAGAAGATACTTGAATTCATTTTTCTTTTAAAATAAAATTGGAATACTACTAATCTCATTTAAAAGTCCTAACGGTTATGCATGGTTAGTAGATATTCAAATTCCTGATATAAATATGCCACAAATAGACACAACTGTATGGTTTTATATGATGACATCATTTCCATCATTCTAAAAGTGGAATATGCGCCTAACAAAATATTTATGATTTTTGTTTGATTTTTTATTGAAATTTAATATTTATATTCAATTGAGTTTTAATGTTGGATTAATATCGATCACTTTATCTCTATTTTCTCTAACACTATTATTCTTTTGCTGATAACAAAAGGGGGAGAGAAAAGTTAAGATTTTGTCAAATAAAATCAAGCGAAGGTCAAATAATTTTCCATTTGCATCTAGACTCATTTGCATATTTCTATTTGTATGCATATATGTAGGGGGAGTATTGTGTAGAGAGGAAGTATTTAAATAGGGGGAGCAATTAGGATATATCAATGTTCAAATACATTTAACATATTCAAAATCTTAAATATATGTTTGTTATCATCAAAAGGGGGAGATTGTTGAATATGTGCTTATATGATTTTTGTTTGATGATAATAAACATATATACATTCGTTTAAATGTCTTTGTTAATATACTATTCTATTTTTCATGGTTTAAATAAATATTTGTTGAATAAAATAAATTACACAGAATTTGAATTCAAACAGATATTTTATTCAAACAAATATTTATTACATTTTTGAATAGTACAATTTCAAGCTCTCACTATAACTATACAACTTTGATTACATCACATTTTTCACATTTACATCAGCACCTCACTACATATCACTCACACTCGTATTTTTATCTTCAACTGCATTCCGGTTTGAATCCAGCATCTGAGAAATCTGCAAAAATACAAACTAACGCAGTAAAATTGAAAAAGAAATATTTTTGCAATTCAAAAATAAAAGATAATTTTGAAAATATGATTTGCCTCAGTTATTGGGTTGTTCGTCATAATTTAAATTTGAATTCATCATACACGAACAACTTGTGACATACACAGTGTATTACTGTATATGCCACAAGGCCGTGCACGCCGATATATACACTTGATTGATTTACAGGGACAGGTGAGCACAGGTCAAACCCAAATGAAAAACCGGGTTCAACTCACGTGCAATAACATTGAAAATCACGACACGAGCACAAGGTCAAACCCGAGTTTTAAAACTGGATTCAACTCAGGTGCGAATCAAAAGTACACATGAATGCTATGTTCAAACATGACACAGCCTCAAACCAGCATCAAAGCAAATACAACTGCAATGCAAACAATGTAAACAGTGAAGAACATGGACTGCAACAATCATGTATACAGATGGTCAGACCAAAAAAAAAGACATGGGAGCACTGGACTACAGCTCGACCAAATGGCCAACATGATCAAGAAATATAACATGCAGTTTGCTGTGATACAAGCTCAAGACAGTACAACTACAACTCGATGCAACTGACAGCAGACACAAATGGAATGCAACAGTGAAGTTCAACATCATCAGAGACAGACTGCATGGTGAACCAACTACACAAATTGCAATTCGAACTAACATGACAGCAAACAAATACAAGGCAACATGTACAACAAGTTCAATGAACAAAGAACCCAAGAACAAGCAGCAGTGTGCAACTCGATATCAAATGAAGAACATGGATGTCAAGGCAACATGAAGTCAACAAGCTCAACTGGACAATTCCATCTAACCAGATTCTAATATACAACCAAAGAAGAAAACCATCAAGCCAACACTGTGACCATGCATAATCAAGTGATCAAAAGAATATGGGCTGCAACATGAATGTCACAAGCCAATATTACAGCAAACAATGTGGCAAATGCATGTACAAACTGTAGTGAATACAGATAGTAAACCAGAGATCAGACCATAAAGAAGCTCAAGTTAATGCACAGTGCAAACATATACACCTAAGTGACACAGTGAACAAAGTAATATGTACATCAACAAGTCCAGCTACAAGTTGCAGACTCGAAGCTTCAGTGGACACAAATAAACACAATGCACATGCCAACGACAAGTCCAGCAAATATGACACCAAGCTACAAACTCAAGTGCAACAGTGAAGTCGAATACATGAACAACTATAGCATCTGATACAGTGAGAAAGCACAAGTCAAGATGGAGCTACAATGAATGCATCAATATGCCAACAACTAATGCATCAGTACAGAAGCAAGAAAGTTCGACATCAGGATGAGAAGAACCAACAGAACAACCATGTATCAATACCAAATACAACAGTTCGAACATGCCAAAGTCAAAGAGAAAGTCATGGGAAATCAAGGAAATCAATGCCGTGTTTCTAATCAAAGTCAAAATCGTGATGACCACGATATCAATTCGAAACCGTGTCAACCAAGCAACGATAATACGAAATTGACAAAGTCAAATAAATCATCATCGTTCAACAAATATCAAACGGCCAAAGCAATAATTTTGAAACAATCAGACGAACGGAATTCAAGGGTAACGAATCCTATAAAAGCCCCAGATCATCATCGGCATAAAGGTGTGAGTTCGAATACGAAAATCGAAGAGGAATGGAGCTAAAAAATTTACCTGAAGCGAAACCGAACTCACCAAAGCGAAGCCAAGCCAAGCCGATAATCATCTCAACCCTAATTCGCAAAGCAGAGCATTCAAGGGATCAAAGCCCCGAATCCATAAACCCTAAATCACAGTACCACGAGAAAGCGAAGCCGTGAATTCCAGGGCAACGAAGATCGAGAAATAGCCAAAATTAAAGAGCATCGAAATAAAGCCGCCTCTCGTAATTTTCAGATCGAAGAACGAAGACGCAAGCCCTAATTCAGTTGCGTAGAAGAACGAACGAAGAAATAAGAGCCGCCATCACAAACAAAGGAACGGAGCCGATAAAAACATAGAGAAAGAATAATTGGGCCGGCCTTAATTTAGTTTGGGGTTTTTTAAATTTATAATAAGGGTTTTTATTTTAGAATTAGGGTTATTTTATTTACATTGTTTTTAAATTTGTATTTTCATTTTTTTAAACCGTTTTAATTTTCTAGTCGTGTGACTAGGGGACAAGCTACGTGGCGTAGCTTGAGAATTCGCAACTCGGTAGTTGAGTTGTGGCAAGGTTTTGAGCGTAGAGTTAGATTAGTCAATAGCGGGTATAGCGAGTTTACGTGTGTAAGCGAGGGACTATCTAATTTCTAGTAGAAACCTTGGGGGCAGCACGTAGGCAGGGTTTTGCCGAAGCTGGGTAAATTCTGTGTTGTTCTGTTTTATTCTGTTATTTATATTCTGCGATATCTGTGCTGCTATTATGTGATCTGAATTGAAATTAATCGATAAGCTTCCGCGATTAATTTTTATAATTTACACTATCACCCTATTCACCCCCCCTCGAGGGTGAAATCGATCCTACAGGTTTAAGAGGTGTGATGATCTCAAATTGATTTTGAACTTAATGAAATTTATTTTATAAAAGCATATATCTTGACATAATAATATGGATAAAATAATGGGCTATAATTTCCTTGTTTTAAGTATGATTTCAAGGGTTAAATCATTAATAAAGAATTATGTGTGCAGGGAAATAAAGGGGGTATTTAGCCTAGAATTTTACTAGTGAAATTATTGTTCTTATCACCATTAGAAAAATAGTTATAGGATAAATTGACTCAAGGATTAGACAATAGAGAACCGGATAATGAGAGCGGTGTAGGGTAGCATCCTATAATTCAACTGTTGGCCTCTAGTTGACATAAGTATACAATTCTAGTGCATATGGCTTTGTTAAAGGTAAAACTAAAAGTAAGTTTATGCACAGAAATGAATATATAACTTACGTAGGTTATTTGTTGACCTGCAAAACCACTAGGTTCATAGCGTGCCTAGCAAGACTATGAGATAGACAAATAGTCAGGATAACACTAAAACGGTCGTGTTTGGACAAACCGTCCAGTTTCTTCCTAACGGTCGATTGGAGAATTTTGGTATATCTGATAGGCCCGAGTCAGCTGTATAGATTTGTAGTAACCCTGAAAAAATTATATAGTAGAGACAAACAATCAATTAACTGAGACAGATTGGTCAGGTTTACCTATTAGCATACATGCATATGATTATTTTTGTTTATTTAACCATTGTGAATGCATGAGCATGATTATGATTAACATATTTTCAGAAGATACTAGTGAGGAGAAAACTCATTCCGTTCAGCTATGTTGGTCTCATTAGATATTTATTATCGAGATGGTATATTATTATTCACACCAGACTTTTTGTATGACCTATAGTTATTGTTTTCCCCCTTTAACTCTCGAGTGCTCATTTCAGTAGTTCAAGAGTAAGGTTTTTAGGTTCTAGGTTTGACGAATAAAGCTTCTGAAGATGTGCAAGAAACAGAGCTAGCTACATAGGAGTCTATTTATGTTTGTTATGTTGCTATCATTTTGTTTGAATGTACATAATGGCTAAAGTTGTATCTGTCAAGTAGTAAACTCTGTTCAACCAAGGGAGCATCTTCATATGCCACTCTTGAAGTATTTTGTAATAATTATATTTTTCTGAACTTGGGCAACGTTTTGGGATTATGTAATGAATATTGGTTAGTTGTAACAATTTATTTGAAATGCTTGTTGCATGGTTTGATACAGCATGTTTATTTGAGATGATTTATATATATGATTTAGCATGCTTAAATCCATGGTTTGATGTTGCAAATGTGTTTAATCCTTTTTGTTGAAAACGTGATTAGGTACATAGAAGCAGTTATGCGCTATTGGGATGTTTATTCCACTACACCAAAAAACAGATTCAGGAGCATACAGAAAATGCTACCATAACTTACAGTAGAATTTCAGAGAAAGATAATATGCGACATGCAACTAAAAGTCGATGACCTTTTGTTTTTATAAACGCTACCGAAAAGCAACATATTGCAGCATTCATCGAACGCAACCAAAAATTGTTATTGTAGCGTTGTATAAACGCCACTAAAAAGTACAGTTGACGGTACTACAAAATATTATAGGAGCGTTTTCATAAATGCTACCATATATACTTTGTTTTCATCACCCACTGTATATATTTAGTGTCTGTTATGCTGCATATTCTTTTCTACATCGTTTGTTAAACGACGCTAAAAATTGTTAATCTTCTATGCAGACTTCCGTTATTGTGGTGGCTCGTTCAATTTCCACTTCACTTTGTTCACAGCATACATTATTGTCTGTGAATAATCGTCAAAGATAAACGAAATGCATTAAACACATAATAAAACACGATATCCATAATCATTATGATCAGTCGTAAGATGATTATTTTATTATATACAAGTTTCTCGTTTAAAAGTCTGCATAAAAAAGACTAACATCAAATAAATTCACATTAGTCCAAGGTGGCAAGGTAGCAGATGGAACTCGATTCCAGGTTGATCCCCGTTTTCATATTACATTGTTTTAGAGAAGCCACAAATACAATGTACAATAAATAGCTTAATAATGACGGATTTTTTACAAGGACGAGGCCTGTATTTCTGAATAAAAGTCAAAATAAAAGCAATGTAACAGCAAAATAATAAAGAGAAGCAATGTAAAGATCATAGAAAGCAATAAATGCAACTACATAGAAACCAAAAGCAGTATCCAGTAGCAGCTCTACCACCGTTCAACTCGTTGTGTCGATCTCCTCCATACAAACTGCCTCATCAGCTCCATCATCAGTCTTTGACCCTACTGCCATAGCTTTCTTTTTTGATACGTGCAGTCGTAGCCTAATGTGGAGGCAGCCATCAAGCTACAAGAGCACTTGCTACAACATCATTCATTCACCTTATTTCCAAATGCAAGCCGTGGTCATTTTATTGACCCCATAGATTTTCAGAATCCACAACCAAATTCCTAATTAATAACCAGCCCGGCCTACAATCTAACACTGATTTTATTAATTCTACGCCCTGTATACTCCCAACTGAATTTAGTTTTCAAACCCAGATATTAAAGCCCATAGATCGAATAAATTCTGTAATCCAACTCCTCATACCTAGCCCGCTTTAGCTTCCAATAACTTCCAACTCGTTCCCATGTTTGCCCAAACTCAGACCACTACACAACACCCACCAGTTCCTTGTTTCTGTACCCAACCCGGCCCATAACTTGCATCACCTTCCCCTTATCTGAAGCAGCATGGAAAGCAATCCCCGAGGCCCAATGCTGCAAGATGAACACACATCACTCTGCTCCAAATGTAGTAAAACTCAAACTTCTAGAAGATCATCAACGGTTAATGATCTTCTTCCTCGCACTGGCCTTCTCCCCATCAAGATGAAAACTTTATGATTAAGTATATTAAGTCATCTTTGTTATTTGTCTAGTGTACTAGCACGCTACAATAAACTCGTCGCACAAGTTTATCAATTAGAATTCCACTGCGCTGGAATTCTGTATTAGATAATTGTAACTATATGTTACGTTGTAAAAAATTACAACAATAACGTTACACTATTGTAACAAATAGTACAACTTATAAACGGAAAGATTACAGAGAATGTAACCAGTATATATAGGAAATTCCGTCTGAGGCTTGTCGCAACAATTTTCTTAAGAATTTTATTTCAAAATTCTCCCAAGATACAACAGACGTAATCTGCACGAGATTGTAATGAGTATGTCAACTCTGTGATATATATATGGAATATTGAGCAGCAGAGCAAAGAAGCAGAAGAAATTAGATTGGAATAGGATGAGAATGTGATCAGTATTCTCTCCTATTTATAATTTCGTCTGTATCCCTTCAAACAGTCGCACCCGTTTGCCTTTTGGTCGCTGCTGTTTGTTAACGGGTCGCACCCGCCTGCTACTGGTCGCATCCAACGGTACTATTTCGCACCCGCTTGTACCGCCTGCACCTCTACAGTCGGGTCGCATCTGTTCTCCCGCGTCCGCTTTAATCGGCTCGCGCCTGTTCGCGCCTATTCAACCCGCGTCCGCTTATGAACAGTCATGTCCGTTCGTAAAGCCTACAACTGCTAAAAAACCCGGTCCAGTTTGCAGTAAAAATACGAGTATCATATTAGACCCAAACCCAAACCCGACCCGACCCGGCCCGGTTCGGTCGGACGGCGGCGGCGCGCGCGCGTGTGTGGTGGAGATGCATGATCTCCCTCCTCACAACGAAGCATACATTTGGGTGCCCCTAGGCCCCAACACCTTGCAAAACCATATATAAACTAGTATGGCTTAGCAATTTTGGCGATGTGGAACTTTATGTATGTTTCATTCATTTTGTTCTTTTAGGAATTCCAACAATCCCCCACATGAATGATAATATACATATCCCCCACACAAAGCGAAATATCACAGAGTACATATGAAATAATGTTTTATCGTGAATAAGTAGATATTTCACTTTGAACTTTCCCTAGTTAAAACTTATCGGATCTACTTGGCCAATCGGTGAATTATTTCATCTTGAACCGTCGGACTTTATTGTATATCCGGACAATAAGCTTTACGAAGCATCGATTCCCTTCTCATCCAATCTCTTGGTTGTGTTCATTTTGGTCCTGAACAATTTTTGGTTCTGCGAGTGTTTTAGAGAATAAAAGCCTTTTAATATTCTCATAGAGCCAACCCAGCTCACACTAACATAGGTGATCGCAACCATTAAGAGTATCCTACATATACCCCACTTGTTATTTCCACGATATGGTCATCATTAAAAAACATAGTTTTAACCTTTACATACTTCTGTAGGCATGCATTTATGTTGTGCACCGTAGGAATGGAGTTGGACTATGTCCATGCAAATGCATTACGTCTTGAGTTATTCAGAATTGGTTTGCCTATTGATCCTAGTCCGTGGGATCTCCAGTCGCTAGGATAGGTTTCCGTATAAGATAACTCTTTGTGGTTTAGGCTTTTAAACTCATTCCCCTCGATGCGCAGTCAATTTTCTCTCTTGATAAACCTTTAGTAAATGGATCCTCTAGGTTATCATTTGTTCTTACATAATCAATGGAAATTGTTCCATTTGAGAGTAACTGCCTAACTGTGTTATGGCGTCGACGAATATGTCATGACTTTCCATTATACACAAAGTTGTGCGCTCTACTTAGCGCAGCTTGGTTATCACAGTGTATACATATGGCCGATACAGGTTTAGGCCAGAATGGAATATCTTCTAAAAAGTGACGAAGTCATTCTGCTTCTTCGCCTGCTTTATCTAATGCAATGAACTCTGATTCCATAGTGGATCGAGCTATGCATGTTTGTTTAGTAGATTTCCATGACACTGCCGCCCCTGCTAGGGTAAAGACATAACCACTCGATGATTTTGATTCCTCTGAATTTGCAATCCAGTTTGCATCACTATATCCTTCTAAGACGGCAGGATATTTTCCATAATGTAAGGAATAGTTAGTGGTATTTTTTAAATATCCAAGCACTCTCATTAGTGCTTTCCAGTGTTCCTTCCCTGGATTGCTTGTATACCTGCTCAAGCGACTTACTGCATAAGCTATATCTGGTCTTGTGCAATTCATGAGATACATGAGACATCCTATTACACGAGAATATTCCAGTTGCATTACACTCTCATTAGTGTTTTTATACAGTACTCCTGATGGATTAAAAGGTGTATTTACTCCTTTAATTCCAAAATTTTGAAATCTTTCAATCACTTTTTCTACATAATGCGATAGAGATAACTCAATTCCATTAGGTGTTCTTATTATTTTTATTCCTAAAATAATATTTGCAACACCCAAGTCTTTCATGTCGAAATTGTTGATCAACATTTTCTTTATGGTCTTAATTACCTGAGTATTTGGACCGAATATTAGCATATCGTCCACATATAGACAAATCATCACATATGATTGTCCAAGTTGTTTATAATAAACACATTTGTCACATTCATTTATACGAAAACCATTTCTCATCATGACACTATCAAATTTTGCGTGTCATTGCTTTGGAGCTTGTTTTAGTCCGTATAATGATTTGACTAATCTACAAACTTTGTTTTCATTTCCTTTGGAAATAAATCCCTCAGGTTGCTCCATGTAAATCTCCTCATCGAGATTTCCATTTAAGAATGTTGTTTTTACATCCATCTGATGAATCTCTAGATTATAGATGGACGCAATTTCTATTAGCATTCTTATAGAGCTTATTCGTGTTACCGGCGAATATGTATCAAAAAAGTCTACTCCTTCTTTTTGACGATATCCTTTGGCTACTAATCTGGCTTTATACTTTTCGATAGAGCCATCTTCTTTCATTTTCTTCTTGAAAATCCATTTGCAGCCAATTGGTTTTATTCCTGGTGGAATATCAACAATTTCTCAAGTTTTATTACTTAGAATTGAATCAATCTCACTTTGGATTGCTTCTTTCCAACATGAGGACTCAGAAGATGACATTGCTTCCTTGTACGTTTGAGGTTCGTGCTCTAATACATATGTTAAAAAGTTCGAACCAAATGTTTTGGAAGTTCTAGCCCTTACGCTTCTTCTTGGTCCAGCATCCTCAATTTGATGATGAGTTTCATCTTCATGTGAATCGTTTGATTCTTCTCTTGTCCTTTTTGGGACATTATTTCTTTCATTCCTTTTGTGTGGAAACACATCTTCAAAGAATGAGGCATCTCTTGATTCCATGATTGTATTTACATGAATATCAGTTATATCAGACTTGAGTACCAAAAATCTGTAGGCGCTACTATTTTGGGCTGGCCCTAGATAATAACAATCTACGGTTTTGGTACAAGTTTGACCTTCTTTGGAGGCGGAACTGGAACTTTTGCCAAGCACCCCCACACTTTGAGGTATTTAAAACTTGATTTGTGTCCTTTCCATAACTCATATGGAATTGTTCCTGTTTTATTGTGAGGAACTTTGTTTAATATGTGATTAGACATATTTAAGGCTTCCCCCCACAAGTTCGTTGGTAGACTAGAAGTTAAGAGCATTGCATTAATCATATCTTTTAATGTTCTGTTCTTTCTCTCGGCTATACCATTTTGTTGTGGTGAATATGGTGCTGTTGTTTGATGAATTATTCCATTCTCTGCACAGAACTGTTCAAACGGTGACTCATATTCTCCACCTCGATCAGATCTCAATACCTTGATCTTTTTATTTAACTGATTTTCTACCTCAGCCTTGTATTTTATAAACGCGGTTATTGCTTCATCCTTACTATTTAAAAGATATACATAGAAATATCGGGTATAATCGTCAATAAAAGTAATAAAATACTTTTTCCCACCTCTTGTAGGTAGTGATTTAAAATCACACAAATCTGTATGTACCAAACTTAATGGTTCGGTGCTTCTGCCAACAGATTTAAATGGTTGTTTGACCATTTTTGCTTCTACACATGTCTCACATTTGTAGTTCTTATCTACTTGGAAATTTGGAATCAATCCCAAGTTTGATAATTTCTTCATTTTTCGGAAGTTTATGTGTCGTAATCTATCGTGCCATAGTAAAATTTCGTGCTCAAGCAAGTAAGAAACTTCAATTTTATTAATAGCACGATCAGAATACATAGACTTATTGCCGATAACGGCTACGTTTGCCTTAAATAGGCCATCACATAAATAACCCCTTTCGATATACATTCCAGCTTTGAACTGAACCATCTTGTCTGATTCGAACACAATTTTGAATCCTTTCTTTGATAGCACTGAGCCGGAGATCAGATTCTTGCGTATGTCTGGAACGTGAAGCATGTCATTTAATTTGATAGTTTTTCCAGAAGTGAACTTGAGGATAACTGTGCCACTGCCTTCGATCATGGAAACTGCAGAATTACCCATGTAGAGTCTTTCTTTCTGATCGAATTTCTGGTATGTTGAAAACATGTATTTTTCAGAGCAAACATGACGAGTAGCTCCTGTGTCAACCCACCATTGGTTAGGGTTCCGAACCAAATTGCATTCAGAAATAACCGCTCATGTTGTCAACTGTTGCCATCTGTGTTTTAGTATAAAACAGTAAAATTCTTAAGATGTTATTTGTCTAGTGAACCAAAAGAGATAGCACGCTACAATAAACTCGTCGCACAAGTTTATCAATTAGAATTCCACTGCGTTGGAATTCTGTATTAGATAATTGTAACTATACGTTACGTTGTAAATAAATTACAACAATAACTTTATACTATTGTAAGAAATAGTACAACTTATAACGGAAAGATTACAGAGAATCTAACCAGTATATATAGGAAATTCCGTCTGAGGCTTGTCGTAACAATTTCCTTAAGAATTTTATTTCAAATTCTCCCAAGATACAACAGACGTAATCTGCACGAGATTGTAATGAGTATGTCAACTCTGTGATATATATATGGAATATTGAGCAGCAGAGCAAAGAAGCAGAAGAAATTAGATTGGAATAGGATGAGAATGTGATCAGTGTTTGATGTGATTTTTTGTTTGATGATAACAAACATATATCAATATATATGTGTGTGTTTGTAGTTTGGACTATATACAGAAAGGAAGAAATATTTATATTGAATAATTATACTATTGCACGGAATTTATATAATTCAAACAGTATTTTTTATTCAATATAATATTTTATTACAACACTTAAACAATACAAAGTTTTTCAGTTCTCTCTCTCTCTATATATATATATACATACATCAGTTCATACATTTTTACTCTTCTCACTACAACACTCAACACTCAGTTTTTTTTTCTCACTCTGTCTGCACATCTGCATCTATCTGCATTGTCCAGCTCCACTTCTCGTCCTGTCTCCTGTGTACCTGTATAATTAGCAACTACAACAGTAATCTGAAAACAAACAAATTTAAATTTGCAAAAATAAAATTTGTTTGTGTCTCAGATACATGGGTTATTGTCATCATCTTTGATTGTGCAATATCTGTGCATATCAGTAATTTTATCAGGGACAGGTAATTATAAGTGGCTGCAGTACACACGTGTACATTCGTATACGTGTGCACTGCCTCGCCAACTCGTGTGCACAGCTCCAACCAGAAATTCAAGGCAACAGAGACCAAGCAATGAAACTGTCTCAAAGCACAAAAGCACACATGCACAACTTATCACAGCGAAACTCAAGCAAGCCAGACCAGGTTGCAAGATGATCAACTGGCCAATGTACACAAGTGAAAGCAGCAAAATCAAGACAGCATCAAAATACACAAAATATGGAAACTGCATCAATGCAGTACATATATATTGTAACGACCCGTAAATTTTCGATAATTAAAATAGCCAATTTAATAAGTTTTCGTGATTTAGTGTTAGAAAAAAATTGTAAGTCGTTTGAAATAATAATAACTATAATGAATTGCAACAATAATTATCCAAGTAACGATAAAATAAAACTACTTAGTGAATGCCTTCGGAATCAAAAGTTGAATAGGATAATAAATGTTGAAATTCATTAGGTATAATAGAGAAATTGATTGATAAGTAAAATCTTTTGAAAATCAAATATTGAATATTGAACAGGTAAATGGTTTAAATTGAATATTTAAAACTTATTGAATAATTGAATAAATGTAAAATGAAAATAGTGTTCTAAATTGTGAATTGGTTTTAAAGGTTGAATCCTATAAGTTCAATTTCAATATTTCAAAAGATAGGGATTTAATAATCAAATTTTGTTTAAATTTAATAATTACAAATGTTTGAATAATTAAATTCCGAATTGGATATGATTAATTTGATATTGGAATTTAATATATGAAAATAGAGTGAATAATTGAAATTTGATTTAATATGATTCAAATTGGTTTCCAAAGTGAACGTAAGTTATATTTGGATTTTAATAGAGTTAATAAGATTTTTAAATTGGAATTTATTGGATAAATTGAATAACGGGTTTAATATGATTAAAAATGAATTGTAAAATTTTATTTTATCATATTGGAGTTATAGTGATGTTATAGAACTTTTAAAACTGAATTTAAAATAAATTTGTGAAAATTGAATATTTTAATATTTAATTATCGACTGGAAAATAGCCAAATTTTGAACAGTCTCGGAATTGGACGAAACTAGTTCCATTGGATCCGTAATAGTTAGTTATTATCGGATTTCAATTTTCGTAGCAATCGGAGTTGTCGTTTGACCGTGGCAGCTCGAAACGCGTTGAAATTATTTTAATATTAATTTGGCATGTTAAAATAGTCATTTTTCAAACAGTCTCGGATTTCGACGAAACCAGTTTCATCGGATCCGTAATGTGATATTATTGTAATATTTCAAATTTCGTGTCAATTGGATTTACCGTTTGTCCGGGGTGAGCCAAAACGCATAGAAATCGGTTTAATCGATTTAATTTTAAATTGATCGTTTATTGCCGTAACTCGCGCATACGATCGAATTAGCTTCCGAGACCTGTTCCATTGTGTCCGGAACGTGGGGTAAACCCTAGAAACGCCGGTCACCGCGCGTGCATCGGAGCTCGAAAATTTAAAGTGTATAGTGTTCGTTGAAACTTCTATAAAGGGACCCCTTAATCTTCATTTTTGCAAAAGAAAAACTGCCTAGGGTTTTCAAAACCTTCAGCCGCCATCACCTTTATGAATGGCCAGAAATTAATACCTTTCTCTCCTCAATTACTCTCAATCCATCGACAATTGCGCGAAGTGTTCAACACGAAAGTCGAAGAGCTAAGCAAGAGCTTCGATTGCATACGGAGATGATCGAGTTTCGAGCAACGTGGGGGAGTAGGGGAGGCCGCGACCTGCTGCTGTTTGCACGCGTCTCTAGGCCGAAGGGGGTGGCCGAGTTCGCCACGGGTTCAGGCGAAGGTGGAGGGAGCAATGGCCTTCGACGCGGTAGTCCCTGATCGCCTTCAAGTGGATCGGTGGAGGAGCTATTTGGAACCCTAGTTCATTGGTGGTGGGTTTGGTTTCACGTGAATAGCCTGGAGCTTGCGTGCGTTTCAACGTGATGGGGAAGAGAGTCTCGTGCGGCCTGGATCTATAGCCTTGAAATCTACGGTCCTGATTGCTTGGTAATAAAAAAAAAAAAAAAGGAAATGTAAATTGAGTTATATTATAATTCGTGTAACTTTAAAACCATATAACTTTTTCATACGAGGTCGAAAACGTACGAAACCAGTTGCGTTGGAATCGTATGGACGAATACTACGCAATGAAGCTGGATTGGAATCATTTGGAGCTAGAGAAAATTTTGAGTCAAATCGAACGTCGTTCGATTTGATTTAAAATCGTAGAATCAAGGTGAGTGTTTTATAACGCTCACACCGTACTAAATATCTTTATGCTAGTTAAATTGACATTATGAAGTGATATGAATTTTATTTGTCATTGTTTGATATAAATTTAATTGTCATATAGCTTGTTATTTGAATTAACCGTTGAAAAAAATTAAATTGACAGTTAAATTGAAATTAAATTTGAATGGCGATTAAATTACCTGACATTGATAACTATGAAACTGCCATGAATCGTATTGTTTATTGGATGATGTATTTTGATGGATGCTATTGGTTGATAATTGAATGTTTGGATGTTTATTTGCTCATGTAGATCCTGTTATGCATACATATGATACTGTGATTTAATTTAAGTAATATATACTCATCCCTGACATTTAATTGAAATAAATAATTACTTGGCCATAGGATAGAAAAGTATATACGGACACCGAATTGGCTAAATTAATAATTTTTGAAATCGTCGCTTTGAAATTTATTTAAATGTTTGATTTAAAGGTTATAAATAGAAATCAATTTATAAAAATCGAATTTATTGAAAATTTGAGTTTTGGAATATTGAAATAAATCTTGGTTAAAAGAAATTGTTAAGTAATGTGATTCGAGACTTTGAAATTTAAAATTTGGGATTTGATTGAATTTCGAAATTTGATTTGTTTAAAGATTTAACCTTAATTCGAGCTTTGAATATTACTAAGTAAAAGTGATATAAAAATGATATTTTGAAATCGAGCTTGGAACTTAATCACATTTGAAATTTGGATTTAAACTTGAACATTGAAGGATAATTTTGTTAAGTGTTAAAAATTTGATATTTTGGAAAATCAAGCTAAAAATCGATATAAATTGAAATTGAATAAAATTAATGGTGAATGTAAAATTGAATTAATTTGAAGTAAAAATTTGACATTGATTTGAATTGAGATCGAAATTGAATCGGTAAATTGGAAATTGAAATTTATTTGAATTGGGAAGTTATAATTGAAATGGATTGGTTTTGAAGCTGTTTTAAATGTGTTTTCCAAATTACTCTGTTATATAAACCATTTTGAATACTTAAACTATTTTAATCTATTTTTAATCTACTTAACCCAATTTAAATTATTTAAACTAGTTTATCTATTTTAAATCCATTTTCAAGATTTTAAGTATTTTTAACTATTTTAATTATTTAAACTACTTTTAAGCTACTTAAACTATTTTCTAAAAAATTTCAAGCTGGTTAATAAGGTGAAATGTTTATATTTAAACCTTGAATTTAAATACGAATTGAGTTAAGTGAAGTTGCAACCTAAATTGAAATTCGAAATGATTTTGAAATCGAAATGAGATATTGATGCGAAAATTGATTTTTGAAACGGAATCTGACATTTTGATAGATATGGTGATATTTGAAATGGATTTGATTTTTGAAGAGAATATGATATTTTGATATCAATTATGAATCGATTTGAAATATAAAAGAGCCAACGGTGTAATAATACGTAGTTATTAAAGAGACCGGGATCGGATATGGACATACTCTCTGTCGATACCGAAAACCACTTTAATAACTATTATACGCGGAGTGTTGATCCAGAATGAAGTGGATGGTTTGGTGAACGCGTTGACTGAAGAAAGAGAACGATATTGGATGACCCCTGACATGACTAAAACAGGAGCCGCGCCGGGCCATTGAGGTTCGCCACCTCTAGCGGACACACTTCTTCGATACCATATCTATTACATTTGTGATGCGATTTGGGTGCACCCCTTGATTTCGGAGTGTTGTTTCGCGGTGTTGGGGTAGCTGCTGGCTATGCCCAACATCAGTCCGGATCACGCAACTACTAGTATCCTAGTTGGTATCGCCTCATGTACCTTGTCATACTGATTATCCTATTCGCGACCACTACGTTTTGATTTGTACCTTGAGTATATGGATTGCCCTCTGGTGACTTCCGGTTTTGGGGAAACTACGGTCTTGTATATGCTTTTGGGAATATAAAAATGTGTTAAGGGGGATTATGGTAACGCCTTAACGCTATTTTGATATTTTATATTACTGATAGGCATTATCTACTTAGCGTATGTTACTACATAGTAGATAGTTTAACGGATCCTTAAGAGATGGAAAATCCCGTAACATCTCTTAAGTTATTGCACACACGTTGACACTGGATAGGAGGTGTCAAACCCCGTAAACATCTCCGACGCCGTTACACTCATATTTATTTACGATTTATTTAACTTGCAAGAGGATATTTAGTCCTGACTCGAGTGTTTTGTCTTTCCATTACGCTCGGGTCAGTCCTGAGTTTTCAGATTTTGTGAAGATCTATTCTGGAGGACGAAGACGAAGATTTGGTATACTATTACTATTATTGCCCTTGCATCATGTTATCTGCTGCATTTTTTAATTGTTCAGTTGTATATGTATAAACTCTGATAAATGTTGTATAAATAATTGTCAAAGTATAGTAGACAGCTTCATGAACTGTTTATTTGACTATTATATTTTATCGTTCCGCTGCGAGATTCTGTGTTGTTTCATTTCCTTTATTTCTCTTTCTTTTCTTTTCTTATTTACCCCAATAACTATCTGCCCTTTTGAATGGTTTGGAATCGACATGTGTATTTGATCGTCGATTTAAACTGTCCAAAAAGGCGGGTCGTTACAGTTGGTATCAGAGCTTTGGTTTAGCGATAAACCTTGGCTCTAGTGGGGAATAACTCATTGAAATAGAGGTAAACTATATGAATGAGTTGAGTGTATATGAGAGAGCGTATTTGTTAGTGATATAAAATGTTTTATATTGTGTCGGTTGATTTGTTGAGTGGCTTATGGATTCTGGTCAATACGAGTAATTAACGTCATTGACAGGGATCTCTAAACACTTAAACAGAACAATTCGACATAGTATTGTTTTGAAATTGGGTAAATGAAATAATTTTGCCCTAATTATATTTTGTATATAAAGAATTTATTTCAAAATTTATTGTGATCAATCTAGCTTATTTGGTTGTTGGAAATGAAATATTGGTTGTTAACATTAATCGGATATTGTAATTTAAATAAATAAGGTGAACTACAAAATGAACTATGATAAAACACTTGTGGGATGTTTTAAGAAAGAAATTCCTATAATTTGAAGAAAATATAAACACTTGTGAAATCTTATAAGAATATTTTATAAAGGTGACTTATGAATTAAAATAGATTTAAAATGGGAAAATATTGAGTTTAAGACCCGGAGATTTTGAAAAATTGTTTTCAAAGTTTAAAGAAAATATAGTAATGTTAGTTGGAAATTGTTTATGGAAATTTTTGAAAGGATTTTAAAAGGAAATGATGAATTCAGTACTCCTCTCTTATGTCGCTGGAAAATAATTTCGGTGATGATTGCGCAGCATCATCGACGTTCATTTTCGAGTCTTAAAGTGGGGGAGACTTCTAAGAAGCTTTGTTTTTCTTTGAAATTATTTTGGGTAAATGGATTTTGGTTTGAACTCAAAAGGTATGATTTGTTATATATATATATATAAAAGATAAGTATATATGTTTATTTCAAATGATTTGAAAGAACCGGGCATTTAAATTTCTAAGTTCCATTAATTAATAATTTTCAAATTATTTGAATGAAATGCGAATAACCAGAATTTATAAAATAAGAGGATTAAGATATCTAAGCTATTGTTTGGGAAAACTTTAAACTTGAAGGGTAAAGAGGATTTAAACAAATTAAATTTGTGAACATTCTAATTAAGTACAATGAAATTCTATAAATTTGTATAATACCAAATTTGCATTCTGATAATATATAACAAGACTTACCAAATATTAAAAAGTTAAACGATGTTTTGGATATGTAATGAGATGTTGTACAAATAAACAGAACCTGAAAGTAATTGAAGTATACAAGTAAGGAAAACTCAAAATGAATTAAAATGTATATAAATGAAAATTTTGGTTGTGAAAAATGTTATATGCTTAAATATAGCATGAAATGATGAATGGATAAATGGAACAAGTAAGTGAACTTAAGAAATGAATCGTATTATATCTTTGTAAATTGGTTATTGAAACAAATATAGATTACGAAGGGATTGTAAAATAATTGAATTTGTAACCTTTAAGATATCTGTAAACTAAGAGAAGTCATATATGAGAAGTTAGACTTTTATGAAATGACTATTAACTAAAGTGTTGATTAATAAAATGTTTCACAAATGAATTCGTTATTAACTGAAATTATGAAAATGAAATAAATGTAAACAAAGAAATTTCTTATAGCTAAGAATAAATTGGAAAATGAAATTGAATTTAATTAAATTACATAGAATGTTTAAAATGAACTTGAGTAAGCAAATTCTTTAATATGATGTTTAAGAAAAGATAATGTTGAAGAATATGCTATGTAAAGAAATGGATATATTTACTAAATAACGGATTGTGAATAATAAATGGTAAATAAAATGGAAGTCAATAAAATAATTTAGTATAGATAAATTGGATAGAAAGCTATTGAAAGGTAATACGTGTGATTGTACGTATATTATTTTATTCGCATAACGATTTGATCCAAATTCGAGCACAAAATTTTAGATGATTTATATCGATCCAATTTAGGATTTTTCACTCGATTCTCGACGGCGAACCCTAGATATGGATTTTAATTTGATTCTGGAATTCTCTATCATAGTATATGGCTATGCAAGGAGAGTAACAGCTTCCAATCAAGGAACCAAATCCGAGTCCGCACTAGAGAGTCGTGTGAACGATACTAGTTTGGAAGTGAAATTGTGTGGTCGAATAAGCGATTGGATTGATATTGCTCACGGATGATATATGTACGGCTTACAGAATTAATTAAACTAATATTGAAAATTGAAGATGCCAAATATAAAATGAATCTTTTAAATTGTATAATTGGAAATAAAAAGAGATAAACCAAATTGAATGTAAAATGAATAATTTGGTTATGTTGGGTATAATTTGGTTGTTATATGATTGTTAGTTGATAGTATATATAATTCATTAAGTGTTATTGAAATTGAAAGCTATAAATCATTGAAATCAAATTAGAAGTTAAATGAATATTAACTAATGTAAATATAAATTAGTGAATGTTAACTAATTGAATTGAGGATGAATGTTAGAAAAATCCAACGTTAATGAATCAACTATGATTAAAATTGAAACCCAGTCAATAAATATTAATGAGAAGTGAATTTATATTGATTGGTTATGGATTTGTTGGATGATAGTTGATTGATGGTTGCATTTGTTGTTTTGTTGCATTTGCTATGTTGGCACATGTAGTTGTTATGTTGCTATATTGTGTATATTGATATTATTTTCATATATGCATGTTTCTCATGGTTTGTTGAGTGTTTAGTAGGTGCGGATTGCGCTTGCTTCGCATTTGGAGCTCGCTTTCACGCTATATTATTCGTATATGCTCGCTAATAAAAATATAAGGTACATGTTTATTTTATCATTGGATTTGGTGATTTTTGATGAGCCACTTGGCTTTTGGATTTTCTTTTGTTTGTTTGGGGCCCGTAGAGGCGTTTTGTAGTTGTACCGATCGAGCCGCGCAAAGGAGACTCTGTCGAAATTTTTCGTAAATCCGGGTGTTAGAAAAATTTTCAAGTTTTAAAATTTTTATAACTTGTTTTGATAACTAACTTTAAATTTAGAAAGCCGTTGGAATAACTTAGTGGAAGCGTAGTTATAACTTTATAAATGGAATTTCATTGTTCTATAAGTTAATAACTTTGAATGAAATATATCTAATGTGAATTCTATACTTAGTTCTTTTCCCTTCTTTTTCCTTTTCGGGGACGAAAAGTTTTGAGTGGGGGAGAATGTAACGACCCGTAAATTTTCGATAATTAAAATAGCCAATTTAATAAGTTTTCGTGATTTAGTGTTAGAAAAAAATTGTAAGTCGTTTGAAATAATAATAACTATAATGAATTGCAACAATAATTATCCAAGTAACGATAAAATAAAACTACTTAGTGAATGCCTTCGGAATCAAAAGTTGAATAGGATAATAAATGTTGAAATTCATTAGGTATAATAGAGAAATTGATTGATAAGTAAAATCTTTTGAAAATCAAATATTGAATATTGAACAGGTAAATGGTTTAAATTGAATATTTAAAACTTATTGAATAATTGAATAAATGTAAAATGAAAATAGTGTTCTAAATTGTGAATTGGTTTTAAAGGTTGAATCCTATAAGTTCAATTTCAATATTTCAAAAGATAGGGATTTAATAATCAAATTTTGTTTAAATTTAATAATTACAAATGTTTGAATAATTAAATTCCGAATTGGATATGATTAATTTGATATTGGAATTTAATATATGAAAATAGAGTGAATAATTGAAATTTGATTTAATATGATTCAAATTGGTTTCCAAAGTGAACGTAAGTTATATTTGGATTTTAATAGAGTTAATAAGATTTTTAAATTGGAATTTATTGGATAAATTGAATAACGGGTTTAATATGATTAAAAATGAATTGTAAAATTTTATTTTATCATATTGGAGTTATAGTGATGTTATAGAACTTTTAAAACTGAATTTAAAATAAATTTGTGAAAATTGAATATTTTAATATTTAATTATCGACTGGAAAATAGCCAAATTTTGAACAGTCTCGGAATTGGACGAAACTAGTTCCATTGGATCCGTAATAGTTAGTTATTATCGGATTTCAATTTTCGTAGCAATCGGAGTTGTCGTTTGACCGTGGCAGCTCGAAACGCGTTGAAATTATTTTAATATTAATTTGGCATGTTAAAATAGTCATTTTTCAAACAGTCTCGGATTTCGACGAAACCAGTTTCATCGGATCCGTAATGTGATATTATTGTAATATTTCAAATTTCGTGTCAATTGGATTTACCGTTTGTCCGGGGTGAGCCAAAACGCATAGAAATCGGTTTAATCGATTTAATTTTAAATTGATCGTTTATTGCCGTAACTCGCGCATACGATCGAATTAGCTTCCGAGACCTGTTCCATTGTGTCCGGAACGTGGGGTAAACCCTAGAAACGCCGGTCACCGCGCGTGCATCGGAGCTCGAAAATTTAAAGTGTATAGTGTTCGTTGAAACTTCTATAAAGGGACCCCTTAATCTTCATTTTTGCAAAAGAAAAACTGCCTAGGGTTTTCAAAACCTTCAGCCGCCATCACCTTTATGAATGGCCAGAAATTAATACCTTTCTCTCCTCAATTACTCTCAATCCATCGACAATTGCGCGAAGTGTTCAACACGAAAGTCGAAGAGCTAAGCAAGAGCTTCGATTGCATACGGAGATGATCGAGTTTCGAGCAACGTGGGGGAGTAGGGGAGGCCGCGACCTGCTGCTGTTTGCACGCGTCTCTAGGCCGAAGGGGGT
The DNA here is from genome assembly GCA_030765085.1 of Allium cepa. NCBI lineage: Eukaryota > Viridiplantae > Streptophyta > Magnoliopsida > Asparagales > Amaryllidaceae > Allium > Allium cepa. The sequence continues at coordinate 550,927,174 of CM060934.1, read as the reverse complement.
GGCCGAGTTCGCCACGGGTTCAGGCGAAGGTGGAGGGAGCAATGGCCTTCGACGCGGTAGTCCCTGATCGCCTTCAAGTGGATCGGTGGAGGAGCTATTTGGAACCCTAGTTCATTGGTGGTGGGTTTGGTTTCACGTGAATAGCCTGGAGCTTGCGTGCGTTTCAACGTGATGGGGAAGAGAGTCTCGTGCGGCCTGGATCTATAGCCTTGAAATCTACGGTCCTGATTGCTTGGTAATAAAAAAAAAAAAAAAAGGAAATGTAAATTGAGTTATATTATAATTCGTGTAACTTTAAAACCATATAACTTTTTCATACGAGGTCGAAAACGTACGAAACCAGTTGCGTTGGAATCGTATGGACGAATACTACGCAATGAAGCTGGATTGGAATCATTTGGAGCTAGAGAAAATTTTGAGTCAAATCGAACGTCGTTCGATTTGATTTAAAATCGTAGAATCAAGGTGAGTGTTTTATAACGCTCACACCGTACTAAATATCTTTATGCTAGTTAAATTGACATTATGAAGTGATATGAATTTTATTTGTCATTGTTTGATATAAATTTAATTGTCATATAGCTTGTTATTTGAATTAACCGTTGAAAAAATTAAATTGACAGTTAAATTGAAATTAAATTTGAATGGCGATTAAATTACCTGACATTGATAACTATGAAACTGCCATGAATCGTATTGTTTATTGGATGATGTATTTTGATGGATGCTATTGGTTGATAATTGAATGTTTGGATGTTTATTTGCTCATGTAGATCCTGTTATGCATACATATGATACTGTGATTTAATTTAAGTAATATATACTCATCCCTGACATTTAATTGAAATAAATAATTACTTGGCCATAGGATAGAAAAGTATATACGGACACCGAATTGGCTAAATTAATAATTTTTGAAATCGTCGCTTTGAAATTTATTTAAATGTTTGATTTAAAGGTTATAAATAGAAATCAATTTATAAAAATCGAATTTATTGAAAATTTGAGTTTTGGAATATTGAAATAAATCTTGGTTAAAAGAAATTGTTAAGTAATGTGATTCGAGACTTTGAAATTTAAAATTTGGGATTTGATTGAATTTCGAAATTTGATTTGTTTAAAGATTTAACCTTAATTCGAGCTTTGAATATTACTAAGTAAAAGTGATATAAAAATGATATTTTGAAATCGAGCTTGGAACTTAATCACATTTGAAATTTGGATTTAAACTTGAACATTGAAGGATAATTTTGTTAAGTGTTAAAAATTTGATATTTTGGAAAATCAAGCTAAAAATCGATATAAATTGAAATTGAATAAAATTAATGGTGAATGTAAAATTGAATTAATTTGAAGTAAAAATTTGACATTGATTTGAATTGAGATCGAAATTGAATCGGTAAATTGGAAATTGAAATTTATTTGAATTGGGAAGTTATAATTGAAATGGATTGGTTTTGAAGCTGTTTTAAATGTGTTTTCCAAATTACTCTGTTATATAAACCATTTTGAATACTTAAACTATTTTAATCTATTTTTAATCTACTTAACCCAATTTAAATTATTTAAACTAGTTTATCTATTTTAAATCCATTTTAAAGATTTTAAGTATTTTTAACTATTTTAATTATTTAAACTACTTTTAAGCTACTTAAACTATTTTCTAAAAAATTTCAAGCTGGTTAATAAGGTGAAATGTTTATATTTAAACCTTGAATTTAAATACGAATTGAGTTAAGTGAAGTTGCAACCTAAATTGAAATTCGAAATGATTTTGAAATCGAAATGAGATATTGATGCGAAAATTGATTTTTGAAACGGAATCTGACATTTTGATAGATATGGTGATATTTGAAATGGATTTGATTTTTGAAGAGAATATGATATTTTGATATCAATTATGAATCGATTTGAAATATAAAAGAGCCAACGGTGTAATAATACGTAGTTATTAAAGAGACCGGGATCGGATATGGACATACTCTCTGTCGATACCGAAAACCACTTTAATAACTATTATACGCGGAGTGTTGATCCAGAATGAAGTGGATGGTTTGGTGAACGCGTTGACTGAAGAAAGAGAACGATATTGGATGACCCCTGACATGACTAAAACAGGAGCCGCGCCGGGCCATTGAGGTTCGCCACCTCTAGCGGACACACTTCTTCGATACCATATCTATTACATTTGTGATGCGATTTGGGTGCACCCCTTGATTTCGGAGTGTTGTTTCGCGGTGTTGGGGTAGCTGCTGGCTATGCCCAACATCAGTCCGGATCACGCAACTACTAGTATCCTAGTTGGTATCGCCTCATGTACCTTGTCATACTGATTATCCTATTCGCGACCACTACGTTTTGATTTGTACCTTGAGTATATGGATTGCCCTCTGGTGACTTCCGGTTTTGGGGAAACTACGGTCTTGTATATGCTTTTGGGAATATAAAAATGTGTTAAGGGGGATTATGGTAACGCCTTAACGCTATTTTGATATTTTATATTACTGATAGGCATTATCTACTTAGCGTATGTTACTACATAGTAGATAGTTTAACGGATCCTTAAGAGATGGAAAATCCCGTAACATCTCTTAAGTTATTGCACACACGTTGACACTGGATAGGAGGTGTCAAACCCCGTAAACATCTCCGACGCCGTTACACTCATATTTATTTACGATTTATTTAACTTGCAAGAGGATATTTAGTCCTGACTCGAGTGTTTTGTCTTTCCATTACGCTCGGGTCAGTCCTGAGTTTTCAGATTTTGTGAAGATCTATTCTGGAGGACGAAGACGAAGATTTGGTATACTATTACTATTATTGCCCTTGCATCATGTTATCTGCTGCATTTTTTAATTGTTCAGTTGTATATGTATAAACTCTGATAAATGTTGTATAAATAATTGTCAAAGTATAGTAGACAGCTTCATGAACTGTTTATTTGACTATTATATTTTATCGTTCCGCTGCGAGATTCTGTGTTGTTTCATTTCCTTTATTTCTCTTTCTTTTCTTTTCTTATTTACCCCAATAACTATCTGCCCTTTTGAATGGTTTGGAATCGACATGTGTATTTGATCGTCGATTTAAACTGTCCAAAAAGGCGGGTCGTTACATATATAGTGATGCATAGCAACTGCATAGCAGCTACAAACATCAAGATACAACAATGAACAATGAACAGAGAAAATGCATGAAAGCTACAAACTGCAACATGCTTGAAGATGGTTACCAACACAAGACTGCAACCAAAAGGTCAGAGATACACAAGATTACATGTGTGCCAATACCAAATGCATGTAACAGCAATTACAGTGACGAACTGCAACAAACAAGGAACAAAAATACTGCAACTTCAAAACAACAACTCATATGAACAAGTGTACAGAGGCAAAGTGAACAAGTGTAGCATCTGTATCAAAACAGAGGAAACAAACACAAGTGCAGTGCAACACAGTGAGTGTAAACAGTGAACAACAGTGCAATGTTCAAGAGGAGACCAGAAAAAGATGGCCAGAGACAAAGACATGATGACCACGAGATTCAACAGTGCAGAGATGGGCCGAAGTCACAATTCAATGAAAATCAAATTTGTATTCTTTGAAAAAGTCAAGTCACAATGAAACTGCAGAGACAAGTACACAACAAACCCGAATGTCACAAAGCATAAAAATCAAATGAAGTTTTGATTTATGTCCATAGCAAAATCAAGTCACAATGAAAGTACAAACCCAAAAATATATGCATACACACATACAAATGTATATATGCACATATAAAGTAAACTGGTGAAAGACAGTGGCAAATACAAGGCTGTGAAGAAATCAAGTCGAAATTAAAACAAATTAGTATCCTTTGATTAAGTCTTTGATTAAATCAAAGATTTCTAATTTGGAAAGAAATCTCTGCAGCAATTAACTCAAATTCAAATATGGACAAGCATTAATTCAAATGAAGACCGAGACAACAAATGCAGCAAGAGATCTTCAAATCAATTAATTCGAATTCAAATATGGACAGCAACTCAAATCAACACAGGGTAGATACCAGTGAAACAACTCCAGCAACATGAACAAATGAACGAAGTATGAAATTCGAATTAATCAGTGCACAACTACATGCAGTAGGGAATGCAAAGACAATGGCAAGATCAGTGCAGAAGTCAAGTATTTCAAATTTAGAAAGAAATCTCTGCAGCAAATTATCTCGAATTCATATATGGTCTATATTAATTCAAATGGGGACCGAGACATCAAATACAGCAAGATACTTTCGAATTAATTAATTCGAATGCTAATATGGTAAGCAATTACTCGAAAGTGAATCAAGAAAGGAAAACCACAAAATAATTTCAGGAAAATCAACGGTGTAAGAAATCAAATCAGACAATGTTAATTAGGGTTTCAACCCTATAAATACACCCAAGAAATCATCATAGAACACACAGAACAATCGAGTTCAAGTATCAATTTAGAAAAGCAAAAAGTGACAGTACATACCGAATACACAAGCAATGAATTCGATCGAGCGACTGCAAAACTAGCAATAGTCAACCATCAGAGAAGCAGCAAGCTAGGGCAACGAATCACAGTCCAATCAAAGAAACCGAAGCCCTAATTGGAACAAAAGGGAACGAAACCCTAATCAGATCGAGGCGGCCATTTGTTTCACAAAACAAAAGAAAGAAGATCGGGTGAAATAAAGAAGTGGGCCGGCCTCAAATAAAAGGGGTTTTTGTTTTTTATTTTATAGGGTTTATTAATTTTTGTTAATTTGTTTTTGGGTTAAGTTTTTTTTATAAAAGCAAGATAATTTAATTTGTTTTAAATTTAGTGCTTGCTTTTGTAATTGGCTTTATTTTGTATGTTCTCTTCAAAACAAAACATGAAAAATTATCACCTAGGGTTTAGGTGTTGTCAGATTGTCTAGTTAGAGTTAGTCCAGTTAGCAGGGTTTGCAAGTTTGCAAAACTCTATAGGCGGTAGCAGGGTTTGCAAGTCTGTTAGAGTGTTTGTAAGCGTGATACTGTTTAATTCTAATAGAAATCTGGGAATGCAGCAGTAGGCAGGGGTTGCCGAAGCTGGGTAAATCTTGTGTGTGATTTATTTTTCAGCATATTTATTTCTGAAGTTTGCTTCTGTGTTTAATTTGCAAAAATTTGCTATAACCCTATTCACCCCCCCCTCTAGGGTTAATCTAGATCCTACAAGTGGTATCAGAGCCTGGTATTTTACTTTAACTCTAGAGTCATGAATCCACCAAATAATGCTTTTTCTGAGGGGCAATCTATTGCTAGGCCACCCATGTTTAATGGGAATGATTATGCTTATTGGAAAGTTAGAATGAGTATTTATCTTAGTTCTGTCGACTATGATGTTTGGGATATTATTGAAACTGGCTATAAATCTCCCACTATAGTTGTTGGTGATACTGAGATTCCTAAACCTAAGGATAGGTGGGATGCTAACGATAAGAAATTAAAAACTACAAATGCCAAAGCAATGAACGCTTTGATCTGTGCTCTTGATAAAAATGAATTTAATAGAATTTCGCATTGTACAACAACACAGGAAATTTGGCACACTCTGGAGGTGACACACGAAGGAACTTCTCAAGTCAAGGAGTCACGACTAGCTCTATTTAGCAATGAATACGAAAACTTTGTAATGGAAAAGGGCGAGAGCATAAAGGATATGTTTGGACGGTTTTCAACTTTGGTGTACAATGCTAGAGCGCTTGGGAAGGTCTTCACTGAAGTAGAGCTTGTATGGAAGATACTGCGAGTCTTACCAATGAACTTTGAGGCAAAAGTCACTGCAATACAAGAATCGAAAGATCTGAGTAAACTAAGCATGGAAGAGTTGATCGGAAACTTGATGACATATGAACTTGAGCTAAAGGCAAAAGAGGAACGTAACAACTCCGAATCAAAAAAGAAGACGATTGCCTTAAAAAGCAAAGAAGAAAGCGGAGAAGAAGAAGGCCTTTGCAGCAACGTGGGATGATGAAGAAGGAGAAGAAGTTTCGGAAAATAGCTCAGAAGAGGCTAACTTGTGCCTTATGGCAAAATCAGATTCAGAAACAAGTTCAGAGGAATCCAGTGAGGTACGTGACTATTCTTATAAAGAACTTGTTTTGATGTGTTATGATCTTACTAATACAATTGATACTCTTGAAACTAAGATTGAAAAATTAAAGTCTGACAGGAGAGAACTTGTTCATGAGAATACTAGGTTAGAAACTGAACTTGAGAATATTCAAAACCTGGACTGTAAAAAATGTAAAACTTTAGATTCAGAAATATCAAGACTTAAGAATAGCTTCGATAATCTTGAAAAAGAAAACTCAAGTCTTAAGGAAATCATTGACACAAGGAAAAAAGATTTTATAAATAGATGCACCACACTTGTAACTGAAAACACAACACTAAAAACCAAAGTCCAAAATCTTGAAAAATCTCTGAATAACTTTTCAAGAGGAGAAAAATCGTTTAACATGTTGTTGGGAAATCAACTCTTTGCTAATAATAGAAAAGGACTAGGTTTTGGGAAAACACAGGTTGATGATCATGCAAAAGGTAAGAGTATCTTTGTTAGAAGTGAAATTGGACATCGTGTTGAAAATTGTAGTCATAGGAACAAGAACACAAAGTTTATACAAGTTTGGGTTCCTAAGAATTCTACAAACAAATTTCATGTCTATAGGAACAAAAATAAAAGGACAAAACAAGTTTGGGTTCCAAAGGGATTGTTTGTTCACAATGCTTCAGTTACTAATATCATTGGACCTAAGAGTTTCTCTAGGTCATCCTCCTCTCTCTTTATGTAGGTCTGTTGGCGGGCTAAGGAGCAACAAGAATGGTTTCTAGATTCAGGTTGTTCTAGACATATGACAGGTGATCAACTTGGAAAATTTGAATCAAAGGCCGATGAGGGAATTTTCATGGGCTATTCAACAAGGAGCAAGGCTTACAGGATATACAACAAACGAACAAAGACAATTGTTGAATCAGTCAATGTGAAATTTGATGAATCTGATCTGGAAAGGACGACTGAAAAAACAGGTGATGATGGGGTAGATCATGAAGGCATTAAAGAAGGGACATCTACTGAGAAAGATGGAAGTAGGACTGTTGATGCTGATAGATTGAAATTCAAATCCAATCATCCTCCTGAATTGGTTATAGGAGATCCTACGGAAGGTATACGCACTCGTTCTGCATTTGATAAAAATTTGTGTGTGTTTTGTTGTCATAGTGGTTTTATTTCTGAAATAGAACCTGATTCTGTTGAAATGGCTCTTAATGATGAAAGTTGGGTTTTAGCAATGCAAGATGAACTTAATCAATTTGAGAGAAATAAAGTTTGGAAATTAGTTCCTAGGCCTAATGACTATCCAATTGTAGGAACTAAATGGGTGTTCAAAAACAAACTTGATGAATCAGGAAATGTAATTAGAAACAAAGCTAGGTTGGTCGCAAAAGGATATAACCAAATAGAAGGCATAGATTTTGATGAGACATTTGCACCAGTTGCTAGGTTAGAAGCCATTAGAATTTTGCTCAGCTTTGCTTGTTATAAAGGTTTCAAACTTAAACAAATGGATGTAAAAAGTGCATTTCTAAATGGTGATCTGAAAGAAGAAGTTTTTGTTGAACAACCCCCCGGATTTGAAAATCATGTTTTTCCAAATCATGTGTATAAACTTGAAAAAGCATTATATGGTCTTAAGCAAGCTCCTAGAGCTTGGTATGACTACCTTTGTACATATCTTTTGGAAAATGGCTTTAAAAAGGGGAGTGCTGACACGACACTGTTTCTATTACACAAAGGAAGTGATTTTTTGATTGTTCAGATTTATGTGGATGATATCATTTATGGTGCTACTAATGAAATCTTGTGCGAGAAATTTGAACAAGTCATGCAGGCTAAATTCGAGATGAGCTTGGTTGGAGAATTGAAATATTTTCTTGGATTTCAAATCAAGCAAAGCAGTGATGGCATTTTCATTTCACAATCCAAGTATGTGTTGGAACTGTTGAAGAAATTTGGAGTTGAGAACTCCAAACCATTGAGAACTCCTATGAGCCCATCAACAAAGTTGGACAAAGACGAGAAAGGAAGTGCAGTTGATCAGAAAAAATATCGAGGGATAATTGGTTCACTTCTCTATCTTACTGCCTCTAGACCTGATATTATGTTTTCTGTGTGTTTGTGTGCACGTTTTCAATCTAATCCCAAAGAATCTCATTTGAAAGCCACTAAACGAATTTTGAGATATCTTTCACACACACACAAATTTGGATTATGGTACCCTTCTTGTGAAAACTTTGATTTAGTTGGTTATTCTGATGCTGATTATGCTGGTTCATTGGTTGACAGGAAAAGCACCAGTGGGACATGTTTCATGCTAGGACATTCATTAGTTTCATGGTCAAGTCGAAAACAGAATTGTGTTGCATTATCCACCACTGAAGCAGAATATATTGCTTTAGGAAGTTGCTGTGCTCAAATTTTATGGATGATGCAAACTCTTTCTGATTTTGGCTTAGTTTATAAACAAGTTCCATTAAAATGTGACAGTAAAAGTGCAATAGACTTATCAAATAATCCTGTTCATCATTCACGCACAAAACACATTGATGTGAGACACCACTTTCTTAGAGATCACATTGCTAAGGAAGACATTTGCATTGAATATATTTCAACTGAGACTCAACTTGCTGATATTTTCACAAAACCCCTCCCTGAAGACAGATTTTCTAGATTACGTTTGGATTTAGGGATTATAGAAATTGACTAACCATTTTTTTTTCATTGTTAGGTAGAAATATTCTTGGATATATACTTTCAACTTCAATTTCTAGGATTCAAACAAGTTTTGGATATTTTCCAAAGATTGATTCGAATATGGTATTCAGTACTGGATATTACATAATATAATTAACTTGGTAACTTATTCCACGATCATTTCTATTTCTACCATCTTTCTATCATTCATAATGGTTTGATAAAATAAGAAGAGTGAATTATTTTTAAATTAAATAAATAAATAAATAAATAATTATTTTTAATAATAAATAATAAATCTCATGTATCCATTCTCATTTAAAAGTCCTTATGGTTATGCGTGGATGGAACATATGAGAGAATTATTTTTATCATTACTTCATTCTCATTTAAAAGTCCTTATGGTTATGCATGGATGGAGTATGGTAACTAAGTATTCTGGTATCACTTAATAATTTGGATGCTTAGACTAATAAGTAACTGCTAATCTCATTTAAAAGTCCTTATGGTTATGCGTGGTTAGTAAGTGCTTATTTTTTTTTGTGCTTAAATGTCAAATTAATGTTAAAATATCTCTCTTCTTATTAAAACCGATCATCGATCCATCCTCTACAATGTGGAAGTTTTTATCTCGTTATGATATATTATTTTTTGTTCCTACTGTTCCATTGTTTTTTGTCAGTCTTTTGATAATGACAAAAGGGGGAGAAGAACAAGATTTTGATGAGGAAGTAAATATTTTTTGGAATATTTCAACAAATTTGGTTAAATATCGTTAGTTAATTTTCTTTAGTTCTTTTATTCCTTTGTTAATTTTGTTAACTTCTAAATAGGGAGTGGTCTTGGTTGTAGGGGGAGCATTCAAATAGGGGGAGCTAAAATTTTTGTTCAAACACATATTAGCATTTCAAAATCTTTAATATATATGTTTGTCATCATCAAAAGGGGGAGATTGTTTGATGTGATTTTTTGTTTGATGATAACAAACATATATCAATATATATGTGTGTTTGTAGTTTGGACTATATACAGAAAGGAAGAAATATTTATATTGAATAATTATACTATTGCACGGAATTTATATAATTCAAACAGTATTTTTTATTCAATATAATATTTTATTACAACACTTAAACAATACAAAGTTTTTCAGTTCTCTCTCTCTCTATATATATATATATATACATACATCAGTTCATACATTTTTACTCTTCTCACTACAACACTCAACACTCAGTTTTTTTTTCTCACTCTGTCTGCACATCTGCATCTATCTGCATTGTCCAGCTCCACTTCTCGTCCTGTCTCCTGTGTACCTGTATAATTAGCAACTACAACAGTAATCTGAAAACAAACAAATTTAAATTTGCAAAAATAAAATTTGTTTGTGTCTCAGATACATGGGTTATTGTCATCATCTTTGATTGTGCAATATCTGTGCATATCAGTAATTTTATCAGGGACAGGTAATTATAAGTGGCTGCAGTACACACGTGTACATTCGTATACGTGTGCACTGCCTCGCCAACTCGTGTGCACAGCTCCAACCAGAAATTCAAGGCAACAGAGACCAAGCAATGAAACTGTCTCAAAGCACAAAAGCACACATGCACAACTTATCACAGCGAAACTCAAGCAAGCCAGACCAGGTTGCAAGATGATCAACTGGCCAATGTACACAAGTGAAAGCAGCAAAATCAAGACAGCATCAAAATACACAAAATATGGAAACTGCATCAATGCAGTACATATATATAGTGATGCATAGCAACTGCATAGCAGCTACAAACATCAAGATACAACAATGAACAATGAACAGAGAAAATGCATGAAAGCTACAAACTGCAACATGCTTGAAGATGGTTACCAACACAAGACTGCAACCAAAAGGTCAAAGATACACAAGATTACATGTGTGCCAATACCAAATGCATGTAACAGCAATTACAGTGACGAACTGCAACAAACAAGGAACAAAAATACTGCAACTTCAAAACAACAACTCATATGAACAAGTGTACAGAGGCAAAGTGAACAAGTGTAGCATCTGTATCAAAACAGAGGAAACAAACACAAGTGCAGTGCAACACAGTGAGTGTAAACAGTGAACAACAGTGCAATGTTCAAGAGGAGACCAGAAAAAGATGGCCAGAGACAAAGACATGATGACCACGAGATTCAACAGTGCAGAGATGGGCCGAAGTCACAATTCAATGAAAATCAAATTTGTATTCTTTGAAAAAGTCAAGTCACAATGAAACTGCAGAGACAAGTACACAACAAACCCGAATGTCACAAAGCATAAAAATCAAATGAAGTTTTGATTTATGTCCATAGCAAAATCAAGTCACAATGAAAGTACAAACCCAAAAATATATGCATACACACATACAAATGTATATATGCACATATAAAGTAAACTGGTGAAAGACAGTGGCAAATACAAGGCTGTGAAGAAATCAAGTCGAAATTAAAACAAATTAGTATCCTTTGATTAAGTCTTTGATTAAATCAAAGATTTCTAATTTGGAAAGAAATCTCTGCAGCAATTAACTCAAATTCAAATATGGATAAGCATTAATTCAAATGAAGACCGAGACAACAAATGCAGCAAGAGATCTTCAAATCAATTAATTCGAATTCAAATATGGACAGCAACTCAAATCAACACAGGGTAGATACCAGTGAAACAACTCCAGCAACATGAACAAATGAATGAAGTATGAAATTCGAATTAATCAGTGCACAACTACATGCAGTAGGGAATGCAAAGACAATGGCAAGATCAGTGCAGAAGTCAAGTATTTCAAATTTAGAAAGAAATCTCTACAGCAAATTATCTCGAATTCATATATGGTCTATATTAATTCAAATGGGGACCGAGACATCAAATACAGCAAGATACTTTCGAATTAATTAATTCGAATGCTAATATGGTAAGCAATTACTCGAAAGTGAATCAAGAAAGGAAAACCCCAAAATAATTTCAGGAAAATCAACGGTGTAAGAAATCAAATCAGACAATGTTAATTAGGGTTTCAACCCTATAAATACACCCAAGAAATCATCATAGAACACACAGAACAATCGAGTTCAAGTATCAATTTAGAAAAGCAAAAAGTGACAGTACATACCGAATACACAAGCAATGAATTCGATCGAGCGACTGCAAAACTAGCAATAGTCAACCATCAGAGAAGCAGCAAGCTAGGGCAACGAATCACAGTCCAATCAAAGAAACCGAAGCCCTAATTGGAACAAAAGGGAACGAAACCCTAATCAGATCGAGGCGGCCATTTGTTTCACAAAACAAAAGAAAGAAGATCGGGTGAAATAAAGAAGTGGGCCGGCCTCAAATAAAAGGGGTTTTTGTTTTTTATTTTATAGGGTTTATTAATTTTTGTTAATTTGTTTTTGGGTTAAGTTTTTTTTATAAAAGCAAGATAATTTAATTTGTTTTAAATTTAGTGCTTGCTTTTGTAATTGGCTTTATTTTGTATGTTCTCTTCAAAACAAAACATGAAAAATTATCACCTAGGGTTTAGGTGTTGTCAGATTGTCTAGTTAGAGTTAGTCCAGTTAGCAGGGTTTGCAAGTTTGCAAAACTCTATAGGCGGTAGCAGGGTTTGCAAGTCTGTTAGAGTGTTTGTAAGCGTGATACTGTTTAATTCTAATAGAAATCTGGGAATGCAGCAGTAGGCAGGGGTTGCCGAAGCTGGGTAAATCTTGTGTGTGATTTATTTTTCAGCATATTTATTTCTGAAGTTTGCTTCTGTGTTTAATTTGCAAAAATTTGCTATAACCCTATTCACCCCCCCCCCTCTAGGGTTAATCTAGATCCTACAATCAGTATTCTCTCCTATTTATAATTTCGTCCTCATCCCTTTAAACAGTCGCGTCCGCTTGACGGGTCGCACCCGTTTGCCTTTTGGTCACTCCGTTGCCGCTTTGATCTGTCTCTGTCATTCTCAATCTTTCTTTTACCTTTATCTTTGTCCGAGTCCCTTCTAGGGGCGTCTTTGAGTGCAAAAATTTCTATCCCATCTCCTTCTTCTCTCTCGGCATTCGCATCTTCTAATCGTAAAAACTTTTCCGCTTCATGATAGAATTCCTCTAGATCAATGGGTGGATCTTTAGTCAATGAATTTTTGAACTCTGTGCCGTCAGCTATTCCGGACACGGCTGCCATTACTACCATGGATGGATCTGCTCTATCCACTGAAGCTGCTGCAGCATTAAATCGTGCTAGATAACTTCTCAAGGTCTCTCCAGCCTTTTGCTTTAGGGTTGCCAGAGTCATCACGTTCTTGGGTCTGGTAATATGAACCCTGAATTGTCTCATAAATCTCTCCACTAAACCATTCCATGTACCGATGGATCCGTTCTCCAACTGTCTAAACCATAGTGCGGCGATATCTGTCAAATACAATGGAAAACACCGGGCCATAACCTCCTCCGATGCCCCCAGTACTTCCATATGCCTCATATATTTTGTCAGGTGGACCGTGGGGTCCGCTCTCCCGTCATACATATCCAACGATGGTAGTTTGAAATCAGGTGGGTTCCTAGCTTGCCTGATTGCTGAAGTAAAAGGACTTCTATTGACATCTTCCAAATCTTTGTTCACCATACCGCCTCTCAAAGCTCTCCTAACTATCTCTGCCAATCGGTCGTTGTCTCCGAGATGTAATCCTTGTTCACTACTTCCAACCTGCCCCCCGAGCTCACGAGGTAACCCCGGGATCTGCCCCCTTGACTGAGCGTTCGCATCTCTACTACTACCGGGTTGCGCAGATGCTCCTCTTTCTCTTTCCAAGATTGGGTCAACATTCTCCATATGTGTGCCCCCTAGCTCTGGTGCTATGCCGGATGGTCCCGCTCCGTTCTGGGCTCCATTGGCTTCTCTATTCTGTGCCCCAAGCTGTCCTATCTGTTGAAGTAAACTCTGGATCATTTCCTCTTGCCTCTTCATCATAGTTTCCATCTCGTCCCTCGTGATGTATATCGATGGTTGATTTGCTCCTGAGGAAGCCTCTTGGCTTCCCTGTGGTTCGCTTCTCTCTGTCCTTGGCCTCCTACTCGATTGTCTTGCCATAATTCCTAAATCTGAACTCCTATATTTTCAAAATCAACTTTTTCCTGAATCAGTTCTCAGTGAAAGCACCAAAATGTTTGCGCCAAAATTGGTCACAAACACCCAAGGTCGTGAAAGCACCCGTTTACGTGTTCAATTCGATAATATTCAGCACAGAACTCAGCAACAATCAGTATAGAATTCAGCTCTAAGTAACAAATCACAGTAATTCACAAGCAACAATCACAAACACAGGATTTATAGTGGTTCGGCGTTCGTGCCTACGTCCACTTTGAAGGGTTTCTCTTTATTGCTTTGCTCGATTCAATCGATTACAATGGATTACAGCTGACAATTGCTTTGAAATCTGAATGCAACAGCGATTCTGATAGTTAAACTTGAATCCGGCAGAGTCTTGGCGTTCAATGGCGGAAAGATCCCCTTTTCTGAAGGCTTCAGGGTGCTATTTATAGGCGTTGGAGGCCCAGATCTTGCTGAAACTTCGTGAGACTCCTTCTGGCACGTGAGTGGGCCCACGCGACCGACCCCACCAAGTTTCGTCTCGATCTGACATCGGTTCGAAGTGATTTCGAACCCATCAATAAATGGTCCAATCGAGCTGAAACTTGGCAGGAACAATCTTTACCTCACATGGAAGATACTGTGAAAATTTGGTTGCATTTGGATCTATGGTTAAGGAGATATGCTCGGTTCGAAATCGACACCTTCGGTTGGCTGAGGCGTTCGAACCCATTATTTCGAACCCTTCGCTTCGAATCCATCAGTGCACGTGAGCTTGCAGTGACGTGGCGCGCAATATTCGAATCGATCCTAACTTATCTCCGAATGGACCGCTTCGACTCCGTGAACTACGGCGAACACGTCCTCCAAACCAATTGACTCGGTGGATTCGAAATAGGAAGCACTCTTGGTTTCGAACGTGACATTCGAATCCAGGAATTCTTATGGGTTCGAAGTTGATCGGTTCGAATTGGGTTATTCGATGGGTTCGAAGTGAGGATGTGAGGCCGAGTGAAGTCGTGGATTCGAAGGTATGCTACTGTGGTGGGTTCGAAGGTAATGGAGTCGAAGGCGATGGAGTCGAGGCTGGGTACTAGCTGATGGGTTCGAACATCATGGGTTCGAAGGCAAGGGCGTGGATGGGTTCGAACTAGGTGGTTTCGAAGGAGAGGGCGTGGATGGTTTCGAACAGCATGGTTTCGAAAAGGATGGGTTCGAAATTCATGGTTTCGAACCGGACAATGACTATTTCTCTTCACACTGAATCCATCATATCTTGAGCATACGAACTCGGATTGACTTGAAACTTGAAATGATGGCTCCTACAACCTTTCTTGTCGTGTCCTATCAATCGTGGCCTGATCCGGACTCGGGCAAAATTCATCGATATCCATAGCTAAGTGATGTATAACCAATCTCTAAGACGGACTGTTTCCCGTTTTCGACCAATCTTTTGATATCACGGCTTTGCCAAAAAGCGGGATAACATTTTGCCCCCCAAAACATGCCTTGCGGTAGGAAGGTGTGTTTTGTAATGCTTCGAGTTGGATGTTCGTATCCGGTTATCAACCTGCAAAGAACTCGATAGTTTCATATGGACTCAAATGACGATCGTTCGAGATCGAGCTATTTGGGATGAAGCGCGGCCGTTCGTGGTCAAGCGTCAACTTCAAATGACGATCGTTCGCGATCGAGTCATTCGAGGTGAAGTGCGACCGTGCGCGGTCGAGCGTATAAATCCATGCTTCGATCGTTCGGGATCGTATGCTGCTTGAGGTGAATCGGGACCGTTCGCGGTCCGTGCCGTTCGTGGCATAAGATCGAATAGGACCGTTAGCGGTCGATGCCGTTCGCGGCGAATGATGAGATGGGACCGTTCGCGGTCGACTGCCGTTCGTGGCAAATGATGATCGTTCGCGACCAAGTGCCGTTCAAGGCGAATGGTGACCGTTCGAGGTCGGTTTTCATAATCAGTGAGCCATGACCGTTCGCGATCAATGGCGTTCGAGGCAGGAAGCGATCGTTCGCGATCGTGTGCCGTTCGAGGCGAATCTGTGACCGTTCGCGGTCGTGTGCCGTTCGAGGCGGAGGGTGATCGTTCGCGATCGTGTGCCGTTCGAGGCGAATTTGTGACCGTTCGCGGTCGGGTTTCGGACCTCAAGTGACGACCGTTCGCGATCAAGCCATTTGAGGTAAGGCGAGTTATGACTGTTCGAAGTCGGGTGCCGTTCGTGGCGGATTGTGACCGTTCGAGGTCGGATGCCGTTCGAGGCGAATTGTGTGTGTGCCCGGGAGGGCTTGGTGTTATCGATGCCAGGGTCACGTTCGGGTGAGTTCCTGGATCGTTTATAGGGGCGGTTCATCGCCGTCTCAGAGCTTACCTAGGGACCGTTCGCGACCCTGTACATGTGCAAGCAGCCTAGCCATTCCAGAGTTATCAAAATCAAATAATTATCAAACAGATGAGTTCCAAAAACAATGTCCAGATAAACAAAGTCCAAACGTTCAAATCAAAATGAAACGAAAGTAAAGCATGGATGTCAAAGTGTAAGTTCCCACTACGAAACGGTCGGTGATCACTCAGAGCATGCCTGGAGATCGTTCGCGATCTCGCGCATGTGTAAATGATTTAATTGTGGTAGTGGAAGCTTACGACTTGTTCATCGTTATTTCATTCAGTTGATAACCAAACGGTGCCTTGATTCAGGATCGCCTCTAGCTGACGTGGATGGTGGTCGCTCTGGTTCCGCCACAGGAGCTCGCCTCCTTACATACTGAGGGAGCATACCGTTCCTGATATGCCCTTCCACCTCATCCTTCAGGTGCCTACAATCATTAGTAGTATGACCATTTAATTCATGGAATACACAGAACTTATCTGATTTCCTTTCGTCTGAGGTAGGATCCCTTCGCATCGGCCTACGGTACGGAATCTGTTCTTTGGTATCCTGATAAATTCGTTCCAGGCTCTCGTTCAACTCAGTGTAGGTGGTGAATCGCGGCTCCCTCCGTTGCCGCTTTGATCTGTCTCTGTCATTCTCAATCTTTCTTTTACCTTTATCTTTGTCCGAGTCCCTTCTAGGGGCGTCTTTGAGTGCAAAAATTTCTATCCCATCTCCTTCTTCTCTCTCGGCATTCGCATCTTCTAATCGTAAAAACTTTTCCGCTTCATGATAGAATTCCTCTAGATCAATGGGTGGATCTTTAGTCAATGAATTTTTGAACTCTGTGCCGTCAGCTATTCCGGACACGGCTGCCATTACTACCATGGATGGATCTGCTCTATCCACTGAAGCTGCTGCAGCATTAAATCGTGCTAGATAACTTCTCAAGGTCTCTCCAGCCTTTTGCTTTAGGGTTGCCAGAGTCATCACGTTCTTGGGTCTGGTAATATGAACCCTGAATTGTCTCATAAATCTCTCCACTAAACCATTCCATGTACCGATGGATCCGTTCTCCAACTGTCTAAACCATAGTGCGGCGATATCTGTCAAATACAATGGAAAACACCGGGCCATAACCTCCTCCGATGCCCCCAGTACTTCCATATGCCTCATATATTTTGTCAGGTGGACCGTGGGGTCCGCTCTCCCGTCATACATATCCAACGATGGTAGTTTGAAATCAGGTGGGTTCCTAGCTTGCCTGATTGCTGAAGTAAAAGGACTTCTATTGACATCTTCCAAATCTTTGTTCACCATACCGCCTCTCAAAGCTCTCCTAACTATCTCTGCCAATCGGTCGTTGTCTCCGAGATGTAATCCTTGTTCACTACTTCCAACCTGCCCCCCGAGCTCACGAGGTAACCCCGGGATCTGCCCCCTTGACTGAGCGTTCGCATCTCTACTACTACCGGGTTGCGCAGATGCTCCTCTTTCTCTTTCCAAGATTGGGTCAACATTCTCCATATGTGTGCCCCCTAGCTCTGGTGCTATGCCGGATGGTCCCGCTCCGTTCTGGGCTCCATTGGCTTCTCTATTCTGTGCCCCAAGCTGTCCTATCTGTTGAAGTAAACTCTGGATCATTTCCTCTTGCCTCTTCATCATAGTTTCCATCTCGTCCCTCGTGATGTATATCGATGGTTGATTTGCTCCTGAGGAAGCCTCTTGGCTTCCCTGTGGTTCGCTTCTCTCTGTCCTTGGCCTCCTACTCGATTGTCTTGCCATAATTCCTAAATCTGAACTCCTATATTTTCAAAATCAACTTTTTCCTGAATCAGTTCTCAGTGAAAGCACCAAAATGTTTGCGCCAAAATTGGTCACAAACACCCAAGGTCGTGAAAGCACCCGTTTACGTGTTCAATTCGATAATATTCAGCACAGAACTCAGCAACAATCAGTATAGAATTCAGCTCTAAGTAACAAATCACAGTAATTCACAAGCAACAATCACAAACACAGGATTTATAGTGGTTCGGCGTTCGTGCCTACGTCCACTTTGAAGGGTTTCTCTTTATTGCTTTGCTCGATTCAATCGATTACAATGGATTACAGCTGACAATTGCTTTGAAATCTGAATGCAACAGCGATTCTGATAGTTAAACTTGAATCCGGCAGAGTCTTGGCGTTCAATGGCGGAAAGATCCCCTTTTCTGAAGGCTTCAGGGTGCTATTTATAGGCGTTGGAGGCCCAGATCTTGCTGAAACTTCGTGAGACTCCTTCTGGCACGTGAGTGGGCCCACGCGACCGACCCCACCAAGTTTCGTCTCGATCTGACATCGGTTCGAAGTGATTTCGAACCCATCAATAAATGGTCCAATCGAGCTGAAACTTGGCAGGAACAATCTTTACCTCACATGGAAGATACTGTGAAAATTTGGTTGCATTTGGATCTATGGTTAAGGAGATATGCTCGGTTCGAAATCGACACCTTCGGTTGGCTGAGGCGTTCGAACCCATTATTTCGAACCCTTCGCTTCGAATCCATCAGTGCACGTGAGCTTGCAGTGACGTGGCGCGCAATATTCGAATCGATCCTAACTTATCTCCGAATGGACCGCTTCGACTCCGTGAACTACGGCGAACACGTCCTCCAAACCAATTGACTCGGTGGATTCGAAATAGGAAGCACTCTTGGTTTCGAACGTGACATTCGAATCCAGGAATTCTTATGGGTTCGAAGTTGATCGGTTCGAATTGGGTTATTCGATGGGTTCGAAGTGAGGATGTGAGGCCGAGTGAAGTCGTGGATTCGAAGGTATGCTACTGTGGTGGGTTCGAAGGTAATGGAGTCGAAGGCGATGGAGTCGAGGCTGGGTACTAGCTGATGGGTTCGAACATCATGGGTTCGAAGGCAAGGGCGTGGATGGGTTCGAACTAGGTGGTTTCGAAGGAGAGGGCGTGGATGGTTTCGAACAGCATGGTTTCGAAAAGGATGGGTTCGAAATTCATGGTTTCGAACCGGACAATGACTATTTCTCTTCACACTGAATCCATCATATCTTGAGCATACGAACTCGGATTGACTTGAAACTTGAAATGATGGCTCCTACAACCTTTCTTGTCGTGTCCTATCAATCGTGGCCTGATCCGGACTCGGGCAAAATTCATCGATATCCATAGCTAAGTGATGTATAACCAATCTCTAAGACGGACTGTTTCCCGTTTTCGACCAATCTTTTGATATCACGGCTTTGCCAAAAAGCGGGATAACAACTTTCATTGCAAAGCCGTATATAAACTAGTGTGGCTTAGCAATTTTGGCGATGTAGGACTTTATGTATGTTTCATTCATTTTGTTCTTTTAGGAATTCCAACAATCTTATTGTAACTTCGACAGAAGATCATAGAAAGCAAGAAAAGAAAACAAGTAATTTAACCCATGAAACAACAACTTTTCAAGAGTGCACGTTTGAACTAACACAGATAAATTAATGCGGTCTTACCGGTCCTTCCTTCTCTCCTCTCTTCCTCCGCTACACAAACCTTAACAAGTGAACAATTTTGTGATGAATATTCAACTCCAGAAGCATCGCTCCCCATCAAGATGAAAACTTTTTGATCTGCATGGATATTACACAGAATAAGATGTAAACTCCACAAAACAAAAATGTAAGCTTGATTATTAACAGTTGACAATGCTTAAAGTAATCAAATTAGTTGCGTCATCAATAGACATTTTAAGCATAACAAATCAAATGTTTAACAGACCGAAAAATAATTGACAAACTTTCTTTGTAAAGCTTTCTCTTGTTCAATGGTCGGTACCACTGCCAATACGAGTATTTATAAAGGCATTATGTAAATGGGCTGCGGGTGGCCCAGAATTATACAACCCGCTCCATATCAATACTCAGATATATTGCTACTGTACCGGTTCATTCTCATTCGCTTATACGCCCCCTCAAACCCAAACTAGGGTTAGAGTTTGTACGTGACCTTTAGATCTAATCGCCGATTGCAAAAATTGTTTAAGCAGGGGCGATTTTCTTTCTTCTAGTAGCTTTGATTGATAATTGATACTTAGGCTATAACTTAGATGAGAGGCGCTGGTGATTTGGAGATTGAATTATGAGATGATGCTTTGCTGATCTTCCTTTTCATCTTGTATGGCCTCAAGAATATAGATCGGAATATTTGATCTAGGTTTGACGTCTGCTTCATCAACATTGAGCTCTCGCCTGAACCTGATGAAGTTCGGGTTGCGAAAAGGGATAAGCTGGAATATCAGCCTTCTGGTAAGTCGAAGTTATGTAGCTAACTTTTAGATTCTCTTTCATTATTTTCTCTCTTATGAAATAGAGATCAAGTTCCATGTGTTTTGTATGTGAATATAAAACTAGGTTAGCAGTAAGAGAAATTGTGCTTTGATTGTCACACAATATAGTCTATCCACATAATCTCTGTTATAGCACTAGCAATGCTTTGATATTCTGCGTCAATGCTGGATCTTGATACTGTTGGTTGTTTCTTAGCACACCATGATATTGGATTCTTGCATAGGAAAATACACTAGCCTATAGTTGACCTTCTGTCATCTTTGATCAATAGCCCAGTCAAAATCTATATAACCATTGATGCATAGTGTCATACTTGATTGCAGAAATAGGCCTTGATTGATTGGCCCCTTTAGATATCTTAAAATTCCCTTTACTGCTTTTCAATGTTCGTCAAGTGGTCTTTGCATGAATTGACTCACCTTGTTTACACTGAATGAAATGTCCAGTCTGGTTATAGTGACATATTGTAGTGTTCTCACTATACTTCTGCATTGTTTATCATTTAATATTGGTTCTCCTTTATTTTTTGAGAAATGTAAATTGCTTGTCATTGGAGTGGGAAGTGGATTTGCCTTATCCATTTTGGCTTTTATCAATATCTCATTGATATACTTTCTCTGGTTTAGATGTATTTCTGAATCTGAAATTCTTTTGACTTCAATACCTAGAAAGTAATTTAATTCTCCTAAATCTTTAATTGAGAATTCTTCTTTCAAGCATTGTGTGATGTTTTTTATTTCTGATTTGTTGTTTCCTTTAATAATAAAATCATCAACATAGATTAGCACATAAGTTATTGTATTATTGAAAAACTTGGTGAATAAAGAAATATCAAATTTGGTTGAGATGTAGCCATGTCTTGATAAGGTTGCTTTCAGTTTGTCAAACCAAACCCTTGGTGCTTGCTTGAGTCCATAGAGTGCTTTATTGAGTTTGCATACAGCTAATCATTGCCCTTTTTATAAATCCATATGGTTGTTTCATGTAGAGTTCCTTCTGCAATTAACCATTAAGAAAAAAATTATTCACATCTAATTGCTTGATGGTCCAATTTTTGTGCAAAGCAATTGTTAAAATAATTTTGATAGATGAGGGCTTCACAACAGGAGAAAAAGTTTCATTAAAAACCAATCCATTTTGTTGTGAATACCCATTTGCCACCAGTCTTGCTTTGTACTTAAGAATTGAACCATCTGGATTTTTCTTCGGTTTGTATGTCCATTTAGATCCTACGACATTTTTATTCATTAGTAAGGGTACATGATCCCATGCTTGTTCTTTATCAATGCATCACATTTATCCTTTATGGCAGTTTTTCTGTTAGCATCCAAAACTGCTTGTTGATATGTACTCATTGTTTCAGATATTGGAAATCTCGACCGATATCTCGTTTTGATCTCCTCCTGAAACGAAACAACAAATCTCGTTGTAAATCTCTTTTTGAATATATCGACCGAGATATTAAAGTAACGAACCATATATCGACCGAGACGAGATGTTAAAATGTCACCGGTATTTTGTTTTTTTTCTAGGCTAAAATTTTGAAACCCCGTACCCGGCCCACGCAATACTTAATAAAATTGTGAAGGGTGCTCTCCTAACCTGCTGTTCATTCCTCTACTTATTTTACCCTAAAAAATCTCTAAATCCAATAGCCTCGGCATCGCCACTTTCTCCTTTCGACCAGCCGGTCTCCCCATTGGCAATCGAATTCTTCTTCGAGATGACACTGGCTGTCTAACACACGGCAAAGCATATTAAGCATACATCGGAGTCTCGATTCTCAAACACTTCACAGGTGCCGCACGCTATATTCAACCGGTGATCAATTTTGAACACTCCAAACGGCACCCACTTGAAAACACAGTAGACGCCCACTTCTAGCATTTTCACGACCTTCGACATGACTTAGGTAACTTTGTGCATTTTTGGTACTTTGAAATTGTTGTTTAGATTTTTCTAAGATGGTTTTGAAAGTGAGAATTATATTTGAATCTCATTTGATAATTATATTTCAATTATATAGATAATTATTGAATTCTTGTTCAGACACGTTTCATGATTCAAGAAACTATATCTGAGATTCTAAAAGACTGAAATAGTTTAGAAATGTCTTTGGTACTTTGTTATTAAAAGTTGAAACAATTTGCAAATGTTATTGAAACTGTTATCTAAAAGACAAAAAATTTTACACATGTTTGTATTTGAGTGTTTCAGACATGTTTCATGATTCAATATAGTAAGAAACTATATAAATCATTGAATTAGTTTTTTGATTCAAATATGCCTAGGAACTTTGTTAAGTTGATATCCGAATTTTGAAACGAAATTGTTAATGTGTGATTGTGTTATTTTTAGAATGTCTTTTGTTGTACAAACAGTGGTCTCCCTTACTATATTTTTTGTTTTGAAAATTGTTAATGTGTTCTTTTTAGAATGGATGCTACATCAAATGCCTCAAATAATCCTCCATTGACTTAAACAGCCTATACAAATAAAGGTGATCCGTTTTGGGAGTATGCAATGAAACTCAAGGTGGGGAAGGGGTCTAAATGCAAGTATTGTAATAAAGAGTTGAATGGAGGAATTACAAGATTAAAAGAGCATCTCGCGGGAAAACAAGGCAATTGTGAACCATGTCCAAAATTTCCCGTTGAAACTACACAAAGGGCATTTGAAGTATTAAATTTGTCAAAATCAAAAAAGAAGCTAAAGAATTAGAAAGACACTCAATTTTGAACAATGTATCAATTGGAGAAGGCGACGTCATACAGAGAACAAACATTCAACTTTTAGCCATTCAAGCATAAGAGGGCCGATGGATAAACATGTATATCTTACTCCTAGTGAAGCTAGAAAAGGTTTGCCTCAAGCAACTCTTAGTGAAACTAGAAAACTTGAAAGAGAAAATACATGTGCATATATATCTAGATTTCTTTTTGAAGTCGGATAGATTTTAATGTTGTTAACTTGACTTCTTTTAAAGAAATGGTGCAAGCAATCGGTGTTTGTGGTCCTAATTTGAAACCACCATCGATCCATGAATTTGGTGAAAAAAAAAATTCCCTATGGAAAAAGATAGAATGAATGAAAGTTTAAAATCTTTTAAAGAAGCTTGTAGAATTCAAGTTTGTAGTCTAATGATGGACGCATGGACGGATAGATGAGGAAGAAGCATAATGAATTTAGTAGTCAATTGCAACTCAAAAACTATGTTTACGCACTCAAAAAATGCTTCTGGAGACGTGCACAATGCTAGATACATTTGTGATTTGGTAATAGAAGGGATCAAAGAGTTGGGTGAAGAAAATGTTGTCCAAATTGTGATCGACAATGCAGCGAATAATATGGCGGCCTCTAGATTATTATCTTTAGATCATCCAATGATATTTTGGAAGTTGTGCTACTCATACTTTGAATCTTATGTTGAAAAATATTGGAAATATTAAATCCATTCGGAGTGCAATATTAGATCGTAGATGCATAAATGTCTATACATACGGATATACAAAGATTCTTGATTACATGAATAAATGCACATTAGACCGGGGCTCGCGAGATTTGCCACCTCATTCCTTTCATTGCAAAGTCTTTTTGAGAAAAAGAAAGAGCTGAGGAGAATGATCATGTCGGAGGAGTGGGCTTTATTTTCTCAATCAGAATCTCTTGAGCATAAGAATACACTCATTTTTGTTTCCATTTCACTTCTAATTTGTATGCACTTCATTTTCAAAATCTTCACTTCATTTTTAAAGTCTGCACTTCCTTTTTAATACATATGCACTTCATTTTTAAAGTCCGCATTTCATTTTTAATGTCTGCACTTCATTTTGTGTATGCGTTTCATTTTTAATATGTGTGCATTTCATTTCATTTTGTGTATTTTAAAAGCTACGAAGTTGACACACTATTTTGTGTATTTTAAATCTACGAAATTGTGTACTTTAAAATGTGCACTTCATTTTGATATGCACTTCATTTTTTTATGCATGCACTAACAATGTTAATATGTATTTTATTTTTTGGTCACAAAAATAATCAAAAGTTCCACGTTTTGGGATCGTGTTGAGCTTGCCATTAAAAGATTTGTGCCATTAGTTAAAGTCCTACGAAGAGTGGAAGGTGACATACCTTCAATGGGATGGCTTTATGGAGATTTGAAGAACGCAATGAATGAGATTGCTAAAGCTGTTAACCATAAAGAAAGAAATACCTTGTAATTTGGAAAATTATTGATAAAAGATGGGATAATAAGTTGAAAATTGAGTTGCATTTGAGTAGGTACTTCTTGAATCCCATTTACTATTATAGTAAAAGAGAAGAAATAGAGAACAAACAGGACTTCATGGATGGATTTTCTTCTTGTATTTTTAAAATGTACAAAAATGACCATGCTACTCAAGATAATATGAGTAAACAATTGGGTATTTATCAAAATCAAGAAGGGAGTTTTGGGACGGCACATGCCATAAGATAAAGAAAATGCCCTTCCTTTGATTTGGGTAATTTTTTCACTATTTTTTTTTTAAAATGTAAACATCTTGTTTTTTCAATACAAATGGGTAACTTTTAATATAAACATCTTGTTTATGCTTAGTTACTTGGTGGGAAATGCATGGTGGATCCATACCAGATTTGAAGAAAATGGCTATTGTAGTTTTAAGTTTGACTACTGCACATAGGAATGTGAAAGGGCATGGAGCGAATTTGAGATGGTAATCAAAAATCTTTACCTTATTTGCAAATTTCATCATCGGGCATGAATGTAAATTGCAGGCTTTATTTATACATACATTGTCTTCCAAACATTTATCTTCTCTATTCATTCCTGGGTAGTAACTTTCACACTGTACTTTTGATTATTCTTTACCAGATGATCCAATACATGAATTGTCAAAATTAAAATGAATTGAGATGCAATTGTAAATTGAATATTCACATCTATTGTTAAATATTCATTTTGTTGATGGAGAATAGCTTGTTGTCCAGTTGTTTTGATCGATAATTGTTAGTTGTTGAATTGGATAGCTTTCCTAATGTACTTGTTTATTTCAAAATCATGTTGTGGAGATAAATATTGTTAAATTGGACACTAAACTAAACAGCAGATGTGCCAGACAATTCTCCATCAAAAAAAACTAACATTTATCTCTATCAAACTAAACGAGTACACAATGAAAGCCACCATGATTTGTACCAAACAACGCTTTGCCAATACAATAAGAAGGAGTAAAATTAGATCAAGCATTTAGTGTAATTATGTATACATGAATATATATTCTTAATAATATTTTTTGTCATTTTAATAATTACAGGTTCATACAAAAAAGAGAAATAGACTTGATGCTGATAAACTTAGAGATTTTGTGTTTGTTAAATTCAATTCCCAACTTAAAGCAAAATTCAGTACTAGTACAAGAGATGCACTTGCTACTCCCAACATCAATGAAACAGTGGTGGATGAATGGGTTAGTGGTTCTGAAAATAAAATCAAATATTGATGTTACACTTTCAGATAATGAGACGGATGATGAAGTTTTCCCCAAAGATAGACTATCATGGGCAGAGGCTCTTAGAGTTATGGGAAACGAGGTGTAACGATCCAGAATTTTAGGTATTTGAAATTGGAATAATTAATTTATTTTAAATATTTAAAAGTTAAATTTTAACTTGAATTTCAAATATAACCATTTATTGGATAATTAAATAATTGAATTTAATAATTGAGATTGGTTAAAATATTGAATCTGGAGTTTATGCTTGTTAAAAATAATTTAAAGGCTTATTAAATTTATATTTATAATAAGGAAGATAATAAAGCTTTTTAAATGAAATTTAAAAGTGATTTGTTCAGTTTTAAAAATATATTGTTTAAATTGACATTTAAAAATAGCCTTCTGAGACACAGTCTTGAAATTCGACGAAACAAGTTCCATTAGATCTATAATAGTGTATTATTATTGGATTTCAAATTCATAGTGTTTGGAGTTATCGTTTGGTCGTACGAGATATAAACCGCTAAAATTTATATCGAAAATTCAATATAATAATTGGGTCCAAAAAGCTATCTTCTCCATACGATCGAATTCGGACTCAAAACATTTTCCATTGCATTCGGAATAGGAGTATAACATTATAAACGTCTAGCAGCACGTCTCGATAGAAATTCGAGATTTTGAGTTGCGTATAACGAGACGTTTGAAAATTAATTAATATATTTATATTCTAGTCAACTTTCCAGCTGCAATTCCGTCACATCAGTTTTTTTTCCTTTCATTCAATCACTGTAGTAGACCAATTCAAACACGTTTCCTCCATTTTTTTAATCATGTCCTTATCCATTTTATCAAAACACATGCTATGGCTCAAAAGAAAAAATGGATGAACCATATAACAGTAATTTAAAAAAAATCAAAACAAATCATATCGTCCAATCCAATCAATAAAAAAAATCTTAAATCAATTCCTAAATTCCTATTTTGTCGAGTGCTTTGATCTGGTATGCGCGAATTTAGGTGCGATGTTAGTTTGGGTTGCTCGACTTTGATGTCAGAGCTCACTATCGAACTAGGGTTGAGTTTTCCTCCTACTTTCGGCATTAATTCGTGAAATAAAGGGTAGAATTGCGACAAGGGAGGGAAATAGCACCTACGGGCTGAAGATGGTGAGGTCCGGTCGCCCTTTGGATGCGCGACATCTCTTGTAGCATGCGATTTTTGGCAGGACATGATTGTCATTAGAGGCTCGGGGTCGAACTGGAGGTGGTGGTCGAGTCAATCAAGAGGGGAGTTCGATGGTGAAGTCAATAGTAGAATTTTTCGAGTGTGAGGAGTAGGGAAGTGTGCACGCACGTCCATGGGTCAGGATATTTTCTTGTACATGCATCTGGAAAGTAGAGCTTGCTAAATTTTTAGATAATTTCAAACGCATTCAAATAAAATTGGAACCGGAACGCGAATGCGATAATAAAAATCAAAGTGGGTTAATCTCACTCAAATTTTGGATTTTCGTAATTAATTCTAAATAGTTAAAATTAATTATTGATTGGTTGATAGAATTGATAAATTATTATCAGTTGAATGTGATATTATATATCATAGTGTGTGTGTATTGGATGATATTCCCGCATATATATATATATATATATATATATATATATATATATAGCAGATGCGACCCTATGCGGTCCACATAATAGCGGATTACCCTATATACCACGATATCCCCCTCGAAGTGGGATTGGTATTTTTATATTGTGCTAACATCAATGGATGCAGGGAAACAGATTGGAGGGATCCAACTGGATTGCTTTTAAAATGTTGAAATAATTTCATATATATATGATTTGTTTAAATGATCCGTGATAGATTATTGTATGATTTGAATTTATTGGATGTTATGTTGGCAATGGTCGAGATTTTGGTATTTTAAAATATCATAAATATAGATGTTGAATTTTGAAGGGAAATTAAAAGGAGATTTTTGGGAGAAAATATTTATATAGTGAATTTTGGGTTTAATCAAAAGGAATGTATTTGGATAAGATAAATAGGTTAATTTTAAAAATTTGTACTTGGTAATTTCGGAATATGGAAAGATAGAGATTTTGGAATAATTTAAATAAAAGATTTTAAATGATAAAACTTAAGCGATATTTGTCTAAGTGTAAAAAGGTTTTAAAATAGAGATTTAAATAGTTTTGCGGAAAAAAGGTAATTCTGAAAATAAAATATGGAATCATTGTATTAGATTTTTAAATTTTGAAAAGGAAGTGGAATCTGAATTTAGTTGGGTTTTGGAATATATTTGGGTTATTTAAGAAATTAATTTAAAAATGGAGTTTAAATTAGAAAATGATTTAAAATCGATTAAGTGTTGGGGAAACCGTTTTAAACGGGAAATGAGACTATGGAATTTATAAGCAAAGTTATAAATAAAGTAACTTGATTATCAATGGATAAATTGAAATTATAAATTCACGGTGAGGATTTATAAGGAGATGGGTAAATCGATTTAAAGATAAATGGTAGATTTATTTTTTTAGAAATATGAAAAGAGATTTACGGTATTGGGACATAAAATTAAATTGGAAATAAATCGAGAAGCACTTATTAATATTGGACTTGCTATATGGGAGTTGAAAAATATATTTTCCCAAGAAGTTAAGTTTATTTTAAAAGGGGAATTTTTAAGTATTAACTAGAAAATTTAAAGGTGTTAAAGAATATTTCAGTAAATTAATTATTTAGTTGTTAAAAAATTGTTTATAGTATATTTAAGTATTAATTAAGTAGTTTTATAAACGGATGATGTTAAGTTAATTATTATTTAAGAATAAATCCATCTTATTATTTTAAAGGGATAATTTATTTAAATCCAATTTATTTATTTATATTTAAATTTCCTAGGTTGTATTCATCCAACCACAGCACGATACAATTTCAATTTAATTCATCACGGCATATAAATAAAACGCAACATATCTGGATCTAAGTAAATTATCACAGAATAATAAATAAGGTATATCGCAGAATATAAAGTAATTTCTATTTGTGAGGGATCCAGTTGGATCCCTCCAACCTATTTTCCCTGCATCCACAGATATTAGCACAACAATATATCGATTCAACTTGATACTAATTATCATATTCAACCAATCAAACAATAATTCAATTTTTGACTATTTAAATTTACTAATATTCCAGATGTGAGTGAATTAAACTCACCTTGGGTTTTCGACGAGCGTTCAAATTTAAATTAAATCGAACGGTGTTCGATTTAACCTAAATTTTTACTTGCTCAGAATGATTCTAAAACTTCATCACTGCGTAATACTCATCTTTGCGATTCCGGCACTACCAAATTCATTGAAATCTGACAACGAACGTTCAAGTTACGAATTATTAAAGTTTGAATATAAAATTTAAAACAAATTTCCTTTTTATTTTATTTTTTTACTACCAAAATAACACGGCCGCTTCTTCTTCTACAACACGCGGGCGTTCCAGGTAAGAACGAAACCCATCACGCGAACTAGGGCTTCGAACCGCTCTCCCCTCGCTCAACTACGCGACGATCGGGCGATGCCAGCTTGAGGCTCTCCACCATCTCCATCTTCGCCTGGGTCCCCTCGAAGCTCGGCCTCCATCTGAGATCGAAAAACACGAACGAAATGAATATGAACGGCAGCAAATTCCCCTCCATCCACCTCTCCAAATCACATCTCGACCGTTGGATGGGAAGAGATCGAGGTGATCTACAACTTCCTAGTTGGGAGTTTCTTCAATCGAAGCGTGGATTGATCAATAATTGAGGAAGAATAAAAAAGCATTTTCGGCCATTGGAGTAAATAAACGGCGGCTCTGGAAAATAATTAGGGTTAGGGTTCGTTGTGCATATATATATATATATATATATATATATATATATATATATATACGTATAACATATTATTTAATTGTTTAATTCACTTAAAAGCAACTTTCTCAAACGATCTCTAAACAATGCGTGCCGACAGGCGTTCCTATGTTTTTTTTTCCACGTTCCGGACACAGTGGAACAAGTTCTGGAAGCTAATTTGATCGTATGTGCGAGTTACGGAATTAAACGATCAATTTAAAACTAAATCGGTTAAAACGATTTCTATGCGTTTCGAGCTGCCACGGTCAAACGACAACTCCGATTGCTACGAAAATTGAAATCCGATAATGACTAACTATTACGGATCTAATGGAACTGGTTTCGTCGAATTCCGAGACTGTGCCTCCAGAAGGCTATTTTAACTCGTCGATTAAATCGAGCGATTTTCAAAATCGTCGAAATCATCTAAAATTTCACTTTTAAATTTTTTACTAACTCTACTATAACTCGTATGGGATTTATATTCACATTAGAAATCATTCTGATTCAATTTAAATCAAAATTTGAATATTTGCATTATTATAATATTAAATTCCATTATTAAATTAATATAAAATTCCAAATTCAATTTATCAACTTCTAATTTCATCCAACAGTCCAATATTACTATTTAAATCAAAATAAACTTAAGTAAATTTTTAGAAACCATTTTTATATTTATTTACTCTCAGATTCACCCATTTATCCCAATCCTAATATTAAACTATTATTATTCAAATTTTCAAATTCATTCCCGTAATTGAAATTTAACTAATTTTATTAACTTAACCAAAGTCTTTTATTTAAAAATTCAAATTAAAATCAATACTCAACATTTAAAATGAATTAAATGTTCGAATCTAGCGACCCAAAATTCCGGGTCGTTACAGCTTGGGTCAGACCGAGTATTACCGATTCAGGATAGGATGCCATGGAGCTCAGGAGACGAGCTAGATGTGAAGACGTATTACCCGTATCTGGTTTATATTCCACTGTTTACTGTAGGCTGTATATTCAGCTTTGTGAGGACAAGTTATTATAACTATCCAGTATTGTGCTATTGATTTGTGCTGTGCTCTGATGATGTAATGTATAAAAACAGTTATAGTTCTTTTTGTACAAAGATTAGTTATTGTCTATTATATATTTTTCCGCTATGATTGTGAGATTCTGTATTGTTATTTCTATTTTCTTCTTCTACCTATTTATTCTGTTCCCTAACGAATTGGTATTTTCGGCATTCGATTGCTCAACATATAATATAGTGGACGTATTGATGTCAATTTTCAGTGGTTGAAAATGTCGATTGTGACATTTTGGTATCAGAGCTGAAGGTTAAGCAAGAACCCTGGCTCTGGAGGGGATTACTCATCGAGATAGGGTCGGTAGCATCCTAGAATGAGTTTGAGAGTATTAATAGATATAAGCATGCATTTATTAATGAATATAAAACTGATTATATTGTGTTGATTGATTTGTTGAGTGGCTTATGGATTCTAGTCAATACGAATAATTAACGTTATTGATAGGGATCTCTAAACACTATAACAGAACAATTCAACACGGTATTGTTTTAAAATAAGGTAAATAAAATAATTTTTCCCCAAATTATTTTTACATAAGAAAGAGATAATTTTACAGGAATTATTATATTTATATATGGTTTGCTTGGTTGTTAGGAAATGAAAATATTAAACTATTATCATTGGTGTGTTATGATAATTGAATAAAAGATGAAATTATAATCAAAAGCTAAAAAAGTAATTCAGCTTACAAAGTGGAATTTATATATATGAGTTTATAACTGTGATTTACAATTTGAAGTGGAAGGAATTCCAGAGAAATATTTAAATATAGATTTAAAGGATTTCAAGTTTGGGAATTTAAATCCTATTGGTTTTGAAAATGTTTTTCAAAGTTGGGAAATAATAGTGATATTATTTGGAGAATATTTGAATTGAAAATGAAATCTATTGATATTTGAAATAAAAATATTTGAAAATAGTTTTAAAGGAATAAAAGCACTGAAATCACTTCGGTCGCTGGGAAATAATTCCGAAGATGATCACGACATCATCGGTGTTCATTTTCGAGTTTCCAAGGGAGAAATTGATACCTTACTGATTTGAGTTAGAGTTTGTTTGCGAAACCGGTTTTGGTTTGAAATGCAAAGGAATAATCGATATGGAAAAATATTGTGTGTATATATAGATTTGATTTCAGAAAAATGATTTGAAATAAACTGGCAATAAGGAATTTAACTCTGGGAGTTTATTTAAAAATGTTTATGGAATATAAATAAGTTTGAAAACTTATAAAAAATTGAAATCTAATGTTGAAATGGAAATTAATTTCTTGAGTTAAGTTAAATAAGACAAATTTGAAAACTTAGTCTAAGTTGGCTAAATGAAATAATTATTGAAAATAAAGTTTATTAAGATTGTAAATAAATGCGTAGATGAACAAATTAAATAAATTTTTAAGTAAATGAAATTGAAACCTGATTATCGGAATGGAAATTAAACTTAACTTAAGTTAAAAAATAAAGTGAATTTTGAGAGATTAAGCCTAAGTAGGGTAAATGGAAAATAGTTCTAAAAGTGGAATGTAGTGAGATTTGAATAAATTAGTAAATGAACTAATAAATTGAATAAGTAAGTTAAACAGATTTGAAATTGAATTTCATTGTTAATAGATTAGTGAATGGAACTAATTAAAGTAATTAGCTAATTAAATATGGAATGGGATATGGTTGATAAAATCCTTTATTTAAAATTTGGAAGGTAAATCAAGTTCAAATGGAATTGAAAAGTTAATTCGAATTGCAATGGATATAAACCGAAGTGATGAAGTGGAAATAAATCTAAGAACATAGTATAAAATGTTTTTATTAGACTTAAGAAATTGATGGTGATATTCTTAAGTAAAAAAAAAAATTGGTTTTGGAAAAATATTCTAAATGAATCGGTGATGTGTATGATAAGGGTGAATAAGAGAGTGGAAATGAAAATAAATATGAATAGAAAGAATTGGATATAGCTAATAATCAATCAGGAAATAAAATTAACTGAAAACCTTGATCAAACGCATGAATCCTTCAAAAAAATTCTTTTTTTTATCCTACGGAACCAGAGACACTTAGAATTAAGTCAAATGTAGACGAACAAGGAGAAAGAAAGGCATTTCGATGCAATTCGATAGATGAATTCGGCTCTGAACAAAGAGGAACCAACTGCTAATCCAAAATGCATCATCAATAAAGATGATGAAGATTGGGAGGCTTTTAAAGCGGATCCAATCTTTGGCACCGATGGATGAGTTGAAGTCGCAGGAAAGGTCTAGTTTTAATAGGTTTTATTGTATACAATACTTGAATTAATTTTGTTTGGTTTGATTTGATTGGTTTTGAATATTTTTTTAATTTGAAATATTGCATTGTACGTGACATTATGTATGCTTGAATTTATTAAAATATCGAATGATGTTTCTTATATATCATTTTTGTCATTTTGCATTTCATGATTATATTACTTGTTACTTCTATATGTGTTTATATTATATAATGTTTTAGTTGGGGGAGTTAGAATTAATATTAAGAGTTAAATTTAGAATTATAATTATAGTTGGTTAATTTTGATTGGTGACAAAGGGGGAGAAATATATAAAATACTAGGCATAGATCAAAGGGGTGTTTTGTATATTAGGCATAGGTTGAGGGAGAGTTATATTATATTTTATATACAAAGTTGTCATCATCAAAATGTGAGAGATTGTTAGTACCTAAGGATATGGTTTTGATGACAACAACATTAAGAAATCATATAAAGTATAAATACTAATATTTTATCAAGATATATATAGTATATAGTACATGATATTCAATAGGTTCGATATAAGAAGACTGTACAATATCAAATAAGATTGAAGGATGTAACATCCCGCCTTTTCGCACGCTTTAAATCGACACACGTGCCAATTCAAAGCATACGGAAGGGCGGATTGTTATGGGGTTAATAAGAAAAACGAGAAAGAAATAAAACAAAACAGAATCTCACAGCGGAAGGATAAATTAGAATAATCAAATATACAGTTCATGAAGCTGTTTACAAAATATTTAATTTTTCTTATACAATATATATAGAGTTGCACATACCATCGAATAAAATCGATGTAGCGGAATACAATGTAGTGGAATATAATATAATAATAATAATGAAATCTTCGTCTTCGTCGTCCAGAAATAACGTCTTCAGTCCTGAAATGCTCGGACTGACCCGAGCGAATTGAAAAGACAAAACACTCGAGTCAGAACTAAAAGATCTTATGTAAGTTAAATCAACAGAAATAAATATGAGTGCAGTAACTCAAGAGATGCTCGGGATTTACACCTCCTAAGGATTCGTTAAACTATTTACTATGTAGTATATTTCGTTATTATAATAGTGTCTAATTGTAAAGTAAACTTACTTTTAATAGCGTTAAGGGGTTACCCATATAGCCCTTAACACAAATAATGCCAATAGTCTATACAGTACCGTAATACCTCCTGACCGGGAGGCTACCAGAGGATACTCCATAAGTACGACACAAATAGAAACTCGTAGTAAAGGTTCGGTATGGTAGGTGACACGGCACAACTAGGCAATGACATGGTAGATAAACCAATTACGCTTCCGGGTCGGTGGTAACGCGTAGCTGCTACTACCACCCACCTCGAACGACACCCCCAAATCAAAGAAATCAAAAGTGCCACCGAATCAATCCAAAGGTCAAAGTATAATATCAAAGGGATGCGTCCGATCAAAGGTGCTACCTTAATTAACCCGTCAATCGCTCCTGTTTTAGCCACCTTATGCCAACTCACGGGAGTTGGGTCCATGCATTTACCTTAAAGGAAACGCCGGCACCATCCTACTTCATTCTGGAATCTCCACCGCGTACACGGT
This sequence comes from Allium cepa, assembly GCA_030765085.1. Lineage (NCBI taxonomy): Eukaryota > Viridiplantae > Streptophyta > Magnoliopsida > Asparagales > Amaryllidaceae > Allium > Allium cepa. The sequence continues at coordinate 550,892,223 of CM060934.1, read as the reverse complement.
TGTTAAAGTGGTTTTCAGAGTTGCCAGAGAGTATGACAACTTCCGATCCCGGTCTCTTCAACAACCAACGTTATTATAACACCGCGGTCTTTTTTTTTTCAAAATAGTTTATACTTTAAAACCAGAATATAATATCCCTTTTCAAAACCATATAAATACGATATCATTTTCTTTTTTTTAAAACCAAATCAATATGATATCATTTCAAATATATCCTTTTTCTAAAACCATACCACTTTAAAATTTATAATATCTCGAAACCATACATTAGAATTATGACTCTTCAAAACATAACACTTGGAAATCTATAGCTTTAAAACCATAACTTTGAACTTAAATGGTTTGGATATTCAACAGTATATAAAATAAAATGGTTTGAATTTAAAATTACTTTATAAAGTAAATAATTTCCATGACTTTAGAATTTTATTCTCTTTAAATTAAGTCTAAATCCATAAATTTTAAATTCACTTTCAGTTTCAATAAACCACTTCAGTTCAATATATTCCAAACTTTGAGTATTAACAATTAGAAACTAAGGTTGGAAATTTCTATTCAACCATTAAAGGTCCTATTATTTAGTTTGAAATATTTGCATAATAAAACCATAATCATTTAAATAAAAATCAAATTACCTATAACTAAATATTTCCTCCAATTTACTTATACTAGAAATATTTATTTAATTCATCTCGAAAAAAAAATTAGTTATAAATATAATACCTTTTAACATTTCAAGTTAATAAATTCTACATCAACTTATGGAGTTTAATTCTTTAAAAAACTCAATTCCAAATAGATTTCCAATTTAACTTCCGACCTTAATTGATTTAAATCATTAAAACTCTATATATACATATTCAATATCTTAACATGTACTTAACCATATAATATAAAATAATCAAACTCCGTTATTCAACTTATTTATTTTATTTAACAAATTTATACGTAGCTTAAATTCTAAATTTTAACTATATATGTATATATAAAATAATATTTATATAAATAAAAATTTGATGTTTACTTAACCATATCCTATCCAAACCATAGAAATCATTTTCAAATATTTATATATATGGACCGACGGTGTATGTATAAAATTTTCTATCATATGGTCAAGTGATACGGATATTTATCATTTCAATCCGCAATTTAAAAATAAAAATTATCGTTATATATCATTTCAAACCGCAACCCCGAATGAGATGAAAATGCATAATACTAGCAGTTTATACAATATAAAATACAACATCCATTCATCCAATATCAACCATCAACCATTTATCACCATCATCATCAAATTCAAACAATAGCATCAATATAGAACGGAAAATAAACAACAGGTATTAAATAGCAGTTTAATTCAATAATAAATTAAATAACTGTTTAACTGGCAGTTTATATGCAATGAATAATTAATTAACAAATTTAACTGGCAGTTTAAATGCAATAATAAATTAAATAACAAGTTAATTAAATAAATGCAAATTAACTGAGATAATGATGGAATATATGCCAAACAGCTATAAATAAATTTCAAATCACATCGTAAATGAATTTAACAAACATAAGAAATCTCAGAAGTTGTGAGTGGGTTAAAACACTCACCTTTTGAATTTAAATCAAATTTAAATACGATTTAAACCCAAAAATTTCACAGTCTCCAAATCTGTTCTAACCAGCGACAAAATGTCCGAAATTTCAATACGATCCTAAAAAAAGAAACCGCGCGTAAAACGGATATCGTATGTACAAGTTATGATGATTAATGCGATTGAATTACAATATTAAAATTAAGAAAAGAAAGAACACTTTTCTCACCTCAAACATATTTGCCACGTCACCCAAATAAACATGCGCAGCCACCCCCCAATTCCTGTACGTGAAACCCTACGCACGCAATTTGAACGCAGCCTCCACAGAACGATGAACTCACGCGCGCCCTGGCCACCGCGGCCCATGCGACCACTTCGGCCGAGTTCTACTCACGAGTGCCTCCTCCCTGACGTCATCGTCGACACCCCCATAGCAGCCGTACGAGCCGAGAGCCCCAGCCGCCGCCTAAAAATTGATGCCCTAACCCAATTTCTGTTGTAGATCTAACCGTCGATTTGCACGATGAACCATATAAATGTGTTCTCCTCCGTCCCCTCTACACGACTGTACCTTCGATTCGTCGACCAGACGAAATTAATTTCATCGCGATGGAAGGCCGATAATTCTTCGATTTTTACTGCTCAAACGACAATCCAAAACGAAAACGAACACCACCGGTGAATTACGCTAGTCGAGAGCTTCAACATATATTTTTTTAAATTTTTCTGAGGAATTTGAAATTTATGCTTTGGATTGATTTGAAATTGGATCTGAAATTTGTTTGTCTGTCATTGAGGAGGAGAGAGTTGAGATGTACGTACATACAAATAAGAATAGAGGTAGGCTGGGGTTTATAACAGGGTATTTATAGACGAGGTTGAAAAAGAATGGACTGGATCAAATGGATGTACGCGCTAATGACAAATTGGCCCAAAAGCCCGTTTCGACTCCGGAATGAAATTGGGTCAACCCATATATCAAAATAGATGTTTTTAAATATTTTAAATGCAATGAAAAAGGTTTCAGGTTCAAATTGCATCGTATTAAGAAGTTATGCTAAAATCAACATTTTCAAATTGATTTCAATTGATCGATTTCAAGGCGTTTCGAGTCCATACGATCAATCGACAAGTCCGATCGATACGAAACTTGAAATCCTACAATAATTCACCGTTACGGATCCGATAAAACTGGTTTCGTTGAAATCCAAGTTAGTGCCCAAAATGGCTATTTTTACATTAATTAAATAATTTAAAAATTAATTAAATAAAATCCAATTTTTTTATTTCTATTATATAATTGACAATTTTATCACTTTTATTTTCTTAATCATTCACATTAATTAAACCAAATTTAGACGTAAATTCAGAGTTAATTAATTTATACATTTCAGCGTTAAATTTTCAATTTCATTATATTCACAAATTATAAATTAAATTTGCAATAATTCCCTTTAATTGACTTTTCATTCAATTATCCAATCTATTAGTATCCAATAGATGATACTACCATTGGATTCATACTCTATTACGTAAGTGTCTCCAAATTTCATCTAAATTTATATTTACATAATATCTAAATATTAAATTTTATTTTATTGCAATTAAATCTAATTATTATAGTTCGAATCTCAATAAATTTATACATCTTTATTTCCATTCTTGTATTCAACGTACTACCTAATTTCCTTTAATTGCACATTTGATTTCCAAATTTCATGTAACATACGAAAGAAATAAAACATATATTAATTTATTCGTTTTAATTCAAATCTTCTTTTTTTATTAAGTTCAATACTACTATATAAACTTAGTTACCCTGTTTTTCCCATTCATTACTTAATATACCCATTCTAACACTCCTAACCATTGTATTAGATTTCACACAAATGTAACATTTATTTACATTTATTACAATTTATCTCCAATTCCAGTTAACCATCTAAAAAAATAGGCAACCTACATTATGCATTGTCGTTATTCTTTAGTCACATAAATAAGCCTCTATTATTCACAAATCAATGCTGGCATTTATTTCCATACTACTAATTTCATTCACTTATTAATAATTACCTTAGTTAACATTAACGTAGTATTAGATAAAATTTTCATTGGTTACATCCTATTGAATTAACATTCTCCGATTACCAAATTAATCTACATCAAATTGCACTAATTAAGTAAATTAACTGCAATTGATTTCAAACTAAATTTTATGAACTAAATAAATAGTTAACTTATAACCATTGTTACCCTTAACTTTTAATTCCATTTAAAAGTTCATTAATTACAACAAATGTTCCAACCAGCTTAAAATTCTAATTCCATCTTTTATTTGTGTTGACTCTTTTATTTCCATTATGCTGAAGTCACTTATACACATTTAATATTCCAATTCATTTATTTATATTAGTTTCAATTCTTTTTATTAAATCAACTACCATCTCATGCATATAATTAGCATTTTTATTGATTTTACATTCAAAATTTTCAGTTATTATCTTAACTTACATAAGGTAATGTTTAATTACAATTAATTGCTATTGATTAAATACATTGGTAACGAACAATAGTTGTCACCATTATATATTTTATAACTTTTAAAATACAACAACTCTCATTAAAATACATTTATTCCATTTCCATCCATTTCACATTACTTTATTACCTTTTTCATCCCACTATAATCAGTGCACACATTTGTTACTTATATTAAATTAATAACCAAGCATAGCAGGTTTAAATACAATGGATTGGAGTTTCTTTAAGATTATTAACAATTAACTTGTATTAACATTTTTTCATTTAAATTTAGTTATTATTCCATTATTAAATTGCAAATTTTTATTTCTTTCAATATTAACTCATAAAATATTATTAAATTAACAAATTTTAAACATCGAAAATTTATGGGTCGTTACACTCTCCCCCACTCAAAACTTTTCGTCACCGAAAAGGAAAAATAAGGGAAAAGAAGAAATTTAGTAGTCAATACACCTTATTCAAAGTATTAATTTTATGAACAAATAAATTTACAAAGTTATATAATTTATATAGAATATATCTATTTATAACTATTAAGTCTTTTTATACTCAAATTAATAAAATTTGGAAAACATTTTCAAAATATTTTCTAAGTCCAAAATTTACGGAAAATTTTGGCAGAGTCTCCTTTGTACGGAGAGGCTCGGGAGAAAATATAATATCAGTATAACAATATATAACATAATAATTTCCAAAATAATATATATCCCAACACGGAAAAACAATATAATACCGCTATAAACCGTAATCCGAAAACGTACCTATTTGTCGGGCAATAACGCTTAAATTATGAAAACAAAAGCAGTAGCAATTGCTTCCATAACCTGTATTTCACTTATATATTCCAAAAGGGTTAACCATTATATAATATGAAATATTTAAGTTTTTTTAATCACTACAAACACACAATCAGCCATCACTTGCAACAAGCATACAACCATGACATAAAATCAACACAAATCAAACATTCATTCATATCAAACAAACAAATAGTTGTTTGGGTTCAAAACTTCAAATTGTACGGAATGAAATATAAACTACTAACTGTACCCTTCACTCAACAGTCTTAGGTCAAACCAAATAGATTATTCATTCATCCAAACAATTTTAAAGTATCCTTACCCAAACAACCATAAACCAAAACAAACAACAAATCCAAACAATAAACTAAGTTTATTCTTGTTTTCCTACTATTGTTGTTTGATTTCCTTTTTATCCATATACTGATTTATCTTTTTAATTTTACATTATTACTTGCAAATTTTCATTTTTAATTCGATTTCTTTGCATATTAATTCATTTATTTACTGCTTAATTTCATTTATTTACTTTCATTTATCCTAAATTTCATTTATAATACCTACCTTTCTATTTCAGTTAGTAGTCTTTTCAATTACACTTAAGATTATAATATTACAATATCAAATTCTTATTTATTAAGGAATTTCATTAATTACTTTTATTACCTCAAATTTATTACTTGTATAATATCTATTACATTTTCTTATTAACATTCAACTTTTAATATTCGGTAAGTTATATATTGTTTTTAAGGATGAAATTTGAAAGTTATACAAATTTATTCTATTTCTTCTAACTGATTTAATGTTCAATAATTATATCCTTTGTATTATAGGTTACACATTTCAGATTTCTTTTAATTTCATTCATAACATAGCATTAAATTTCTTGTTTTAATTGAAGGTTCTAATTTTTTCATTCAATTTCACTATTATAATGGAAACTATTAATAAATCAAAAACATAAGAATTAAAAACCGGGTTAAATTTCAATTCATTTTAAAATAATAGATAAATATAAACTTACAATTTATATATCCAAGTAGATTTAAAACAAATTAAAAATTCACTTTTGTTTATCCTAATAAATCTGTAGTAAAACTATTACAATGGTCTTCCCACTTCGAAACTCGAAAATGAATGTCGATGATGCATGCACTCATCACCGAAATTATTTTCCAGCAATAGAGAGGGAAGTACATAACTATTTTTTTCCCAAAATTTCTTTAAAACAATTCTTTCAGTTTATATTGAAATATTTATATCAGAGAATACTTCTAATAATATTATTATTATATTTCAAAATCATCCAAAAGAAATTTTCAAAACCCCCGGAACTTAAGTTCTAAATTTCCAATTTCATTTATTTTATTTTTCAATCTTATATCAACTATTATTTATAGATTACACTACCAAACAACCAATAAATTACAACCAAATATAACCTTTATAAAAAAAATTATTTTATATATAGAAAATATAATAGGCAAAATTATTTCATTCACCTATATTAAAATGAATATTATGTCGGTCTGTCCTATTAAGTGTTTAGAAATCCCTACTGATGTTATAGCGTCCCATGCACCAACCAGAATTTATAAATACAAAACGGAACAGATTAACACAATATTAAAACCTTTTACAACACTAACAAATACGCTCTCTCTTATATACACTCAGCGACTCCCATAGGTATTCCTAACCTATTAGTAAAGAGTCAGACCCCACCAAGCTAAGGTTTATCGCTAAACCAAAGCTCTGATACCAGATGTAACATCCCGCCTTTTCGCACATTTTAAATCGACACACGTGCCAATTCAAACCATACGGAAGGGCGGATTGTTATGGGATAAATAAGAAAAACGAGAAAGAAATAAAACAAAATAGAATCTCACAGCGGAAGGATAAATTATAATAATCAAATATACAGTTCATAAAGCTGTTTACAAAATATTTAATTTTTCTTATACAATATATATAAGAGTTGCACATACCATCGAATAAAATCGATGTAGCGGAACACGGTGTAGTGGAATATAATATAATAATAATAATGAAATCTTCATCTTCGTCCTCCAGAAATAAAGTCTTCAATCCTGAAATGCTCGGACTGACCCGAGCGAATTGAAAAGACAAAACACTCGAGTCAGAACTAAAAGATCTTATGTAAGTTAAATCAACAGAAACAAATATGAGTGCAGTAACTCAAGAGATGCTCGGGATTTACATCTCCTAAGGATCCGTTAAACTATTTACTAAGCAGTATATTTCGCTATTATAATAGTGTCTAATTGTAAAGTAAACTTACTTTTTAATAGCGTTAAGGGGTTATCCATATAGCCCTTAACACAAATAATGCCAATAGTTTATACAGTACCGTAATACCTCCTGATCGGTAGGCTACCAGAGGATACTTCATAGGTACGACACAAATAGAAACTCGTAGTAAAGGTTCGGTATGGTAGGTGACATGGCACAACTAGGCAATGCCAGGGTAGATATATCAAGTACGCTTCCGGGTTGGTGGTAACGCGTAGGTGCTACTACCGCCCACCTCGAACAACACCCCCAAATCAAAGAAATTAAAAGTGGCCACCGAATCAATCCAAAGGTCAAAGTATAATATCGAAGGGATGCTTCCGATCAAAGGTGCTACCTCAATTAACCCGTCAATCATTCCTATTTTAGCCACCTTATGCCAACTCACGGGAGTTGGGTCCACGTATTTACCTCAAAGGAAACGCCGCCGCCATCCTACTTCATTCTGGAATCTCCATCGCATACACGGTTGTTAAAGTGGTTTTCTGTAACAACCCGCATATTTGTCGATTTTATATTTAAATATTTTATCAATACTCGAAATTTAGTCCGAAAAGCTACTTTTTGCATACGGTCGAATTAGGACTCGGGACCACTCCCATTGAGTTTAAAATGCCATTTGCGACCTTTTTGAGTATAAGCTTCGATATGTTTGGGGAAAGCTGATTTTTTCTACTTTTTCACTTTGGGTTTGGGTTTAGGTTCAGCCCTATGTTTAACTTATACTCAAATCTGAGCCACTCCTCCCCATTCACCCACACTTTCTCCTCTTTTCAGTTCTAAAGCATCAATGGTGGGAGAGATGGGAAATTAAAACTCCAAAACCCTAGTTTCCTTTTGCAAATCAAGTTCTAGCTCCAAACTAATAGAAGAACCCATTAGTAAGCTTCTCTTCATCTTCTCCAACTCATTCTCTTAATCAATTTCAGAAATTCCTAAACCTAATTTGGAAAATGTTTCTCTTTTTAGCTTAGAATCAAGCTTCTTGAGTTGGATTTGAAGAGTGGTTGATTCTCCTTTGCTTTCAAGCATCTTCTTCAATCATTTGGGTTCAAAGGTGAGATTTTTATCTCACATCTATGACTATAATTATCTTTGGCTGTTGGGTATGAATTCCTAATACTTCTTCATGTGCATTTGCTCTTGATTTGGATTGGTTTGGTGAATATTCCAATTTTTGGGTTTTTAAGTCAAATTTGTGTGAAATCCTTTTATGGATGTGTGATCATGCTTTTGGTGATGCATCGAGGAGCATATAGGGCCGGGTTGCCGATTGGCATAAACCCTTAGAGTCAATGTTCGTCCGGATGCATTTTGGAAGAGTTTGCTCTTCATTTGAATAGGCTGAAAAACAGCCCAGGCATGATTCAGTCGACTGAATCTTCTGTTCAGTCGACTGAACCTGGAACCCGAAAGTTTCCAGGCATGATTCAGTCGACTGAATCTTCTGTTCAGTCGACTGAACCTGGAAACAGAAAGTTTCCTGAACCTGGAAAATTTTCAGGCACAGGGTCAGTCGACTGAAAACTCTGGTCAGTCGACTGAACCTGCTGTTTGAGTCCATTTTGCCTTTTTGGATTGAATTTCCAATTTAAATCGATTCGTCATGATCCTATTTGTTGTTATCATTTATTATGGCTTTGATGACTCCTTTTTAGGGATTTTTGAATATCCATTTCAATGAATTCTTTATCGGTTTCTTTGGATTTTATTCACATCTTCGTATGTGAATTTTAGTGATTTATTGTTCCTACAATCTTCTTTGTGATTTGTCACTTTAAAAATATAAAGGTTTCGATACTAATAGTAAATACCAAAACTCTTTCTTCAAATGATTTCAACACTATTTTATTACAAATCTCGTTTTCTCAAACCGATTTCCAATCTGTTAGTATATACAAATCTTTACCTCGCTCGTATGAGAAATCTAATTAAACGGCTTAGTAAAACAAGTGGTATGAAACGCTTGCGTTTACTTCGTCGATTAATTCTTGGACTTGTTCGATTTAAACTCTTGTGACAATTTTCTAGTGGAGATCTACAATTTGTTCGTAAATATTTAAGTTAAGCTAGTGGTTATGGGACATGAAGCTAAGCTCATATATTTACTAGCTTACTGTAATTGACACTTCTTGATGATCATAACGATCATTTTTGTGATTTAGACTAGCAATGTGCGATGTCTCTTTGTCTACGAGGGAGACTAAACCCCGTTTGTGTGAGTTTCATCTCACATATGTGGGGTAGCGCCCATGGTCTTCGGGCCGTTCGTGTGTCAAAAATTAATGGCTAGCTACCATGAGATAGCGTCTCGTTCGTGTGATACATATGTTGGTGAGTTTTCATGCTTCCGTTCCTGTGATAGGCCTCCCCCTATTTTGTGTGATTTCTGGATTTCATGTGTCGAATTCTGGAACTTTCTTCTTCACCTATTTTGTGTGATTTCTAGATTTCGTGTGTCGAATTCTGGAACTTTCTTGTTCACCTATTTTGTGTGATTTCTATTGATAAGTTTTATCAATTTTTGGTGCATAGGTGAATTTGTGTGTCATTGTCTGCATTTCTTGAGATGATTTCTAGAATTTGTGTTCACCAATTTTCGTGATTTCTATTGATAAGTTTTATCAATATTTTTGCATTGGTGAATTTGTGTGTCATTGACTTTTGTGATTGACATTGATATAATCGTCAATATTTATGGTTTGGTGAACGAAATAAGGAGTATGACATTTCCTTTGATTCTTGTGTAGGTTTGGTGATATTGATTAATCTCTTGTTGATTTTTCAATTACTTATATATATCACAGCTTGGCATTGTGATTATTGTGCGTTTAGTCATATCTCTTATTCTATATCGTTCCATCTGATATTTATAGTTAGACTGATCCGTTTATTATTTTCTTATTAAATAATACTCGGGTCAGACCGAGATGTTACAGGTGCTCCTGCTTGACTTTACATCCGGGATTACCTCCTTGACTTTTGGTTAACTACCTAGATTAGTAGTTTTTGTTGTATACATTTGAGATATAGACTCCACAATGTATACTTATTATTTTGTGTAGTTCGTGTAACTATTCGTTTGTGATATTGTGGATCTTTTTAGACCAATACTCTGATGTACACTTCCTTGTGTAACATTCATATCTATTTCCGCCTTTGTGATGTGAATTGTATGTGACTGATTTATGTTATGTTTATTTCTATATTTGTTTCTGAAGATATTATAGCCACTGTGTAGCAGCTTTGAGTTTGTGTCGGTATGTCGGATTTCCCTCTTAATAAAGAAATGCATATTATACTATCTGACATATCGATGCTCGCGCAAAGCAATTACACGGATGGTTGCTCCTCAACAGCCTTATTCTCCGTGCTAGTTGACAGCATTATATCGTAGTGTTCTTGGCTAGCGTGGGTATAGAGGTGGGGCGTCACAGCTTGGTATCGGAGCCAAACTTCGAAACAATATGGAATATTATAACAAGGATCATCGTCCTAAGTCCATCTTAGGAGTCGTGCTTTAGGATTTAATTCGAGTCTCCGTACCGATTCATCCTATTTTCCTTATGATTCCTTGTTTATCTATCAAGATTGCTTGATATTCAATTTGGTGAATAACCTTTTTCTTCTTCTTCTTTCTTTCTAAAGGAAGAGAAATGTCTAGACCAGGCCGCCCCAGAGCTGTACCATCTAGCACTCCACCCCAAGATGGAGTTTTTATGACTGCTCAACAGCTTCTTGATTTAGTGACAAATGCTCAAGCAGCTGGAGCTAACCCGGAACCTTCTCACCCAAAGTCGGGATTTGCACGCTTATGCAGCGATTACACTAATTTGGGTGGGGAGCCATTCAAAGGTTCCGAAACTATTATTGAAGTACAGGCTTGGCTAAGGTCATGCGATCGAATCTTTTCTCGCATGAATCTTATTGACCTTCACCGAGTTCAGGTGGCCTCTAGTATGCTCCGAGAAAGAGCATTGGACTGGTACGAGCTTCTTATTTCTGAGATTAATGAAGCGGATCTCACCTGGGAGAAATTCCGAGAACGCTTCGAGTTGAAATTTGTACCAGAAGCAGAGAAAGTGACATTGGCTCGACGATTTATAGACCTTGTTCAAGGTGAGTCCTCCGTGACGATTACGTTGCCTCCTTCGAGTCGCTTTCCAAATATGGGGTTGAATACATCAACACCCCTTTAAAGAAGAACCAGAGGTTCGTCTATGGCTTAAACAAAAATCTCAAGAAGCCATTACTTCTAAAATTAGAAGTTTCTTTCGACCAACTCGTTGATATCGCTCTTCGTCTTGAAGAGGTGGATAGGGAGAATGATGTTGAAGTGGTGGGTTCCAAACCAAACTTCAACAACAAGAAGAGGCCAAACAAATTCAAAGGCCCTTATCCCAATAAGAAAGGGAGGCAAGCAACACCTGTTGAAAAGATCTTTTCCTCTACTCAAGGGAAATGCTATAATTGTGGTTCGAAAGACCATTTTGCGAACAAGTGTTCAAAGCCTCGTACTTGTCGCTATTGCAAAAGTCCAGACCATTTTATGCATGTATGTCCCAAACTTCAAAATAGGAAGGAGGGAAGGCTTAATGTTGCTCAAGCCCCTGGCAACACATCTCGTGGCCAAGGTATTTCTCATTCTATTCTGGATGGAATTATTTTATTTCGTGATCATCCTATTCGAGTTCTTTTTGATACGTGTGCGTCCCATTCTTTTATATCAAAAGAACTTGTTGACACTTTTTCTTTGGACGTTTTGTGTTTAATGACTTCTTTGAGAATTGCGAATCCGGTTGGTGGATCCGCGACAATCAGTTTATTGTGTAAAGATGTCGAGATTATTTTGTGTGATGTTTCTTTCCGAGCCGATTTGCATGTCATGCATTATTTAGGCTTTGGAATGATTTTGGGAATGGATTGGCTTAACCGTTATGAAGCTCATATCCTATGTCCTGAGCGGACTATTCATCTTCGACATCCTCAATCTGTTAATCAGGTTTCTGTTATTCTTAAAGATTCGGATTCTGCTTTGGTTGCATCTTTATATTCTTTAAACCCTCGTGATGACGATGATGATGATGAGGGTGATATTATTTCTCTTATTCACGTCGTTCGTGAATTTTCCGACATATTCGAGCCCGTTTTAGGATTACCACCTAAGCGAGCAATTGAGTTCAGAATTAATCTCATTCCTGAAGCTCAACCTATCACTCGCCCTCCTTATCGTATGTCCAATAAAGAAAACGAGGAGATGCGTAAACAATTATCCGAATTAGAGATGAAGCAATTTATTCGCTCTAGTTCCTCGCCTTGGGGAGCTTCGGCTATTTTCGTGAAGAAATCCGATGGTACACTTAGGCTTTGCGTTGACTACCGCAAGCTTAATGATCTTACTATCTAAAATAAATATCCTTTACCTCGGATTGATGATCTATTCGATCAGCTTAGTCGTGCTAAGGTCTTTTCACAATTAGACTTAGCTACTGGATTTCATCAGCTTCGTATTGCAGAGGATAGCATTCCTTTGACTTCGTTCCGTACTAGGTATGGATCTTACGAATGGCTTGTTATGCCATTTGGGTTAACGAATGCCCCGGCTTATTTCGTCGACTTAATGAATTGAGTTTTTAAAGACTTCCTCGATCGATTTGTTCTCATCTTTATTGATGATATTCTTGTGTATTCTAAAACCGAGGAGGAGCATGAAAAGCATCTTCGAATTGTGTTGGAAACTCTTAGGAGTAATCAATTAAAAGCAAAGTTTTCTAAATGCCATTTTTGGCAATCTCGTGTGAAGTTTCTAGGCCATATTATTTCCGAATCCGGAATATCAGTGGATCCTTCAAAGATTGAAGCGATTCAAAATTGGAAGAGACCGGAGAGTGTGACGGAGATCTGTAGCTTTCTGGGATTAGCGGGCTATTACCGTCATTTTATCAAAGACTTTTCTAAGATTGTCGTGCCTCTCACTAGCTTAACAAAGAAAGGTGTTAAATACATGTGGTCGGACAAATGTGAAACTTCTTTTCAGAAATTAAAAGAACTTCTTTCTGATGCTCCTATTCTTGTTATTCCCGTGGGGAATCAAGATTTTGTTGTTTATACCGATGCTAGTCGCGTTGGTTTGGGTGCCATTCTTATGCAAAAAGAACGTGTTATTGGTTATGCTTCTAGGCAATTAAAGCCAACTGAGACTAGATATGCCACTCATGATTTAGAGCTCACGGCTATTGTTTTTGCTCTTCAGATTTGGCGTTATTATCTTTTAGGAGAGAAATTTGTTCTTTACACGGATCATAAGTCTTTGAAGTATTTATTCTCTCAAAAGGAACTTAATTTGCGTCAACAACGGTGGCTCGAATTTCTTGCACCTTATGATCTTGATATTCTTTATACCCCCGGTAAGGGTAATCGTGTCGCCGATGCTCTTAGCCGTAAACAACAAGCTGTTGTTTCTATGATGATATCCGAATGGAACGATCTCGAGATCTTATCCACTTGTGAGATTCGAGACCGCGTATCCGATTTATGCTCATCATTTGTTTTATGTAGCCTTGAGGCCCATCCTTCTCTTTTGGACCGCATTCTTGAAGCTCAAGGGCTAGATCCTGAATTGGCTCTTCTTGGCCAAAATATTAAGGATAAGATTGATATTGAAGGTTTGAAGGACTTTGATATCGATTCTCGTGGCGGCATTCGGAAATTTGGTAGACTTATCGTGCCAAATATTTGTGACCTTTGTAAAGATATTTTAGAAGATTCACATCGTTCTAGATTTACCATTCATCCCGGTAGTAGTAAAATGTACGCGGATATGAAGCGACTTTATTATTGGGAGGGAATGAAACTTGACATCGCTAACTCCGTTAAGCGTTGCATGACTTGCCAACTCGTTAAGGCCGAACATCAAAAGCCCGGTGGGTTATTGCAACCTTTAGAAATTCCAATTTGGAAGTGGGACCAAATTTCCATGGATTTTATAGATGGCCTTCCCCGTTCTCGATCGGGTCATGATAGCTTATGGGTAATTGTTGATAGACTTACTAAATCCGCCCATTTTATTCCCGTTTGATCTAACCGAACCGTTCCCCTTTTGGCCAAGCTCTTTGTTAAAGAGATTGTTAAATTACATGGGGTTCCTACTTCTATTGTTAGCGATCGAGATCCATTGTTTACTAGTGGATTTTGGAAGAGTCTTCAAAAAGTTTTAGGAACGAAGCTTAATTTTAGCACCGCTTATCACCCCCAGTCCGATGGACAAACCGAACGTGTAAATCAAACTCTTGAAGATCTTCTTCGTGCATGTGTTCTTGATTTTGGTGGAAGTTGGGAAGATCATATTTCACTTGTGGAATTTTCCTACAATAATAGCTTCCAATCTAGTATTGGTATGGCACCTTTTGAGGCACTCTATGGAAGGCCATGCCGATCTCCTTCTTGTTGGCTTGAGGCCGGTGAGAAGCTGGTTTTAGGTCCAGATTTTATTCGTGATTCCACAGAGGCCTTAGGATGAAAGAAGCCCAGAGTAGAAAAAAATCCTATGCCGATAACCGAAGAAGGAAGTTAGAATTTTCTGTGGGAGATCTTGTGTTCATTCGTGTGTCACCTATGAAAGGTGTTGTACGTTTCAGTCGATCGAAAAAATTGGTGCCTCGATATATTGGGCCATTTCCTATCACTGAACGTATTGGTTCCATGGCTTATCGCCTATCATTACCGGCTCAGTTTTCTGCTATGCATGACGTATTTCATGTTTCTCAGTTACGGAAATGTCTTCGAGATTCCGATTCTATTCTTGAGCCCGGTGATATAAAAGAGATTGAAGTTTCACCGAATTTAACTTATGAGCAACATCCTATTCGTATCATTGCTTCGGAAGTCAAACGACTTCGAAATAAAGATGTTCCGCTTGTTAAAGTTCAGTGGTCTTCAAATCCTAAGGATTGTCCTTGGGAATCTAAAGAGTTCATCGAGCGAACGCATCCGGACTTACTTTCTCGTGCTCTTTGAGGTGAACTTCTTATTTCAAACTTCTTTTGTGTTGAATATGCTTTTATGGTTGTTACTATATATCTTCTTCTAAAATATTGCGAGGACGCAATTTCTTTAAGGAGGGGAGTCTATAACAACCCGCATATTTGTCGATTTTATATTTAAATATTTTATTTAAATATTTTATCAATACTCGGAATTTAGTACGAAAAGCTACTTTTTGCATACGGTCGAATTAGGACTCGGGACCACTCCCATTGGGTTTAAAATGCCGTTTGCGACCTTTTTGAGTATAAGCTTCGATATGTTTGGGGAAAGTTGATTTTTGCTACTTTTTCCCTTTGGGTTTGGGTTTAGGTTCAGCCCTATGTTTAAATTATACTCAAATCTGAGCCACTCCTCCCCATTCACCCACACTTTCTCCTCTTTTCAGTTCTAAAGCATCAATGGTGGGAGAGATGGGAAATTAAAACTCCAAAACCCTAGTTTCCTTTTGCAAATCAAGTTCTAGCTCCAAACTAATAGAAGAACCCATTAGTAAGCTTCTCTTCATCTTCTCCAACTCATTCTCTTAATCAATTTCAGAAATTCCTAAACCTAATTTGGGAAATGTTTCTCTTTTTAGCTTAGAATCAAGCTTCTTGAGTTGGATATGAAGAGTGGTTGATTCTCCTTTGCTTTCAAGCATCTTCTTCAATCGTTTGGGTTCAAAGGTGAGATTTTTATCTCACATCTATGACTATAATTATATTTGGTTGTTGAGTATGAATTCCCAATACTTCTTCATGTGCATTTGCTCTTGATTTGGATTGGTTTGGTGAATATTTCAATTTTTGGGTTTTTAAGTCAAATTTGTGTGAAATCCTTTTATGGATGTTTGATCATGCTTTTGGTGATGCATCGAGGAGCATATAGGGCCGGGTTGCCGATTGGCATAAACCCTTAGAGCCAATGTTCGTCCGGATGCATTTTGGAAGAGTTTGCTCTTCATTTGAATAGGCTGAAAAACAGCCCAGGCATGATTCAGTCGACTGAATCTTCTGTTCAGTCGACTGAACCTGGAACCCGAAAGTTTCCAGGCATGATTCAGTCGACTGAATCTTCTGTTCAGTCGACTGAACCTGAAAACAGAAAGTTTCCTGAACCTGGTCGACTGAAAACTCTGTTCAGTCGACTGAACCTGCTGTTTGAGTCCATTTTGCCTTTTTGGATTGAATTTCCGATTTAAATCAATTCGTGATGATCCTATTTGTTGTTATCATTTATAATGGCTTTGATGACTCCTTTTTAGGGAATTTTGAATATCCATATCAATGGATTCTTTGTCGGTTTCTTTGGATTTTATTCACATCTTCGTATGTGAATTTTAGTGATTGATTGTTCCTACAATCTTCTTTGTGATTTGTCACTTTAAAAATATAAAGGTTTCGATACTAATAGTAAATACCAAAACTCTTTCTTCAAATGATTTCAACACTATTTTATTACAAAGCTCGTTTTCTCAAACCGATTTCCAATCTGTTAGTATATACAAATCTTTACCTCGCTCGTATGAGAAATCTAATTAAACGGCTTAGTAAAACAAGTGGTATGAAACGCCTGCGTTTACTTCATCGATTAATTCTTGGACTTGTTCGATTGAAACTCTTGTGACAATTTTCCAGTGGAGATCTACAATTTGTTCGTAAATATTTAAGTTAAGCTAGTGGTTATGGGACATGAAGCTAAGCTCATATATTTACTAGCTTACTGTAATTGACACTTCTTGATGATCATAACGATCATTTTTGTGATTTAGACTAGCAATGTGCGATGTCTCTTTGTCTACGAGGGAGACTAAACCCCGTTTGTGTGAGTTTCATCTCACATATGTGGGGTAGCTCCCCATGGTCTTTGGGCCGTTCGTGTGTCAAAAATTAATGGCTAGCTACCATGAGATAGCGTCTCGTTCGTGTGATACATATGTTGGTGAGTTTTCATGCTCCCGTTCGTGTGATAGGCCTCCCCCCTATTTTGTGTGATTTCTGGATTTCGTGTGTCGAATTCTGGAACTTTCTTCTTCACGTGATTTCTGGATTTCGTGTGTCGAATTCTGGAACTTTCTTCTTCACCTATTTTGTGTGATTTCTATTGATAAGTTTTATCAATTTTTGGTGCATAGGTGAATTTTTGTGTCATTGTCTGGATTTCTTGAGATGATTTCTAGAATTTGTGTTTCACCAATTTTCGTGATTTCTATTGATAAGTTTTATCAATATTTGTGCATTGGTGAATTTGTGTGTCATTGACTTTTGTGATTGACATTGATATAATCGTCAATATTTATGGTTTGGTGAACGAAATAAGGAGTATGACATTTCCTTTGATTCTTGTGTAGGTTTGGTGATATTGATTAATCTCTTGTTGATTTTTCAATTACTTATATATATCACAGCTTGGCATTGTGATTATTATGCGTTTAGTCATATCTCTTATTCTATATCGTTCCATCTGATATTTATAGTTAGACTGGTTCGTTTATTATTTTCTTATTAAATAATACTCGGGTCAGACCGAGATGTTACAGGTGCTCCTGCTTGACTTTACATCCGGGATTACCTCCATGACTTTTGGTTAACTACTTAGATTAGTAGTTTTTGTTGTATACATTTGAGATATAGACTCCACAATGTATACTTATTATTTTGTGTAGTTCGTGTAACTATTCGTTTGTGATATTGTGGATCTTTTTAGACCAATACTCTGATGTACACTTCCTTGTGTAACATTCATATCTATTTCCGCCTTTGTGATGTGAATTGTATGTGACTGATTTATGTTATGTTTATTTCTATATTTGTTTCTGAAGATATTATAGCCACTGTGTAGCAGCTTTGAGTTTGTGTCGGTATGTCGGATTTCCCTCTTAATAAAGAAATGCATATTATACTATCTGACATATCGATGCTCGCGCAAAGCAATTACACGGATGGTTGCTCCTCAACAGCCTTATTCTCCGTGCTAGTTGACAGCATTACATCGTAGTGTTCTTGGCTAGCGTGGGTATAGAGGTGGGGCGTCACATTTTCGGAGTTGGTAGAGAGTATGACAACTTCTGATCCTGGTCTCTTCAACAACCAAACGTTATTATAACACCGCAGTCTTTTTTTTCAAAATAGTTTATACTTTAAAACCAGAATATAATATCCCTTTTCAAAACCATATAAATACGATATCATTTTTTTAAAACCAAATCAATATGATATCATTTCAAACATATCCTTTTTCTAATTCCATACCAATTTAAAATTTGTAATATCTTGAAACCATACATTTGAATTACAACTCTTCAAAACATAATACTTGGAAATCCATAGCTTTAAAACCATAACTTTGAACTTAAATGGTTTGGATATTCAACAGTATATAAAATAAAATGGTTTGAATTTAAAATTACTTTATAAAGTAAATAATTTCCACGACTTTAGAACTTATTCTCTTTAAATTAAGTCTAAATCCATAAATTTTAAATTCACCTTCAGTTTCAATAAACCACTTCATATTTAATATATTCCAAACTTTGAGTATTAATAATTAGAAACTAGGGTTGGAAATTTCTATTCAACCATTAAAGGTCCTATTATTTAGTTTGAAATATTTGCATAATAAAACCATGATCATTTAAATAAAACTCAAATTAGCTATAACTAAATATTTCCTCCAATTTATTTATACTAGAAATATTTATTTAATTCATCTCGAATAAAAAAATTACTTATAAATATCATACCTTTTAACATTTCAAGTTAATAAATTCTACATCAACTTATGGAGTTTAATTCTTTAAAAAACTCAATTCCAAATAGATTTCCAATTTAACTTCCGATCTTAATTGATTTAACTCATTAAAACTCTATATATACATATTCAATATCTTAACATGTACTTAACCATATAATATAAAATAATCAAACTCCGTTATTCAACTTATTTATTTTATTTAACAAATTTATACGTAGCTTAAATTCAAAAATTTAACTACATATGTATATATAAAACAATATTTATATAAATAAAAATTTGATGTTTATTTAACTGTATCCTATCCAAACCATAGAAATCATTTTCAAATATTTATACATATGGACCGACGGTGTCTGTATAAAATTTTCTCCTATGGTCAAATGATACAGATAATTATCATTTCAATCCGCATTTAAAAATAAAAATTACGGTTATATATCATTTCAAACCGCAATCCCGAATGAGATGAAAATGCATAATACTTGCATTTATACAATATAAAATACAGCATCCATTCATCCAATATCAGCCATCAACCATTTATCGCAATCATCATCGAATTCAAACAATAGCATCAATATAGAACGGAAAATAAACAACAGGTATTAAATAGCAGTTTAATTCAATAATAAATTAAATAACTGTTTAAATGGCAGTTTATATGCAATGAATAATTAATTAACAAATTTAAATGGCAGTTTTAATGCAATAATAAATTAAATAACAAGTTAATTAAATAAATGCAAATTAACTGAGATAATGATGGAATATATGCCAAACAGCTATAAATAAATTTCAAATCACATCATAAATGAATTTAACAAACATAAGAAATCTTAGAAGTTGTGAGTGGGTTAAAATACTCACCTTTTGAATTTAAATCGAATTTAAATCCGATTTAAACCCAAAAATTTCACAGTCTCCAAATCTGTCCAAACCAGCGCCAAAATGTCCAAAATTTCAATACAATCCTAACAAAAGAAACCGCGCGCAAAACGGATATCGTATGCACAAGTTATGACGATTAATGCGATTGAATTACAATATTAAAATTAAGAAAAGAAAGAACACTTTTCCCACCTCAAACATATTTGCCATGTCACCCAAATTAACATGCACATCCACCCCAATTCCTGTACGCGAAACCCTACGCACGCAATTTGAATGCAGCCGCCACAGAACGATGAACTCACACGCGCCCTGGCATCCGCGGCCCACGCGACCACTTCGGCCGAGTTCTACTCACGAGCGCCTCCTCCCTGACGTCATCGTCGACACCTCCGTAGCTGCCGTACGAGCCGAGAGCCCCAGCCGCCGCCTAAAAATTGATGCCCTAATCCAATTTCTGTTGTAGATCTAACCTTCGATTTGCACGAAGAACCATATAGATGTGTTCTCCTCCGTCCCCTCTACACGACTGTACCTTCAATTCGTCGATCAGACGAAATTGATTTCGTCGCGATGGAAGGCCGAGAATTCTTCGGGTTTTACTGCTCAAATGAAAATCCAAAACGAAAAACGAACACCGCCAGTGAATTACGCTAGTCAAGAGCTTTAACGTATATTTTTTTCAAATTTTTCCGAGGACTTCGAAATTTATGCTTTGGATTGATTTGAAAATTGGATCTGAAATTTGTTTGTCTGTCATTGAGGAGGAGAGAGTTGAGATGTACGTACAGACAAATGAGAATAAAGGTAGGTTGGGGTTTATAACAGGGTATTTATAGGCGAAGTTGAAAAAGAATGGACCGGATCAAATGGATGTACGCGCTAACGAAAAAGTGGCCCAAAAAGCCCGTTCCGACTACGGAATGAAATTGGGTCAAACCATATATCAAAATATATGTTTTTAAATATTTTAAACGCGATGAAAAAGGTTTCAGGTTCAAATTGCATCATATTAACAAGTTATGCTAAAATCAACATTTTCAAATTGATTTCAATTTCAAGGCGTTTCGAGTCCGTACGATCAAACGACAAGTCCGATCGATACGAAACTTGAAATCCTACAATAATTCACCGTTACGGTTCCGATGAAACTGGTTTCGTCAAAATCCGAGTTAGTGACCAAAATGGCTATTTTTACATTAATTAAATAATTTAAAAATTAATTAAATAAAATCATTTTTTTTATTTCACTTCTATAATCGACAATTTTATCACTTTTATTTTCTTAATCATTCACATTAATTAAACCAAATTTAGACGTAAATTTAGAGTTAATTAATTTATACATTTCAGCGTTAAATTTTCAATTTCATTATATTCACAAATTATAAATTAAATTTGCAATAATTCCCTTTAATTGACTTTTCATTCAATTATTCAATCTATTAGATATCCAATAGATGAGACTACCATTGGAGTCATACTCTATTACATAAATATCTCCAAATTTCATCTAAATTTATATTTACATAATATCTAAATATTACATTTCATTTTATTACAATTAAATCTAATTATTATACTTCGAATCTCAATAAATTTATAATATTTATTTCCATTCTTGTATTCAACGTACTACATAATTTTCTTTAATTGCACATTTGATTTCCAAATTTCATGTAACATACTAAAGAAATAAAACATATATTAATTTATTCGTTTTAATTCAAATCTCCTTTTTATTATTAAGTTCAATACTACTATATAAACTTAGTTACCCTGTTTTTCCCATTCATTACTTAATATACCCATTCTAACACTCCTAACCATTGTATTATATTTCACACAAATGTAACATTTATTTACATTTATTACAATTTATCTCCAATTCCAATTAACCATCTAAAAAAATAGGTAACCTACATTATGCATTGTCGTTATTCTTTAGTCACATAAATAAGCCTCTATTATTCACAAATCAATGCTGGCATTTATTTCCATACTACTAATTTCATTCACTTATTAATAATTACCTTAGTTAACATTAACGTAGTATTAGATAAAATTTTCATTGGTTACATCCTATTGAATTAACATTCTCCGATTACCAAATTAATCTACATCAAATTGCACTAATTAAGTAAATTAACTGCAATTGATTTCAAACTAAATTTTATGAACTAAATAAATAGTTAACTTATAACCATTATTGCCCTTAACTTTTAATTCCATTTAAAAGTTCATTAGTTACAACAAATGTTCCATCCAGCTATAAAATTCTAATTCCATCTTTTATTTGTGTTGACTCTTTTATTTCCATTATGCTGAAATTTAGTCACTTATACACATTTAATATTCCAATTCGTTTATTTATATTGGTTTCGGTTCTTTTTATTAAATCAACTGCCATCTCATGCATATAATTAGCATTTTCATTGATTTTACATTCAAAATTTTCATTATTATCTTATTTTACATAAGGTAATGTTTAATTACAATTAATTGCTATTGATTAAAAACATTGGTAACGAACAATAGTTGACACCATTATATATTTTATAATTTTTAAAATACAACGACCCTCATTAAAATACATTTATTCCATTTCCATCCATTTCACATTACTTTATTACCGTTTTCATCCCACTATAATCAGTGCACACTTTTGTTACTTATATTAAATTTTATAACCAAGCATAGCAGGTTTAAATACAATGGATTGGAGTTTCATTAAGATTATTAAAAATTAACTTGTATTAACATTGTTTCGTTTAAATTTAGTTATTATTCCATTATTAAATTGCAAATTTTTATTTCTTTCAATATTAACTCATAAAATATTATTAAATTAACAAATTTTAAACATCGAAAATTTATGGGTCGTTACAAAGAGTTACATATAAAGACTTAAGAATGAAGACTCATGAGTATTCAAGAGCTCAAGATTCCAAGATATTCCAAATAAGTTATAGAGTTTAGAATATTTTTTTAAAATTCTGATAGCACTTGATCTCTCTCTCATCTCTCTTTTTCTAGATTTTAAAAATTATTTTTCAAAACAACTTTCAAATTATTTTCAGTTTCTTATACTTATCATTTTTAGGTTTTAATATTTTACCAATTTATTGTTTTTATCCACTTTTGTTTTATATTAGTTTATTTTTTCAAAATTCTTATCATATAGTTTTACTTAAGTTTTATTATGATTATAATGTATGTACATTATATTTAAACATATTTACAAAGTATAAATTATTTCACAAAGCAATACATTTTTAAAATAATATTTTAAAATGTTTTCAAAATTACAAAGAGTATGTCGACATACCTAACCCTATTTGTTGACATACTAGCCGTGATTTCAAAATTCAATTTTCAAAAGAAGTGTCTGTTTGCTCTTCATGAATAGATATGAATGCAATTCCTCTGTAAATACCTGTATTTCTCAATATGAATTTTTTAATCACTTTCAGTGTTCTTCTCTTCTGCTTCTCTTTGATTTTTAAAACAAATTATAACCATATTCTGTTGAATTTCAACCAGAGTCAAACTCCATTGCCATTAGTTTGATTCTCTATCATTTGCTCTTTGATTTTTGTCATCTTTCTTGCTCCAATCAAGATCTAAGTTTTATTCAAGGATTATAGGATCATTTGTAATTAAGACTGAAGTTCTGAGTTTGGAAATCGCTATTAAATTAAACCGATATGCTTATGGGTGTGATTGTAGCATGCGAAATCAATTGGATGTGCTTAGTAGCCCATAAATCTAGTGGGTGTGCTTGTAGCCTGGAAATCAAGCGGCTCTACTCAGAGATCGGATTCTGGAGGGCGTGTCTCGTAGCTTTGAAACTGAGATTATATTTGCATTTACTAGTTGAAAAAAAATCCATACAAGGAATTGCGCGAGACTGGATGTAAGGTAACTACGAACCAGTATAAAATCATGTCGTGTTCTTTCCTTTTACTACATTTACTGTTTATCTGTGTTTTGATTCTGTGATTGTTAAACTCATTATTCTAGGTATAGTTTAAAAAGATTTCAAAAGGATATATATAAATTACAAACACTATTCACCCCCTCTAGTGTTGATTTAGCCTTAAGATCCCTATTCTGCAATCTTATAGGTCAGTTGATTTAAAGTTTGTAAAAGAAATTCATTGTACCATTGAGGCACACGACCTGCATACGTGGTTCCGGAGCAGAGGTGGAGTGGGACTAGGATGCCAGTCTAGGGTAGGTTAGATACTATATAATACTCTTGGGTGCTGTGACATGACCTGCAAGCCAACTTCTTTTTGTTGGTTTTCAGAGGAGTTCACAATATAGTTGAGGTTCTCAATTGGTCCCTTTGGAAGCAAATGGCAATTCATCATGTGTATTGGTTATAGATATTTGTATTTTGGTACAAAGTATTATGAGATCTACATAGGTGTGGGATGCAAGGCGAAGCTCGAGATTCGAATAATATATGTTTTGTAAAAGGAATCCATTATACCATTAAGGCCCATGACCTGCATATGCAGTTCTGGAGTAGGGTCAGTGGGAGACTGGGATGTCAGTCTAGATTATTTCATATACTATTCTGTGGTACAATCTGGTGCTACAACAGGACCTACATGCCAACTTCTTTTGAGTTGCTAGTTTTCAGGGGAGTCCACGATATAATTGTGGCTCTCCATAAGTCCCTTTGGTAGCTAATGGTAATTTGACATGGGTATCATTTATGGATATTAGTATTTTAGTATGGGGAACGGTGAGATTTATAGGAGTTCGATCTCACTGGATGGGGCTCGGGGTCTATAATATGATTAGTTACTGACTCTATTTATTTTAGATCCTGGATGGGGATCATTGGACCATGTTAGATGTTCGTAATAGACTCCACCCATCAGCAATGATGGGTGTTTATCTGTATTCTCTATTTGTAGTTTATTGTTAGGATTGTGCGTGTTAGTAGTTGGTTGGTTAATTAGTTAGTTATTATTACATATTGTGTGCTAGATTTGTATTGTGATTTCTTTGTTGCCCTTTCAAATGTATATCAGGTTACATGTATCATAGTATGTTGTTACATGACATTCACATTATATTAGTTGTGCTGACTCGATAATGATAGGGGAAGAGCAAGTTATGGTACATTTCTCTCTCTTTTGGATGAGTTTACTTTACTTGTTTATGGACAGTTGGGATTACACCCGAGCCATGTTCATGGAGAGTATCGTCTTTGTCTTAGTAGTTTCTATTTCTTTGTATATAGTTTTGATATACAGTATTCGGAGATAGTTCCCTCACACCAGGTTTTATGTCTGACTCTCATTTTGTCTTTGTCTATTTATGCCATGATAACACTTAGGTACTCTGTAGGCTTGCAGGACAGCAGGAACATTCTGGAGGCATGAGGTTGTCGTATGAGATATATTACTTATTGTTGTAGTAGTACATTACAGACATGTTATTTTGTATATGAAACTTGTAATATCAGATATTGTATACTAACTTTCTATATTGATATTTATTTATCAGTTTCTTCCACCCATATAGTTTCTTGTATATTTTTTATCATGTTCTATTCATACACACACACACACATATTCAGTATGTTATATGTTATCTTCCATTGTGCAATTGCATCGATGTACCTTGGTATGATGTTTAGTCTTAAATCTTTACCCTAATAAACTATCTTTTTGTGGTATTCGGATGTTCTCATTTCAAGGTATTATGAAGGGTGGGTCATTACAGGAAGAAGGAGGCTTTAATGTTATATTTATGTTTATTTCAGCTATATCTAGTGTTAGTGCCTGCATTGTCGTGTATGGTATACTAATGGTTATAATGTACTATTTTTGTAACTCGGCATAGACATGAATTTAGGATGTATTATTAAACTAAATCTGCAATGATATATTCCATTTCATATATCTACTTTGTTTATATAATATTGTATATTATAAGTTATAAGTAACTGGTCTTTATTGCCAAAAGATAATTCCAAGACTACTTTCAGTGACTGCTATACATTGAGGTTCCATCTTTATGTTTCGGGATGACGGATGTTACACTATTAGTTAAGTATATGTTTGTGTATAATGTATGATGAGCCACGGTATGATATTAATCGAGTAGTCCACTTAGGTATAATGTTGATATTACTCATCGAGTGCAAGTAGGTAGGTTAATGTAGGTGTATATGCGTTAGGAGACACTAATGATGTTTTATTAGTCCTTTTGTAGTATACATGTGATAGACTTGTTTCACTCACTCGGATGTATATCTGACCCACTTATATTTTTTTAATCTATATCACTAGGTTGATGGATCCCTCTAACGTAGAGGACATGGTGAAAAAGATCTCATATTGTAAATAAAACCCATGACACTATATTTCTACGTGTTACGGACTGAGATTTATTACATAGATCTATCTTTGTATATGGATACATATTGAAAATACAATGTTTTATATTTTATGTTGTTTCCTTCCGTTGCAAGCTCATAAAATTTATAGTTAGATTTTGCTTTGTTTTTTGTTATCATAACTTAACGACATGCCATTTTCGATTCTCGAGATTTGAACAACGGTCCGGGTATTAAATTCGAGGTTCAAAAAAGGGGTTATTCCAATTATCCATCTAAGAACTTGAAAATTAAAAGGTTCACCATGTTTAACACTATAGGATGGAAAACTAGAAATGGTACTCTTTTGATCCACCCAATTAAGAAGGTGGTTTATGCTATCTACGAGGAGAGAAATTTGAGAATTTTCAAGAGAGAGAATTGCATAGTTCATAATTTGTAACTTAATCTACTTCATGCTTTGATTTTGAAACGACCCTGACTCGACCTTCGAAAATCGGCACCGAATACGACGCTCGTATTCAAATGCCGCAGATCCAAACGTCGAATTTGGCTCGCCGGAGCCTATAACACATTAAGTATAACAACACAGCGGAAGAAAAAGAATACATCAATATACAACATTTGATACAATATTTAGATACAACTGAATGATACAATGATATCAATATACATCAAAGATATGATACAAGAAAATAGCAACGGAAAGAAAAGATAACACCAACAGCAGAACAAAATCTCCAATATGGTCTTCAAGAGAGAACTCCAGCATCGGTAATCTCCATCTCCAAGGCACCAATACAGAAGTAGCTCGAACTCCCAATAAACGATGCACAAAGATAAGAAAGTGTAGTCCTGATCCAAAGACTGAACCAGCTCCAGATAATCTACTAAACCTGACTATCTGAAAAACCCAACTCTAGACTGTCCGTGTGGGAAAATTATGGGCACCTAGAGTTTAGGAAAGGAACAATAAACTCCAGGTCAGTCGTGGGACTGGTATGAGCAAACGAAATAGTTTATCTTTATCAAAAGCAAAACAAAAGATTTTAAAAGAAATCCAAAATGCTTTTTGGAAAATGAAACTACCATAAGACCTCCTGCCACACACATAATGCAAACGCAGAATTGGAGGAGATTTCTCCTTATGATAGTCAAATATGCTTGATACGAGAAAATTTCTTTGATATTATTACTAGTGCATAGTGTAGAAAAACCATTTCGAAAGTATAATATAAATCCTAGCCAGCATAGGCATTTCGCACTTATGCCTACTACAGCTACCATGTTCAATAGCAGGTTACCACCACATTCCATGTGTAACGACCCAGAATTTTTAGTAATTAAAATTTGAATATTTAATTAATTTTAAATATTAATAAGTGAATTTATAAGTCAAATAAATTTTTATTTGAATTATTAGATTTAATTGAATAATTAAATCGATAATTTAATATGTTAAATTATGGAAATAATTGAAAATATAGTTAAATATGATTGAAAATGATTTGTAAAATTTTATTTTATCATATGGGAGTTAGAACGATATTTTAGAACTTTTAAAATCGAATGAAGAGTTAATTTGTGAAAATTGAATATTTTAATATTAAAATCGACTAGTGAAAATAGCCAATTTTGAACAGTCTCAGAATTGAACGAAACCAGTTCCATTGGATCCGTAATAGTTAGTTATTACCGGATTTCAAATTTCGTGTCAATCGGAGTTACCGTTTGATCGTGGCAGCTCGAAACGCATCGATTTATTTTTAATTTAAATTTGGCGAGTCAAAATAGCCATTTTTCAAAAAGTCTCGGATTTCGACGAAACTAGTTTCATCGGATCCGTAATGTGATATTATTGTAAGGTTTCAAATTTCAAGTCAATTGGATTTACCGTTTGTCCGTTACAAATTAAAACGCCTAGAAAATCGCTTAAATCGGTTTAATTCAAATTGAGCGTTTATTGCCATAACTCGCACATACTTCCGAATTAGCTTCCGAAACCTGTTCCATTGTGTCCGGAACGCGGGGTAAACCCTAGAAACGCTGGTTACGGCGCCTAAATCGGAGTTCGGAATTTCCGGATGAATAGTGTCGATCGGTTCTCTATAAATATACCCACAACCTTCATAATTTGATAAAAAAAATAACCCTAACCCTAAATTTCTAACCTAGCCGCCACTAACAAGATAGATGGCCAGAAATTGATCTCATTTCTTCCCTTTGATCTCTCAATCCATCAAGTTTTGGCTAAAACTTTCAACATGAAAGATGTAGAGGGTGATGAGAGCTACGATCTGAACGGTGGAGATGCGATTTGGAGCGACGTGGTGGGAGTATAGGGGGGCCGACAGTCAGGGCCTGCGCACGCAACCCTAGGCTAGAGGGGCAGCCGAGCTTTATGATGTTGGTGGTGGTGGACGAGCTCGCGAAGGGCTTCGACATGGTGGGGTTGTGATCGAGTTTCGTCGAGAGATCGCGATGGAAATTGGAACCCTAATCTAGTGAATGGGTTCGGCCTCTATCCTGTAGCCGTGCGTGGGTTTGGGAAGAAGAAGACGTGCGGTGATGATGGTGGGGTGCTGGATCTTGTGGCTGAGATTGGCTAAGGTTGAAATTTATTAAGTTAATGTTGTAAATTTATAAATAAAATACGTGTAAACTTCAAATATTCGTAACTTTTTCATACGAGGTCGAAAAAATGCAAACTCAGTTGCGTTGGAATCGTATGGACGAGCACTACGCGATGGAGTTGGTTTGGAGTCGTTTGGAGTTAGTGAGAATTTCGGGTAAAATTAAACGCGCGTTTAATTTTATTCGAAATAAAAGCTGAAACGGAAATTAAAATCAAGGTGAGAACTTCTCACTCAATCGAATTAGTTTCGATTTTATTTTAAATAGTTAGATTTAAAATATTGGAATGCATGTTTGAATGTTGATTGATATCTATTGATTGTTAAAATAGACATTATACGCCGTTATTAAGCGGATGTTATTTATTAAAAACATATACCGCGAATATTTCATAAACAGTGAAATTGGTATTATATATAATAGCAATATATATATATTGGCATATGTATATATTGGAGTTATTGATTTCCCGCATTTATTTGTTTAGCGGATGAGACCCTATTACGCCGTCTATTAAGCGGATAATATTTAATAAGAACATATACCGCGATAATTTCGTACTGGAACGAAATTGGTATTGTGCTAATGTTTTTGGATGCAGGAAAACAGGTTGGAGGGATCCAACTGGATTCCTCAACAGTATTTATTTAATTTCAGATATTTTGATATTTGATGGATTTTCATATTGGTATATGATATCGTTGTTTGTCGTGATTGACTATTTGATGTGTAGCATCATTGGACCCAGATTTTGGGATTTTAAAATGATTTTTAAAGTTGATTTTTGAGAATATACTATAATTTTGGAATTGATCCATTTTAAATAAATAAACGTTATAATTTTTAATGTTATAAAAATTATGATTTTTGTGAAATATAGTTAAAAACTGATTTTTGAGAATATGATGCTATTGAGTTTATAAAATAGTTAAATCGGGATTTTTGAAATTATTGTGAAAAGTTTAAATATAGGATTTATAAAATTTAATTATTTTATGAATCGAAATGGTGAAATAATAAAGGAGATTAAAGACATTTTAAAGAATAATATAAATTGATTTATATTAAGAGATTTATAAATGGATATTTATAAATTGAAATGTTGACATTATAAAACGAGTTTTTATAAGTGTTTGAATGAAGTGGAAATGAATTTCATAAATGAATGAAATTTATGGAATTATAAACTGTGAAGTTATAAAAGAAATTTATAAATAGTAAGATTTATAAATTTGGTGAAAATATTTGAAGAATAGATTGGTTAAATAAATGGATCTTATAAGTTATAAGATTTATAAATTAGAAAGTCTTTAAAAGAACGATTTTGTAAAATAATCGTTTTATAAGTAATTAACTTATAATATGAACGTTTAGTTTATAATTTAGTTATAAACTGGAATAGGTTAATAAAGGAATTTATAAAAAGGAAGTTTTTATAAATAAATAGAAATGGAATTTATAAACGTTGTTTTATAAATTCACAAACGACTTATTTTGATAAGTAAATTGTTATGATTTATTTATGGAGTTATATTCACGTTTTTGACTGTGAATAATACTTTAAAATAAAATGAATAAAAGGATGAAATTGTTAATGAAGTATATTCACGTTTTTGAATAGTGAATAAGATGTTAAAGAAATTGTTTTGAATGTGATATTTCAAATAGAATTAAAACGATCTAACGATGTTTTAAAATGTGTTGAGATTCGAAATCATAGATTTCAACATTTATTGTTGAAATAGACGTTTTCGAGAAATAGAAGGAGATGATGGACTATAACACTGTTGTTATAGTAAATGATTTCCAAAAGGAAATGTTTTGTATAGTATTGGGATTTATATATCTATTTTAATTTCGAATCCCTATACTAGTGATTTTGGGTTGTCGTAACGATGTTTTACGCAACATTCGTTTTGGCCCAAATAAATATGTTTATGAGAATGATTTCCTTAAAGAATGAAATATATACTTAATCTCGATTTAAGTATATTGAATATTTTCTAAGTGTTGAAAATAAATAAAATTTGTGAATTACTTATGAATAAATAAGTATGGAAATGTTTTTCCAATATAAAGTGAATATTAGAGAATTTATCTTTTTGAAGATAAATTGAAAATGAATATTATAAATCGAATTGAAGTCGTATATTCATTAATACTTTAGATTATAAATTCACTAAGGAATTTATAAAAGAAAGTGGAATTGGTTTAAAAATAAATATTGATTTATTTTTGAAGTGTTGAAATAATATATCTAGTGAAGATATTTTTGTGAAATAAATAATTTGGAAAATTATTTGGAATCTGGTGATGTGTGCATATCTAGTGATAGTTCAATAACCGACTATCAATATTTCCCTTTGAATGGGTAATTGATGTGATTTGTTTGAATGTGAATGCTACACTTATTTTTAAATAAGCGCTCACTATTCGGGTTAACCGGGAAAGGACCATGGGGTCGTATAACCCATTCCGAATATGTGATACGTCGTTGTGAATTGCATTGAAGATCGGTGTTGAAGACCCGGTATTTGCGAGAGCGATAGGATGACCTGTCGATTTACTCTGCACCGAGTTGCTCCGGTATAGAGTTCTCCATATGTGATGGTGAATCCGATCAGGATTGTGAATATCCGGATTGCAAGGACTTCTTTGTAAGTGCCTTCGGTTTTGTTCGAGCCCGGAACAAACTTGTATGGATTGTATGTCTGACATTACAAGTTGAGATATAAAGCCGATTTCATTCAAATATATTTCTGTTGGTGGCGAAGAATTTATTATTTTAGCTTAACACCCTTCTCTGAGACGTACGAGCTCAGAGGTTATATAGTTGGAGTTATCAGCGATATATTCCCAATTTGGTAATGTGACATGCTGAGTGATGCTGTAAATGATCATTGTGTTGATTATTGTGATAGGATCGTTTATTTGATCGTCTATCTTGGTGATCATTGTGTTGATCATTTGTTGACCCAAAGCATGGATTTTGTATAAGGTATATTTTGTGGACGTGACTTCGTCGAGCCTCACACCCCGAAATGGTCAAAACAGGAAAGATGCGGCAAGGTTATGAGGGGTAGCACCCTTTAGGGTATGTACATTTCCTTCTGGATAGATGTGGTATCATGGTATGGAGCCCAGATATTTAACCTATGTGGTTACTACGAATTTATTACTTTGTGGTTGTTGGTTTTCGGGATCCCGTGAGAAAGGTCGTTTACGATCGGGGAATGGCGTGCTCGTGTCAGTAGTTACCCAGTTAGGGGTAACCCGGCCTTGTGTTGGCAGAGTTCCGGTTTGGTTCTCGGGGATGTCTTTCCAGAGGCATTCTCATGTGGCAATGGGAAGTTCCTTGGCCTGACCATTTGTTGGAAATCCAAAGAAACAATACGAAACTTGTACGGTTTTAGTTGTATAACCTGCTATGGAATGTGGCGGTAACCTGCTATTGAACATAGTTAGCTATAGTAGGCATACGATAATGGTCGTATGTTGGCTAAGATTTATATTCTACTTTCGAAATGAATTTTCCACTACACTATGCACTAGTAATAATATCAAATGTTATTTTAAATGCGTATCAAGCATCTTTGACTATCATAAGGAGAAATCTCCTCCGATTCTGCGTTTGCATGTGTGTGTGTGCGGGAGGCCTTATGGTAGTCTCATTTTTAAAAGCATTGCGAATTGAAATAAAAATATTCCTCTATTTTGATTTTAAAGTAAATAAACTGTTTTGAGTTCTCACACCAGTCACATGACTGACTTGGAGTTTATTGTTTTCCTTCCTAAACTCTGGGTGCCCACCAATTTCCACACGGGCAGTCAAGAGTTAAGGTTTATCAGGATATTCTGGATATTCTGGAGTTGCTGGAGGCAAGCTGGATGGCATGACGTATTACTAGTTATATAGTATTTCTTTTTCCGCTGCACTGTTTGTTGTTGTATATTGTTGTACACTCTGATGATATGATGTAATGTAATGTATAAAATGTAATAACTGATAGTTCTTTGTTTAAAGATTATTCATTTATTATTATATGTTGTTCCGCTGCGAATTGTGAGATTCTGATGTTGTTCTGTTCTTGTTTTCTGTCCCGTCCTATTTTCTTCTGTTTTTCTTTTCCCTCTCTTCTCTTTTCCTTCTATTTTAAAATGTTCTATCTTCTTTTCTATTTTCCCTCCTCCCTAATCTCTATCTTTTTTTTTTCTTTTTCTTTTCTTCTTTTCTTCTTTCTTACTTTTTCTTTTCTTAAAATCTTTCTAAAACCCCTAAGGGTTCGTATTTTCGTTCATCTTGAATTAAACAAAGGAGATTAGTTGTCTATTCAAGGAGTACGGACTTACGGGTCTTTACACCATGGCAGGTTATACAACTAAAACTGTACAGGGCTCGTATTGTTTTGTTTGGATTTCCAAAAAATGGTCAGGCTAAGGAACTTCCTACTGTCCATGGGTACGCCTCTGGCGGGACGTCCCGAGAGCTTAACCAGCTCTCTGCCAACACAAGGCTGGGTTATCTCTGTAACTAGGTAACTACTACACGAGCACGCCATCCCCCGGTCCTTTGTGACCCTCATAACCTTGCCGCATCTTTCCTGTTTCGACCATTTCCGGGGTGTGAGCTCCTGATGCAGTCTCGTCCATAAAGCTACGCTTTATACAAAAGCCATGTTTTGATCAACAAATGATACACAGCAGCACTCAGCATGCCACACTACCAAATTTGGGAGTATATCACTGATAACTATCAACTACATAACCTCTGAGCTCGTACGTCTCAGGGAAGGGTGTTAAGCTAAGAGAATACATTCTCCGCCACCAAGCAGAAATGTATTTGATAGAGATCAATTTAATATCTCAAAGTGTAGTGTCAGACATACAACCATACAAGTCTGTTCCGGGTTCGAACAGAACCGAAGGCACTTCCAAAGAATCCCTTGCAATCGGGGCATCCACAATTCCGATCGGACTCCCCATCACATATGGAGAACTCTATTCCGAAGCAACTCAGTGCAGAGTCAATCGACAGGTTATCCTATCGTTCTCGAAGACACCCGGTCTTCAACACCGGTCTTCAAATGCAATCCATATCGTCGTATCACTATTCGGAATGGGTTATATGACATAAGGTCTTCTCCTGGCTAAACCAAATAGCGAGTGCAATATTTAAAACATATGGATATGGGATTTCCTTTAAGTCGCAACGTACTACCCAAAACCTTTCTTTTAAATGGTTAAATAAATTACCATTTCAAATCTTTAACAAAAAGATTCGTTTCACAAAGTTCACCTAGTTTCACAAAGATCCATTCACAGATTTCAAAACAATTTCCATTTCAATTGGATTAACCCATCTAATCTCTAAATTAAAGATTTATAGCTTTCAAAACACGTTTCCAAAGATTTATTCATAACTTGAAAAACCATTTTTCATTTTAGACTTGAAACCCTTTTAACACAAATTGGAAGTTCATTTCTTATGTGAAAGCTTTTATTGTTTGAAAACAAATAGTTTTCGTTTCAAAAAAATTCGATAAAATATTTGGGTTGAATTCAAATTCCCAAAACAACACTTTTAAAATGGTTTAAAACCCATATAAACTTGTATAATCTTTTTAAATCATGAATAGGATTCAATTTCAAATTTTGGATTCAAATTTAAATTAAATTTCAAAACTGAATCAAGTTATTTTAAAATAACTTTTATCTTTGAAATTCCTTCTCAAAAGCTTTTCACTTTAAACTCAATTCATTTCCAAAACCATTTGGATTCAAAAATTCAATTTTAAAATTATTTCAAAATTCTGTGACTTAATCCATTTTCATGTGCAATCCATATTTGTGTGTGTATAAGTGTGGTCCGGAGGTTTTACACAATAGAAGTGCAATATCATCAATCAACACAGATTCAAATACAACAATATATTTGATAAGTGGTATAAACTATAACGCTTATATTTGATAAGCGGTATAAACTATAACGCTTAACTTTTATTCACAGATCACAGATATATATCACAAATAATAAATTACATCAAACACAACTCAAATCAAAACAGAGCATCACAATCAGGGATATCAAACAATTCAAACATCCAATAAAATCCAAACATTCATAAGTAAGAGCAGTTAATTATCTGATTAATTCAAATCGGTACTTATGAATTACTAATCCTGGTTAATTAACATTAATGAATTACAAATCATTTTGATTAATTATTCTTTAATTAACCATTAACCATTAATTATAATTAATCAACTTTTAATTATTAAATAATTAACCTTTAATTATCTAATTTTCCATTTAATTAATTATCTCAATTAATTAATCCTTAATTAATTATTCTTTATTAATTTTCACTAAGGAATTAGCTTTTATTTGATTACACAAAGTAATTATCTTTTTATTTAATTATATAAGGTAATTATCCTTAATTTACTTTCATAAATAAATTTATCCTTTAATTAATCACCCTTTATTAATCTTAAATTAATTGCATTAATTAATAAATCAATAACTAATTACAAATTAATTACCCTTCAATTACAATTTAATTAACTTTTAAATTAATACTTAATTAACCTTTAATTATCCATTACATTAATTAATTAACCTTTAATTATTATTTGATTTATAACCTTGTAATTTGTTATCCTTACTTAATTACAAATATTGATTAACCATTAATTAATAAATTACCCCTTTAATTACTACTTAATTAATTAATTTTAAATTGCCCAAAACTTTATCATGATAACCCACTTATCTTAATCACTTAACATTATTAAATTCTTTGAAATAATTTAGAATTTATTATCATTTACCAATTAATTTTAAGTCTTTAAGTTAGTTACATCTTCAAGACATTTAATCTTCTTAATTTACTCCTTAATTATCTTTATTTAGTTTATTTAAAATAAACTCTTAAATTAAAGGTTGGGCTTATTAAAATACATTTGAATTCAAAAAAAAATACTTTCAAACCTTTAATAACTTATAACTTAAATTAACATTGATTATTTAAGAGTGGGAGTTAATAAATTGTTTAAGCTTGGCTAAGCCCTAACTTGAAAGTATGAAAACTCATTTTCTTTTTTTTATCTGGTGGAACTTTAAAACCTGGAACAGGTTTTAGCTTGAAATTGAAAAATCTGTAGTTACTAAACCTACCCAAACCAATTCCCAAATTTCCCGAGCCCAAGCTCTTTATCCCCGAGACAAAACTTCTTTTTATCTTTGTTTAATTTAAACTTTTAAACAAATTACTACAGGAACACCCACGCACACTCGAGCCTGACCCGGCTCTCCTTCGCGCCATCATCAAACTTTCACGAGTCCTGCTTCGAGCCACCATCTTCTTCCCCAATCTTCCAAAAATCGCCTGAAACTCGAGAGTGCACCGGTCATCGGAGCCACCGTGACCATTGCCGACACCTCCCACACCTCGACGATCTTCACTACCATCGATCCCGAGCATCAATCCAACACTTCCAGGCCTAAATTGAAATCGAGCTATTTTGACCGAACACTACAACCAACACGATCGAAAGAAAACCATCACCGCCGGCGATAGGGTTCATCGGAGCTCACGTCGACCGACCACGAGCTACGCCATGTTGCCATGCTCCTATTCTTCTCGGTTTGAAACGACTCGATACGCTAACATCACCGGAATTACTTGAATTCCGTTCATAACTAAAACTTAGGGTTAAATATAAGATCGATCTCACTCGTCTTCCATAGTGAATTATAAATTCATCTAACAATTTTCTGATGATCCCTGATGCTTCGACCTCCTCTAACAATGATCTCGCCGTCCAAATTGACATTAACTGTCGGAATTTGACCAATTCGCATCTACTATTCAACTCGATAATCCCCGCGAATCTCAAACTTTAAAATCCCAATATTATTATCAAGATTCATATAATTCAAGCACGAACCAGGCAGATGACTGAAACTTAAAATCATAAGATTTAAATTTCTGATATAAATTGTTTATTGCTATAATACTCAAGTTCTCTTAATATTTATCCCATACATACATTTAAAAAGAAAAAAAATTTAAAATTTGTGTTACACTATTATGATAAATTTTCATTTGACGATTATCACCTAAACCTATCCACATTTTGAAATGCGATTTTTTCTATGGATGTTCTTATGTCTGGAAGCACACAAAGTATATACATACAGGCATGCATAATCAAAGTTACATAGATATTCACATCCATGAAACATACTATATCTCATGATTTAAGTCAAGCATCAGGCACACAATTAAGGAATAAAAGAATCTAGATCAAGGAGGATAATTTTGCTCACCTGGAGTTGCAGCAGAGATAAAGAACAGAGAACAAGTTTCTGACAGTTTCAAAAGAAGGATGAAAGCCTATATATTTTTTCTTTAATTCCTTTTAAAGCTTAGATCTGCAAAGTTTGTTAATACAAAAATTTGCTTAATTTCTGTTGTATCCATTTGTTTATTTCATCAATAACAAACAATTTTAATTTTACATACAGCTTGAATTCTTTTATATATAACAGAGAACCTTTTTCTTTTCCTGCAACTTGAAGTCCAGAAACAGGTTAAACCTTTAAACTTGATTTCCTCCTGCTACTAGTTAATAAAGTTGTTTAAATCTTTGCTTTATTACTGATTACTAACATCAAATTCAAATTTTTTAAAAGAAATTTACTTGCCTATAGATTACCCCAGAGAATTCCTGCACTGTCAAAACTGAAGCCTACTCCAGGTTGAAAGCTTTTGCATTCTATCTTTTGATTTCTAGGCTTTAATTCTTGTTTTGTAAATTTTCTTTTCAGCTTTGGAACTGATTTGTTACTTGATGTTTGATCTAGTTGCTTCAGGATTGTGGCTTTCAAATCTTACATTTTACTTTGATCTACAGCTTTTGTTTTTGAACAGAGGCTTTCACTTTTGTTTTTCAGGTTTCCTGAACTTGCATTTAAACTTGAATCCAATTTGCTTTCCTTATTTAATCCATCTTGCTTTTGTTTTTCTGCTCTGACCCTTGTGTTGCTTAAATTTTTGAAAGATCTAGAACTTGCTTTAACTTAAAACTGCATTTGCTTTGAATTTCAGGTTGCTGGATTTTTTTCTATTTTTTTCTTCGGTGTTGAGATTTGAAATGCCCAAATCTTTTTACTTTTTTTTTAATATTTGCTGAGAGGTTATATGATTTAAACATGGGGAGATGAAAAGTTTTTTGTAATTTTTAATTTTATTACTTTATTTAAGCAATGATGTTGAATGCCATTTGTAAACAATAATCTTGAGATCTCTATTTTGTTAATTCCTTTACTCCATCTCCCATGTGAATGTATATTTAGAATTTGTGATTTTTACAAGGCAAAAGAATCTTTTTTTATATATATATCATATTCATTTTATAAATAAATGTACCCCTTTATTCATTTGTATATACGTATATACATATACAATGTTAAAAGAGTTTAACCAATATTTTAATTATATACATTATTCCTTAATGATTTTAAATGCCACTTATTTTTAAAACATTCATTTTAAATTTCAATTCAAATTTCAATTCAAACTTGAAATAAAAATCCATTTATGTCTATTTATATACTCATATCCATACTTATGCAATTTAAATTCAAATTAAATGTATACACTCAAATCTACTCATACATGCACTATATATATATATATATATATATATAATTTGAATTCAAATTATTTTTTTAAATATTTATTATTTCAAGATTTTAAACTCAAAAGAAATCGGAGTTTTATCCGTATATAGTTTATTACTTATTTTATTTGTTTGAGATTTTTTCAATATATTTTCAAATTAAATTTCAAAAGTTCATAATACATTATTAATTTTAATTGACAAATTTTTGGGATGTTACTTTTTATTTATAAGATTTTAAATATACAAATTCAAAACCCCAATTAAATTTTAAAATCAATATCCAAATAAATAAATATCCTATTAAATCTTGGAAAAATTAATTTAATTTATAATTTAAATTCACAAATTTATATCAATCACTAATTTTTAATTTTACTCAAAAATCGGGATCGTTACAGATTTGCACAAATTTTGAAACTCATTAAAATCTGCCTAGGATTTATTTTATATAATTGGATTGTATTTTTTGTTTTTGAGCTTGTTTTCGTTGTTGCATGTTTGGACTTTTGGTAGCTTGTTATAAAGGCTTCCTTTGTTGTCTTTTGTTTCAAATAAAATACAGAGGTCTAGTCTAACCCCACTAGCTTTATAAACTAATTACGAACGTAAATTCAGATATATATTAAATTAACGATAATATCAAATATTAAATTAGTAAATCTTCACAAACCTGACATAATTTTATTGTGTTCAAAAAATAAATCTCAAAATTAATTATTTGAAATCATGGCATATAAATATGAGTTGGTAGATGCATAAGATAGCTGATTCCCTTTGTTACAGGATGTGCCTACTCATATGTCTACGCCATATGCAGGAGGTGAGGAAGCTTGGTTCGATCGTCAAAATTCAACATGGTATAGAGTCGACGGTTGTGAATTGGGGCATGTAGACAAGAAAACATTTGCTTTCAAAATTCTCGTAGGGGAAGCGAGTCAAGGGGAAGATTGTTAGGGTTGTCACACATGTTGGTAATTGGAATAATGATTTGGAAATGAAATAGTCTCACATCGTTAAATAAATTAGAGATGTGATATATAAATAGGAGTTGGTATGCATTTAACATTAGAGATTCCTTTTGTTACACTAGCGTGTGCCAACTCATACACTACGCCACATGCAGGAGATGAGGAAGCCTGGTCCGACCATCGAAACTCAACATAAAATAATATCGGTGCTTGTTTATAAATAAAAATTCTGATAAAGAAAACAGAATTTTAATTTAGATTCAATTTTAATAGAAAACAATGAATAAAACCTAAATAAGTTGAGATCCATAAATAAAGATTTAGAAAAGAGGATTAATGTAACTCCATCTCTTGAAATTTGTATATGGGAGTGTTCAAATTCAGGACTCATATAACTTGATCTCTTGCAATTTATATATGAAAATGTTTTAAAGGTGGTAATGTGACTAACAAAAAAAGAAGCAAAAAATGTTTTGGCTCAACCACAATTTTGTATCATTTTTTTTCCATGTAAATTTATTCTAATAAACTAATTGTCTCTTCTTTTCCAAATCTTATAATCTAAACTCTTTAAACTGAAAAAATTTTATTGAAAATTAAGATCATGAAGGAGAATCATCTTAATATTTATTTTCTTATTTTTTATCTAAATCATTATCATAGGATGAAAAACGAATATATTTTAGATATGAAGAGCAGAATAATGAAAAAATATGAATGAAAATTGAAGTTTCGTCAAACAAAAAAAGAAAGACGACAATTCATTTTGAGAGCGGCGTGGGATTTAGAAAAGAGGAAAAATAATATCTTTGTTTGAATCAAAAATAGCACAAACACCAAATAGATTAAGTAGAGAATAAAAAGTAAAAAAAAAAATGAAAGACGAGTAAGAAATAGAACACATAAGATTTTTAGTGGTTCAGCGTACTCCGGCCTACGTCCACTTCAAGTTTCCTTTTATTATACTATATTTTTCAAGTATAATTCTTATAGATCAGTATAAATCCATTGTGAATCAATATCAATGGATAAGTGATTACAAAAAAAGAGAGCAAGAGAGCTGAAAAAGATTCTTAAAAATGAGCATTCCCTCTTATTTATAGAGGTAGGAAACCTAAAATATCCCCTGAAGATCTCCACCTCGCTCTCCATGCTCGAGACTAGTTCTCCAGAAAATATAGGTGCCACCTTAACAAAAATCATAGATCGGTGCTAATCTATGGGCTTAGATCAACACCGATCCATAAGATAGCCAAATTGGTCATTGTGCACTCTTTGTTTAAGCTCAACTCTTGGTTAGCTTCGTGATCCCACACTTGTTTGCACCATTATTTACTTATTTCTGAGTCCGAACAATGGATCTATGGATGAATGAAGTTGCTAATTCCAAGAGCTCATGGTGATCACTATAGAATTTCATGGGATCAAGGAAATGGAACAAGAAATAGGCTCTTAGGTTCAAGACATGCATGCATGAGAAAACTAGGCTCTAGTGGGTTAAGTACCGTGGATCGGTACCGATCCAACACATGTTGGATCTTCAAACTTTGAGTTTCTGAGGTGGACTTGTATTGGTTTTGCTATGCTGGTTGTACTTGGGTTTTGGGCTTTATATTCGTCTATTTGGGCTTTTAGCCTTGATAATTTGAAGTTTAACTCGTTAAGTTTGTTCATATACAGCCTGGTCAAAAGATGGGATAATACTTGCCCTCCAAAAGCATGCCTTGCAAATGGAAGATGGGTTTTGC
Organism: Allium cepa; assembly: GCA_030765085.1. Lineage (NCBI taxonomy): Eukaryota > Viridiplantae > Streptophyta > Magnoliopsida > Asparagales > Amaryllidaceae > Allium > Allium cepa. Next base: position 550,850,895 of record CM060934.1, on the reverse strand, counting down.
TCAAGAATGAATGTTGAAGTCGACGGGATATTAATAGCGAAATTTTCTAATTATCAGCTGATCAAGCTATTATGAATCATCATATTCCTTTGGATTTTCTTGTCAATCATGGGTCATTCTAAACCTGTTACAACCTAAGACTCTAGATTCTGCATAAGTGTAGTCTATACATCATCATCATTTCGATTTCGCTCGAAATTATTACATCACATAACAAAATCATTCCATGTTAATCTGGGATTTGTTAATTTTATTCTAATTATAAGGCGTTCAAATACTTTTGTCAAATCTCTATTAGTTCTAAGGTTCAATCTCTTCGGATCATCTAATATTTAGTCTAATGCGCGATCTCTTCAGATCGTTTGTCGTTTAAGTTGAGGGGATGATCTCTCCGAATCATTAACCAAATTCGTGGACGGTCAGGGCCAATTGTTAAATCTGTGATCTCTATAGATCATCAATTGAAGTCGTGGTTGTTCAGAGCCAATAATTAAATCCACGGTCTCTCCGGGCTGTTAGTCAAATCCATAGACGTTCAGGCCGATAATTAAATTCATAGTCCCTCCGCAACGTTAATCAAATCCATTGTCGTTCAAGGCCAATAATCAAATTCATGGCCTCTCCAGACTGTTAATCAAATTCATGGTTGTTAGGGGTCGATAATTAAATCTATGGTCTCTCCAGACCCTTGTTGACCCAATCAGCTCATTCTCTGGTGAGGGGACTCAACGAGAGCGAGCCCATCTGCTCATTCTCTAATGAGGGGACTTGCTTCTTGCATTTCGGTCCAATCTATTTGGACGGGACTTAAAGCGATCAATCTCAGTCATTATGTTCAAGTGAATTTCAATAAGCATGGCACAACACCAGAATAGGGTATTTGTAATAGTTATACCCGTTAATACAATGTACGCGGCAAATTTTTGTCATGGAATTATAATGGTTGTAACTATTACGATTCGAAACATTCTAACAGTTGTAACCATGACAGTTCGAAAAATTATCATGGTTATAACCGTTATTATTCGAAAAATATTAACGGCTATTACCATGACTAATGGAAAAATAATAATGGTAGCTACAGTGACTACTCAGGTAACTGTAACAGTAATAACTATTATTAAAAGCCATATTCTTTTCATGATTCCCAATACTTATAAGCGTTATAAAATTTCATTTCCTGAATCAAACAAGGTGCAAATTTCACATAAAAGTTTCAACTCGATTTCATATGAAAGTTTTAACTATGCAGCAACAATTATATAATCAGTTTTCATAACACATACAAATATAATATTAAATTCCACAAATGTCATATAAAGCAATGTCATCACCCACCGTATACAACAAACAACAAAATATCACAATTAACATACAACCATACACAAACATCAAAATACCAAACAACTTCAAAGTATCACTAACTAAGAACAAGTCAAGAAGTTTACAAATAACAAGTCAAAATGATTATGCATAACGCAAGTGATGATCGGACCAAGTTATAAACCCACCACCAACTAGATCGAAAAGTATATACGTACCACTTTACAATAATTCAAAAATTGGTTCTTCCGTATCTAAAACTTCCTCCATCCAAACAGTTTTCTCTCTCTCCACTACCGCTTTATATGTCAAATTCTTGTAAAATCAAAAGAAAAACATTAATACATTACAATAAAACTTGCTTTCATTAACATTAATAGACAACGTTTCAACATCTAAATATGTGGAACAACCAAATGTTTGTTCTTTCTTGATGAGATCTATTTGGAAGACACTAAAATTATTTCTTTTCTAAGAGAACTAATGTAAAATAAAATTTATGTAAAGCATCATGACATGTTTAATTGGGTAATCAAAAGTGCTGCTTTTCAAATTTAATTCAACTCAGCTATCTTATTAGTTTAGAGTATTTACTAATGCTTTATCTTATTAGTTTAGAATATATACTAATGCTTCCCTTTTTGAATAATGAAGAAGTGTTTCACTTTTTTAATTCAATGTTGTAGTGCAATAACCAATGAAATATGATATATTTTTCTACTCTTACATTCAAAGATAAATAGTATACATTATTTACAGTGATTGTTTGGTTATTTAGTATGACAACTTTATGCAAATAAATGTGCCTATGTAGTTCGGACTACATTTCTTATGGATCCTAACAATGTATTAGATTTTTTTATAATTTGAAATGTGTATCAATATATATGAATGACCCGCAAATCCGTACCCCTTGAGTCAACACAATTCTACACAATCAACTCAAGTTGTACAGAAATACGAACCACTTGGGTTAAAGAATAAGAGGTAGAAGAAGAAAAATAGAAAACAACAACAGAATCTAACCATCGCAGCGGAATAAAATATAATAGATAATAAATAAACTTTACTCAAAAGCAAATACATCTATTTACATATTATATCATCAGAGTACATCAATCACAGCTCAACAATATCATACACTGTATACACAACTACTCAACACGGCGGAATATATACATAAACAATATACAAAAGTACGTATCGCCATCCAACTCGTCTCCTTAGCTCCACAGCATCATCCTGTATCCTATAATACTCGGTCTGACCCGAGCATTACAGTTAAATAATACTCGAGTCAGTCTGGAATACCAGCGTGAGAAAATCACACCCAATTGATTATTAAAGTTTCAAAAATCCTTTGAAAACAAAAGCATCTCATAAGACCACGCCATAAATAAACATGTCGGGTTTTTCCCTTACGATAGCTAAAACAATTTTTATAGAAATCCTCTGATATTATAATAGGGTCTATATACAAATACTTATAAAATAGCCGAAATTGTTACATTCATTAAATTCCAGCTACTAGCCACAGAGTGGGTAATACAAACAAAACTCGTACAAGGCTTGTAGGGAGAATGGATTTCCAACTAATGACTAGGCACTGGGGTACCACCTGTCACAGTACAGCGTGTAGATCACCGTACCGAGGAGTACGCCCGCTCCCCTGCAACACAAGGACGGGACTACCCCTTACTGGATAATCTCGAGTGAGATCACCCCACGGTTGGGATCAGCAACCGCCCACTAAGCCGAAATAAAAAGGGACATCTAGACTGGAATGACCTCACCCTGCTTGGGTGCTACCCACCTAGCCTTGCTGCATAACCCCTGATTTTCAGTCATTCCCATTTGATGAGGCTTGAGGATAAGCGTTACCTTTTTAGAACTTATTTCTTAGAATGCCCATCATCCACCTGACGATGTTTCGCAAGCATTCATCCATACAAGTCCGTCCCGGGTTCGAACGGAACTGAAGGCACTATTCCTACTACATCCATTTTGGAAATATCCTCAGGATTAGTAGCGACTAGCCCTTGCACTTCACTGCTCCATCTTCGAATCCAAAATCGTTTTTCACGAAAACGTACAAACCAGATCGAAGTGGTTTTGGATAAATAAATCTCGATCCCGGTCTCTTCGAAACGATCAACGTATTTGGCCAATATTGATAGTCGGTTATTTAACTATCAATTAATATTCACAAACATCCATCACACAATAAATAATTTTCCACATTATTCATTTATCTCAAAAATATCTTCCCAAGATATGTGTTTACTTTTCAAATTCCTTTGAAAACAGTTTTCAAGGTCATCTGCCTTCTCAGAATAAATTTCAAGTATTTCTATTCCCACTGGAATTCCCAAGCACAAACTTTAGGTTTAAAAATAATTAAAATGCTTTATTGTAAAATATATTTAACATTTAATATAGAAAAATTACTTTAATACTTAATTTAAAATAATATTCTAGAAATAAGGTTACCTTATAACTATACATTAGATTTCTTCTTTAAACAAAATACCAAATCACTCTTTAAATAATTATTTCGATAATAAATTACTTACTTTAGAATTTATTTTAAAATATTTAAATTAAAACTACTTTAATAATTGATTAAAAATATATACTATATGAATATTTGAAAATAAGGTTACTCTATAAATATAAACTAGGTTTTCACCTTTAAAACAGAATTACTAAGCCCCTCTTTATAAATTATTACTATGACAATAGATATGAATAAATATTTACTCTAGAATTTAAATATTTAGAAATAATAAATTTCCAAGAACATACTTTGTAAAACAACATTAAAGCCTTTATTTCATTTAAAAAACTTACTTTGAAAACGTACTTGGCTATCCAAGGAAATATACTTCTCTTCACAACCTTTAAAAATAAATCACTATTTATTTTTACACAATTTTTCTCATTTCTTTAATAAATTCTCATCTAGAATTTATTCTCACAAATATCCAATTTCAAACTCTTAAATCAATTCCCAAATTGATTTCCAATTTACTTCATTTATTCAAAAATCTTTTAATTTCATATTTTATTCCTTAATTATGGTTTAAAATACTTTTAATTGAAATACCAATTTAGATTTCTCAATTTACTTCTTATTCCTTTAAATAAATTTAAAACTTTAAGTTTTAAATTAATTCTTTATTCAATTAAATTAATACTACAAAATTTTACAATTCCTTAATTACTGTTTACTCAAACTCTTTTCTTTTCATACTCGAAGTTATTTATCAGTATTTAACATATTTCTATTTCTTTTTCAATTCATTCTTAATTTATCAAATTTTCTAAGATTATTTCGTTTACAAATTTACTTCCTTTATTTTCTTTCCAAAATCCAATTTATATATTTTTGGTAATTCATTATGACCAATATATATATATATATATATATATATATATATATATATATATATCCAATCCAATCATATCATTCAATATTCCAATGTATTCAACATAGAATATCAAGTAATCACAAACAGAGAATATTAAATAATAATGTTGAGGGGTCCAGTTGGATCCCTCCAATTTGTTTTTTTTCTTGCATCCACAGATGTTAGCACAATATAATATGCCAATTCCAAAATTACCTCACTACAGCACATAAATCAATTTCAACCATCCAAACAATTATTTAAATTAATCATTTAAATTTAAATTTAAATTAACTGAGTGAGATTAACTCACCTTTGCTTTTATTATTGTAATCTGATCCACACCGTCCTGATTCTCAACGATTTAGACCTTGTAACATTATATAATTTTTTTTATTACTATCCGAACTATTTGAAAAATCAATCACCGTTTAATAAATTTAACTTAACCCAATAATTTAATTTTAACTATTGATTAAATTTTAAACCGATCTTCCTATAATAATCAATGTTTTTAGTAGCTAAATAGTTTAATAAGTTAAACAAATTGGTCTTCCTAATATATTATTTTAAAGTGTGTCTATGTATATTTTCTACTTAACTAAACCAAGAATGGAATGATATATACCCTTAATTCTAAAATAGATCTGTGCATATATAGAATCGAACTGGAGTAGTTAAACCTTACTGTAACTATTTCTATCTTTTTTTTCTTTTACAGTTTAAATTCCCAAAACCTAAATCAGGTTTAATTAAATAAAAAAAATAAAAAATAAAAAAAACGAAAGCAAATACCTCCTGCCGATCCTCATCTTAACCCACACGTGCATGGAGTCGCAACCCCAATGAATTTGAACCCGAGTTCGAAGCTCTGATAAGCTGAAACCCTAAAGAGTCGTGCCTCCAGCTGCTCCCAATCCTCACACACGAGCGAGCTGCTCTGCTTGTGACTCCTTCTCTTGCACGCGCACGCGTCTTCCTGGATTCGAGGTGCTCGTCGAATGTGGGGTTCGAATGACCTCGCCGTCACTTCCCACGAAGCCTTGTGACCTACAGCCTCGAGTCACTCTCGAGATCACCTGCCGACGAACTTGAAATCGAATCCCACAAAAGGGAGCTCGGCCCTAAAGTTTTCACTGAATCGAAAACTATTCGATTTTAAATTAGAGATAAACAAGGTTTATCAGTTGATCCCCTTCGATCTGAACGAGCGAGTTGTTTTGTTTCATTCATTTTTTTTCCCTCAGAGGAACGAACGGGTATGTCATGAGGAACAACTTGGCTGCCAATAAAAGATGGAGGAAGATACCTTACGTGATGAAGACGCTAGGCTACAGTGTTTTGAAGGTGATAGGATCACGGCTGATAGGAAAGGAAGCGGCTGATGTTAAAATATTTTGACCATGTACCACATATGTTATTTAGTTTACGATATAAATTCTAACGCGTTAATGTATCGTATGCTCACACGAAAACTCCGATCAATACGAAATTTGAAATCCGATAATAATTTAATATTACGGCCCAATGGAACTGGTTTCGTCCAATTCCGAGACTGTGCCTCGGAAAGCTATTTTTTAAATTCATTTTAAACGATAAAATTTTCAAAACTGAACCATTCAGTGTTAGATTCAATTTTAACACTTCTATCATCTTCAACGTTATCAATATAAATTTCATAAGTCTTCAAATTATTTTTAACAAGCTTAAAACTCCAGATTAAACATTTCACCCAACTTCAAATTATTTAATTCAATAATTTAATTATCAAATAAATTGTGATATTCGTAATACAAGTTAAAATTACTCCTTTGAATATTTACAATCAATTAAATATTTCGATTTTAAATGCTCGAAAATTCCGGGTCGTCACATTCCTCCCCCCTAAAAGAATTTCGTCCCCGAAATTACTAGTTATGAAGAATGGTCCAATACCCGTTTATTATTTTTCCCTAAAACCAAACAGTTTTAACAATTCAACATCCTACCAACTGTCTTTTAATAAAAGACCCATTATCAATCCTATTAACTTCTCAAATTTCCCCATAGTTTTCAAACCATATTATTAGCTCGAGCATTCAAATTTCAATTCTAAATCAAGTTTAAAATTATCAGAATCTTCTCAAAAAATTTCTAACTCTCTAAATTTTAAAAAAAATTCGCCAGCGTCTCCTTTGCGCGGCTAGCTCGGTACAACTACAAAAGGCCTCTACGGGCTCCCAAATCCAAAAAGAAAACAAAACGCCAAGTGGCTCAATCCAAATCCCAATCAAATTTCATACCAAATTTAAAATACATACCTTTTATCGGGCAATTCATATTTATCTTTCTGAAATCAAAACCAAATCTCTTTTCCCTTTATATTACCTGCATATCCTGCTAAGCACTAATATCCAATCACAACTTTCAAAGACATTTTATCGATTTTCTCACAAAATGCCAATATCTATTCATTCCAATTATTGACTTAATTTGTATTGGTAGTATCAATTTCCATTTAAGAATTTACCATTCTCTCTTAAGTTTAGTATAAGCATTTTATATACTTCTTTATTTATTTTCATCTTACCATTTTAGTTTATATCTACTTCTTTTCAAATTGATTTATCTCCATTCCATATAAATTCAGTTTATTCTTCAACTCTGCATATATAAATTTTATTTGTCATTTATTACAAATTCATGTCATTACTTTAACTAGTTTCATTTACTAACTTATTTCAATTTCCAATTTTAAACCGTTTTGTCGTTAACAAAATTTTCCAAAATTTTCAAAAAATTTCTAACTCCCGGAATTTTAGAAATTTTTTGGCAGAGTCCCCTTTGTACGAAGGAGCTTTTGCAATTTGACAAAAGCGATAAATATATATACATCGACCCACACGGTCGGAAAAACCAAAAACAGTTCATATTTCCTATTTTTATTTCGTAGGCGTACCTTATTTAGCATTTTTAAGCAAGTAGCTTATTTATTTAGTCGTTAGCACAACCAAATCCAGCCATACGGCTTCCAGGTACCTGTACTTACTCAATTTAAACATGTAAGTGCCAAATATATGCAGTTTAACTATATTTCACTTAGTTGCAATGGTTAAAACATATGGATTCTAAAGAAATGCACATCCAACATTTTCCGTAAGCAATTTTTACAACTTTCATACTAATTCAACTGTTTCAATTAATTTATAAACCATTTTCATTCAATTTGAATGGTTTTCAATCCATTCGTATACCACTTCATCAATTTAAATGGTTTAAAACTCAATCGCTTACCTTTAATTTATTCTTAAGCAAACTGAACGCATATTTAATTCAATTGCTTTCAAAATCAATTTATTTTACCCTTATCAACACATAGAATTTCAATTACTTCCATTTACATCCAACGATAATTTATTCCATGCAATTCGACGAGATTTATGTGAATAAATAAGTATTTATGTTTATAACCAATTTAAATTGATTTCAACTCAATTTATACGTAATTCTACTCCATTTTTAAATTTATTGACAATCCATATATTCTCATTCTCATTGCATTTTAAATTTGAATCCATTCACTCGCATTCCATTTTATTAACCAATTTAGTTCATTCAAAATCCATTAACAACTTAGGTTCATCTTTATTACCAGTTAAATTTCCCTTTTATTTTAATTCATTCATAACCATTTATTTAGCGCGACCCATTCCAAGCTTGCACATTACTAACCATTCCTGAATTAATTTAAACTAAGCTTCAATTTAATGGTCTTTCATTTTTACTCTTAGTCGAGTTTCTAGTTATTCTCAACTTAAGTTAATTTACTCAATTTATTTCACCTCAAACTTAACTTCACTTCCATTTGATTCTTATTTATCCCCTCCATCCATTTATTCAATATAATTAGTTTATCCTCTCAATCCATTTTGAATTTTCATTTTCTTAAATATTATTTACTGCCCACCAAATTTTATTCCGATCCAAATTTATTTTTACTTAGTTTAAATTCCATCCAATATCATTAAGCTTAGTTTTAAGCTGAATTCAATTCAACTCTCTTCCATTTGTTTAGTTTTAAGTTAATTTACTTCAATTTATTCAAATCCTTTTTCTATACTTAAGCTCATTTCATTTTGCAAATAAATTTCTCTTTTCAATTTAACTTGATTCTATTTTAATCCTATCCCATTTCAAACTACAAATTTATTTAATCGGTTATTATACATTTTAACTTTTTAGATTCAGCTTATTCAATTTATTACAAGACCATTTTCGATTTATTTCCACTTATTTAGATTTTATTTGCAATTCAACTATTACTATTTCAATCCAATTTCATTTTTATTCGATACATTTCAATTATATTTAATTTGTTAACACTTCACGTTAAATTTTGATTTATAACTCAAGTTCTGAATCCACTATCCATTTTCAATTTACCACCCAATTTTATGAACTCACAATTCAACTTCATTCTCGATTACTTTCACTTCATCAACAATTTAAGTCAAATTTAATTTATATCTCGAGTTTTATTTTCAACCTTCATTATTAACTCACAATTCAGCTTTATTTAACTGCAATAGACTCCATTTACACATTTCATTATCTAATTATCATCTAAATAGTCTTTCCCTAACTTATAAACCGGAACTTGATTTTAATCTCAAAATCTCTTCTTTTAAATTTTCTTAAGTTCACATTTATTTTATAATTCAAGTTTTGATCTTCATTTTATTTTTCAATTCATCAAACAATATTTATTTTGGATTTTGCATTCCATTTCAATTTTATAAGTCTCCACTTATAATTTACACAATTCCATTCATCATAAGCTTGAATATATTCTTCTTTTATTTTAACTCAAGCCGTATGCTTCTTTATAACCCAAGCATATTTTATTCATGCATTTTAATTCTTTTATAAGTTATTTTGGTTTATTTATTTCAATCCCAATCCTTATCCAATTTATTTTTCATTTATTCAGGTAAGAATTTAATTCCATTCATTAATTCAATTTAATTCTTATTCCAATTCAATTTAATTTTAACTCAGATTTATTTAACCCAATTCGATTTCAACTTAATTCGAATACAACTGGATATTATTTCAGCTCATTCAATTAATTTCAATCCAGTTAAATTTTTATTTCCAAATCCAAGTTAATTTCATTTTCAACTTTTCTCTTTAAATTTAAATTCCAACCTTCAAAGCTTGTATTCCATTCCTGATTTAAAAATCATCTCAATTTATAAGCTTACAACCCATCCTATCAGGATTTTTAAACTCCCGGCTTTGGTTTCAAATCATTTTGAAATCTTCAACATCTCAAATCACATTTCTCAAAAGCCAAACCAATCCTGGTTTTGTTCCCAACAAATTTCTTTTGAAATTTTCAAAAACAACTAGCTTTCCTGAACAAATCAATTTGGCAGCAATCCATCACTTAGAAATTCGAAAATGAATACTGATGATGCGGCCGTCATCATCAGAATTATTTTCCAATAATCCAAGTGATTTCAATGCTATATCACTTTCAAAATTCATTTAAAACACATTTCCTTTCAGAAATACCTCTAAAACAATAATGTTATTATTTATCTTTAAAACACTTCCAAATCTCCGGAATTTAAATTTCCAAATCCTGCTTAATTCAATTTTACTACAATTCATTTGCATAGCTTATGCTCATACAAATTCTTATTTGATTATATTTCAATTTATAAATTTCATTTATAATTCATATTTATGAATTTTATATTTTATAATGTATTTATTTCCTTAACTTTGGTTATATTTTCTATTTCTAGTTAAATTTTTACTTAACAATGATAATAATTTAATATTATCATTTCTAACATCCAAGCAACCATATATTAGCTAAAATAGTTTACAAAAGCTTTTCTTTATATCAAAATATATTTTTGGGTAAAATTATTTCATTCACCCACATTTAAAACAATATCGTGTCAATCGTTCTATTCAAGTGTTTAGAAACCCCTTCAATACACTTGCGCAGACTGTGTCGACGAAGGTTCATATGCCACTCAATAAACCAATCAACACAATGTTAAAATGTAACAATCCGGTATTTCGAATTAATTAATTTTCGTCATTAGACGATTAATGTAGCTTGATGATTGCTTTTGACTAGAAGTCTTGATAGTATTTTGGTCATTGTAGACTCGATGTAGTCGGCACTGTTTTGTATTGCACGACTATATGCATTTTGCATATGTTTGTATCCCGACACGTTGGTTTCATGTCGCCTTCTGTTTTTGGTCTGGACTTCACGTGTGCTTCAGGCAGTCTTCATTTTTGCCAACTAGCCCGGTTAGGTTCATAGTCCTTTATTGTTGGGTCGTAGTGCCATATTTTGGTGCTCTCACCATCATTCTGCTGTTTTCGTGTCTTTATACCACCGCCTTTGTGCACTTGGCCCTTCGAGTGGAACTGTTTTACAGTTGCGTTGAGGCAGTTTGCATATGAATTAGCTGTCTTGACCACTTGATTTCAGTTGGATTTGTTTTTCTAATTTCACTTGAGTTGAATCCAATATTCGGGTTTGACCTTGTGTTCGTTTATGAATTTACATTGTGTATATACGTGCACATTGTCCATTTCTGCCTGCTTTGACCATCGAGGCCGTGGCATTGATATTTGATTCTTCATTGATTTTGGTTCGTTGAACTTTTGGGTACATCATCACTGTAGTGGCAAGGCAGTGCACGCAAGCGTGTACTGCAGCCACACGGTATGTTCTATTTTGTTTTGATTTATTGATCTTTTGCATATTCCATATGTTGTAGTGGCGAGGCAGTGCACGTGTGCGTTTACTGCAGCCCTACTCGAGTTGACATTTTATTGATATTTCAATATGTTTTGGATTAGTATTTGAATGGTTTAATTTGGTGATTTTTGTTGTCGTCTAATTATCAATATGATAATTAGATTATGAGTTTCTAATTATTTATTTAATAATTAGATTTTTGTGTTAATTGCCATTTAGGCAATTCTGTGTTTTATAAATTATCTTCATTAATAATCTTTTTAATTTACATTCGCTGAAAATTTGGATTTAGTTGATTTGTTGTTTAACACTGTTACGTGTTATATTTATCGTTATCCAATTTCTTTATTTAAGGATCGGATAGACGAGAATTTATTGTGACTGTCGTCTAATTGCTATCTAATTATTATTGCTTCTGTGCACTAATAACTGAGTTTGAATTAGACTGACCCGTGTATTATTTTCTTTTGAATTTAATACTCGGGTCAGACCGAGTATTTACAGGTTGTTGATATCTTACTTTGGGTTGCTGCTAGAGCTATGAAGTCTTTTCATACTTTTTGGAGTAGTCGTTGTATTAGTATAGGATGTTGTATATTCATTATATTATTTACGATAATGTACTTGTATATGTAACTTCCTGAGTCGACAGTTGTAGTTGTATCATATATACTGTGTCACATGTATTGTAATTGACATCAGTTATTATATATATAAGGGACTTTTTGTTTTATCTGTGTTCCGCATTTATATGATCTGTGTTATTATTATATTTATTGTCCTAAACTATTATGAACCATCGTAGTTCATTTTATACTGGAATTGGGTATGTCGATGGGAATAAATAAATAAGAGATGGAAAAACCAAAATATACTACTCCTATCGAGATAACCAATACTAGTGTAAGGCCTAACTACGGATGGCCGCTCTTATCCAGCCTTATTCTTCATGATAACAGACAGTATTTCCTTTAATACTCTTTGTTATTATGAGCATAGAGGTGGGGCGTCACAGTTGGTATCAGAGCTTGGGGTTTATGGACATAATATAAAACATAACTTAGATGGAACATGTGTTACAACTATTAGTCGATGTTTTATTGTGCTTTGAGTCAAAGCTAAAGTTTTGAAATTTTGATGAAATTTTTAAATATCTGTATTTAAAAATAAAAGTGAATTGTGTTATGTTTATCAGAGTGCACAGCGAAAACAGTGAGACTGCTTCGCTGAGTACAGCTGATAATTATTTTGAATTAAAAATCGAAATATGAAAATGAATTTAATTTCATTATGCTGTTTAACTAGTGGTTTGATTTGTTGAAATTCTTGCTGGTTTTCTGTGGTGCTAATCATATCTGATTAGATTTTAGCTGTTTTAAAATATCTTAATTGAAGATATAATAGAATGCTTTCTTGGTTTATTTGGTAGTGTGCGTGCAAACATGAGTTGCACGTTACTACATTAATTTTACGTTGAACCGATGCTTGGTTATGAAATGTATTTCGTTGCCGTTATTTTTAGAACGGGATTTTCACACCGGTGCTAGATTTTTGAATCACGGTGTTTTGTTGACATTTTAACGAATGAAAATTCACTGGTATTATATTTTGATGCAAATTATTTTGATGAGATTTGTGACATTTAAAAATTACTGTCGCATTGACTTCAGTAACCGTCAAATTTTAAAGTGGATTTTCAAGCGGTTATCTCGCAATGCTGAATTTGAGATCCGTTTCTACGGTGTTTGGAGAAGTACAATTTCCTTATCGAAATTGTCATTAATATTGCTGTTTTTATCACGGATTTGAAAATCGTTTTAAGAATAAAATTGTTTTCAGAAATTTTTCAGTTTACGTTTTCAAAAGAATGAGGAAGCGATTTAAACGTTTCAGCAAAATCGAGGATTATGACCCCTTTCTTTTACTGATTCACTTAATTCCGGACTTGTCCGTTTGAGAATGTAAATTATTACTTTTATAAAATAAATGAAATTGTTTTCAGAAGTTTTGCAGTTTGCATTTTCAAAAGAATGAGGAAGCGATTTAAACGTTTCAACAAAATCGAGGATTATGACCCCTTTCTATTACTGATTCGCTTAATTCCAAACTTGTCCGTTTGAGAATGTGAAATGTTATTTTTGGAATACACAATTTTACACTTTCAAGGAAACGATGAAGAGAATTAAACGATTTAGTAAAACTCGTGGTTATGGGACATGTGCGTTTGCTATTTTGGTTAATTTCGGACTCGTTAATTGAAATATCTGCTGTTTTGATGATTCTGATGATTTTATTTAGCTTTCGAGCCACTCTGCTGGACCTTCGGGTCATATGTTGGACCTTTGGGTCATTTTTTTGGCTTTCGGGCCACTCTGTTGGACCTTCGGGTCATTTGTTGGGCTTTCGGGCCACTCTGCGGACCTTCGGGTCAAATACCAGTACTAGACCTTCGGGTCACTCTGCAGACCTTCGGGTCAATCTGATGGGCGCCAAAAATCATGTTGAGTACTTGGTAGGCTTTGGCCACTCTGAGATGCCCGTGCGGCGTAGCTTAAAAACTCGCCATCTAATGGGATCGATCCAACCTTTTATGTTGATTTTCTAGAGTATCTTAATTGATTTCTAGATATTTGTTGTTTCCAATTATCTGCAGGTAATTGGATATTTGTTGATATGAGTTCTAATTATCATTTTTGATAATTAGATATTTGATGTTTCTGATTATCGTTTTTGATAATTAGATATTTGATGATTTGATTATCGTTTTTGATAATCGATATTTGTGATTTGATTATCGTTTTTGATAATCGAATATTTGTGATTTGATTATCGTTTTTGATAATTGAATATTTGTTGATTTGAGATTTGATTATCGTTTTTGATAATCGAATATTTGTTGATTTGATTATCGTTTTTGATAATCGAATATTTGTTGAATTGAGATTTGATTATCGATTGTGATAATCGAATATTTGTTGATTTGAGATTTGATTATCGTTTTAGATAATTAAATATTTGTTGATTTGAGATTTGATTATCGTTTTTAATAATCGAATATTTGTTGATTTGAGATTTGATTATCGTTTTTGATAATCGAATATTTGTTGATTTAATTATCGTTTTTGATAATCAAATATTTGTTGATTTGAGATTTAATTATCGTTTTTGATAATCGAATATTTGTTGATTTGAGATTTGATTATCGTTTTTGATAATCGATTATTTTTTGATTTGAGATTTGATTATCGTTTTTGATAGATTATCGTTTTTGATAATCGAATATTTGTTTATTTGAGATTTGATTATCGTTTTTGATAATCGAATATTTGAGATTTGATTATCGTTTTTGATAATCGAATATTTGTTGATTTGAGATTTGATTATCGTTTTTGATAATCGAATATTTGTTGATTTGAGATTTGATTATCGATTTTGATAATCGAATATTTGAGATTTGATTATCGTTTTTGATAATCGAATATTTGTTGATTTGAGATTTGATTATCATTTTTGATAATCGAATATTTGTTGATTTAATTATCGTTTTTGATAATCAAATATTTGTTGATTTGAGATTTAATTATCGTTTTTGATAATCGAATATTTGTTGATTTGAAATTTGATTATCGTTTTTGATAATCAAATATTTGTTGATTTGAGATTTGATTATCGTTTTTGATAATCGAATATTTGTTGATTTGATTATCGTTTTTGATAATCGAATATTTGTTGATTTGAGATTTGATTATCATTTTTGATAATCGAATATTTGTTGATTTGAGATTTGATTATCGTTTTTGATAATCGAATATTTGAGATTTGATTATCGTTTTTGATAATCGAATATTTGTTGATTTGAGATTTGATTATCGTTTTTGATAATCGAATATTTGAGATTTGATTATCGTTTTTGATAATCGAATATTTGTTGATTTGAGATTTGATTATCGTTTTTGATAATCGAATATTTGTTGATTTGAGATTTGATTATCGTTTTAGATAATTAAATATTTGTTGATTTGAGATTTGATTATCGTTTTTGATAATTGAATATTTGTTGATTTGAATTCTGATTATCTTTGTTGATAATTAGACCTTTGTTGTTTTCTGATTACCGTTTTGGTAACTAGATATTTGCAGTTTTGCGATTTGCGATTTGTGTTTTATAATTATCTTTGTTGATAATTAGATTTTTGTTGTCTTCTAATTATCGTATCAATAATTAGATATTACTGTTTTGTGATTTCTGTATTCTGATTATCTATTTGATAGTTAGATTTTGTTAAGAATTTGTGAATTTCTTTTATGAAATTAAAAGATTTCTTTGACGTTTGAATTCTCTGCCTTTATTTTCTATCTTAACTAGTTTATGTTAGAAAATTTATTGTTAATGACGACCTTAATTATGAAAATTGCGGGGACGCAATTTTTATAAGGAGGGGAGTCTGTAACAACCCGGTATTTCGAATTAATTAATTTTCGCCATTAGACGATTAATGTAGCTTGATGATTGCTATTGGAGTTTTTAAATCAGGTTGAAATTCTTTTATAGAATTGTTAAAGGGATTATGCGGGCTTTCAAATGAAATTTTTGGCCCACGATTTCTTTTGCTTTTGGTACCGGTTATATTGGAGAACATAACCGTTCCACTTACCTCCCCATTCATTTGAGTTCAAAACCCTAAAAACATTCGAACGAAAAAAAATGGCGGCCCGTTTCCTCTTTAACGAAAAATTAGGGTTTCGTTCTCTCGGTTCCAAAGTAGGGTTTCTGTAATTCGAAGATGGCGATTTTAAGTGCACGATTGAACTCGATTGTCTTGCTCTAATTGTCGATCGTCTCTCGGCTGCGACGTCGAATTACTGCTCTTTACAAAGCTAAGGTGAGTGAATTCGATTTTCACTCACATCCAATTCAAATTACTGTTTTTATATGATTCGAGACCTTGATTTTGTTTATATCAGTTCGATCTCCTTCATTTGAGTTCGTATATGTATGTTTGAATTTATCAACTGAATTGCTTGGCCGTTTGAAGTGTTGGATAATTGTGATTTCTCTGATTTTATCAATTTCGTATAATTTGATGCTTGATTTTGTTCACTCTTGTTCTCTTCGGCATTGACTTTTTGAAATCTGCAAACTTAGTTGGTGGAAATAATTTAGAGGAGAATTTACTTTCCTTTTGCAATTGCTTCAGTG
This sequence comes from Allium cepa, assembly GCA_030765085.1. NCBI lineage: Eukaryota > Viridiplantae > Streptophyta > Magnoliopsida > Asparagales > Amaryllidaceae > Allium > Allium cepa. The sequence continues at coordinate 550,834,190 of CM060934.1, read as the reverse complement.
ATTGACTACGGTCTTTATTTTGGGTTTAAAACTTTTGATATATAATTGTTGGAATTCATCTGCTTATTTGTTTCGGCCACAGTATTGCCGTCTTCCACTTGTTTTACGTGTTGGCTTAACTGGGTTCACTGTGTTTACAGTGTTGCTCTTTGTACTTGGTCTAAACTAAGTAGAGTTATGACTTCACTGTGTTTGAATGGTATACATATTTGTTGATCTGCAGTTCCATTTTGTTGCACTTTTGAATTTTACTGCCTTGAGCTCGAGTACTTGTAGCCCTTGATGTCCATTATGTAGCTTGGTTTTCATGTTCATTGAGGTCACCTCTAATGCCTCTGAACCTGTTTGGAACTGCTGGCACCATTGTTGTCTTCACTTGGAAACTTGTTCTTCACGTAGTATGTTTTGGGTTGCAGCCTCAACTTTGTCCACTGTTAGCTCGATTCTTGTTTGTTGCCTTGTTGTCATTTGTACATGTATATGTCTTTCCATTATCATGTATATATATACATTCAGGTATGTATATATATGACTGTTGTTGTTTCTGGAATTTCATTATGTATCCACACATCTTGGTTGCATTACATCTGGACTATCTGTAGTCTTCACTGCAACAGTATGTGTATACTTGCCCTTGAATTTTGCACTGAGGTTCAGTAGCTTGTTTTTTTTCTGTTGCTTTTGACTAGAAGTCTTGATAGTATTTTGGTCATTGTAGACTCGATGTAGTCGACACTGTTTTGTATTGCACGACTATATGCATTTTGCATATGTTTGTATCCCGACACATTGGTTTCATGTCGCCTTCTGTTTTTGGTCTGGACTTCACGTGTGCTTCAGGCAGTCTTCATTTTTGCCAATTAGCCCGGTTGGGTTCATAGTCCTTTATTGTTGGGTCGTAGTGCCATATTTTGGTGCTCTCACCATCATTCTGCTGTTTTCGTGTCTTTGTACCACCGCCTTTGTGCACTTGGTCATTCGAGTGGAGTTGTTTTACAGTTGCGTTGAGGCAGTTTGCATATGAATTAGCTGTCTTGACCACTTGATTTCAGTTGGATTTGTTTTTCTAATTTCACTTGAGTTGAATCCAATATTCAAGTTTTACCTTGTGTTCGTTTATGAATTTACATTGTGTATATACGTGCACATTGTCCATTTCTTCCCGCTTTGACCATCGAGGCCGTGGCATTGATATTTGATTCTTCATTGATTTTGGTTCGTTGAACTTTTGAGTACATCATCACTGTAGTGGCAAGGCAGTGCACGCAAGCATGTACTGCAGCCACACGGTATGTTCTATTTTGTTTTGATTTATTGATCTTTTGCATATTCCATATGTTGTAGTGGCGAGGCAGTGCACGCGTGCATGTACTACAGCCCTACTCGAGTTGACATTTTATTGATATTTCAATATGTTTTGGATTAGTATTTGAATGGTTTAATTTGGTGATTTTTGTTGTCGTCTAATTATCAATATGATAATTAGATTATGAGTTTCTAATTATTTATTTAATAATTAGATTTTTGTGTTAATTGCCGTTTAGGCAGACTGTGCTTTTATCCTCTTCGATCTGATGAGACTGTGCTTTTATCCTCTTCGATCTTCGGCTCTTTTCTAGGTCAAAGGAATGATTTGGCTGAAAGAGGCTTGGTAAGTATATCTGCAAGTTGATAGGCAATAGGTATGTGGCTTACTTGTAGTTTTTGATTGATGACTTTCTCTCGTATAAAATATAAGTTTATTTCTATATGCTTTGTCGTTGAATGTTGTATTGGATTTGCTGATAGTGATACTGCACTTAAATTATCACACCATATGGTCGGTTTTGCCTGTCTTTAGTCTTAATTCACTTAGTAGATATTGATCCATATGATTTCAGCTATAGCACTGCAATGCTCCTATACTTTGCCTCGGTACTTGATCGTGATATAGTAACTTATTTCTTTGCACGCCATAAAACTGGATTGATTCCAAGATAAATGCAATATCCAATAGTAGATTTTCTATCATCTGGGTCTATAGGCCAATCTGCATCTGCATATCCTGTTATATTAAGCTTGTTACATGCCTTTAAACTTAAGCCATAGTCTTTTGTTCCATTTAAATATCTCAGGATCCTCTTGACTGCTTTCCAATGTTCATCCTTTGGATTCTGCATAAGTTAACACACTTTGTTAACATTGAAAGAAATTTCTGGTCTTGTTATGGTTACATATTGTAGTGCACCTACTATGCTTCTATATTATTTATCATTGAGTATTGATTCTTCCCTGTTTTTTGATAAATGCTGATTTTCTACCATTGATGTTGGCATTGGGTTTGCATTTTCCATTTTAGATTTGACCGGTATCTCCGTGGTATATTTTTTCTAACATAAGAGGAGTTCTGAAGCTTATTTTCTCTTCACCTCAATGCCTAAAAAGTAGCTTAACACTCCAACATCCTTGATTGAAAATTGTTTCTCTAGGAATTGAATAAGATTGTTGATTTCTGCATTGTTGTTACCTATAACAACCATATCATCAACATATATTAGAATGTATATAATTGACGCATCATTAATTTTGGTAATTAAGGAGATATCTGATTTGGCAGATTGAAAATTCAAATTTATCAATATGTTTTTATTTTGTCAAACCAGACTCAAGGAGCCTGTTTGAGTCCATATAAGGCTTTATTTAGCCTGCACACACAGTTTTTGTCACAATTATAGCCTGGTGGTCGCTATATATACACTTGTTCCAGTAAGTCACCATTTAAGAATGCATTATTCACATCTATTTGTCTAATAGTCTAGTTTCTATGCAATGCTATGGTAAGAATAATTCCGATCGTTGTTAGTGTGAGAAATGCAGAATACGGATCTCAAGGCTGGGATTAACACTAGAGGGGGGGATGAATAGTGTTTAAAGAAATTACTAAACCGTTTTGAGTTTTTGTTAATTTGAACACAAATGTATGCAATATTCAGACACAGATATGATCACAGAATCAAACACAGATGCAGAAATAAAGTAAAAGCAATAAAGGAAAGAACACACCGGATTTTATAATGGTTCGAGTTACCCTACATCCAGTCCCGCACACAAGTACAGATTTCCGTTCAAAAGCAATTATACAATTACACCCTCGATTTCAAGGCTACGAGGTACACCCTCCAGATTCACAATCCTCTGAGTAGAAATACTTGATTTCACGGGCAACGAGTTCACCCAGTTGATTTCCTAGGCTAAAATCACACCTTTTCTCATTTGACTGATTTTCAAGGCTACAATCACACATTTTCTCGCTAAATTGATTACAAAGAAGTCTATAACTCTGAATAGCACTGAGGATCTTGTTGAGATAGTGATAGAGAATCAAACCAGAAATGATCTAGTTAGATTCAATGTTGATTTCGACAGAGTAATGGTAAGAATGTGTATAAAGAATTGTGGAAGAAAAAAAGGAGTGAAAACCAGAAATATATGATTAGAAATTCGTTAAAAACAGCCCCTATTTATAGAAGAACGGCAACCATGTCCATTCGTGAAGGGATATGACGAATAGACACTTCTTTTGAAATTCAAACTTTTAAAATCAACTGCCACTATGCCGACATGGGTATCTTGAGTATGTCGACATCCCAAAGGAAATTTTGGTGGTTTGTTTTTCTTTGAAAATAACTTTTATCTTATATTAGAATTATTTTAAACTTTTATAAATACACTTAGATATAGTTAAAATACATAAATAAATATAAAGAATAATATTTTGGTATATATAAAATTTTATTATAATTTTATATTTAAATCTAAGTATAAATATTAAAAGTTAAATATATTATTATTAAAAGATAGTTTTAAACTAAGGATAATTTGATTTTGAAGATAAAGATTATTTTGAGGATAAAAATATTTAAAACCAGGATAGATGTTTTTGATTCTTTTAAAAGAAAGGTTTTGAAATTATTTTGAAAACAAGATATAATTTTGTAAAAACATTTTGAATAAAAGTTAGTGGATACAAAACAATGTTCCACTAGATTTTTCGTAGGTTCCATCCTACTTAGGGTTCCATCTCTTTAACAGGCTCGAAGTGGATTCCATTCCACGAATAAATTGGATTTTAAGATGCTAGTGCTTTTCTAGGAGTTTTAACAAAATTCCTAATTAAATTAATTATTTTTGAAATCTTGAACTCTTGATAATCTTGATATTCTTGATACTAATGAGTCTTCAATCTTGATATCTTGAATCTCTATACCATACAGTCTTCATTCTTGGTACCTGCATGGTTAAATCCTGCATGTACATATATTTCTAAACTATAATGTTAATATTTATATTTTATAATCCTATTCTAATGTTGTTGTCATCAAAACCATCATCTCAAGGACTAACAATCTCTCCCTTTTAGATGACAATATTTATTTATAAAATATTACTTCTATCCTAATAACTCCCCCTCAAACTAATAACTCCCCCTTAATCTATGTCTAACTATCCTATTTTATATTTAATCTCCCTTTTTTGATGATGACAACCTTTGTTTATAAAATATTACTTCTATCCTAATAACTCCCCCTAAAACTAATAACTCCCCCTTAATCTATGCTTAACTATCCTATTTTATATTTCTCTCCTTTTGTCATCTATAAAAAAACTAACTCGAAACTATATAACTCCCCCTTAATTTAATACTCTATGACATGTGATTATGCGTTATCATAAATAATCAACACTTAACTCTAAAAATTAAAATTTAGTCCTAAACTACTAACTATCCTAACTAAATATACATATAATAATACTTTTAATAAACACATATGAGAACACGAAATATTTATTAATTATATAGTTATATTTACATTTTCGTAGAGAACGTAAGAAAGAACATACAACAATAGGAAAAATAGAAAAGAAACTAATGAGTATCTTTGAAAATGGGAGATCTATGAACAGAACAATTTGGATAGTGGAAACAGAAATTTCCGCGTTGTTCGACAAGATTTCCATCTTTGTCAAAGCGCACTTCGCCAATACAAACGACTTTGTTGTCTTCTTCAACGTGCTCTTCTTCCATGAAGGCTTCTTCTTCTTCCTCGCTGCCCTCTTGCACTTGGTCTCCTGAAGAATCTTCGTCAATCAAGATTGGATTAGCATGATTGTCCATTAAAAATTTTTGCAAACTCCTAAGGATTTTGCCTTGCCTCTCTTGTTCTTTGGCCATTCTAAGTTGTATTGCTTGAATTTCGGTCAATAATTGCAGTGCATCCTTCAGAGAATCCTCCATTTTTATCACTCGACCGAGCGTAGTTCGTTGAAATGGTCCAGAAGTAGGAGAAAGGAATGAAAAGGTTGAATTTTTGTTTGATTTGAAAGAGGAGGCCATTGTTTAATTTATTTCAGAAGTTAGATTAGAAAGAGAACAGAGAGAATGATCAAAATTTCGAAAATAAAAAGAATATATAACCAATTATTTAAATTTTGGTGGAAAATTTTCAAAAAATAAAAAATCGTTGTATGTCGACATGGGTTGAGGAGGTATGTCGACATGGTCCTTGAAATTTTTACTATTTGATTTATTTTGATTTAGTTTTTAATTATACTTTGTTATTTATATTTTTACATTTCAGTTATTGAACAAATTCCTAATTCTCTTCTTAATTTACTAAATATAGATTCATTTAAGGGTTTTGTTAATATATCAACAATTTGTTTTTAGGAATTAATATAATCTAGAGTAATTACTTCCTTATTTATATTATCTCTGAGAAATTGATGTCTTATATCATTATGTTTATTTCGAGCATGTTGAGTGGTATTTTTGGATAAATATATCGCACTAGTATTATCACAATAAATTGGTGAGTTTGAGATATTTAAACCATAATCTTTTAAAGTTTGTTGCATATATATTACTTGAGAACAAGCCAAAGCAGCATAAATATATTCTGCTTCAGTTGTTGATAAAGAAACTGTATTTTTCTTTTTACTAAACCAGGAAATCAAAGAACGCCCCAAAACGTGACAGGTTCCACTTGTACTTTTTCGGTCTGATTTACAACTAGCATAATCAGCATCACAGTAAGATTTTAAGTCAAAAGAATCATTTTTAGGATAAAATAAGCCATAATCAGAGGTGTGTTTAACATATCTTATGATACGTTTTACGGCTTTTAAGTGGGTCTCTTGAGGTTGGGATTGATATCTTGTACAGAGACAAAGACTATGCATGATATCAGGTCTACTAGCAGTAATATAGAGTAGTGATCCAACCATTCCTCTGTATAATTTTTGATCTACATATTTCGAGAGACTTCTTTACTAAGGTACTCATTGGTTTCCATGGGAGTGGGTTTTCCATTCGCAGTAGTCAAACCAAATTTACTAATTAGGTCTTTAGCATATTTTTCTTGACTAATAAAGATACCATTGTCTAATTGTTTTATTTGTAATCCTAAAAAGAAGTTTAATTCACACACATGACTCATCTCAAACTCTTTTGTCATTATTTCAGAAAATTCTTTATTTATTTCAAAATTAGTTGATCCAAAAATGATATTATCTACGTAAACTTATGCTAGTTGAATATCATTTTTATTTCTTTTAATAAAAAGAGTATTAACTACTTTACCCATTTCAAAATTTGATTGTAATAAGTAAGATCTTAGTCTATCGTAACAGACTCGAGAAGCTTGTTTTAGACCATATAGAGCTTTCTTAAGTTTGTAAACATGATTTGGTAATTTTTCATTTTCAAAAAGTGGCGGTTGTTCAACATATCCTTCCTCTTTTACAAATCCATTTAAAAGGCACTTTTAACATCCATTTGAAATTATTATGATTTGCGAAAGCAAGTAGAATCCTAATGGCTTCTAATCTTGCTATGGGAGCAAAGGTTTCATCAAAATCTATTCCTTCTTCTTGACAATGACCTTGATCGAATAACCGAGCTTTATTTCTAACAACATCTCCTTGTTCATTCATTTTATTTTTATAAACCCATTTAGTTCCAATTATAGTTTTATTTTCAGGTCTAGGAACAAATTCCCAAACATCATTTCTAGTGAATTGATTTAATCCTTCTTGCATAGCCAAAATCCATGAATCATCAGTTGATGCTTCTTTTGGATTTTTGGGTTCAATGGTTGATATAAAAGCTACATTCCTCATTTGACATAGTGGATTTCTAGTTTTAACAACAGATTGCATATCTCCAAGTACATTTTCAATATGATGATCTTTTAAAAGTTTAATCCTTTTATTAGGATGATTAATTTCATTATTAGTTTCAGTTGACTCTTGATTTTGAGTGATTAAATCCTCTTCATCATTTGAATCTTCAAAATTTTGAGATCATCAAATGAAACATGCATTGTTTCTTCGATGGTATTAGTTTTTAAATTAAGTCCTTTGTATGCTTTACTTCTATTAGAATTCCGATAAAGATACATTTGTCGGATTTAAGATCAAATTTATCTATGTTATCTTCTGTATTTAAAATAAAACATTTACTTTCAAAAATTCTAAAATAAGATACCCTAGTTTCTTTCAGTGAAGAAATTCATAAAATGTCTTATCAGTTAAAGGTCTAATTAAAATTCTATTTAAAATATAACAGGCGGTAGCAACTGCTTCTGCCCAAAAATATTTTGGTAATTTACTATCTGAAAGCATAGTTCTCGCACGCTCTTGAATCGTCCTATTTTTACATTCTACTACTCCGTTTTGTTGTGGAGTTCTTGGAAATGAAAAATTGCGAGTTATTCCCTTTTTATTGCAGAATTCCTCAAAGTTTTCATTTTCAAATTCACCACCGTGATCACTACGGATGGTTATAATTTTTAGAGAAAGTTGATTTTGAATCCTTTTTGTAAAGTTCTTAAAACATTCAAAAGTATCACTTTTATGTTTAAAAAATATTGCCCATGTAAATCTAGAATAATCATCTACAATTACAAAAACATATTTACTATGATTTGTTGACAAAATTTGAGATGGAACAAGTAAATCAGGATGAAGTATTCAAGAGGTTTTGATGTTGAAATCATATCTTTTAATTTAAAGGAACTTTTTCTAAGTTTTCCCAACTTACATGCATCACATAGACTATCTGCTTTAAAATTCATTTTAGGGAGACCTCTTACTAGATCATGTTTTGACAGTCTAGATAAGAGTTTGAAATTCAAATGTCCAAATCTCTTATGTCAAATCCAAGGGTCGCTTGTATTTGCCAAAAGACATAAGTTATCATTTGAGACTTTCATACTAAGAATATAAATATTCTTTTTCCTAATTCCCTAAAATATTATGGTTGAATTATTATCTTCAATGTGACACTTATTTTTTTTCAAATTTAATTTTATATCCTTTATCGCAAAGTTGACTTATACTTAGCAGATTGTGTTTCATATTCTTAACTAGCAAAACATTAGTAATAATGGGAGTTTCAGAGTTACCAACTTTGCCGGTGCCAATCACATATCCTTTTGAATTGTCTTCAAAGTTAACCAGTCCTCCGTCTTTGTATATTATATCATTCAGCATATCTGGATTGTCAGTCATGTGTCTAGAGCATCCACTATCGAGTATCCATTTATTCTATTTGATCTGCACAATTTGTCCATTGTGGATTGATTCCTCAACACCCATGAAGCATGTTTCCTGCACATCATACAATTTTAGTAGACAACTTGAATTTAAATATTGATTATATGCAGACTCAAGAGACAATGATGATCTGAATATTTCTAAACTAGTATTAACAAACATAGCCATTTTAAAAAAAATTCAAAAAACAGATTATGAAACTTTAAAAACCTTGCTCTGATACCAAATGTGAGAAATGCGGAATACAGATCTTAAAGCTAGGATTAACACTAAAGGGAGGGTGATAGAAATTACTAAACCTTTTTGAGTTTTTGTTAATTTGAACACAAATGTATGCAATATTCAGACACAGATATGATCACAGAATCAAACATAGATGCAGAAATAAAGTAAAAACGATAAAGGAAAGAACATACTGGATTTTATACTGGTTCGGAGTTACCCTACATCCAGTCATGGACACAAGTACGGATTTACTTTCAATAGCAATTGTACAATTACACCCTCGATTTCAAGACTACAAGGTACACCCTCCAGATTCATAATCCTCTGGGTAGAGATACTTGATTTCACAGGCAACAAGTTCACCCGATTGATTTTCTAGGCTACAATCACACCTTTTCTCGCTTGATTGATTTCCAAGGCTACAATTACACCTTTTCTCACTAAATTGATTACAAAGAAGCCTATAATTCTGAATAGCACTGAGGATCTTGTTGAGATAGTGATAGAGAATCAAACCAGAAATGATCTAGTTAGATTCAATGTTGATTTCTGCAGAGTAATGGTAAGGATGTGTATAAAGAATTGTGGAAGAAGAAGAAGAGTGAAAACCAGAAATATATGACTAGAAATTCGTTAAAAACAGCCCCTATTTATAGAAGAACAACAGCCATGTCCATTCGTGAAGGGATATGACGAATAGACACTTCTTTTGACATTCAAATTTTTGAAATCAACTGCCACAATGTCGACATGGGTATCTTGAGTATGTCGACATCCCAAAGGAAATTTTGGTGGTTTGTTTTTCTTTGAAAATAACTTTTATCTTATATTAAAACTATTTTAAACTTTTATAAATATACTTAAATATAGTTAAACTACATAAATAAATGTAGAGAATATTATTTTGGTATACAAAAATTTTACTATAATTTTATATTTAAATCTAAGTATAAATATTAAAAGTTAAATATATTATCATTAAAAGATAGTTTTAAACTAAGGATAATTTGATTTTGAAGATAAAAATTATTTTGAGGCTAAAAATATTTAAAATCAGGATAGATGTTTTTGATTCTTTTAAAATGAAGGTTTTGAAATTATTTTGAAAACAAGATATAATTTTGTAAAAACATTTTGAATAAAAGTTAGTGGATACAAAACATTGTTCCACTAGATTTTTCGTAGGTTCCATCCTACTTAGGGTTCCATCCCTTTAACAGACTCGAAGTGGATTCCATTCCACGAATAAATTGGATTTTAAGATGCCAGTGCTTTTCTAGGAGTTTTGAGAAAATTCCTAATTAAATTACTTATTCTTGAAATCTTGAACTCTTGATAATCTTGATATTCTTGATACTCATGAGTCTTCAATCTTGATATCGTGAATCTCTATGCTGTACAGTCTTCATTCGTGGTACCTGCATGGTTAAATCCTGCATATACATATATTTCTAAACTATAATGTTAGTATTTATATTTTATAATCATATTCTAAGGTTGTTGTCATCAAAACCATCATCTCAAGGACTAACAATTGGTTTTACAACTGGAGAAATTTTTTCATTGAAATCGAAACCATGTTGTTAGGTATATCCCTTAGCTACAAGTCTTGCTTTGTATTTGGCTATTGTTCCATTTGGATTTTTCTTCAATCTATAAGTCCACTTGCATCCAATAATATTTTTGTGATTTGGTGGATAACTAAATTCTATGTTTTATTTTTTTATAAGTGCATTATACTCTTTATCCATGGCCTTTTTCCAATTTGGATCTTTCACTGCCTGAGAAAATGCTTCTAGCTCTCCTAACATTATTGCAGTGTAAATCTTTGGTTTGAATATTCCACTTTTTGATTTCGTAATCATATGATGTCCAGTTGTAGTTTGACTATTATTTTGTGCTTGTTCTATTTCATTGCTTGTGGTCTGTGCTTGTTGTGAATTTGAAATCTCTTGATCATCTTCTTGAATGTTACTTTGTATTTCACTCTTTGTATGTACAGGAGTGTGGTTGAGATGATCTAGTCTCTCTTCCTGTTCATGACCTGGTTTTTGGAGCACCGTGAATTGTGGATCAAGGTCTGCTTGAATCTTCTCAACGCGCTCCTTGTTCCAGTCAGTGGAACACACAGGCATTGAAGGTATTGAATTCCTTGGATTATAAAAAAATTTGTTGGTCTCATGTCTATGCTAGAGAAAGTAAATGTATGTTCACCAAACACCACATATCTGCTCACAAACACTTTTCCATGCCTCTCTAAACATTTGTGTCCTTTTCGGTTAGCTGAATAACCCAAAAAGGTACATGCAATTGACCTAAAACTTAGTTTTTGACAATTATATGGCCTTAAACAAGGAAAACACAAGCATCCAAATACTCTTAAACTTTTGTAATCTGGTTTTATATTGAATAACTTTTCAATTGGACGCTAGTTTTTCAATACTTTAGTTGGCAGTCTATTAATTAAGTAGACTGTTGTATTAAATGACTCTAGCCAAAATTTTAAAGGAAGTGAAGCTTGTGCTAATAAAGTAAGACATGATTCCACAATATGTCTGTGTTTCCTTTCTACCAATCCATTTTGTTCAGATGTATATAGACATGTAACTCCATGTATTATTCCTTTCCTCACAAAAAAGCCACTGGGTGGTTTGTACTCAGCGCTACCATCAGTTTGGATAACCTTAACTCGATGGTTGGTCTGTTTTTCTACCTAAGTGATAACGTTTATCACGGCTTTGCTTGTTTTAGACTTTGATTTAAGGAAATAGATCTATGTGTATCTTGTGTGTGCATCAACAAATGATATGTAATATTATAAGTCATAAACTAAACTAATAGGTGTTGGACCCCATAAATCGATAGCAACCATTTCAAGTGATTTGCTATATTTCGTTTGTGAATCATGAAATATTAATTTATGACTCTTCCCTATTTGACAATATGTGCATACGTATGGTAAAGAAGTATTTTCAAATGGAATTTTATTTTTCACTAAAATCGGTTTTACAACATTTGCATTGGGATGCCCTAGTTTGTAATGCCACACATCATACACATTTTTTATTCTCTCTAAGTTTGCAGAGAAATTACAGTACTTCCTTCTATTTTTTGAACTCTTAGAATTTCTTAACAAGACTGAACTTGTATAAATCCTTCACGGCACTACCCTGCAAAAGAATTATTCTAGTTAGAATATCTCTAACCAAGCAATAGTCAGGATAGAATTCAAAGTATATGTTGTTGTCACTTGCAAATTGTGACACACTCATAAGGTTTGTCTTGATCTACGGTGCTTTTAATAAGTTATTAAGATTTAGTTGTCTATCACCTTTTGATGCAAACAACCCCAGTGTGTGTTATTTTAACTGGCTCACCATTGTCCATGTGTATGGAATGATTACCTTTATACTCTTTATTCCCAATGTTTAAGTTGTCTAAATTTCTTGTGATGTGGTTTGTTGCACCAGAGTCAGGGTACCAACTTTCATCTTGTATGTCTTCTGCTTTTGTGATTAATTGACAATTTCTTGACCTGTCTATCTGAGTAACTTGTTCTTATTGTGCCTGTATAATGTTTTACTTAGATTGTTATTTCTTTGACTGCATGGTCCTTGATTTGGTGTATATGATGCATTAAGTTTGAAATAACACTTTGGTTCAGTGTGACCTATCTTTTCACATATTTGACATTTGGGTCTACTATTGTTATTCCATCTTTTTCCTCTGGCCCTATTAGACTGACCACCTCTTTGAGTTTGATCTGATTTGTTGTAGTTTTGATAGCTGTTTTTAGAATTGGCTGCATAATTAACTGATAACTCGGTATTTTGTACTCTTCTCTTCTCTGATCTATCCTCCCTTCATTAGCTAGAAGTGTAGAATGTACATTTTTCATTGATGGTAAGGTTTCGTTAGATGAAATCACGGCCACCACTGACTCATATTTTTCACTAGGACCACTTAAGATGGTCAAGACTTGCTCTGTCATAGAGATCTTATGTCCTGCAGCCTCTACCAAATCACATATAGTTTTGATTTTTGATAGATATTCTCTCATTGATGAACTGTCCTTTCTTATGTTTTGTAACTATCTTTTATAGTGCATTATCTTGGTAGCAGATTATGAGTTAAAGATTTGCTCAATTGTATTCCAAATCTCATTTGATGATCTACAACCAACTACTTGAGACAACAAGTTGGTGCTGATTAAGGATAGCAGCCATGAACTTATCAGCCTATCTTGTCTCTGATAATTTGTGTATTCACCGTTTCTTATTACCTTGTTCTCTTGAATTATGATGAATCTTGGTGGTACAGGCAATGTTCCAAAGACATATCCTTCAAGACCATACCTTCTCACTGCAGTCTCTATCTGGAGCTTCCATAGAAGAAATTGTCTTCGTCAAGATGCACTGTTATCAGTTGTGTTTGAGCTCTTTTTACAATCTTGATTAGTTCTTCTATGGCAGTTGCAGTGGGTTTCTATGAGTTGTTGGTGCCCTCGGATGTAGATGAATTATCATCTCCTTCAGCCATATGGCTAGAATGCAGAAAAAATGAGGAAAAAAGTACGTCGAGAACTTATCTGATGAAACTGGAAGCAAGAAATGGTATGTAAAGGTAAGTTGCAGTGAATCCAAGTAATGATGCTGATCTGATGGATTCTTTACACGACACTTGCTTTCTTGAACTTTGATGGTGAATTTTCTTGTTTTCTGAAACTTTGTTTTTTGAAGTTGTTGTGATCTTGCTTGTTTTCTATTTTGGATATGTTGTAGCCATAATTTTATGAAATTATAGGCATGGCATTTATCTTTTGATGGACAACAAGCAGATCTTCTTGAACTCAGATGATGAGATTGATTCTCTGATGAGTTTAGCCCCTTTAAATCTCAAATTGCATGCTATTAAGCATTTGACTCTGATGCCATGTTAAATTTTGTTGAGATGATGATATAAAGACAGAATTATTGAGTAAAATGATGGTTTTATTAACGGAGAAGATGAATTATTACAACATACTAATACAAAAGATTTGCTTTTATATTACAAATAGGACTTTGGGCCGGGGCTGTATTTTACGGGTATACTTATACCCGAACCATTTATTTTTTATACTTAAAGATAAGTATACTCCTGCAGCCGTATGTTATTTTTTCTCAATTATAATGTTAACAATGAGATTAGTATAATACCTGATTTGGTTGAGTCCATGGGAAACCGATAAACTTGAGGACTAAAATTTACTAAACCTGCATATTGTAATCACACTTGAGTTCAGTTTCACATCATGCACTACTAGAAACAACTTCATAAACTTATTTCATGCCTATTTGATAGTATTTACGTGGTGTTTAGATAAAATTGAATACATGGAGGTGTTTTTTTAATGTTTTATCGTTTCTATGCTTAATAGCCATACATATAAAATACGGCTTCATAGGGCTTTCATCACGTTACATCAGTTAGCCATTTAAGCTTAAATCAGATCAACTCTATAGAAAGTCACATCCAATTTCAAATAAGTTCATGAATCAAAAAAATACAATAAAATGTAATAATCTTGAAATATTTTTTGAAGTTTTCATGTTAGAGAGCATGTTATTTTACTATCAGATGTAAGAAACCTAAATATTTTTTGAATTGTTAATTAGAGAAACAGAGAATCCATGTAACGACCCAGAATTTCACCACATTAATTTTTGAATATTCTAATTTTAAATATTCAAATAATAGGTTTTATAATTAAACTAAAAAAATATTTTAAATAATAAATATTAAAAATAAAATAGTTTTCAAATTTATATTTTACAAAAATATCTAGTTTGAAGAAAAATCGAAAATGTGAGCATAATTCGTTTTTTGACTTTTCTGTTGGAATGATGCAAACACTTTTGTATAAATATACACATACAAACATAAATAAGTTAGCATAGGTTAGTATATAAATATACTTAAGTATAACTAAGTTCAAAAGAATTTAAAAACAAAACAAAATAGAAAATGTCACATCATTAGAAACATTTTGGCAACTAAGTAAGAAACATGTTTAAACGTGTTTTCTCATGAAGTGGAGGGAGGGAAACCAAATTAGGTAAGGAGTTCATGAGATGGAGGAGGCTAGGTGAGGTGGAAAGAGGGTAGTGGATGGTAAAGGACAAGGGCATTTAGGCAATTCACATTTTCGCTTGCTTATAAATAGCCTTTCATCTCTCTAAATTTTTCTCTTCTTCCACCGATAAGATCTCTCTCGTATTTTTTCCAAATTAAGTTATTATTTTATTCAAACCATGTTAAATTCCATTGGCTACAAATTTTATATTGATCATTTCTTCAAATTTCGAGCATAACTATTGCCAAAATATCAATTGTTTACAGAGTGTTTTTGGACCAAGAATTTCAAGTCCAAAAATGGTTCTTTTTATTTTGACCATATCTTATTCAAAAATAATCAAAATTGAGGGAATTTTTTCTAAAATTGTAGAAATTTTTTTTTTCTAACTTTCATCTTTACCACTTTTTTAAAATCCGAGAGTAAATAGTCCAACAATCAGTTGGAAAATAACCTATTTTCGGGTTTATTTTTGAGATTTCAATGACTATTCAAATTCACTCCACCTTACCAAAACAATTTTCACTTCCTTCTTCTTTCAAGGCCAAGCCTACCTGGTGCATTGAGGGTCAAAGAATCCATCTTTTGCTTAGGAAAGGAAGTACTAGGGCAAACCTTAAGTTAGCGAGGGTTTGGATAGCTTTCAGTGAGTACAACTACACCTTCTCAAACCAAGTTTATACCATGTTAATATTCATGTTAATAGCCTATAAATACTTATTGCATATATGAAATGATAGTTTGGCTTTTTGTTTGTTTCATGCTTTGAAAAGTTATCGTATTTGAAAATTAGTAAGCACGTGGTTAGCTATATGAAAAGTTGGTAGTTAAAGTTAATATAATTTCTAGTAAATACTTATTGCATGTTGTATCATCATTATTTACCTTGTATCGTGATTAAACCATTGCTATGTGATGTTTGATTGTATGGATAATGTCATAAGTTTGTTTGCCGAACTTCCCGTATAGCGATAGTCGCTATATCGGCACTTTCAGAAAATCACCTTTTATTAAAACAGTTTGGTTTCATTGTCGTGCTTGGAATTATTTTACAAGTTAAGCAAGTTTTTTATTAGTGATGTTTTCAAAAAAAATTAATAATGATTAATTAATTAATTACTTAGTTAATCAATTACTTAATCAATAAGTATTAAGGTTAACTAATTATTTAGTTAATAATGTATTTTAAATTTAAATAATTACCTGGTTAATGATTGTTTAAATTAATTAATCATTTCATTTAATAATGTTTAAATTTAATTAATCATTTTATCTAACGATGTTTAAGGATAATTACTCATTCAATAATGATGAATTAAAGTTAACTAATCAATTTCCTAGTGATGCTTTTAGATAAATAAATGATTTTCAAAATTTATCAACTTGTTTTAACTCTAATTAGTCTTTCCTTTATTTATGTTTGCAATTAATAATTTTTTATAAATAATGAGAATTAAATATTTATTTAATTTAATTAATTATATTTAAATTTATTAATTAATTGAATTAATAATGTTTTAAAGGTGTTTTACTCTTTTTAATTAAAGGTTATTAGAGTTAATTAATCAACTTAATTTACGAAATTTCAAAGTAAATTTGTCAAAGTAACAAGTATGTTTTAACTTTGTTATACATTTTAAATAATGACAATTAATTATTTATTATATTAATTAATTATATTTTACTAATTAATTGAATTGATAAGGTTTAAAAGTGGTTTGCCCCTTTTTATTATTTAAAGACATTTGAAGTACAAAAATCAAATTTGTGTGATGAAGTTTAAAGTTAATTAATAGATGTAATAAGGATGTTTTAAGTTATTAAATCTATTTTAAATTGATATTTTAAAGTTAGTGAACTCTTTTAACAAAGTGTTTTAAAGCTAACACTTGTGATTGGAGGCTAAGCACGGATTCGAGTTTTTAAAAGAAAAGGTTTGATAAGTTTATAGAAATGAATTAATTTCCATAAAGTGATTCATTTATATGGGAACAATTTATTTGTATACTTAGCACTAAACGTCGAATAAAACTTATTGCTATTTCAAAGGTTAAGAATAATCATGAGACATAACTTGAAGGTAACATGACCTTAACTTGTCTGTTGTTATTGTTAACTAAGAAATAGTACAAGTTGGAATTCAATGAGTGGTGATAAGTATACAAGACTTAATTTCCATATATAACTGTTTTATGTCTTTGATAGTTGTTTCTCCGCTATCGGTTACCTCAGCCTTCTTTGTTTTTCGTTATTCTAAGATGACGTGTTGCTCATTTAAGCTTTGTTATCCTTTTTCAAAAATGACTAAGCCCAAAGGGCGAGTGGAAGCCAAGCTATGTGGGGTTGCTGCCATTAGGGTATTATCACATCTACTCTAGAGTTGGTTAAGATATTTGTGCACCAAGATGTGAATTACTTGGATACTCGGTGCCATTGATGGGGTCTGGCTTGGACGTGTTCGACAGCCATCGGAGTTCTCAAGTATATATTTTGGAGGTATACTTTCGGTAAGCGGGCTACAACCACCTAGTCATTTTTGGAAATTTTTCTTTTCCTTATTTGATTCGAACCTTCGAATTGTTTTTCCGTAATTGCAACGGGAAGAGTCAACCACTCCTTACGATGTGTAATTATATGTTTTTTTTTCATTCTATCCCGTTTGGACAGTTATCTTATTTAGTCTATTCTATTAAGTTTGGATTGTTGTCTTGTTTTATCCATTCTGTCCAGTTTAGATTTCTATTCAGACTATTTCCATTCTTTCAAGTCTGGATGTTATACTAATTATGCCTATCATCTATGTTTGGGATTTGTTCCCTATTGTTTATTTCCATTTTTGTTATGTTTGGTTGTTGTTTATATGGGAGAAAACCCGTTCCGCGTTAACGGCGTGGTCGCACATGTTATTGTTTGAATACACCCTATTTGTTTTATAGTTTTACTCATACCAGACATTTTGTCTGACCGGAGTTGTTTATTTTCCCTCAACTCTGGGGTACTCAGTTATATTTGAGTTGTCCATGAATAGCATGTTTTCTTTGGAGCTCTTTGAAGGCGATGGATGAACATGAGGCTCCTTAGTTATCTAGTTACTTACTTTCGCTATATGATTTTGTAGGTGTATTTTGTATCTTAAAAATGAAAAGTCAGAATGTATAGCTGCAACTCTATTAGATGTAGTATTCTTGTTTAACTCTGATAGCTCCACATAAGGAGTAACCTTTTGTAATCATTCCGCTGTGAGCTAATCATATTATGTCTGGTTTTGTTCTTTATTTTACCCTAAGTCAACTTATCTTTTAAATTCTTGGGCAACGACACATGAATACCATGGAAGTATTAAGCGTCGTTCCTAGGGGTCAGAAAGGTGGGACATCACATATGGTATCAGAGCTTAGGTTTAGCGAAACCCTAAGCCTTGGTGGGGTAAACTCTCTAAGGATAGGATTAGCAAATCCTAGGATAAGTATGAGAGTATAAATATATATTGAGTGCGTTTTTTTTTTGAGTTATAAAACTGCTTTATATTGTGTTGTTTGATCCATTGAGTGGCATATGAATTTTGGTCGATGAGTCTGATCAACATTACTGATAGGGATTTTTAAACACTTGAACAGATCTACCAATACGGTATTGTTTTAAAATGTTAATGAAATTATTTTACCTATGAATATATAATATATATAAGAATGATTTTCAAAATTGATATAGTTGTATAGTTGAGTTGATATTTTGGAAATGATAATATTTTATTGTTATCATTTAAGATTTGATTAGTTGTCCGCGTCCAGTTTGAGCATTAACTATTATTGAATAGTTCACAAGGAATTTTCCTTAGTAAGATATAGGTCAAGTAAATGGGAATTAGAGAATCTTGGAACAAACACCGAATTAAGTTTCATAGTTTGATTTTAAGGTGTTTGGCGAAAGGGTTAAGTTAAAAGTCATCTTTTAATAATGTTAAGCTAAAAGTAAACTTGCGATAAAAAGTTATATAATATAATCTAAATGGTAGCATAATAATAATAATAATAATAATAATAATAAAATTTATAGGATAAATATTTTATAAAATTTAATTATAATAAAGGAGAATCATTTAAATGTAAGTTTAACTCACATCCAAATTTGCTGTAACATATCTATGATGCTATAAACTATTTTTGATTTCTTGGATGATAGTTAGATTTGTTTTATTGATTAATTAAAATTAATCTGCATATTTCATTTGAACTGTTAAAGTGTCGTTATAGCAATTTCCATTATGTCCACATTTATTAAATATCATCCCCAAAACCCTTGTGCATGTTTGAACTTGAGCTTGTGTTTTTCCAAAAGTAGATGTTTAAAATTCATTATTCACTTTGATTGATATTTTAAATTTATTAGTCATTTTAATTGATTATGTTCGAAATTAATTAATCTTTTTGGTCAATGAGAGTTGAATTAATTAGATCAATTGAATTATTGATATTGAACTTTAATTAATCATTTTAATTAAGGATTGGTTAAATTTTGTTTATTATTTTAACTAATAGAGCTTTGGAAATTTAGTTAATCAATTTAATTAATAATATTCGAAATACATTTAATTATTTTGTAAGTTGATTAATTATCTTTTGGAATAATTAATATTGTTTTATATTTATAAAGGAGATTATAAATTTGATTAATTATCTTTCGGGATAATCATTATTATTTTAAGTCTAGTCAATGATTTTTAATTTGATTTATGTTCATAGAGAAAATTTATGTGGTTATAAAGTTTTAAAAAGAATTTTATAAATCCTCCTTCTGGACGATTAATATTGTTTTAAATTTATAAATGATGTTTATAAATGAGAAATGTTACAATATATGTAAATCATAAAATGAATATGCTTTTATGTTCTTTTGTTTAGTCCCACATCGTGGAATATGTTAAATCCTTTGCTCTGAAGCCTTTATATAAAGGTGGCTATGTAATGTAAATACATGTCAAATTCTCAGGAATGAATAATATGTCTTCGGTCTCTCTCTAATGGCTTCCACTTTCTCCATTTTATAACACGTCATCAGCACGATCTTTTTCTCGAATGTATTGGATATTCTAATCCAGAAGATTAGATCCCTTTTTTTCATGTAGGTACATCTCTTTCTCTTATTCAGTTACTGAAATCACATCTATCTCTTCCTCTTATTCAACCATTGAAATCAGGTTTGAAATTTTCTAGATATGCTTTTCTAGATTTATTTTGCGATTAATTTAGATCTAGATTTAAGTATTATTGTTTCACAATTCTACATCTATTTTCTAATTTTTCAGATTTGGATTTAAGTTTTAATATATCTTATCTTTTCAAGATCTTATTTTGTCATAGATATAAATTTATAGATCTTATTCCACTGTATATGTATTTTTGTCATTATATTTCAGATGTCATTCTACAATAGATCCAATTTTTTTTGTTCTTATTTTTCTGATCTCATTATATTGTAGATCTCAAAATCGCTCCCAAATAATATACCTTTGAGATTTGTGCATTGTTTAAAAATAAAATGTTGCTATTTTTTGAATTTGGATATGAATTGATTCCAAACTTGCTTATTATTGCATTTCTTTTGAGTCATTATTTTGGAAAGCAAGTTTTGAATTTGACAATTTCTGTTGTTGATTCAAATGAATTAATTGATCTTGATTATGTTTTGGTTTGTTATATAGATCTAAGTAACATATACATGTTTGATAAATGAAGTTTTCATTTTGAAAACTCTTTGATTTGGATTTTGATTTTGGAAATTATTTTGATATATACAGTTTATATTTCTAGAAGAAATATTTTATTATTTCTTAGAGAAACATATACAAGAATAATGCATATTTAGAAGATCGTATTAGTTTATATCCAATATTAATATTGATTTAGTACACCAGAAGTGAATGAAAACGTTAATGAAAACATATACGGTAAACTTAATTTCTAGCATTTGAAATAAAAGTTGAGAACCTGCACTTCCTATAATGCTAAAAGCTTGAGTTTCCACAAATTATTAAATTTCAAGTTTTCTTATAATAAAGAACCAGAAGTTTCAATAAAAGAGCAGAAACTTGAATTATAAAAAAAGGTATATATATATATATGTATATATATAAGAGTTATTTTAGTTATTTTAGAAATTTGGACTATTAAGAAATAAAGTTTCTCTTATGGTATTCATTTAATTTTATTATTGAGTATATTAAACTTAGCTTTGAGATTAAATTTTGCTAACTAAAGTTAGTTAGATTGATTTATTCGTTTGTAAAGAAATCAATTCGTTGTGATAATATTTTATATTTTATGCCACAGTAATGGTATACTGCATTTTTTTTAATCATAAATGCATTAAATGTTGTCATCATGGTAATAAATTAAGTTACCATATCATCATAAATGCACTGGCTACAGTAAATTAAATGATGTTGTATTTTTATGTTTGGAATAAGAATAGACATATGGTTCATTATATGGTGTATTCATTTTGGTAAACAATGCTCAATATAATGAAAGAAATAAGTTTGAACAACAACCTGAAGTTGTGCAAAGATTTTTTTTTCAACCAAAAGTTGTATAACTCAAAGTCCAAGACCTAAAGTCTTGAATTATGAAAAGATTTTCTGATAAACTTTACAAGCTCGAATTCTTGTCAGTATTTTTTTGTCAAAATGTACAAGTCTTGAAAATAAGAATAGACTTTTATTTTGTAACAATATGGTACAAAAAAGGGGAGAAGTTTACACAAAATTTAAGAACCTGAAGTTCATAACAAATTAATGAACTTGAAGTTCATGAATTAGAAGCCCGAAGCTCTATTGAAATTATGTAAAATGATAAGGTTGTACTTCCTGAAGAAGTTAAAGAAAATTAATAAATAATCATATGAGAAAATGATGCTGCATTCAAGAGATTACAAAAATCTCCAAATGAGTTATACGTTACCTTATATCTTAACATTTACACTATATTAATCAAATATCCTAAAGATATTGTGTTATATGATATTTCAAACATCATTGGATGTGTGTGTGTGTATTAATCTCTAGAAAAGAGGTTTTAGAGATTTATTTATATTTATATTGCAAAATCTAACATCCCAGAAGAGATGTTATAGGAATTTTATTTTTGTTACATTACAATTCCCTAAAAGGAAATACTATATTCCCTGAAGGAATAATGATATAATTTTTTTTGAGTAATAACAATAATTTATCCAAAAACAAATGATATTGTATACCAATGTTACACTCCAGAAGTAGTGGTTTTATATCTTCGCATCTTACTTTCATTTGGTGCATCTAATTTTGTTACTGTATTTAAAGTTTGATATGTCATTTCAAAGATAGTTACAACAAAAATCTCCAGTAGGGATATTTTATGTTATTGTAAATGTAGTAATTATGTAATTTCTACAAATAGAAACATTGTACATTGATATGATATTCCAATAGTACATATATATATCTCTAGAAGAGATAAATTCACTCCAGAAGTAGTGATAATAAAATATCCCTAAAGGAGACTAATAAATTAGGAAATGATAACATATCTCTAGAAGAGATTTGCTTATATATTTGGTAATTTTATTAAACCAAATAATTGCATAGAAATTTGATTATAAATGATCCTAATTTAGTTTAGATTAGATCCTAAAAGTTTGAGAGCTATACATACGGTCCTGAGGAAATCTGTATCTGTAACATTCCAAGTATCCAAAAGATACTATTATTATTTCTGCTGTAATTTTTTTACAGAACTCTCAATAGAGATGTGTAGAAATGTCTATATGCAATTAAAAAAAATTATTCCTTGATAAGTAATCATAATTAGTGTTCAAAACTGATATTTTAGATATAATTGAGGAATAAAACTTAACAACTTGAAGTTGTGTGTATATTTTGTTCGAACCAGAAGTTCGATATGGTTTCAAACCAAATGTTTTGAACATTATCATGCGGTTTTGACAGGTTTGCATTGACATTGATTTATAAATAGAAATTAATAGTTTGGATCCTTGTAATAGTTTTTTCTAAAAATCACTAATTCAAATGAGAAAGAATATGAAAATTTTATAATATATATGTGATACGTGGACGCACATATACATCCATATATGTAAATATTTAGCTAACAACATGAAGTTTGTTATAAGCTCATCTTATAGATTATGCATAGATATTATCTAGTGATTTAAAATTCAATCAACATAAGTGTTGAATGACTTGAAGCCATGTATGTATTCAAATGATCTACACAATAAGTAAATTCCTCCAATTGCTTAGATCAATGAATGAGAACAAACTCTAATAATCAATATCAATTGAATGCATCTTATCAACTAATAAAAGAATTATCCTCCTATTATTAATATGTATGATATATTTGCTAATAGAAATATCATAATGGATCAAAATGAGAGTCCAAAAATGATTATTATTTAGTGTGACAATGTTTGTCAACATTGAGGGGGAGGATAAAGGGATACAAGCTCATTTTGATCATCAGTGTTAAATATTTGTTAAAATATATAATGATGCAAGATATTAAGTAACTTGAATAAATTATCAATAATATCCCTAGTAGACTTTCTCCAATATAGATTTGAATCCCTGAAGGATCAAAATTTGTAAACCACATCTGAAATATGGTTCAAAAGTCAGTTCAAAATATTTTTGGAGTAAGTAATAAAAACGCCAAATAATGGAGGTGAGTGTTCTTGAAGAAACACTTAATGGTGCTCTTAAAGAGACCAATGACATGATTGTCAAATTACCCAGAAGTGGTTTAGGTATCTAAAACATAATTAAAGAGATCTCAATAAATCATGTCTAGAACTGACAAGAAATAATCATCGATGATAAATTTGTAAATAATAAAGCGCTTATATTTATAAATAGATTAAGAATCTTGAGTAGGGGAAAACATGACTGGCCATCATGAATCCTTTAAAGTAGAGAAATATGGACATGTAGTCCGCAAAGTACCGAAAGTACTTGAAATGCTTAATATATCCCGAAGGTATAAATGTGGTTTAAAATCATATTAAATAATGAAAGTATACAAATTCCTGAAGAATATAAATAACTTTCATTGTTATAAAGAATGCAAAGAACAAGGAGAGTAGATTTCAACCTACTTTTAAGTATTGTTGTAATGAAAATCTTGATATAATTCATGATGAGTATATTACTTCCTATTTTTAAGTATCGGTGTAATGAAGCTCTTAATATCCATTGAAGTGATAGTTGCGATATTCATATACTTATTAAAGTATACAAATTTCTGAAGAATATATATAACTTTTGTAGTTATAAAGAATGAAAAAGACATGAAGTGTAGATTACAAATTTCTTCTAAGTATTGTTGTAATGAAAATCTTGATACATCAAGATGAGTAGATTACTTCCTGCTTTCTAGTAATGTTGTAATGAAATTTTTGATATTCATGAAAGATGAATAGTTGCAATGCGCAAAACTAATTTGAAGCACAAAAATGAAAGCACATGAAGTGTTTTTCATAAGTAGCATACAAATGCATAAAATGCAAACCATATTTGAAGAAACAATCTTAGAAAATTTGATTGCATCGAAGGAAACTATTAATAAATTGTATTATTAATGAGATACATATTTATGGATTCAGAAGTATCTATAACCAATTTAAGTTATCGAAAGACGAATACGAGTTCAGAGAAAACTTTAAATCAGGGGGAGCATCAATAAGTATTTTATAATGCACTCTTTTTCCTTAACTAAGATTTTTCCCACTGGGTTTTTATTAATAAGGTTTTAATGAGGCATTATCTTGATCCAGAAGTATTAACTCCCTAGTAACATTTGAAATAAGTTATAATGTACTCTTTTTCCTTATTTAAGATTTTTCCCACTGGGGTTTTCTTAATAAGGTTTTAATGAGGCATTATCTTGATCTAGAAGAATCAAATGTTTTTTTTCAAGTAATAAATATGTTAGTTAAATTGTATTTTTATCCTTGACTAAGGTTTTTCCCATAGGGTTTTCCTTTGTAAGGTTTTTAATGAAGAATTGTATCGATCCAGAAGTATCAAACTCTAATTTGATTCTATAAATTATTGAAATATCTAATACTTCACTAAGATTTTTCCCATAGGATTTTTCTTAGTAAAGTTTTAATGAGGCATTATTTTGATCCTGAAGTATCAAACTCTTAAAAGGAATATCATTTTGAGTATGATATTTATGATTTCACAAGTTGCACTCTTTTCCTCTTTCAAGGTTTTTCCCGTTGGTTTTCCTTATAGAGGTTTTTAATGAGGCAACAAAAAATATCTATATCAACTGAATCGATAAATGCAAGTAAGATAATAATGAGGGGGAGCAATCATCATACATGTTTCGAAATGGAAAATTTCAAGTTATCAGAGCATTCAAGGTTTTGAAGACGCATATTCAAGGGGAAGTGTTACAATATATGTAAATCATAAAATGAATATGCTTTTATGTTCTTTTGTTTAGTCCCACATTGTGAAATATGTTAAATCCTTTGCTCTGAAGCCTTTATATAAAAGTGGCTATGTAATGTAAATACATGTCAAATTCTCAGGAATGAATAATATGTCTTCTGTCTCTCTCTAATGGCTTCCACTTTCTTCATTTTATAACAAGAAAATCCTTTTAAAGGAATTTTTAAAAATAAAGCTTAGTGTAAATTATTTTGATTTTATGGTTTAAAAGGATATTTGGTTTTTGACCTTTGTTTTAATACACTTAGTATTATAAATTTGTCTTTTAAAAGAACATTTTAACGAGTTTTCAAAAAAATTTAGATCCCGGAATTGTCTGAAATAATTTCACAAGACTTTGAGAAAAGTAATAGTGATATTATTCGAAAATATTTCTATGTATAAATATTTGGGAAGAAAATTCTTTAAATGAAATGCATTTTCTTTGGGGTAATTCGAGAGAAACATTTTTATTAGTTTTATGGTAGTATGAATAATGGGGAAAAAATTTTAAGGACAAATTATAATATATATTTGTCCAAAAGGACACGCGCATATAACTTTTACCGTAAGGACAAAGCCCAAAGCCCAGAAATAAATTCAAACAAAACGAAGAACTCTGTCCATCTTCCTCCTCCTTCCTTACACTCCAACAATCGGTAATTTTGCTCGAAATAAAGGATTCACGTTAATTTCCTCGACATAAAAAAATGGCACCGCAAACAAGAAATAAATCTACATCTCCAACAGAAACTCAGAAATCGAATGTAGATGAAGAACGACCACAACAATCGAAAGCCGAAGAAAACCTAACTAAGTCGACGGCGAATCAACAAAACCAAAATCGAAATGTCGACGAAGCAGATGTTCAAAAAGTAAATGCAGAGATAGAAGAGGAAAACCTTCCTTTAGCACAAACGATAGCGTCGGCACTAAAGAGAAAAAGCAACAAATTAAGGCTTAAAAAACATACAGCAACAGAAGAACAAAACCAAAATAGAGAAAAAAGGACAAAGAAATGAGAGGAAAAAATGACAGCAAGAACAAGCAAATCAGAAATAAGTGAAAGTATACCAAAGAAGGTAACTATTAATATAAAATCAAACACAACAAAATTAGTATAGTTTTGTTATAGCAACATTGAAAAACTAATAATTTCATTTTGTTAAATCGCAACAAAAAGAAGATAAAGAAGCTGTGGATCAAGAATCGGAAGAAGAACAACTCAATTCGGTAAAATATAAAACATCATAACTTTATACCATAATGTATATTTCAAAAATACTACCTGTAAATCATTTGGTAAAAGAAAAGGCTAATAGGTATAACAAACTGATACCCAATTACTAGTATAATAGTCATTATAATTAAGCATAAATTGTTTGATAAAACAGTAGTCAGTGACATTTGTTTCAAATATGATACAAACAAACAAATGATACCTACTAACAAAAACTGATATCTAATTACCAAAAAATAATACCTGGTTATATAAAAATGATACCTACTTGATACCTGATTACTGAAAACTGATACCTAATTAGTACCAACTGATACCTAGTAACAAGTAATAATAGTGTTTATCATTAAGCGTAAATTGTTTGATTAAATAATAGTCAGTATCATTTAGTTGAAATATGAAACAGACAAAAAACTGATACCTATTTACAAAAAACTGATACCTATTTACAAAAACTGATACCTATTTACAGAAAACTGATACCTAGCTACAAAAAACCGATACCTAGTTACAAAAAACCGATACCTAGTTATAAAAAAATGATACCTACTTGAAAAAATGACACCTGATTAGAGAAAACTGATACCTACTTAATACCAACTGATGCTTAGGTACTGCAAAACTGATACTTAGTTACTTCAAACTTGAAATTGTTGTATATTAGACAGAAGATATTTCACTACAACTAATACCTGAATCTATTGTTGTTTTTAAACATAATTTATTTCACAGATAACTTACTGTCTTTATTTTAAACTAATAGTATGATGATGATTTTGTTGATGCTCATCCAAAATACATAAAAGAAAGATCGGAAACAAAACAGCAATCTGAAGATAAAAAGCATGAAACAGCTTACCGATGTGGACTGCAAGCAATATTCAAAACAGTAAAACTGATAAAACAAAAAAATGCTCTATCAAAGAAGCAAATGGATATAATGAAGAGCGCTCCTTTCTACAACTTCTTTAGAGTTTTCTAAGAAGAGAAAATTATGATGAAAGAATGCAAAAAGCATCAACACAATTTGGATGCTTTGTACAAATGCTACTCAGTTGTCGAAGATGCTTTCTTATTTTCCACAGAAAAGATGAAAGTTACAGCAACGGATATAAGTTTGATTTTTGGCCTACCACTAAAAGGAATTAACATTGAGCCGACTCAAAAAATGACAAACAAAACAATTCCAATGCAATGTAGAGAATTTGCAAACAGAAACTTCGGCAACAACACTTATATAACAAGAAATGTTGTGGAAAAAAGAATAAAGCAAGAAGTTGGAAAAAAGAAAAAAGAGTATGAAGAAGACTTGCCAATGTTAATAGTAATTGAAATACTATTAACATTTTTCTTTCCAAACAACCAGCAAAAATTAAGATGGGGACTTCTTCCATACTTAATTAATGTAGAGACAATGCAATTAGTTTCTTGGCCACTGACGATAGAAAAGAATTTCAATAAATTTGTTAAGAAGTTCATTCATAATCCAAGAAATATGTCGGGATGCTCCATGCTTCCACTGGTAAGATTACTTATTAAAAAATTTATTAGTTATTTTTTTAACAAACATATCTAATCAATTCTTTTAATGTTAACAGTATTGCATTTGTGAACAACTGGATCTCATTCAACAAAGACAATATTATACTCCAGCGTTACCAAGATTTGCAAAATGGGATTTAAGGAAACTCAAAGACAAAGCAGTCAAAGCAGTTTTTGATAACGTGAAAGAGGGTGATGTAAGTAAAAATTCCATTTCATTTTATGTTAATCAATATGCTTTAACTATTATGCATATTAGAGGTGGAAAAAAAGAAAAGAATTAAAGCAGAGCAAGAAGTTTTCAGGTTGAAAGAAGAGTTGAAAGAAATAAAGTTGAAACTGAAAGAGAATGAAGAGAAAACATCACAGGCTGAAGACAACAACAATAAAGTTGAAGATGTTTTGAATGACAGTGAAGAAAATGGTGAAAATAAAAAGGAAAGTTTCAACCTACAAAGCAACATTTTACAAAATGAACTAGATGAAGATACTTTTGTACAAATGGAAATAGAAAAAAATGAAGAAAAAGCTGAAGAGAGTGTACAAAAAACAGCAGATAAAACAGAACAAATGAACAAACAAATGCCAATCGAAATAGAAACTGAATTGGGTAAAAAAAACAAGCAGTGAAGAAAGACAATGTGAACATGAAGAAGAAAAACAAACTCCAACTGAAGTACACCAAAAAGAAGAGTTGGAAAAAGAAAGTGAAGTGCAGGGAGACAGCTCAGAAGATACTCAAACTCTTCAACATGATACAGACGAAAAAAACAAAAGTATACCGTATGTCGCTTCAGTGCTTGACTTTACCCCTCCATCCTTCAAGCTTTACGACACACAAGACTTTGAAAGCGAAAAAACTGGAAAAAAAAAGATGCAGAAGAACATGGGCAAACATTTGTTAGAAAAGGGAAACAAAAAGTCATAAAATCAACTGACAAAAAAATCAAAGCAACACAAAAAGGGACAGCTTCCTATATTCAAAGATTAAAGGAAAGAACAAGAGTGAAAAAGCAACGTGATAGCTTTGAATATGGGATGAAACAAAAGAAAGTTGCAAATAAGAAAAAGCAGAAACCTTAAAAAAAAGAAAATGTTGAAAACCAAAATGACCAAGACAATAGTCCAAAGCCACTTGCAGTAATAGAGCCAACACTTTACGAGATAGGGCTTGGTCATTGCAAATGTTTGATCTACCTCAACGTTGAGCAACAAAATGTAATCAAAACTTTCTTTTCATTAACAACATCATCACAAAAGTAAGTGTTCAAATATGTATAATAATTTTAAATATGAAATTAAGTTTATCTAACATATACAAATTGTTGTTATCAAAATAGTGTAGTGGCATGGGAAGACAATGACACAATCAGAGGAGGTTGTGTCATAACAAAGAATGCAATAAAACTTCTACTAGAATGAGGCGAAACAGACGGGCAGGTACATAATAATTTTTTTCTTTACGTCAAAATTGATACCAAAATGCACAACATGCTTAAATTGACCTTATGCTTTATTATTTTTATACTTATCAACATACACACCAACTACTAAGAGTAATGAAACTATTAACAATTTAATATTGCTCCACCAATAAAAAAAGTATACTATTCTGATTTTAATACAGATCATAGATTGGTACATTTCAAAATGTGGAATAGAAGACCACAGCTATGCTTTCACAACAACAATGACGGTAAATAAAACTTTAATATTCAAGTACATAATAATTGCTTCATTTATTATATCATAACTTATTTTCATATTAAACAGAAAGCAATTGTCTGTGATATGAAGAGTGTGAAGAAAAGTCTCATTCTCCCTATGCTAGAATCTATTGTACACGACAAATTTACTGAAAGTATATATTTTCCGTTGCATTGTGGTAACCACTGGACATTAGTAACTTTAACATACCCAACAATGCAATGGTGCCACATTGATTCTAACCGCCCAAGAAGATCAAACGAAAGAAACAATTCAAGTTTAAAGGAGGCTATAAAATTGGTATGAGATTTATCTTTCTTTTAAAAAAATACTTATCACCGTGAATATGAGCTAAAATTTTAATATATTACCTGTTTTAGAGAAATGAAATAGAGGAAATTCTCCAAGAAATCTGGAAAAGCAATGACATAAAAGACATGGCAGTGAAACCAGATGAAATGCATCAGATAAAGTGTGCACGACAAGGAGCAGACACGTAAGGTTTTTTCCATTATAATAAATGTTTTTGCATCATAATTTTCAATACATACTTCTAGACATCATTATATACCGTTTTTATTTAATTAAATTTTATTTGTAATAAAAATATTGAGAATTATTATCACTCAATACAATAAACTTTAAATACAAATAAACATTTACTACAGGAAGAAAACTGATACCTACATAACAAGAAACTGATACCTACAGAAACAAAACTGACACCTACAAAAAATAAACCGATACCTACAGAAATAAATACATAGTGTACTAGTATAACTGCTAAATATTTTAATTCAAAACATACTGTATTGTTGTACCATTATCTCTAAAATTCAGATTTTTGTACTAATTATAAACCTATTAATAAAGCAGATAAAAATTAATACTAATATTACATCTTGGTTTGAACAGGCTTGACTGTGGGATTTTTGTAATGATATTCATCATTTCGCTGAACAGAAGCAGGATACCAATTAAAATTGAAAAGAAAGATATATTATCAACAAGAGCAAGAATTGCACATGCAATATTAACATACGATGAACACTGCTGGAGTCTGTCAAAATACATGTCAAGCCTAGAAGAACAAAGAAAAAAAAGGAAATGAGTTCACATTGCATTATTTCACAATTAAATTTGATTTCTGTGACGTAATGTTGTTATGTTGAAATGTATAGCTGTGAATTAATGATGTTCTGTTGTAATTTCATACTTACGAAGTAATGTTGTTCTGTAAGCAAAACACTGCTGCTTTTACTTCTAAAAACAATTCTAATCTCCTGGAATGACATGTTATGGTGATGTTCTTTTCTTTTCCTGTTGTTTATATTATAACAAGATTAAATAATGTATGTTCTATCATCCAACTATGGATCCAACATAATATTATCAGTTTTATGATACAATTATCAGTTGTAAGATGATATTATCAAATTTCATGTAATATTACAATACAAAACAGTAACTGGGAATCACTTCTTATGACTGATAAAATCAGTTTTGTTAAAACTTAAACTCAACATACTGTATGAAACAAGAATTAGTTCAGGTATCAGGTTTTGCAAACACTATATATTATTACAATTATTAAGGACTACTGCTGTAAATTATAGCACATATTATAATACACAAAACTGATTCTAAAAACAAACAGAAACTGATAATAAAACTGTTTATATCCAATCATTGAAACATTATCTCCAACCAAATTAATTGATACCAAAACTGTAAAAGTGATACCAAAACTTAAAAAATGATACCAAAACTTAAAAAAACTGATACAGCTATAAACTGATAATATTTGGTACTGTAAAAAAATGATACTATAAAAATGATACTGATACCAAAACTTCCACAAACAAACAACAGAAATCATACTGCAAAAACAAAAAACTGATACTATAATATATACTAAAATAGCTGAAATTATAATCAATTCCATAATATGCTATACTAAATACAAATTAATAACAAAAGGTTCAATTACTATAGACCACTGAAACAAGTCTCACATACACTTATTACTCTATGCAAATTAAAAATATAAAATCAAATCATATCCTCTTTGAAGCTTGACAATTCCGTTTATTATGACCAAATTGCTTGCACTCGCCACATCTGTTTTGCTTGCTATGAAAATATGAAAATCCTCCTTTGCGCTTCACTGATGGTCTGCCAGCACCACGTTTCTCCTTCGGTGGCTTGATAACATCTTGTATGCTACCATCAACAATAGGCCTATCATAATTTGGAATAGGATTTATAGCATTGGCATAAGAACATCGATAAGCATCAACAGTGAAATAATTCTCGACAAAATCATATACAGACAACTTTGACTTGTTCATGCACTTTATAGCATGAGCACAAGGAAATCCTGTAATTTTCCACTTGTTGCAACTACAAATGCGCTCCTTCAAATCAACACAATGAGGGTTTGGAGACTTCACTTCAAAAGCAAAATCAGAAGATTTATATACATCCCATCCAAACCCTTCTTCAATCAATTCATCTAAACGTAACTCCATAGAAGGACATAGACTTGTTCTCCACAAACGACATTCTTCTCTTCTTCTAGCCATTTGTTCCATAATCTTAATACGAATACCATCTAAACACAAAGTAATAGGCAATGCTCATTCATTTAAAATCCAACTGTTAAAACTTTCTGCAACATTGGAACTATATTCACCATAACGTTTCCCTGGAAAAAATAAATCCACCCACTTATCAAATGGCTTATCCTTTATAAAATTAACACCAGCAACACCACCAATTTGACAAAACTTAGAATATGCTCCTTCAAATTCATATAGATTTGAAGCTCTAGAACACATTTTGAATAAATCAACAATAGACACATTTGTATTTTTGGCTTTCACTGCAGAAAGAAGATTTTGTTCCATATGCAAGTAGCAATAACTGTGATAATCTGAAGGAAAAATATCACGAACACCTGCAAGCAAACCTTGGTGGCGATCGGACATAAAAATTAAAGTACGCTCTTCTTGAAGCATTTGTTTTAAATGTTTCAAAAACCATGTCCAGTTATCCACATTTTCAACAGAAACTACACTCATAGCTAAAGGGAAGAAACCTACAAACGAAAAAATAATTAGTAAAAAATAAAATAAAAATAACTACAACCATAAATATAAAACAATTCATAAAACTGATACTAACAGTAACAAAACTGATACCTAAAACCTGGTATGACCATTATAAAAATATTGATAAGCACAACATTATGCACATTAATCTTCATTATAAAACAACAAAGAAACAAAAAATGACATATTTCGATACAAAACAAATTCCAATACTACATAACTATAAATGATACCATATATGAACTAAGTGAAACTGATACTAATTATATACAAAAAATGATACTAATCTCCTGTTTAGCAGTATGAACATATTATACGAAATACACACTTACAATTTAATTCAATGAAAATTCTGATACTAGAAACTTGCTACTTATAAACTACATTTCTTAAAACTGATACCAACAGAATACAAATTATGATAAAAAATGTACATTAATAATTATGCCAAGTATTATAATCTCAATACAAACAAATCAAGTTTGAAAACAAACACATACCTTGATCACCATTTTTTGCAGTAGCACCCATCAATACACCAGGACGTCCCTTCAAGTGAGTAGCATCTAAGAATATCATAGGACGACAAGACTTGAAACCAAGTAAACAAGCGCCAAAAGCAATAACCACCCTTTCAAATTCATTACTACAAGGATCAACATCCATATCAACATAACTATTTGGATTAGATTTCTTCACTGCTTCCAAATACCAACTCAAATCATTATAAGGCAAAGCACCATTACCGTGCAACTCCATCAATGCAAGTTGTTTCCCATGATAAGCATAACCATAAGACAACTGAAAATTGTATTCTCTTTTAAAATCAAGTATAATATCCTTAGGCTTTTTACTTGGACAATCGCGGATCTCATCAATAATCATCGATTTAACAAAAGAACTTGATATATGTGGATTTTTCACTTGTCTAAGACCAGCCCCACAAGAATGATCAGGAACCAAATTTCTGATAAAGAACCTTTTCAATTCTCCAGAATCACAGGAAGCATGGACTTTGAAAAGACAACCATCCTTATATGAAGAGCAAATTACAGTAACTCTTGTAGCACAATTCTTTAAAAATACTAATTCATACCCCTTTTGAATTTGATATGCCATCAAAAATTCTCTAAAATGTTCAGCACCTCCAAAACAAAAACCAACAAAATTGGAAATGCTTAATGTCGACCCTCTCCTCAACATATCTTTTAAATAACTTTTACCATTAACAACAACATTTGAACAGACAGATACAAGAGAAGATGAAGAAGCAGAAACATAGGATGAACTTGGAATACAAGCACCATCAACAACTTCCAATTCATAACCCTTAACCTTAACAGTAAAACCAAAGAAAGAACTTTTCTTGTGTAATTGAAAACAAAGTATGCTCTGAATATCAGAATCAGTGTCAACCATAATAACTTTGCCCTCAAGTACATAAGAAATCTGAATGCAAGAAGGAGTTAATTGAGACCAATATTGGCATATCTCATTCTTCAAATCGAACAAAGAGCAATCGATACGCAATCGAGTGCTAAAAGTATTATTATTCATCACAAACAAACAAAGAAGGCTGTTATCCCCACTGCCAAAAAATAAATAAAAAATAAACAGTAGTAAAAACATATACGATTTAGAATAGTAATTATTCAATTTCACAAAACTGATACCTACGGTAGATAAAACTGATACCTAGAAACTGACTAAAAAAAATGATACTAAGAAAATATAAAAATGATACCCAGAAACTGAACCTAAAATACAGTAGTTTTCCACTCAATCACAAATTTATATACAACCCAGCCAACGACACTTCTCCAATCATCCCAACATTAATGCAAGAAAATGCAAAATAAATCAAATGAAAAGTAACTACAAAACAACACTGCATAAAGAAACGAGTATAACAATAAAAAACCTGCTGGTACTTCCATAATCATCCATCGACAAATGAAAAAAAAAAGAGAAGAACAACACTGCATATCATTCATAATAATAAACACAATTATAAATCACGAACAATTTTATTTAACTCGAATAGAAAAAAATCAAAAAAACAGATTGATATAAGCATACCTTAGAAAAACGAGATCACCGTACAGATATGAAAAGAACGAGATCAACAAAAGCACGGAAGAAGAAAAAAATAATCGTTGAAGTGGACGAAATTGAAATAAAGGAATAACGTTGATTGATATTACAATTAGGAGAAAGATAGTTGATCGCGACTCAAAATTTTGATCGAATGAAGAAGAAGAATAAGCGCGCGAGAATTGGGCCGCAAAACTAAAAACGCTAATTTGTCCTTTGAAGAAAAATATTTATGGGCCGTCCTTCATAAAAAAAAGCCCCAAAATGTGTCCTTGAAGAAAATTCCCTGTATGAATAATCTTCTAGGTACGATCAGATGTTTGCTTATCCGAATATTGTGGAGACCTAGTAAATTATTCTCTTTATCATTGTGTGACTGAAGAAAATTCAAATTCGAACGAACCCAAAGTGAGTTTTAGCAAATAAAAATTGTTTGAAGTTATTTTATAAAGAAAAGGTAAGTACTATATTTTCAGAGACGAGTTTTGAATCTAAAAACCGAGTATTTAAAGTTCACTAAATGGGAACTGATTTTCAGAACAAAAAGTATTTTTGATAAGAAATTGTTTTGATAAATGATTGGATATGAAGGTTTTGATAACATTGTTTTATCTAAACCATAGATATTTTCACTATTGGGTGTGTTTGGCATACATCCCTGATAAGGTTTGAAAATACACAAAACATCCATTCGGTTTTTTATTAAGTTTTCGGTCCTTGTTTTCAAATGCATGCACACACAAAGACCCAAATACCTTTTGTGCTTTTACATTTCAAACGCGTATAACTTTCTGTAGAAATATCGGATCAACATACCGTTTTCACCAAAAGATCAAAAAAATTATGGTCTTTAAAATGAGATTCATTGTTCATACTAAAAAAAAATATTTGCAGTAAAGGTGCAATTATTCCATATATTAGTAGACAATTCTGTAAATTTTAAACATCTTCGATTTTTCTTCAAATCTGCGGCTATTGCATATAGTTGTAGAAATATCTACAACCATTTCATGTAATTGCAGACATTTCTTCAATTATATGGTATAATTGCAGACACGTCTGCAATTATTGCATGCGTTGCAACTATTGCATATAATTGCAGACATTTCTATAATTATATGGTATAATTGTAGACATGTCTACAATTATTGCATATAGTTACAGAAATGTCTGTAACCATTGCATGTTTGTGATTATATGATATATTTGCAGACATTTCTACAATTATTGCATATAATTGCTGAATTATCTGCAATCATACCATATAATTGCATAAATTTGAAAATCATACCATATAATTATGAATAGCCTGTCATGCTGTTGTTTTCACATATGCACAATGCCACTCGTTAGAAATATTAAAAAAATTATGATTTAATGGTGGAAACGGTTTGTTAATCCGTCCTTTCTATAAGAAGTTACTACGTTTTAAAGATTGATAATAAATGAGGTGCAAATTTTAATTATGGATATGAGAATAACATCCACATATGAAGAACCAACGTTGCTGCAATGGAGAAGAAGGGTATTGTATGAGACAAAATCGTAGTATTTGAAAATAGAGATGTAATTTATATCTTTTTTATGAGGAGGATGTTTTGTGTATTAAGTTTGATTTTAGGGACGTGTCCCTTATTTTCACCATTATATAAGTATTTAAGCGGTGTAAACTAATTAGTGTTATTGGGTCAGTCCACAAACATGGTTCATTATAATACCTTAATGTGAAAAGGTAGGAAGGTTTTAATAGACATTGTTTTATTAAAACCGTAGCTTTTTTTTAAAACATGTAAGTAGTGTAAACTATTTGTTATTTTGAATCAACCCATAAACATTGTCCACCGTAATACTCTAAGTTAAAAAGGTCGAGAGGTTAACTCACTTTTAAAAGTCCTATATTTTGATTAGGTATTCGTCTAAATTGCGAAAAACAAAATAATTTTTTGTGTTTTTTATATACTCTTAGGATTTAGAAGGGTATTATACAAGTAAATAAAGTGGAATAAGCTACTATTTGGTGTTTTATTAAGAAATAACTTTATAAAATATTTTTAAACTGACATGAAAATTTATGAAATAATTCACAAATTATTTTGGTATTGAATAAAATATTAAATGCAAATTTAAGTGATTTAGAAAGATTGGAGTAGTTAAGAAACCAATAATTTTAGAATATAACTTTCAACTTTGTTCGAGTAAGTTTGGATAATCTTCTAAGGAATAAACAAAGGCCAATGAGTAAAGAATGGCATGCTTAGATAATTATTTATATTATGAGCAAAAGTTTTGGACCTAAGTTTGGAGTTTGTTGCTAATTTTTTGACATTTTAAATAATGTCGAGTGTTAGATTTTGCCTTGTGGAATTTGTATGATTGATAGTGCTGGTGTATTCTTTACGGAATTTGGCTATTTGATTTAATTGAATTTGATTGATTTTATTTAATTGAATCTGATTGATTGATAGTGTGGTTTTATATACCATAGTTTATAAAGTTAAAAATATAAGCCAAGGTTTTTGAATTATTGTTTATGAGGACTTAAAACCCGGTGCTTTTGAGAGAAAAAAAGCGATTTTGAAAATTCTTGGAAAGAAATAGTGATCATTCACTCTAGTTGTTGTGTTTGGAGGAACCGAAATACCACTGGATGCTCTATGTGGTTTTGATTCTAGAGTTTTACATGTTTTGCTAGGAGGACACCCTCCTAGTCATTTTTGGTTTTGGTTTTAATACATTTCATTTTGGAAGAAATTTGAAATTGAATTTTTGAATATAAAAGCCCGACCATTTTGTTCTAAATTTACCTGTTGATATGATTGGATCAAAAGTATTTATTTCAGGGTATTCTATGAATTTGGTTGCATATAGATTTATATCATATTAGGTTTTGCTAGATAAGTTACATTTGATTAATGCATTAGGTATTTCTAGGATAGCTTGTTTTCTAGGATAGTATTGCTGTAAATTTCGAGGACGAAATTCTTTTAAGCAGTGAAGAGTATAACGACCCGAAATTTCACCACATTAATTTTCGAATATTTAATTAATTTTAAATATTCAAATAATAAGTTTTATAATTAAACTAAAACTTCTTTTAAATTATGAATATTGAAGATAAAATTGTTACCAAAATTAGTTTCACAAAAATATTTAGTTCGAAGAAAAATAGAAAATGTGATCGGAATTCGTTTTTCGAATTTCTGACTTCTCGTCAATTAAAAGTTGGCGGAATGTTGTAAACTCTTTTTTATACATATACACATATAGACATGAACAAATTAGCATAGTTAGTATATAAGCATATTATACACATACAAACATAAATAAGTTAACATGGGTTAGTATATAAGTATATAAATACACTTAAGTTATAAATAAGTTTGAATAGAATTTAAAAACAAAATAAAATAGAAAATGTTACATCATTAGAAACATTTTGGAAACTAGGTACAAAACATGTTTTCTCATGAAACGGAGGGATGCGAACCAGGGTAGGAGTACATGAGGTGGAGGAGGCTAGTTGAGTTGGTAAGAGGGCAGTGGAATGTAAAGGACAAGGGCATTTAGGTAATTCATATTTTCACTTGCTTATAAATAGCCTTTCATCTCTTTAAATTTTCCTCTTCTTCCACCGATAAGATCCATCTATCCAAATGAAATTATGCTTTTTTTCAAACCGTGTCAATTCTGATGGCTATAGCTTTTATGTTAATAACTTCTTCAAATTTCGAGCATAGCTACGTCAAAATATCAATTGTTCACAGAGATCTTTGGACCCAAAATTTCAAGTCCGAAAATGGTCCTTCTTATTTTGACCATATCTTCTTCAAAACTAATCGAAACTTTCCTCTTTATCACTTTTTCAAAATTTGAGAGCAGATAATCCAAAAACTAGTTGGAAAATGACCTATTTTCGGGTTTATTTTTGAGAATTCGATGATTATCCAAAGTCACTCCACCTTACCAAAAGTAAGTTTCACTTCCTTCTTCTTTCAAGGTTGATCCTACCTAGTGCATTAAGGGTCCAAGACTCCATCTTTTGCTTGGGAATGAAGTGTTAGGCCAAAATCTATGTTAGTGAGGGTTTAGATAGCTTTTAGTGAGTAAAACTACACCTTCTTAAACCAAATTTTTACTATGTTAATGTTAATAACCTATTAATGCTTATTGTATATGTGAAGTGATGGTTTTGTTGTTTTTTGTTTTATTCTTTGAAAAGTTGTTGTATTTGAAAGTTAGTAAGTATGTGGTTAGCTATATGAATAGTTGGTAGTTAAAGTTAATATAACCATTGGCAAATACTTAATATATATTGTATCATCATTATTTACCTTGTATTGTGCTTAAACCATTGCTACGTGATGTTTGGTTATATGGCTAATTTCATAAGTTTGTTTTGCCATAGTGCTCGTGTAGTAATAATTGCTATATCGGCACTTTTGGAATATCACCTTTCATCGAAACCGTTTTGTTTCATTATCGTCCTTAGAATTATTTTACAAGTTAAGCAAGTTTTTGATTAGTGATGTTTTCAAAAATAAATAAATATTTTAATAATGATTATTTAATTAATTAACTACT
Organism: Allium cepa; assembly: GCA_030765085.1. Classification (NCBI taxonomy): domain Eukaryota; kingdom Viridiplantae; phylum Streptophyta; class Magnoliopsida; order Asparagales; family Amaryllidaceae; genus Allium; species Allium cepa. The sequence goes on along the minus strand of CM060934.1, from coordinate 550,794,480 downwards.
TAATTAATCAATTGCTTAATTAATTAATTACTTAATAAGGATTAAGATTAACTAATTACTTAGTTAATGATGTATTTTAAATTTAACTAATTACCTGGTTAATGATTGTTTAAATTATTTAATCATTTTATTTAATGATGTCTAAATTTAATTAACATTTTATTTACTTATTTTTAAGGATAATTAATCATTCAGTAATGATGAATTAAAGTTAATTAATCAATTTGCTAATGGTGCTTTTAAATTAATAAATCCTTTAATTAATAGTTTTTACAATTTATCAACTTGTTTAACTCTAATTAATCTTTCCTTTATTTACTTTATAATTAATAAATCATTTATTAGAAGGAACATGCGGGTTCCAAAAGTTAGTAATTCCTGCATTTAGCTATTAAAAAGTTGAAAACTGAAGGACATGATTATGACAAAAAGTCTAAACTAAATAAGCTAGATCTTATACAATCACCATCGTGATGTAGCTGCAAGATGACTTGTGTATTTTTATGGATATTTTTTTGATATTTTGGAGGAATAACAAAGTAATGAGAAGTGGTAGCAAAATATTGCATATTATATATTATATATGCGGATAATCCAAAATGCTTCAATATAAATATTTCTTAGTCGCATCAAAAAATCTTATTTATATGAGTGGTTAAAATTATTGTGCAACACTTTGAACATTAATCTTTATGGAATACTAATAGTCTATTTATGAATAATTGAATGTTTACAAAGATCGTATTTTGAGCTACTTGCTTGCCATTAATTATCTAAGTTGCATTATAAAGCCAATATTTACAACGACCAAATTATGAGCAACTCACCTATCATAACAGGTTAACTGTACATGATTTTACACATTCTTCATGTACATCTCATAGTTGATGGTATACTAAGCTATTATTCAATCGTCAAATACATTTCATGAGCAATTTAAGCAAATAAACACGTTTATAATACATAATAATATGTTTCAGATTTCTAATTTATCCCAGCGCACAATAAAAAGATGCATTTTACCAAAAAATTGAGAACAAATTAAACAAACAAAAATTAAGTTTTTCACAAAAAGTGCCTCTTTAATAGATTGTTTGATTTAGTGATTTGGTTCGTCTTCAATAATCCTCTCTGTCAACTACTCCACCCCTTCGATATTTAGATTTATACACTGACTTTCTTTCCCTACACCATTGCAGCTATCACATTTATCTACCTGAAATTTGTTAAATCATTAGCCTACCAGCCTTATCCATCCATATTGAAAACTTACATAAAAGGAATTCCAAAATATTAACATTTGCCTTTTATATATTGCGATAAAACACCTGCCTAATTTCCAATAAAAACAATCAATACCAATATAGTCAACCCTAAACTAACGATAATAATAAACAGATTTATTCTAGATTACACAAAAAAATAGTTTAGTTGATCATGAGCTAAAAATATTTTATTTTTGCATAAAAACATTAAACATAAAGATAAAGACTCTTAATATTTATGAACAAAAATTATTTAGTCGATCATGAGCTTATTTTAGTTTATTTACGAGCTAAAAATACTATTTATTCGATCATGAGCGTAAAAAAATTAATTGTTGAATAAACATAAAGACTACTAAAAACAGTAGCTAAGAAAGACATGTAGAGTAATGTAACAACCTGAATCCCAATGAGTCCGGATTTTTCTCTAAAATGCTAAAATACAAGCTCACTGAAACCCCATGGGCATCGGGTATCCTAAAAAATAGGAAAAGATAAATACATCATAGCTCAGATAAATATCACACAGTGGAACTCACTAAAATATAATAGTAAGTAAATACTCACCAATAAAATAACACTTTCTAAACAAGTGTCTCAAAGCTGAAATGTCTCTACCATATACCTAATGTGACGAACCGGATTTTTAGCTATCGGATATCGGAAAAATTAATTGATTTTAATTATTGAAATTTAGATTTTCACAAGTCAAATAGATGAGTTTTTTGATATTTAATATCTGGATATATATATAAATTTATTAACAACTATGTTTAAGTTTAAAATTTTAAATTCTTAGATATGATAAGTACTATAGAAATGTGTATATAAACTCCATCATTTAAATTAAGATAAAATATCTATAAATATATAAATATATACAAGCTTTATGATGTTGATAATATATATATGTATATATATGCATATAAATGTATATATGTGTGTATGTATTCCCATATGAAGTGATATACATGCAAATAGGAAATAATGTGAGAATATATATGAAAATATATGTAATGATAAAATATGCATAAGAATATGTATACATATATGTATATATGTTGTATGGAATAGTGAAGGTGATAAATGCAAACATATATGTATATATATACGGTGACATATATATATATATATATATATATGAAAATATATATGAAGTATGCATGTATGTACACAAGGGAACATCATCATAGCAAAATCTCAAATCACACATAAAACTTCAAATCATGCAAAAAGGAAAAATCAGATGAAGTCATAATAAATCAAATCAAATCAAATAAATCTTGGAATTATGAAGCCTGCAAAACGATTCCAACCTTTCCATTCTACTTCTTTATATATCACTGCCTGGTTTATACCACTCAAACATTCAAAAAAAAGAATCCGCCATTACGAAATCAATGAAGAGAAGAATCAACTTAAGTATTCAAGTTTAAACGAAGGAAGGTTAAAACAAAAAAAGCAAGCAGCGGTTCATCTTCTAAAGCTAGTGAGTACAACACTTACATTTCAACTGGTTATATATATATATATATATATATATATATATATATATACATACAGATTGCACTTGTGAATGAATTGTTAATCTAGGTTAAATGTTTATATGTTTTGCTGGGTATATATGTATGTATAAAAATTAGACATGAAGAAGTTTCACTTATAGGAAAAATATACATACTATGTTCGATATTTTAGTCAAAACCAACTAACACTCCTTTTTAAAAATCAATTTCTCTTTATATAATTTGTTTTATCCTTTGATTCCAAAATCAAAACCGACTGATTTTGAATGTAGTTTTTTTTTAAAATTGGTTTCATTTGATACCTTCGAGTGTAGAGCAAGAAAAGTATATTTTATAGGTAAACAACTTAAAAATGTCAAAATTTCAAGTATGATAATTTAGTACTTTGTTATGTGCATGTGTTCGTCATAAAAAATGATGATTTTTTATGGTGATTACGGAATTTTTTAGTGGCGTTTTGGGTGGGAATTTTGAAGTTGAATGGAATGATATTTTTGGTCAATTTCTGGCGAGGCGGTAGATAGTGGAGGTCGAAGTTTGGTCAGAAGGTAGCTGCGGTGGTAGGAAGTATGGGAATGTTGGTGATGGATTTTATTGGACAGCGTGGTGGTTGGACGGGGTTGAGGTAGGGTTTTGAAGGTTGGTTTTGGATGTCTTCGGTTTCAAGGCGATGGCGTCAACGTGACAACGAGGTGGGCGTGCAGCAGGAAGGGGATAGGAAGAGGTGGCCTCGACAGAGCTTTTGGCAGGCTTTGGGGGGATGACGGTGGTCACTGGTGACCGTGGTAAGGTGATTTGGTGGTGTCTGGGTTTTGATCTTTTAGATTCGTTGTCGAATTTTGAATGAGGGTGAGATCGAGGGTTCTGGATGGATGGAGGCGGCATGGTGGTCGTAGGTGGATTGCGGGATCGGTCGACGGAAAGTTGGGGCAATCGGCGTGATGTGCAGGTGCACGTATCAAGCGTGCATGGTTTGGTTGAGTGGAAGAATAAGAGAGAAGAGGAAAAGAAGAGAGGAAGAAGAAGTTTAGGCCGGGTTTTGGTCCAGGGTAGAGTAAGGGTAAAGGAAAATCTAAAAGATAAGGAAAGGAAATAGATAAGGGGAAGAAGCATAGAAAAGAAAAGGAAAAATAAAAAGAAAGGAAAGAGAGAAAATATTTTTCTTTTAACTCTAATTCTATTGCCAAATCAACAGGAAGCCCTTTGCGTTATAATTCTACTTCCAAATGTTTCAGGCTTAATTTATTTTGGTAATATAAAAATTAAATTATACAGAATAATTTAAGTGGGTAATTTATTAAATTCTTAATTTGTCTAATCTTATGTAAATCAATAAAATCAGTATAAATTTGGTTGTTTAACCTTATTAACTATTGATAATTGATTTATAATTTCTTAAATTTGTAATCAATTTGGATTAAAACATAAATGGACTCGGTTAAATAAGGTTAATTAAATACTGATATGTGCACTATTTTGATATTTGTTATTGATCGTTAAATGAGTTAACGGTCTATGTCTTGGTTTAATTTTATTGGATATTTATTTTTCTTGTCTGTACCATCAAGTGGTCAGACGAGCTAAATAGTTGATTAAAATGTTGATACGGCTAATTTGAAATAAAAATCCGTAATAAATTTCCAAGTGCAAATATTGTCACCTTAAATAATAAATTGTTTATTTTTTAAAACAAATTACCCTTTTAAAATTTATTGCTTGGAATCAAAGAGACCGAGATCGGATATCAACGTTATCTGAGACCACTTCGATTTGAAAAATCACTATGAACCTTATGGGTTTGGTTTTAGAATTTAATAGGCTGGAATTTGACTAATTCAATAAATTCAACTATCTAAAATAAGTAATTGTACTTAGACCTTTTTATAATATCAATGGATCTTTTAAAAGGTGTTTTGGTTATAATTAGATAAAACTCATCGTGTTGTACGAGTTACCCTTGTTTTATCAAAGGATTTTCCATAACTTAAGCATTTCAGATTAAGTGTGTTTACTCATGCTGGTTTTCCAGCCTGACTTGGGTGTTACTTTATTGTAATGCTTGGGTCAGACCGAGTATTATAGATTTCGGGTTAGGGAGCTTTTGGGACTCAGGAGACGAGCTGGATGGCAGAGACGTATTGCACGTGTTTGAATTTATTTCGCTGATAGTGTATATCCTGTATTTAGGGACAAGTTATTGTAACTGTCCAGATTTATCGATTGATGATTATACTCTGATAGCTTGAATGTATATTAACATTTACAACTTTCCTTTGTATAAAACGATGTTATTGTATATTATATTTTGTTCCGCTGCGATTATGAGATTTTATGTCGTTGTTTCTGTATTCTTATTCTATCTTTTTTCCCTAGAACCTTAACAACTTGGTATTTTCGGCACTCGATTGCTCGGCACTCAATAAAGTGGACGTATTAGTGTCGATTTTCCAGGATCGAAAATTGTCGGTCGTCACATGTAGTATCAGAGCCGAAGGTTAAGCAAGAACCTTGGCTCTAGTGGGGATTACTCATTAGAGATTGGTTCGGTAGTACCCTAAAATGAGTTGAGTACATATATAAGGGCGTACTTGTTATTTACATATATAATGATTTTAAAATATTTTTTGTATAAGATTATATTTGATATAAAAAGAAACAATGATTCTGAATTGTTATAGCATAGTAAGGTAATTGATTATTTTATTGAAATTAAAATAAGATCACAAGAATTAAGAGGTTAAAAACATATGTAACCAAATAGAAGTTTGATAAGAATGTTAAATAAGTTAATCTAGAAGGCTCAAATCAGAATTTAAAATTCCGAAAAACTGCAGAAGTGTTTTCAAAATGTTTTGAAATGAAATAAACTTACCCTGATTTTATTTTAGAAATCCTTCCAGAAAATTATTATTAAATGTATGGTTTTTAAGTTCTTGAATATGATAATATTGATTTGTCATTGTGTCTAAATAAAGGGATGTTTATTACAGAATAAACAATGATGAAACATAGTGAAATGTATGTGGAAGTGAAATTATATAAGCTGAATTTGTAAATGTGACTTATAAAATTAAAATGAGATTAAAAAAAGGATCTTAAGTGTGAAGTTTTGAATTTAGTCCTAGAAATTTTGAAATTGTTTCAAAGTGTTTAAGGAGATAATAAATAATATTATTTAGAATATTTTTGAACATAGAAATCTTTCTTTTAAAACAAGAGTGGTTTGAAGATGAACTTGTTTTGGATTAAAAATCAAGAATGGTTTAAAATTAAAAGTGTGATCGATATGTAATGGATAAATATGTATATATATGGATATATGTGATTTCAAAGTTGATTTGAAATAAATATTGGTGTTGAATTCTGGAACCACCTTGAAATGAGAAGCATAAACCAAGGAAAAATAAGTTTTTGAACTTATAAGTGGAAAGTAATATTGATAAGAAATTCAAATTTGAGTAGGGTAAATGGATTGAACGAATTAGGAGTTTAACTCGGGCCAAGTTAAATAATTTTGAACTTATAATCTGAAATATGGAATTTCGATATGAAATTGAAATTTAACTTCTGGAAGTTAAATGAATTAAATTGTAAAAGAAAATGGTATAGATTTGATAAGAGGTGCAAAAGAAGTTATGTATGATTTCAAAATGATTTTTGAAATAAAACGAGTTTCGAATTATGGAAATTTATAGTGGATGCTATTGGTTGATGTTTTAGATGATTTTAAAGTTTATTTGTTTAATATATCATGCCATCATCCAGTTTGTTATTTACAATATATAAAACCGTAAATTGGATTATTTCGAATAAACTAAGAAGTGGATTGAAATGATATATATCCAAACCTGAAATTCAATAGAAATAAAATAAATTTACGAAAATGGAATCATTTCGAACTCGAGATTGAAATGTTGAAAATGAATTTGTCAACCAGAATTGTTTAAGAATTGGTTTTCAAAGTTTGAAATTATAATTGGGAAATAAATTGAATCCCGAAAATTGATTTGTTTTTAAAAGATTTGAACTCTCACTCGAACCTTGAAATAAGTTTAAGTAGAGGTAATTTAAATGAATATTTGAAAATTTGGACTCAGAATTGAATTATTAAAGATTTAGGTTGTTCAATATTAAGGGTAAATTTGATTTAAGTAATTTAATCGGTATTTAAAAATCGAACACGAATTTATATAAATCGAGATGGTTTAAAATTGAGAACGGAATTGAAATTAAATCAAATACAAATTGAATTGAATTAATCGGAATTGTAGTCGACGTTGAATTAGTTCTAATTCAAATTGAGAATTGATTTGAATTGGAATGGAAATCGAAGTTAATTCGAATTGGAATCTTGATTGAATCAATTTAAAAGGAAGTGGAAAATTGATTTGAATTGGAGATTGGAAATTGAATCAGTTTGATCCTGAAAATATTTTCAAATAAATTGTTTTAATATAAACTATCTTAAAATCTATCTTCTTAAATATTCATATTATTTTGATTTTTCAAGTTATTTATTATACAAACCATTTTTTAAAAATTCAAACTATCTTATATGGACTATTTAACCAATTTAAAACCTATTTAAATTATTTTCTAAATTCAAACTGGTCAGAGTGGAAATTGTTTATATTTAAATCATAGACTTAAATACAAATTTTGATAAAATTGAAATTATAACCCAAAATGGAACTCGAAGCAAAATTTTGAATTGGAACCGAAATCGGATATTAAGGCAAAAATTATTTTGAAATGGAATAGTATATTTGAGAAAAATATGATGGTTTTAAAATGAAGATGGGATAGTTACAATAACTGAAGCTTACTTTGTAAGGAGTAAGAAATGTTACAAATAACATTGTAGAGGAAATCGAACTTGAAAATTTGATTTGGTATTAATAAGATTATAAATATTAGTTGTATATTCAAACTTCCTTGTTGAATTTATAACCAAAAGAAATGATCATTGAAGGATATTTGAAATACAAAATGGAGTTTATACAAGTATGAAGTAGACTCAGAAATTATTAATCTAAAAATTTATTCGAATGAAAGAATGATTTTATGTATATAAGAATGAAACTGAAAGATTTTTGGAACCCGTTGATTTTTAAAGACTTTTGATTTTGGCAAATAGTCAATTTTGGAAATTGGGTAAACCAAATTTGAGAACTATCGATTTTGAAGATATTGATTTTGTATAGAAGAAGTTTATATGTGATACATATAAAGGGTATGATTTGAAAGGTGCTATATATATAGTATGATATGTTTTGAGAAAGGTATGGAAAAAGGCACCTCCATGATAGTCAAAACTTATAGTAGGAGATCCACTGGGTGGCTCTGCCTAGAACCCTAAGGGCGGGTTCAATGAAATTGGGATCCCAAAGGACGTCCGGACAAAACTCGAGTTCCTTATGATTATTGTTGGGTAGCGTAAATTGAGTGGTGTTGATGCCTACAGTTACATTGGGTTTTGCTGTGATGGCAACGTAACCTTTGTTGTAACTGCGATCTACCGCGGTTCCATAGCATAAGTCGAGTGGCAGTGAATGCCTACAATCTAGATTTTATTTCACTGGATCGGCGACGTAACATCGGTAGATTACGATCTATGTGGTTTGGTTCCATAGCATAATTCGTGTGGCAGTGAGTGCCTACAGTCTACGTTGGATTTCATTGGGATAGTAACGAAACCTTTGTGTAGTCTGCAATCTATGTGATGAAGTTTCATTTGGTAACGTAATTTGAGTGGCACTGATGCCTACAGTTACATGGTTTTTTCTGTGATAGCAACACAACCTTGATGTAGCTGCGATCTATGCGGTTCCCATAGCGAAAGTCGAGAGGTGTGGATGCCTACAATTTTCTTATGGATTTCGCCGGGAAGGCGACGCAGTCATCGTGCTAACTGCAACCCATGGAGGGGTGATGCTTTCCATAGCAATTTTGAAAAGAGGTTTTCAAGTATTTTCACTAGGTGTTGAAAATGGGTCTACTAAGTACTTATAGATTTTCAGTCCTACGCCTGATCAACGTATAACTAAATTTCTGTGAGAATAGGGATGGACTTGTTTGGACATCGAGTTATGAAAAGTATTTCATATAAAACTAATTTGGTAAATTATATAATTTTAAAGTGTTTTAAATTTTATATAATAAAAAGAGTAGGGAGTTAAAATGTTTAAAGAATGATTTAATTAATAATACACAGCAAATATTCAAATTCTCGTTTCGTTCCTTTTCGAGGATGAAAAGTTCTAAGGGGAGAGGAACGTGACGACCCGAATTTTTAGCCCTCGGATATCGGGATAATTAATTGATTTTAATTATTGATATATTGATTTTTACAAGTCAAATGGATAACTTTTCTGATATTTAAAATATCTGGATATATATATATATATTGATTAAAAACTATGTTTAATTTTAATTTTAAATTCTTGGGTATGATAAGTATTATAGAAATGTATATATAAACTACACCGTTTTAATTAAGATAAATATCCATAAATATATGCAAGCTTTATGATGTTGATAATATATATAAGCGTATAAATGTATATATATGTGTGTGTGTATGTCCATATGAAGTGATATACTTGGAAATATGAAGTAATGTGAGAGTATATATGAAAATATATGTAATGATAAAATATGCATAAGTATATGTATACATTTATGTATATATGTTATATGGAATAGTGAAGGTGATAAATGCAAACATATATTTGTGTGTGTGTGTGTGGTGACAAATATATATAAGAAAATATATATGAAGTATGCATGTATGTACACAAGGGAACATCATCATATAAAAATCTCAAATCACACATAAAACTTCAAATCATGCAAAAAAGAAAAATCAGATCATGTCATAATAAATCAAATAAAATAAAATAAAAAAATATTGGAGTTGCGAAGCCTGCAAAAGATTCCAGCCTTTCCATTCTATTTTTATATATATCACTGCCTGGTTTATACCACTCAAACATTCAAAAAAAAAGAATCTGCCATTAAGAAATCAATGAAGAAAAGAATCAACTTAAATATTCAAGATTGGAGGAAGGAAGGTTAAAAAAAAAAGCAAGCACGAGTTCATCTTCTAAAGGCGGTGAGTACGACACTTACATTTCAACTGGTTATGTATATATAAATAAATATATATATATATATAAACATATAGATTGCGCTTGTGAATGAATTGTTGATCTGGGTTAAATGTTTATATGTTTTGCTGGGTATATATATGTACAAGAATTAGACATGAAGAAGGTTCACTTATAGGAAAAATATATATACTCTGTTCGTTATTTTAGTTAAAACCAGCTAATCCTCCTTTTTAAAAGTCAATATCTCTTTATACAATTTGTTTTAGGCTTTAATTCCAAAAGCAAAATCGACTGATTTTGAATGTAGTTTTTTAATTGGTTTCGTTTGATACCTTCGAGTGTAGAGCAAGAAAAGTATATTTCACAGGTAAACAACTTAAAAATGTCAAAATTTCAAGTATCATAATTTAGTACTTTGTTTATATGCTTGTGTTTGTCATCAAAAATGATGATTTTTGATGGTGATTACGGAATATTTTAATGGTGTTATGGGTGGGAATTTTAGAGTTGAACGGAACGATGTTTTCGATCAATTTCTGGCGAAGCGGTTGATGGTGGAGGTCGCGGTTTGGTCAGAAGGTAGCTGCGAAGGTGGGAAGCGTGGGAAAAATGGTGATGTATTTAGCGTGGTGGTTGGACGGGGTTGAGTTAGGGTTTTGAAGGTCCGTTTTGGATGCCTTCCGTTTCGAGGCGGTGGCGTCGACATGACAACGAGGTGGGCGTGCGATAGGAAGAGGATAGGAAGAGGTGGCCTCAATGGAGCTTTTGGAAGGGTTTGGGGGATGATGGTGGTCATTGGTGGTCGTGGTGAGGTGATTTGGTGGTGTCTGGGTTTTGATCTTTTGGGATTCATTGTCGAATTTTGAACGAGGGTGAGATTGAGGGTTCCGAGTGAATGGAGGCAGCATGGTGGTCGTGGGTAGGTTACGGGATCGATCGGCGGCAAGTAGGGGTGGTCGGCATGATGTGCGGGTGCACATATCAAGCGTGCACGGTTTGGTTAAGTGGAAGAATATGAGAGCAGAGGAAAAGAAGAGAGTAAGAAGAAGATTGGGCCGAGTTTTGGGCCACGGCAGAGTAAGGGTGAAGGAAAATAGAAAATATAAGGAAAAGAAATAGATAAGGGTAAGAAGTATAGAAAAGAAAAGGAAAAATAAAAATAAAAATAAAGGAAAAGAAAGGTAGGAGAGAAAATGTTTTCCTTTTAACTCTAATTCTTTTGCCAAATCAACAGGAAGCTCTTTGTGTTATAATTCTACTTCCAAATGTTTTAGGCTTAATTTATTTTGGTAATATAAAAATTAAATTATCTATAATAATATAAGTGAGTAATTTATTAAATCCTTAATTTGTTTAATCTTATGTTAATTAATAAAATTAGTATAAATTTGGTTGCTTAATCTTATTAACTATTGATAAATTGATTTATAATTTCTTAAATTTGTAATCAATATAGATTAAAACATAAATGGACTCGGTTGCATAAGGTTAATTAAATAATGATATGTGAACTATTTTGATATTTGTTATTGATCGTTAAATGAGTTAGTGGTCTATGTCTTGGTTTAATTTTATTGGATATTTATTCTTCTTATCTGTACCATTAAGTGGTCAGACGAGCTAAATAGTAGATTAAAATGGTGATACGGTTTATTTGAAATAAAAAACCATAATAAATTTTCAGGTGTGAATATTGTCACCTTACATAATAAATTATTTATTTTTTTAAACAGATTACTCTTTTAAAATTTATTGCTTTGAATCGAAGAGACTGGGATCGGATATCAGCGTTATCCGGGACCACTTCGATTTGAAAAATCACTATGAACCTTAATGGTTTGGTTTTAAAATTTAATAGGCTGGAATTGGACTAATTTATTAAATTCAACTATTTAAAATAAGTAACCATACTTAGACATTATTGTAATATTGATAGATTTCTGAAAAGGTGTTTTGGTTATAATCAGATAAAACTCATCATGTTGTACGAGTTACCCTAGGTTTTTCAAAGGATTTTCCATACTTAAGTATTTCAGATTAAGTGTGTTTACTCATGCTGGTTTTCCAGCCTAACTCGGATGTTACTTTATTGTAATGCTCGGGTCAGACCGAGTATTACAGATTTCAGATGCTTTTGGGACTCAGAAGACGAGCTAGATGGCAGAGACGTATTGCACGTTTTTGACTTTATTCCGTTGAGTATTGTATACTGTATATCCTGTAATTAGGGACAAGTTATTATAACTGTCCAGATTTATCGGCTGATGATTGTACTCTGATAACTAGAATGTATATTAACAGTTACAGCTTTTCTTTGTATAAGATGTTGTTATTGTATATTATATTTTGTTCTGTTGCAATTGTGAAATTCTGTGTTGTTGTTTCTGTTTTCTTGTTCTATCTCTTTTTCTTAGAACCATAACAACCTGGTATTTGCGGCACTCGATTGCTCGACACTCTATACAGTGTACGTATTAGTGTCGATTTTCGGTGGTCGAAAATTGTCGGTCGTTACACCTAAACTATAGGATGTTATGAGGAGGGGGTCAGAACTAAAGTTCTAGTGAGTGGACAAATTATACACTTCTAAGTTTAATTCTGCACATACCGTTCTATTTCCATTTACTGTTATATCATGTTTATTGGGTTTATAATACTCTCACCTCAGTGCGTGAATCGTGCCCATCTACTTCCTTGTAGATTAAAACCTAGTAACAGATATGTATGTATGTATATATGGTTGTATGCCCCTTAACCACATCGGTCCTAAATACAACCCATAGTACCTTCTATATCCTCCTTGCAAAGGACTCCATCATCTTGCTACTATGGCATTCTGTGACTAAATATATAAAGGACTGCCTCATAAGGCCTATAATACAAATGTTCTGTCGTCTACTATGAAAACGTAAAACTACATCCACACTAGTCTAGACTAATGCTCGGCCATCCATAATGTACCACCCAGTGTGTATCTTAAGGCTATACGTAATCGTTCTGTCTAATCCTTGAATCTCACTTAAAAAGGTCAACTTTGTATGGAACTCGGTTGGGGATTTTCTATTTCTATAAAGGACTGCCCAGTTAGGCATACAATATTGACATTTTATTTGGTTTATTTCTTTTCTTATCGTGGCTATGGCTCCATGTAGCCACCCCTCAACTAATCGAAAAACCCCTAAAGATCTAAGTGGTTGTGTTCTACTACAAGCAATCTAAACATCCAATTGGCTGCGTCCCTCATCTAATCTCTCGATAGTGAAAGGTTCATTGGACTGTTGGTTTAACTCTAATCTTTCTCGAACTTGCTTCTTGGTTTTGATGCTGGCCTGATATCCGCATGCAACTATCCTATTGGGTCAGACCCACTAAAACTTACTTACAAGTACTGGGAAATACGAATATCCTACTCCAAACATCAACCCCTTTTGATTGCCCACGATTGTCCTGCCATGCAAAAAGCAGTCAAGGCGTACACTTTTGATGGAACATATACATACCTGCCTTTGGAAGACCGCTTCGCTATGCCTACCCCAGAGGACCATCCTAGAGTACCCTCACGTCCTGTTGAAGTCTCGTACTTCCTTTTAGCCCAAAATAACTTAGTTGGGCGTGCTTCTTCTATGATGAAATCTGTGATGAACTGCTTCGTTGGGTTATTCATCCTTTGGGTTCAAACGCATCTCACTCTTTTATTAGACCTTAAGTCTAATCTCTTATTTTGCGCCTAGTTTACTTTTCTTACTCTATTGGCTACTTATTTACCCTAGTTAGCATAATCTCATCCCAGCCTCACCTAATTAATGTGAGACCATCAGTTCCTGACTGAAAGGGTGCTGTTGGTATGCGTCACCTGTATTATCTTGCATATTAAATTAATTTAATTCTTAAGTTTATTAAAATAAGCCTCTTCTATTTTTTCTGCTCTATTTTCTTATTAACTTAATTTAAGTCTTAAATAAGCCTTTTCTGTTCTTTCTACTTAATTATAACCTATGTTGTAATTTTACTTGTAATTGTCATTTTTATTTTCTTCTATAATCTGCACATTATAAATATAATTACAAGAATCTCTTTTTTATTCTTATCAGTCTTCTTTTATTATGATATTGAATTCTCTTATATTATATGACAATCTTGGCTTGGGACTACATTTGATTGTCACAAATTTACTTATCCTAATAACTGCTTTGCTTTTATTATATTATCCGCGTAGTAAATGTAGATCCAGTTACATTTCTATCTATAGCTTCTAACATTGTCTGATAATTAACTTGATTTCTTTTTTAATTCCATTGATTCTTCAGTTTATTTTCTTATCTTCTAGAAAGTAGTTCTATTCAATTTGGTTGGTTACAAGAATTGTGCTAAAAATCCATTTTTATATTTTAATACTAAATAAAGCTATAAACAATAATCCATAATTACAAGATATTTCTTTTTTTTATTTCTTTATTTTTTAGATAGTGCAAAATGCAGTAGTGTCTCTATTTTACACTAATTTCATTTTTCTTTCTTTATTCTTGCGATTACGTTTATCGTTATCTTTTAAATGTTAAACTATGGACATGTATTCTCTTTTCTAAGCCAAGCAACTAATCTATCACTAACTTTCCTATCAAGTTATTTTCACTTTTTATTTATTTTTCCCCGTTTTAGCATAGTTTACTGCAAATTTCTATCTTTCACTTTTTATTTCAGCTTTTCTTATTTTACATCTAATTTCTGTAAATCTAGTATTCTTCTATTTTTAATCTGTATTTGCGAATTCTTCTCTTTACTATTTTATTCGCGTAAAAAGAAATAAAAAGAAGCTAACATTTATAGGCTAAATTTCAACTTTAAAATAGATGTAAATAACTGTAAATTTCTAACTTTTAGGCTTACGCCTTTCTCTAACTGTCAAGCCTAATATTATTCATATTTAATTGGATTACAATCCTTTTTTTCATATAAATAATGCTTAAATATAAGCTCTCTTATACAATTTACAGTCTTAGTATAATTAATTTACATAAATAATTACTAAAATAAATAATGAATAAAATTATTTAACAAGAATCTAACGATAATATATCATAAACGTAAATGATATATAATTAAATCCACTCGCCCGCCGTCCTTAGCTTTAAATCTCTATCTTCTAAAATTACTACGTCGTTCTATAACTTCTCTCCTTTAATTTATTGCAATTTCTCTGTATTGTTCACATGTTTTTTTTTTTGGATTTATTTGATAGAGATTTGTGAGAAATAGGAGAGAAGAATGAAGAAAGAAGACATTTTTACTGTAAGAGAGGATGAAGAAAGTGACAGCTGATGGAACAAATTACATTACATTCTCTCTTATATAGATGCAGATCACCAATTATCTAATTAATCCACTACTTAATTGATTATTCAATTAATTTTTATGTGCAGCAATATACTACATTTATGTATACATTCAAATCTAGGTCAATTATTATTTCTTTTTCTTATTAATTGACATTTTCTACTGATTACATTACAATCCTAATTAATAGCATCAATAATATATTAACGTGTCACTTCTATTAGTTAATTTACTTAATTAATATTTTACACATTGTAACGTTTCATTAATTGGCATGTCTCCACCATTCACGTAACATATATATTTAAAACGCATATATTTTTTTTATATAGATTTGAATTTGAACATTTATTTGTTACATTTATATGTAAACCTCCACAAATTGAGGGATCTGATATACATATACACACGCGTTATATATTAATCCCCAATATTAATTCACAAATTAATCAATTGCACTTTTTAGCTGATTATGTTTGCAATGCTAACTATCCCTTTTTTTTCTTCTTACATCTAATTCTCCTAATAATTTACATTCATTACAAATACAATAAATTTGTTACTACTTTTATAAATATCCTATGAATTAATTGCAAATGTTTTTAATTGATAAAATTTTCATGTTTGCATATGTAATTGTTTCTGACGCTAAAACTTCAAACGGTTATAACTTCTCCGTTTGAAGTCCATTCAGAAAACATTGTCTATGGAAGTTGATCAGAAGATTGCCACGAACAATGGTATAAGTTTCATGGTTAAGTTCCAACATTAGCTAAAATTCATTTTTCGCTGTTTTCATAGTTATCAATTAAATTTGTTTTAATTTAACTGCCAGTAAAATGTGGGGTGTTAAATTCTCTCACCCTTTAGAAAATTTCGTCCCCGATATTCGACAAGGGTAAAATTATGTAATTTCTCGCATCAATCACAGTCATTTTATGTACATACAATTTTACGACCATTAGTCTTCTTGTGTAAAAGTGTTATTCAATACAAAGTATATGCACGTACATGAATTTCTAAGCGGTACCTCCTATATGGATGCATTTCTTCTTTAAAAATTTATTTTAAAATATGATGCACACATCCTAAATATACTTGCAATTTCTATATGAATGCAATTTTTTGAAAATTTAAAACATTTTCCATCCAAATTTTTCCACACTCCTGCTGAATAGGAGTGTAGTTCAATGAATTTTTCATCCAAATTCTACCACACAACTTTTACCATTTGAATTTCAGAAAAATCTACTTTTTTGAACTCGATTTCTTATGTCAGAAAGAAGGTAGAAAACGGAAAAACTCCACATTTCTCTTCTGTTTTTCCTTTGCGTGCATCTTTTTTCATACTTGAAATTTAGGCTATTATTCTACAAAAATCCCTATTTTCTTTCCCAAGCATAGTTTCATAAGAAATATTTTTCTTTTCAAACTATTTCACAAGCTTATTTTAGGAAAAAGATTTTTTTTTTTTTTTTTGCAATTCTCATTTATTTCTATTGACGTTTCTGTTGCTTTTTCAAATCTTACTATTTTCTTTCAGTTAATATTTATCTGCTTTTACTCTTCTTTTAATATAGCAACTAAACACTGGTATCATTTAGGTCTAGGAGGTCTATATCCACTTTGACACAGGAATGTCCTACTTTAGGAATCCAAGTAACTCATATGCTACTCCTGCGGTCTATTATTTGTTACCCACTTACGCTGTGTTACTCATGAAAAATAAGATCTATTCATCTCTTCTATTTCAGGCTAAAAAAGGATTAACTAAGTCTCATTTATTGCAATGGATAAGGGTTTCAATGTATGCAGTCTCTATCTAAAAAGGCAACTAAGCTTGGAGAAATGTTCTCTTTACCTTTCATTTTTCCCCAACTAAGGTCTACTTTTTCCGACCATGTGTGTCTTACTATCTTACTAATATCACTTCACTATTCTTCTACAGTCTGCATACATGAAGCAACATTTCTAGGTATTCACTAGTGTCTTATACACCTTACGGGAACTTTTATTATTACTACTAGGAGTAATTACTAATATAGCCTTATACTTTTCCCGTTACATCTAGAAAATGATTCCTATCTACTCCATGTTTAAAAGTCTGATTTTCTTTGGTATTTATCATTTTTCTTCAAAAAATTAAAACTCCTAAATTTTTGAAACATCAAATCCCTAAATTCTCACCTTTGAAAGTGTTATTTTAAAGTTTCCAGTGAAATTCAAAGGTACTTGATTGCTTAAAATTTTATCTTTCCAAAAACTTATTTACTTTTCCACCAAACCATCTTTCTTTAAAACATGTCTTGCTTGTTCTTAAAATATTTTTCTTTTTTCTTGACTTAAAAAAATGTCCTCGGATGTTTTTAAAATATCCTTCCTTTTTTCAAAGATCTTCAAATTTACTAAAACTAGAGTAGATAAGAACAATTATTTTATCAATAATCTCTTAACTTTCCCACTCTTCCAATTACTTAACCTTGAAGGAGTTTCTAACTTACTACATGTAATTGTTTCATAAATTAATATATTGGAATTACTTTTTCTTATGAGAAACCATTAACGCTAAACCTTCTATGAATCCTTTAGAGTTTCATGTTTATGTGAAACTATGATTCATAGAAAATTATATTATTATTCATTTCATTCCAATAGATTAAAGTATGTTTACTCTATATTTACTTATATAAGACATTTCCTACTAAATTCATTAATTTATCATACATCATTTTTCAAAAGAACTCATTTTCAAAACTGCTTTATAACTAGAAAATATTTTCATATACTTATATAAATAATAAGTGTACATACAAACCACTTTATAAATTATCTTCAAAACTCATTTGGGTCAAAACGGCTGTTGCGTAAAATACTGTTACTACAACCGAAAAATAATAATATATGGATTATATTAAAATAAATATTAATAAATCTCATATGCTATGTAAAAAAAATTTCCTTTGGGAGTCACATACTATAACAATGTGTCATAGTCTATGCTTTCTTTTTTTTACCGAAAATATCTATTACAATAATAAATGTTGTAACCTCCGTTTTCGATACTTAACACACTATAGGTTTTTATATTTTAAAATCTATATTCACATACAAGGAAACTAGAGAGCTATACGCATTCTATAATTCTTCAAAAAGAATTTTACTTTTAATAAAATTTACATCATATAAAAACTAATTTCATGCCATATTTTTTTTTTCAGAAACCCAATATTTACTTCCTCAAATATATTAATAATTATATTTTTTCAACTTTTCAATTTCAAAAGTTTCATTTTATTGGGCTAGACATAAAGTGGATTTTCTTTTACGAAAACCTCTTATTCCTTCCAAAATGAAAACACTCTCCCCACTGTCTCTTGGGAACTTCCCCATTTCATATACTATATGAATATCAATCTTCTCTCAAAACATGGCTTATTGTACAGTATAAAACGATAATATCTTAGGGCTCAACACCCTTGGATCATTCCAAACCTAACTAGCAAACTATGCATAAATATACTTCTAAAAACTTTCCATATGTTAAAATATATGGTTGGGGACTATTTTGATTTATTTACATAATGTATTTTTATTTTATTTAGAAATACAAATTCGGTTACTCACTATATACCTAGGAATCCTAAACCTAGGATCTGATATCAAATGTAACAACCCGAATCTTAGTGAGACCGGATTTTTCACAAAAATGCTAAAATCCAACCTACTAAAACCCGAGTTGGGTACCTAGTATCCTGCAAAATAGGCAAAGATAAATATATCAGAGCTCAAATAAATATCTCATAATAGAACCGACTAAAATATAATAGTAAGTAAATACTTACCAATAAAATAACACTTTTTAAGCAAGTATCTCAAAGCTGGAAAGTCTCTACCGTCTACCAAACATGTAGGATTTTATGAGGAGGGGGTCAAAACTAAAGTTCTGGTGCATGGACAAATTATACACTTCTAAGCTTAATTCTACATATACCATTTTGTTTCCATTTACTATTATATTAGGTTTATTGGGTTTATAATACTCTCGCCTCAATGCGTGTATTGTGCTCATCTACTCCCTAGTATATTTAAACCTAATAACTGATATATATATATATATATATATATATATATATAGCTGTATGCCCTTGACCGCATCAGTCCTAGATACTACTCATAGTACCTTCTGTATTTTCCTTGCAAAAGACTCCATTGTCTTGCTACTACGGCATTCTGTGACTACGTCTATAAAGGATTGCCTTATAAGGCCTGCAATATAGATGTTCCGTCGTCTACTATGAAAACGTAAAACTACGTTCGCACTAATCTATACTAATGCTTGGACATCCACAATGTACCATCCAGTGTGTATCTTAAGTACTATATGTAATCGTTCTGTTTACTCCTTGAATGCCGCTTAAAAAGGTCTACCTTGTACGGAACACGGTCAAGGATTTTCTATTTCTGTAAAGGACTGCCATGTTAGGCCTACAGTATAGATATTCTATTTGGTCTGCCTCTTTTCTTAACGTGGCTATGGCCCCATGCAGCCACCCCTCAACTAATCGAAAGACCTCTAAATAGCTAGGTGATTATGCCCTACTGCAAACAATCTAAACATCCAATTGGCTGCGCTCCTCATCCAATGTCTCGATATTGAAAGGTTCATTGGACTGTTGGTTTAACTCTAGTTTTTCCGAACTCGCTTCTTGGTTTTGATCCTATCCTGATATCTGCATGCGACTATCCTTTTGGGTCATGCCCACTGAAACTTACTTGCGAGTACTGGGACATACGAATATCCTACTCCAAACATCAACCCTTTTTGACTGCATACAATGGTCCTGCCATGCAAAAAACGGTCAAGGCGTACTCTTTTGATGGAACGCCTACAGACATGCTTCTGGAGTACTGCTTCGCTATGCCTACCCCAGAGGACCATCCGAAAGTACCCTCATGTCTCATTGAAGTCTCATACTTTCTTCTAGCCCAAAATAACTAAGTTGGACATGCTTGTTCTGTGCTAAAATCTGTGATGAACTGCTTCATTGAGCTCTTCATCCTTTGGGCTGCTTCAAACGCATCTCACTCTTTTATTAGACCCTAAGTCTAATCTTTTATTCTGCATTTAGTTTACTTTTTTAATTCTGTTGGCTACTTATTTACCCTAATTAGCATAATGTTGTCCCAGCCTCACCTACCTATTGTAAGACCATAAGTTCTCGACTGAAAGGAAATGCAGTTGGTATGGACCACTTCTATTATCTTGCTTATTAACTTAATCTAAGTCTTATTTTTATTACAATAAGTCTCTTCTATTATTTCTGCTCTATTTGCTTATTAACTTAATTTAAGTCTTAAATAAGCATTTTCTGTTCTTTCTATTTAATTATAACCTATGTTATAATTTTACTTGTAATGGTCACTTTTATTTTCTTTTATAATCTGTACATTATACATATAATTACAAGCGTCTCTTTTCTATTCTAGTCTGCCTTCTTTTATTATGATATTGAATTCTCTTTGATTTTCTTATATTATATGACAATCATGGCTTGGGACTAGGTCCGATTGTCATAAATTTACTTATCATAATAACTGCTTTGTTTTTATCCTATTATCCGTGCAGTAAATACAGATCTAGTTCTATCAATAGCTTATAGTCTTGTCTAATAATTAACTTGATTTCTTCTTTAATTCCTTTAATTCTTCACTTTCTTTTTTATATTTTAGAAAGTAGTTCTATTCTATTTGGTTAGTTACGAAAACTGTGCTAAAAGTCCATTTTCGTATTTTAATACTAAATGAACCTATAAACAATAATCCATAATTGCAAAATATTCCATTTTTTAATTCTTCACTTTTTAGGTAGTGCAAAATATAGTAGTGTCTCTATTTTACACTAATTTCCTTTTTCTTTCTTTTATTCTTTATCATTATCTTTTAAATGTTAAACTATGGACATGTATTCTCTTTTCTAAGCCAACTAACTAGTCTATCACTAACTTCCCTACCAAGTTATTAAATTTTCCCCTTTTATTTATTTTTCTCTGTTTTAGCATAGTTTACTACAAATTTCCATCTTTCTCCTTTTATTTCAACTTTTCTTATTTTACGTGTAATTTCTGTAAATCTAGTATTCCTTTGTTTTAGTCCATATTTGTGAATTCTTCTCTTTACTATTTTATTCGTGTAAAAATGAATATAAAGAAGAGAACATTCATAGGCCAAATTTCAGCTTTAAAATAGATGTAAATAACTGTAAATTTTTTACTTTTAGGTTTATGCCTTTTTCTAACTGTCAAGCCTAATATTATTCATATTTAATTGGATTACTATTTTCTTTTTTTCCATATAAATAACGCTTAAATATAAGCTCTCTTATACAATTTACAGTCTTAGTATAATTAATTTACATAAATAATTACTAAAATAAATAATGAATAAAATTATTTAACAAGAATCTAACGATAATATATCATAAACGTAAATGATATATAATTAAATCCACTTGCTTGTAGTCCTTAGCATCAAATCTCAATCTTTTAAATTTACTACGCCGTTCTACAACTTCTCTCCTTTAATTTATTGCAATTTCTCTATTTTGTTCACATATATTTTATTTGGATTTATTTGATGGAGATTTGTTAGAAATAGGAGAGAAGAATGAAGAAAGAAGCCATCTGTAAGAGAGGGATGAAGAAAGTGACGGTTGATGGAACGAATTACATTACGCTCTCTCTTATATAGATGCAGCCCACCAATTATCTAGTCAATCCTCTACTTAATTGATCCTTCAATTAATTTTTATATGCAACAATATACTACCTATATGTACACATTCAAATCTAGGTCAACTATTATTTCTTTTCCTTATTAATTGACATTTTCTACTGATTATGTTACAATCCTAATTAATAATCCCATTAATATAACAACATGTCACCACTATTAGTTAATTTTCTTAATTAATATTTTATACACTATAATGTTTCATTAATTGGCATGTCAATTAATTTCACAATTCAATTATCATATATATTTAATATGCATATATATTTTTATTCAGATTTGAATTTGAGCATTTGTTTGTTACATTTATATATATATCTCTTTAAATTGAGGGATCTGACATACACATACACACGCAGGTTATATATTAATCGCCAGTATTAATTCACAAATTAATCAATTACATTTTTTAGCTGATTTTATTTGCAATGTTAACTATTCCCCTTATTTTTTTCCTCTTGCATCTAATTCTCTTAATAATTTACATTCATTACAAACATAATAAATTTGTTACTACTTTTATAAATATCCTATGAATTAATTGAAAATGTTTACAATTGATAAAATTTCCATGTTTGCATATGTAATTGTTTCCGACGCTAAAATTCCAAACGGCTATAACTTCTCCGTTTGAAGTCCATTCAGAAAACATTGTACATGAAAATTGATCAGAAAATTGTCATGAACACAATGGTATAAGTTTCGTGGTCAAATTCCAACATAGCAAAAATTCATTTTTCACTGTTATCATAGTTATCAATTAAATTTATTTTCAATTTAACTGTCAATAAAATGTGGGGTGCTACAAGCAATAAGTTATATATGCAAAAAATATTTTATTTACAGTTGTCATGTTAACAACTTATTTTTGGTTTTCATATTAAAAGTTACTTATTAATGAACAATTGTCGAAAAGAAACTATGTAATTTTATAACACAAGGGAAGACAAGAGTTGCCGTAACTATTTTATACCCATAAAATCTTAATAAAAACATAATTATGTAGTCTAACGTAAATATATTTGTACCCATAGAATTCCTACAAAATGCTAAAATAATATAATAAGGCACAAAAACCTGTCTCACAATGGTGAATTCATAATGCAATGTGTAAAAACTTTTCTTTTTTAATAACAGGTTATGTTAATATTCAGCTTGAAAACTAACCTTCTTTCCCTGAACCACCTATAGCTATCTCATTTTTGTACCTGAAAACCATTAAAACATTACCAGATTAGGATTATATATCCATACCCAAAAAAATTCAATACAAGGAATTACTAAAAAATACATCCAACTCTACCCTGTATACAATGAAAAAAAAATCCCGCCTAATTTTTGATCAAAACGATTAATGCAACCCTATTCAATGTAAAGCCAAAATAGTAATAAACAACTTTATTGCTGATTTCACAAAAAAATATTTATTGATCATGAGAAGAACTACAATTGCACCCTCCAAAGAAAGAGAAAAAAACAGTAAAAATAGCAAACAATTTATTGGTTTGTATTCATTTTTCTTATATTTTATATATGAGCGTAATTTTTTATAAAGTGAATATAAAAACATTAGAAAAATTAAAATTACCTCAAATTGATACTTATACATTGTTTTTATCTTAGTCTCTATAGTTCACCTGATTTCCCGACAGTTGATATACATACATTATTTTCATCTCAGTCTCTATAATATACATGTAGCCAACATATATTTATAATATAGTTAGATATTGTTAGCATCAAAATTGATCACTAACACCCAAACATCGTTGAAAGCACCAAATTGCAGTTATAGATCACAGACAGTGTGTATGTAGAGAGTATAAATATGAAGAACGGTTAAAATTAAAAAGAAAGTAGTAATAACAGATGATTTATAGTGGTTCGGCTAACTCCTGCTTACGTCCACTTCAAAAATTTCCTTTATATTGATATCAGAATCAATTAAGTTATAATCCAGAGTTTTTAAAGCAACAATGGCAGAGTAGCCTTAGTAGGGAAGAAGAAGGGAAGCAGAATGATGATTATCCTCTTTTCTGAAGCCCCACGTGCTGTATTTACAGGGAAAACCTGAGTTATTGGGCTTCCTGAATGATCCGGGCCCACTAAGACCATAGCTGTGCCAACATCGTTCATCACGATCGACCCCAAGTCCTCAATAAGCCGACCTGAAGTAGCAAGAGTACTGACCCGAAGTGAACCTAACCCTGACTCAAAGTAAAGTGCTCAGTGACTCGAAGCAGCTCCAACATACCGATCCTTAGGAGTATTGCTCCCCTAACCTTATGCCGACCCAAAGTCACATGCATGCCAGATGGGAGCAAGATGAGTGTTGACCCGACTCTTCAATGCTGAACGACCCACTACTTTCGAACCACGTATGGTCGATCCACTATTATCGATCCTCGTATGGCTGATCCATATGCTCCAATCCCCTTGAGGCCAGAACCATTTATGCCGATCTGGTTTGTCTAATCCTCTCTAATCAACCTCATGTGACCGAGTGACATATACCATACCATGCATAACCGACCCATTTTAGCTGACCGAGTTTAGCCGATCCACACATGCTGACCGACTTATGCCGACCCATCTTGACCTAACCATATCCATACTCCAACATCGAGCCACTCCCTGCTCCACTGCCGATCCACTCTAATGCTGATCCACTCCACGCCGAGCCTTAGCCATCCACTGATCCGAACCTTATGCTATATGCCGATTGTTCAAGTGGACGTCGATCCGATCTCCTCTATAGGCTATGTCGAGCCTTCTCTATCCCAATCCATATTATGGAGATCCTAATTATTGCTGATCCATGCTTATGCTAATCCAACCTATGCCGATCCATCTTTATCTAAGCCAATGTCCATCTTCCAAGCACACTGCATCGTTTGTCCATTGACCATGCATAATCCTAGCTTCATATTAATTATCCATCCTTTGAACCAAATTGAAGATATTCCAACCTTGACAACCGTGAAGTCGATTGGGTTAAATCCGCCTGTTTACGACCTTGCCAAAAAGCGGCTTAACAGGTATGCCCTATGGAATATGTATCTTTTGTTGCTTAAAGGTACAAAATTAAGATTGGATCAACATCATTTTTGTTTAATTGAATAAATATGGCAAATCAAAAAGTATTTTGGCTTTTAGAACATATTTAGTATCCTTCTAAATCAGTTTCTTAGTTAGAACAAAAACAGTCAATACTAAAAAAAGTCAAAACTGAACAAAAATCTTACTTTTCAATATTGAACAAATATCATATATCTTGCACTATCTTAGCCTTTATTAAAAAAAATCATAAAGTGTAATTCATTGATGATAAATAATAAAAAAATATTTAATAAACGTACAGTAACAAATAAACATGACCAGCTAGTTTGTATGAATACATGAAAGGAAGTTGAAAAAATTAATCTCATTTAAATGCTATTTAAATATGGATATTTTTTAACAATAAATTCTTTGGTGAAGAAAATAGCAAGAGAACTGAATGAAATTAGTGAACAATATTGAATGGAAAGTTTTATGGACTTTAATTTGTTAAAAATCATAACTTATACATAATGCATCGGCTACTTACATGGAGAATTATTTTCAACGTTAGTCATAAATCATTCAAGTAACCTCCCTAATAGTGTCAATTAAAGTTACATTCATCAAAATAGTAGAAGCCTAATCTTACACCTTTAACCAACTTTTTTTTAGACTAGTTACTCTCATATTTATTTCTATAACCTTTACATCGCTCTTTTTCCTAGATTGATTCAAAAAGTGTTTCAAATAGGCTGTTATAATAATGGTTACCCTTGCCATTTTTGTGAATACCGTTACCGTATTGTTTTTATTGGTAAACTAAAATTGTTTACCGTTACTGTTATTGATTAACTGGTATACTAATGATTGGTATATCGATAAACTGGTAACCGTTATACTAGTAATGGTAAATTACCCTTTGTCTAGAAAAATAATAAGTTGATATATTTTTACACTGAATGATGATTCATTATATATCTCATTGGGTCACTTGATAAATGACATAGAAAAGAAGTGTATTTATCATCATTTGAGTTGAATTACTGAAATAAATTGAATTGTTTTCTTGCTTGTAAATGCCTGTAATACAACATCTTACATGAATATCAATGTATTATATATGAATGGACTAGTAAATTACCGTTACCGCTAGTTTTGAATTTTTTTACTAATATTCCCTAAAAATGATAAATTTTCCATTACCGTATCGATTATACTGGTATACCAATTTTACTTTAAAATGGTAATCGATTAACTGGTAATGGTATGGAATGGTAAATTTACCATTACCATAATAACCATAGTTTCAAAGCAAGTAAATTATAGCTGTGAATGGAAAGTCAATACTTACAATTACTGAAAGTGAATTAGTACCATTAATAAGCATGAAATTAATTAAATAAATATATATTTCTATGTATCGAATTCTCAAATTGGAAACTTCAAACCAAAACTTGGTTAACAAATTATATTTACTATGCTCACTGCCTTGTTTCATGATTGTACATATCTGCATTTGCAAACTATGCTATAATTATCAAGCGGAAAAAATAACAAAATAGGAAAAAGAAATACCAAAAATTATAATGATACTTATATTTGAGATTAAACAAGATGCATATACCTAAATTGTAAAGAGAAAATACCCTAAATATGGATTCGAATTGGGAAAAAATATCAAATCGATTCGCAGTAAATAGGAAGTAAACCCTAAATTTAGACGATGACATGTATGATTCGCATATTTTACTTGAGAATAAAAAAACTACACTTTTTCTTTAGAGGAATAAATTTTTTATAGATAAATTGGATTTGAATTGGGAAAAAACCTGATTGAAGCATCATAAATAGGTGGTAAACCCAAGGTTTTGAAGGACGATAAAAAAAGATGGTGCTAATGCATTAGGATCTGCCGAAGTAAGGAAAAATTACAACCTAACCCTGTTAGGTCATCTTATTTACAAAATTACTGAATATCCTCACGATTATAAACGTAGTGAGTGAAGAAAATAATAAAAATCATTAGTAATTTATAATGGTTATAACCATGGCAAACCCAAACGAAAAAGTGTTGCAAAATGACTAACTTGGTGTGCTGCAGATTCATCTAACGGAATCGAATTCAAATATTATGAAAACATAAAATCAAATATCATGGTAGCCACCTTACCTAGAGTTATAGCATAGCGTCCAACTTAGAGCATGTCTAGGAATCGATCAAGATCTCATACACGAGTAAATGGTTAGACTGTATTATTGCTTGTTTATTAAAGGGGAGATAGAATGCGAGAACCAAATCTGATTCCCTACCATCCCAATCAAGAGATGACCATTCTCAACCTTGATCCAAGGTCATTTCCATTCTCTACGGTTGATGGCTACTCCTATTCCACCACTGCAGCTCGACTTCTCACGTATTGCTATAATTGATTGTTTCTAACCTGTTCTTCGATCAGATGGTGTAAGTGTATGTAATAATTTGTGTTATGCCCAGCTAGCTCATGGAATATGCAATATTTTCGAGATATCCTTTCACGGTCTATGGGCTCTCTCTTGTCGGCTTCCAATACGGGATTTGTCCCTTGGTATCTAGATAACTTCGCTTCGGCGTTTCATTCAAATCCATGTAAGAAGAGAACATTGGTTCCCTTCTTTGCCGGTTTCATCCTTCAAAGGCATCATCCATCTTTTGTTTTCCTTTGCCATTGTTGAATCCTTCTTTAAGCGGTCTTCCGCCATCTACAGTATTGATATCTTCCTAATCAGGCTCACCATCCTCATGACCTAGTATCTCTCGGCCACATGGTAAAATTATATGAGATCCATTGGAGGATCCCATGCCAATATAACCTTGAAAACTGTCTTAGTGGCTATTTCTAAAACCGCCGACATTAAAACCATTGTAGGGTTTGGCTTATCGACCGCAATAGCCACCACATTGAATCTCATCAAGAAACTACCAAATGTCTCTCTGGCTCTCCTCCCTATTGTCACTACATTTTTGGATCGTAAAATATAAGCTTGAAACCATTTCACAATTTTGTTTACTAGTTCAACCCACATGCTAATGGAATCGTTCTCTAGTTGTCTAATCCATAACGCCATCAAATTCATCAGAAATAAAAGGAAACACCGCCCCATGACCTCTTCAGATGCACCCAATACCTCATCAAATGAACTATTGGATCAGTCTTTCCATCATATGTCTCCAATGTAAGCATTAAAATCAGGTGGATTCCTATTGTACCGAATATTCAAAGTGAATGAAATCATGTTCACGTCCTCCAAGCTCCGGTTAGGCAGTTCACCCCTTATAGCTCACCTCACCATCTCAGCAAGTCTGACATCCTCGTTCAAATAAAATTTTAAGTTAGCGTTCTCAGCTTGGCCCCCATTTCCATAAGGAAATTCTAGTACATAATCCTCCAGTCATGCTTCTACATTTTGATTCACATTCAAATGCTTCGCATCATTTCTAGAACACACGTCATCTCTTCCTAGGCATGCACGACCCATGTCCCTGAGTCTTTATGGATCGATAACGATCTATGCTTGTGGATCAATACCGATCCATATGATTGGTTCGGGATTCGCTCTGGTTTGTTCTACCCTGCTTCCAGGTACGTTGGTTTTAGCTTCAGGTCTTTGGTTCTAGTTTGCAACAACGTCATCTATTCATGTTTGCCCCATTCTTTTGAAGAAATTCTCTATCATTTCTTCTTAGCGAGCTATCATTCTTTCTTTCAATCTATTCATCATAGTCTCCATCTCATCCTGAATTATATAGATGAAAGGGGTTAGCTTCTGAGGATGCCTTTTAGCTGCCCCCTTGTTGATTTCCTCAAATAACGGCCTTCTTAGTTGATTCTCTAGTCATTTTGATCTTCTTCAAGTCTTAAATCAGCGAATTCAAGTGTCTCTCAATGAAAGCACCAAAATATTTAAACCAAAAATGGCACAAACACCGAATAGATTGAGTAGAGGATAAGAATTGAAGAAAATAAATGAAAAACAAGTAAGAAATAGAACACATAAGATTATGGTGGTTTGACGTACTCCAGCATACATCCACTTCAAGTTTCCTTTTATTATACCATGTTTTACAAGTATAGTCCTTACAGATCGTTATAAATCCATTACAGATTGGTATCAATCCATTGATGATCACAAGAAATTAGAGTAAGAGAGCAAAAGAGCTAAAGTAGATCCTTAAAAATGAACCCCGTAGGAAGCTTAAAAATCTCGCCTAAAGATCCCCACCTCGTTCTCCACGTCCAAGACTAGTTCTCCAGAAAATATAGGTGTCACCTCAGCAAAAATGACGGGTCAGTACCGATCCATGGGCTTGAATCGGTACTGATCCATGAGATAGCCAAATGGTCATTGTGGACTCTTTGTTTAAGCTCGACCCTTGGTTAGCTTTGTGATTTCATACTTATTTGCACCATTATTTGCTTGTTTCTGAGTCTAAATAATGAATTTATAGACGAATGAAATTGCTGATTTCAAGAGCAGTTGGTGATCATTAGAAACTGCATAGGATCAAAGAAGTGAAACTAGAAATAGGCTCTTAGGATCAAGACATGCGTGCATGTGACAATTAGGCTCCATTGGGTGGACTACCGTGGATCGGTACTGATCCATGGTGTTGGATCGGTACCGATCCAACACATGTTGGATTTTCGAACTTTGAGTTTCTGGGGTGGACTTGTATTGGTTTTGCTATTTTGGTCGTACTTGAGTTTTGGGTTTCGTAGTTGTCTTTTTGGGCATTTTGCATTAATAATTTGAAGTTTGACTCATTAAGTTTGTCCATATACCATAAAGGCGGGATAACAGTCATGATATGAAAAGAAACAGAATGTAGAAAAGAAGTATTTTAATTTTGGTAGAAAGTTATGTTTTTGCCAAGTAAAGATGTAAGCAAACCATAGTTTTATATCTACAAATTTTCGAGGTTTTAAACATTTTATTCTATAAATTTATTTCCTTAATGCACGATAACCGTGTCCGTAAAAATAATTATTTTAGATAGTTGAATATCTAAACCTGGCTATTCAAAAGCTAAGATCCATTTGATTTCGTTTTACCTTTTAAATATGAGCATATAGGCATGTCCAGGTGGACCTGCATTTGACCGTTGAGCCATATTATTATAGCATGGTTATTAAAATACAATGACAATAAAATTAGTATATTCCACATCAACACATTTAAATGTAGCCAAAGTGTTTTTGAATTGACTCATGAATTGGTTAGTCGTACATGAACAGTAAGATCCGTGTGGTAACAAATAAACAATAATGTTCTATATACCCTTTTAGTTTGAACCGATTATTTTGTCAAACTGTTTTCTGCATGAACTTATATCAAACTATTTTGTCAATGTTTTCTCTATTGTATCAACCCTTATTATACTGCAGTATAAAAAATTATGCATGTATCAACTTATTATATTGGTCCTCTCGTTTAGTGATCAATTAACGCACACTTCATATTGTTAACGCACACTATAGTTCTCCGTAGAGACAGACAGTTGTACTTAGAAAATAATAGGCTATTACATCTCCATATTTGAACTCCGCCTAGTGCATAAGTCGTTAATTTTTTGTTCATACTACAATAACTTCTTCATACTAATTTAAATCAGACGAGACTTCGACAAATTTTCTCCCACCTAAATTACGGATAATATGGAACGCTCGGATACTTCATATTGTTGACACATGCTCTAGTTCTCTATGAAGACTGACAGTTGTACTTAGAAAATAATTGGCTACCACATCCCCATATTTGAATTTTAATGAAAATTAGTATTGAAGTTTTAAATTTTTAAATTTTTATTTTTATCGAAATTCAAAACGTAAAAAATGAAATTAGAATTAGTTTATATTTATTTGTTTTTCATTAGTAAAATCAAATTTAAATCTTTAAATGGGTTAAATGGGTAACCTTCTTATTAAATGGGTTTGGTCATAAATGAGTTGGGTCATAAATGGGTCAAAAATAATGAGTTATAAGTGGGTTGGGTCAAACTCGTCCTAACCCATTTTGACCCAATCCAACCCATTTGACAAGTCTACCTTTAGATATTTTTTGATTTGAGAAACGACAAATGACATTAGAAAATTACGGTAAAGCTAGTGAATCATCATCCCTGGTTATATTACAACCAAAAAATAAATGAAGCAGCAGTACATTTCTGATCAAAAATTATCTAACGCATAAAGTAAATCTGGATTCTGGAAATAAAGATGAAAAGGAGCTGCAGCATAAAGTAGGAATCTCCGAGATATGGTATGGACTTATACAATGAAATGCTGCATACATTTCATAAATAAAATTGATCATCATTAAGCAATCAAACTTCTTGGTGCAAATAATCATAACCTTCATCTGTTGAATGTGATTTTGGCATATATCATTCTTTTCTCTTCTTTTCATATAGTTCTCTTCTTTCTAGCATCCTCTTTCACGTGCCTTCTAAATTAAACGGGGGTAGTTTGTATAATTTTAACCAATCACCTTAGCTTGAGATCCTTAGTTAGAGTTATTCAATGCCTTTAAGTTGTTTCAAGCTGCCTTGCCATTTGACATATGATTGCCTAGTAAACACAATTTTTTTGCCATAAACGTTAAGAAGACGATCAGAATATAATCAAGAGTCCAAAAACATGAATAGTTATTAAAAAAAGAAATCAAACGGGGCTTGAATATGGTGATTTGTGGAAAGCGCTACAGCTAAACCCTATTTACTACATTGAATCATTCATAAACCATTAAATCATCGCCATTGGTATAACCAGTCAGCATAATTGCTTAGCTAAAAAAATATTCTCCTTTGAAAACTGTGGTGCAAAAACAGGCTATTCTATGAAAGTAGCTGTAATATATTAAACACGTTCTAATTGTTTTAATTTGTCCAACATCGTCACAAATACATTAACTATTGTTGTATATAAGCTAAGGGATGAAAAAAGAAGTTTCGATAATATCTGATTGGGTTGAGGTAATGTTGTGAAGTTTAATAATACGGTCCATGAACAGATCGCATGCAAGTTGGGAGACAAATCAATTGCTTTATCTTAAAGCAGGAAGCTCTTCACGGTGATGTGGATTTCTTTGCCTTTCTCATTTCAAAATACTGCTTCGTTATCCACTTTCGCAATTTTTTAACTTACGTCAAACTACTATTACACGTGACCTTCACCTCATCTTTTTCTCTTTCCCACCCATCCTACTTCCTCTCTTTCTCGTTCAACAACCGCTCCCATTTATCTCCATGTCCACAACTGCTGCTGCAATTCCGTCAATTTGTGCCTCCTCCCTCTCCCACTTCATCACTGCTTCCCTTCCCTCACCGTATCTGCCCTCTACCAAATACCCCCTACTATACATCCCCTTTCCCGATCGATGTCAGATTTAAACACTTGACTTTCCCAATCTACCAATTTCATGCAACTAATCTTCCTACGACTAGACAACCTAACATGGAGTGATTTGCCAGCGTCCTCTCACTCACCGCTCAGTCGATTGTACAGGTAATTACTTTCTACCTTTACGTATATGAATGCCTTTTTTGAAGCAGATTGATTAGCTATCTCTGTTGTCCTCTTCTTTCAACTAAATTAAGTTCACTTTGATTTCTATTGAAATTACCTTGCTTCTACACAGTTGATTTTGTGCACATAACCAGAGCACAATGTGCCTCCATTTCTTGCAGTTGAGTTCATACTGCAACTGCATACCATGGCTGCTTTGCCAACTACTGTACCTAAATTTCAATTGCACATTCCTTTTCTTCCACTGCTGTTAACCCAATGTTGTTATTAGACGGTAGGATTTACAAATGCGCATAATATGATTTGGTATGCTGTTTTGTTGTGCTTATTAAAAATGACATTTCTGCTATCAACTGAGCATTTTTCCCTCTCATTCTTCTTCGTACTATAAATTTTTGTTTATTTATTTCTGCAAACTATCAATACCTGGAGATGTTAAGAATGATAATTGTGTCATAGCCATATTTATATAGGCGCACTGCTTAGGCTGTTTGTGTTAGTGTTATATAAGATGTTCTGCTTCTATATTGAAATAGCTGCTTGCAAACTGCAATATTTTGGGTTCAACTAATTGTTTTGGTATATTTTTTAACCTGGCTGTATTGATAAAGGCATTTAGCACTAACGGTGTTTTTGTTCCTAACAAATTTTCATTCTGGGTGAATTTTCGACAGTTGCTTTTGAATTGTATAAACATCTGAGGTCTACTCGTGCATAAAGGCACATGCATAAATAAATATTTCATTACATTGTCTAATACATTTTTTTGAACAGCTATAGTAAATGTATTTAGTTGATTAACAGTATGTGCAATCTGATTGGTACTATTGGTCAAAATCTGTGCCTTTTTGGTTCAATTCTTCATTCAAATGTTTTACCACACATCCTTCGTTTCCTATATTATCATATTAACATGAATCAACTATTTGTATCGTTTGTTATTCTTCAACTGCTTTTTCATTAAATCAATTATCACCTAAGTTAATTTTGTAGGAAGATCCAAAAATGGTTGATTTATTGTCCATAAAGTTATCTTGTTTTTGGTTTTCTAAGGATTCACTATTAGATTTTGAGAGTGGTTTCTAGGTGCAAATTGTTTTTTTTCAACTTACCGAGTCAACAGGACGATAATATATGGACGACTGTTTATTGCTACCCACGCTTTGGTTTTCATAATTACGACTTTGAATAATTCTTCTTTCAAATGATCGCAGTTAAGAATTTTATTTTTATGATGTGAACTGTCATAATTGTTCGATGCTCTTTTTCACACTACTGAATATGGTACTACATACAATGGTAGGGTAAATCGAACTGTTCTATATTTTATACTTATACAGGAGTTTCATTTATGATAATTTTTCTGGTAGCCACTCAAGCCCGAGCATGTATCTTATAATATTCAAATCATATATAATTTTTATGTGATGTACTTTGTAAGTTACTTTTTGAAACCAAAGAATTTTCAATTTGAAACTTAAACTGTAGGTAAAATAATGTAATTTCTATTACAAAGGATTTTCTCCATTTTCTATGGTCTACTATTATATATATGATTGATGGTTTATTGAATGTACGGTTGATATATGTTTAGTCCTTATTCATTTTTTTGGTTGCTGGATCCTGATTGTTTTTTATATCGATAGATGGTGCCAATACATTGTAGATTAGTAACCAATTCTTTATTTCGGGTTCAAAACAGTCTTAGTTTCATAGTTAAAACTATGAAATTGACCTTAGATGATTACATGTGTCATCTTTGGTTAAATAGCATTAAATACTTGGTGAAGAAAGAAAATTCCTTTTTGTGTATGTTAATACACTTAATTGAACTAACCCTACAATGTCTTAGAACATTAACTTGACTAATAAAGTAGTATCTCCCTCGACCTTCAATCATTGATAGTTCCAAATGTTTTAGTGCAATATAATTATACAAACACAAAACGAACATGCTATCGTTTTACATAAACAAAAACAATCGGTTTCTTCTAAAAAAATCCCCAACTACATCACACTATATATGAAGCAGTACCCTCAACCAATAAAATAGTATATAGGTGTTGATACTCTCCAACCTTCAAACATTAATATATCTAAATGTTTCACGCATCTAAGATATTAAAGTTATATTAAAACTAATTTTTGTTTCATATTCTTTTAGTTGATATACTAATGATGATAAATCACTTGATATTTTCATTTAAATTCATAATTGAACGAATTTTTGTTTGATTACCATAGTTCCTTTTAATTTCATTGTGTTAGTTTGGTCATAAACCAGAATCATATTGGTTGATACCAAATTGTAGGATAGTGAAAAATTGTAAAAGATAAGGTGTCTCTATTGTGTTGTTTCTCTTTTATTCAAGGCCGAGGCAGTTCAAAATTGAACACTTTGTTTGACATATTGATAATCACATGGGTTTTTGAAAATTATATTTGGTCATATGTATCCTCTCATTAGTTTCGAGTAAGTTATTTATACTTGCTCATACATTGTAAAGTCGTGTTATGTATTTCTAAATGACTGCTTTTAAATATAATTTGCTAAAATAATTATTTTCTTCCTTTCAAAACCACCAAATACTTTATATATATTTTTGATTATATTACTATATGTGTAGCTAAAATACTTATTGTAATTTCATAATAATCTTTAAGTTGCAATATATGCATATATTTGTGCATTTGAAATCAAAAATAAGTGAAGCTTAGGTGCTAGGCTATTTATAATAACCACAGTTCAATGTCAAGATTGATAGGCTAAGTGCATCGTAAAATTGAAGAATATCTTGATAATATCATGTCTCATAGATAAGTTATTTAATTGGCATGTTCTGGTTCTAACATTCAATCATCGTCATATTAACAAAAAATACAAATATTTTAGGTGATCTTATTAAGAATTGTCATTAGAATTTTTTTAGATATTTTGTTGATCTTACTCAAGATTGTCACTAGGAAGCAACGCAAATTATTTTGTTGGTATTTTTTATATTTGATACTTAAATGACTTCTTTTTGGTAGCCTTAGGAGTGGCAAGTCCTCCAATACGTTAGGTAGTTCATGTTTATTAAGCATGTCAAACTGTGATGTAAGCTAAACACCATTTAAGTACTTTCGATACGACATTACCCTTACTCATGGGCTAGATTTGGCAAAGAGTTTTTCCATACAAATTAGTCCATTTGTTTCCCTTTTTGTATACCTTGGCATACCTAAAGATTTGCTGGCAGTTGAAGAATTCCATGAAAAATATAGAAAAAAAGGTTCCGGGTTTTGCTTTTTATTATATTTTTTCATATGTATCGATAAAAAGACTATGTGCCATCAAAGAACTCATGACACACAAGGTACTTAAATGGCTTACAAGTTCGGATTCTTCGAATTCATCAAGCTATGACATATTAGTCCAGAGTTGTGTCGTTACACTCATAACTATGTTGTATACCCTTTTGTTTTGTTATATTTGGTTATTGTTACATATCTTTGTCGCATTGCTATATGCATAAATATGTTTTAGGTCTATGATTAATTTTGACCTTCTGATATCTATTTCTAATTTTTATTCTTCTCTGGTGATATAATATATTTATAGTTTGTCCGCTCCACTTGTGATTAATTCCACGTTTGGGTAGTTTGAAACTCAACGATCATATTTAGTTTTTAATAGCCATGGATTTTGAGACTGGTATATTCTCTATTCAAATGCATTGCTAACCTGATAAAGTAGCCCAAAGTTTGTTATCCAGGAGCAGATCAATAAATAGATAGGATATGTAATAGATAACTGTTGATATGAGGACATCTACTTCTTAGCCTAGTAATCTGTATATTTGTGTTAAGGCACTATAAATAAGTAAATAGTAAACTTTAGAGACCCTTTTTGATTTTTTACATGATTGGCATCTACAGAAAAAACCTTCCAAATTTGTTAATCACATGTGCACTTGAATGAGTATCATGTGTATGTAATATGTGATGTTATTATATTTATGAGAAGCACATCTGTTATTATATGTACTTTTTTGCATTGCGAACTTATTTAGATAACCTATGGAACCCTTCCTAAGCCTTACTTGGTATTGTCTGCTTACTATTACTGTTGAAAGGTTTGTATGCATTTAGTTTGTTGGCAATGTGAACTCATCGTTCTCTGGTCAGCCCATGCTAAGGGTGTTTTTTTCTTAACTTCAGTGGGCTGCTGTAACGTTGGATCAATAGTATATGCATACTGTAATTTAAAAATGATCAAGTCTTAGTTTGATGAACTTTTGGCTATCCACTTGATTTGCTTAAAAAGCTATGTACTTGGTTGGCAATCGTATACCTGTAAATTTAGTCTGCAGTTGACGTGTTAAGCATATGCATAAAATGAAGTTATAACCGGAATAATCGATTCCTCGATCATAGCACCATTATAGAACTCATCAGCATACTAAATATAATCAGTTCTTTCAAACAATCTGAAACAGAAAAAAAAGAACAACAAAGTTACTCTATTTTTATAAAAGTTAAAACATTTTAGTTATATTAAATTAGCAATTATCCTACCATTTTTTCTTCCATCTGGTAGGCAGTGAATAATTCGTATGACAAAGCAAGCTGATTTGTCATTTCAGAAGACAAGCTGTGTTTTTAGTACTTGTTTTAAGAGCGATTACAAAATGACAACACTCTTCGACGGAACTATAAACTGTCGTGCATGGAGGATTCTTTTTCCCATCCATGATTTTCTCTGGTGACAGATGAAACTATAGACTGTTTGGTACATGTTAAATGATGTATATTAGCACACAACCAGATTCTACAATCTGCTTCTATTTCAAATCTTTTTAGTGTGAAAAGCCATCGGTTCTTTGTCAGCGGACTTCAACTTAGCTATGCAATTTAATTTCATTCATTTGTCCAACGGTTTTTCTTCCCAGCTACACTACCTTCCACCTTAGTGTTGCATGATGATTTTTAGTACCATTTATTTAGCTTTTGATTTTCTACTTTTTTGCTTATGCGGTAAATAAACTTTCTTTAAACTTGAATTTTATATTCCATTGTTGCCAGAAAATCATATGCTAGTTGCACTTCATTCATTTTATTTGTTGTACGCTACTCCCCAAACCTTCAACATGTTTGCAACATTGTATATCATCCAAATGAATAGTGGAATACGTTTGTTAGTTTATTAGCGGATACAACATTGTATATCAACTGTCCATATTCTATGCAAGTACAACTATTTTTCTTAACCGTTTTGCAGTTTATGTTTTTTCCATCTTCTCAACTACACTGATTACATGTGTTTTTCCAAGCTTGCTCGGCCTTATGTCTGCATTTTTCCAATTTTTGTTCCCTTCAATGCCATCATCACTGTTAAGATAAGTAGGTATATGCCTGTTAATGTAGGGAAGTACATATTTTTAAACTGGAATGCGCGATGGTGATACAGATCGGTAAATTGCAGCAACTCCTGAGACCAAAATTCGGGAGAAGAAGCAGAGAAATTAATTTCTAGCTTTTTATGATTTCATATTTTAGTACATTAACGTTTTTATGTCTATAACTACTAATTTTGTGTATGTTTTCCGTCCTTTTTTTCTTCCTGTTACCTCATTTTGCACTTTTTTTACAAGATTATACGTTAGGACGTACGATGATTGAATTAGTTTGCTTTCATCTACATTACATATATGCATTTTTTTAAAATCGAAACTCCAGCTTTGAACTATCATTTATGTTTGTCATGCTCACTTGCACTAATGCTTTAACTGCATACCATGTCCTTGTTGACATATGTATCCATTGTACATCGTGCATGAAAATGCATATGAAAGATATGATCACCCTTCTGTCCTAATATCTCCTTTCATGTGTTGGGATTAAACTTACGGAGTTTGACTCGTTAAGTTTTTCCATATACCATCTGGTTAAAAGGCGGGATAACAATCATGGTATGAAAAGAAATGGGAAGTAGAAAAGAAGGATTTTAATTTTGGTAGAAAAGTTATGTTTTTGCGAAGTAAAGATGTAAGCAAACCATAGTTTTATATCTACAAATTTTCGAGGTTTTAAAACATTTTATTCTATAAATTTATTTCCTTAATGCACGATAACCGTGTCGACAAAAATAATTTTTTAGATAGTTGAATATCTAAACCTGGCTATTCAAAAGCTAAGATCCGTTTGATTTCGTTTTACCTTTTAAATACGAGCATATAGGCACGTCTAGGTGGACCTGCATTGACCGTTGAGCCATATTTTTATAGCATGGCTATTAAAATACAATGACAATAAAATTAGTATATTCCACGTCAACACATTCAAATGTAGCCAAAATGTTTTTGAATTGACTCATGAATTGGTTAGGTGTACATGAACAGTAAGAACCGTGCAGTAACAAATAAACAATAATGTTCTATATACCCTTTTAGTTTGAACCAATTATCTTGTCAAACTGTTTTCTACATGAACTTATATCAAACTATTTTGTCAATGCTTTCTCTATGGCATCAACCCTTATTATACTGTAGTATAAAAATTTATGCATGTATCAACTTATTATATTGGTCCTCTCGTTCAGTGATCAGTTAAAAAAACATAAATCTTTATTATTTAATTCAAATAGGATAGTTGATACTTTTCTACCAGCTTAAAAGGTTCCTAACCAAGTCTTTGATTAAATTTATTATAGCAGCAACAGGATGACAAATAATTATTAGTCATTCTATTACATAATGAGTACTGCATTGTATTAGTAATAATCATCAACCTTCAAATGGGAGTCCATATGCATTACTTCTAGATCTAATCTAATTCGGATAAATTATGAATAAAACCCTAAACGATCAAACTCTAATTCAAAATACAAATTGTATTAGAAATTTAGACACGATGAACTATTGAAATATTGTAATAATAACATGCCTTTACACTAAATCAAACTATATCCATAATCAAATTTTTTTGTAAGCTTGATTGTGACGCCCCATCTCTATACCCACGCTAGCCAAGAACACTACGGTGTAATGCTTTCGACTAGCACGGAGAATAAGGCTGTTGAGGAGCGACCATATGTATAATTGCTTTGTGCGAGCACCGATATGCCGGATAAAAATATAACTTTTCATCTCAAGAGGAAATCCGACATACCGACGCAAACTCAAAGCTACTACACAGTGGCTATAAAGGTCTTCGGAAACAAATACAGAAATAAACATAACATAAATCAGTCACAGATAATTCATATCACAAAGGCGGAAATAGATATGAATATTACACATGAAAGTGTACATCAGAGTAGTGGTCAAACAAGATCCACAATATCCAAAAAGAATAGATACAAGTGCTAGACAAAAGAATAAGTATACATCATAGAGTCTGTATCTCAAATGTATACAACAAAAACTACTAAACTTAAGTAGTTAGCCAAAAGTCAGAAGATGGTTCCAGGTAGGAAGCCATGAGGAAGCACCTGTAATATCTCAGTCTGACCCAAGTATTATTTAAGAAGAAAATAATAAACGGATCAGTCTAGCTATAAATATCAGATGAAGTGATATATAATAAGGGATATGACATAAACATATAATAATCACAATGCCAAGCTGTGATAAATAAGTGATTGAAAAATCAATAAGAGATTAATCAATATCGCAATAATCTACTCAAGATAAAAAGGAATGTCATACTCCTAATTTCATTCACCAAGCCACAATAAATGACATATATATCAATGCCCATCGTAAAAGTTGGTGAAACATAAATTCCAGAAATCAACACATGAAATCCAGAAATCACAAGAATAGGTGAAGGATAAAATTTCCAAAAGTCAACACACGAAATCCAGAAATCACAAAAAGGTATGTGTGAGCGGAATCACACAAATGGTGTCTAGGCTAACCGAAAAAGTATGTGTGAATGGAATCACACAAATGGTGTCTAGCCTAACCAAAAAGCAAAAAGGTATGTGTGAATGGAATCACACAAGTGGTGTCTAGGCTAACCGAAAAAGTATGTGTGAATGGAATCACACAAATGGTGTCTAGCCTAACCAAAAAGCAAAAAGGTATGTGTGAATGGAATCACACAAATGGTGTCTAGGCTAATCGAAAAAGTATGTGTGAATGGAATCACACAAATGGTGTCTAGCCTAACCAAAAAGCAAAAAGGTATGTGTGAATGGAATCACACAAATGGTGTCTAGGCTAACCGAAAAGGTATGTGTGAATGGAATCACACAAGTGGTGTCTAGCCTAACCTCGCAAACAAAGAGACATCGCACATGACTAGTCTAAACCATAAAGATGATCGTCATGATCAACGAGAAGTGTCAATTACAACAAGCTAGTAAATATATGAGCTTAGCTTCATGTCCCATAACCACTAGCTTAACTTAAATATTTACGAACAAATTGTAGATCTCCACTAGAAAATTGTCACAAGTGGTTCAATCGAACAAGTCCAAAAATTAACCAACGAAGTAAACGCAAGTGTTCATACCACTTGTTTTACTAAGTCGTTTAATTAGATTTCT
Organism: Allium cepa; assembly: GCA_030765085.1. Classification (NCBI taxonomy): domain Eukaryota; kingdom Viridiplantae; phylum Streptophyta; class Magnoliopsida; order Asparagales; family Amaryllidaceae; genus Allium; species Allium cepa. The sequence goes on along the minus strand of CM060934.1, from coordinate 550,753,317 downwards.
CATACGAGTGAGGTAAATGTTTGTATATACTAATAGATTGAAAAACGGTTTTATAAACGAATTTGGTATTAAAATAGTATTGAAATCGTTTGAGGAAAGAGTTTTGATATTTACTACTAGTATAGAAAACCTTTATATTTTTAAAGTGACAAATCACAAAGAAGATTGTAGGAACAATCAATCACTAAGATTCACATTCGAAAACACGAATAAAATCCAATGAAATCGATATAAAATCCATCGAAATGGATATTCCAAGAATTCCCAAAGAAAATAAGTCATCAAAGTCAATAACAAATGATAACAACAAATAGGGAAACAACACAAATCGATTAGAGTTGGAAATTCAAGCAATTAGGCGAAAATAGGCAAAATTGCACAGGTCGGTCGCCCGGCTGCAAGGCTCGGTCGACCGGACCCTGTTTTGAAAATTTCTCGGGACATCAGGTCGGTCGACCGAACCAGGGGGGTCGGTCGGCTGAACCAGAAACAGAGAAGATTTTTACAAGCAGGTCGGTCGACCGGACCAGGGGGTCGGTCGGCCGAACCTGATGCTCTGCAAATCGATGCCCATTTAATTGATGTGCAACCTCCAATTCGCAACCGAACGAGCACGGACGCTAGGGAATTATGCCTAACGGCTACCCGACCCTATTGGCTCCTCGATGCACCACCAAAAACACATTTGAACATCAAAGCTATGATTTTTAAGGATTGAACTCAAAACACTAAAAATTGGAATATTCACAAAAGCAATCCAAATCAAAATCAAATGCACATGAATAAGTGTTAGGAATTCATACCTAACAATAGAAGAGAATTATAAGCATAGATGTGAGATTAAAAATCTCACCTTTGCACTAAAATTTATGAAGATGAAGCTTGAAAGCAAGGGGAGATCAACCACACTTCAATCTCAACACAAGAAGCTTGAATCTAAGCTTAAAAAAGAAACATTTCCTAAATTAGGTTTAGGAATTTTCTGAGATTGGAAAGAGAAATGTTTGGAGAAGAAGAAGGAAATGTTTACCAATGGGTTCTCTTTGAGTTTGGAGCTAGAAGTTGGATTAGCAAAGAAAGCTAAGGCTTAGGAATTTCCATTTCCCATCTCTCCCACCATTTTTACTTTAGCTTGAAGTGTTTTAATTAAAGAGGAGAAGTTATGAAGAGAAGGGGTTGGGCTGAGCCAATAAGGGTGCAGTCCAAACCAAAGTCATAAGCGGGAAAAAGTAGCAAAAATCAACTTTCTCCAAACATATCGAAGCTTATACTCAAAAAGGTCGCAAACGTCATTTTGAACTCAATGGGGGTGGTCTCGAGTCCCAATTCGACCGTTTGCAAAAAGTAGTTTTTCGGACTAAAATCCGACTAACGATAAAGTATTTAAATAAAATATTTAAATATAAAATCGATAAATATGCGGGTTGTTACATTGATAATGATGCTTCTTGCCCCTAATTAGTTGAGCAATTGCCGGTGTTTAGAATTGTCCAGACAGAATTTGTGTGCATGTCTCCGTGATTTATTCCTTGACAAATGTTCTGATTATGATTTGACATAAGTTTTCGAGTTTTGAAGTAAATCCACAATTTAAACCAAAAAATATATTATTTTTATTAATAATAATTGTAGTATGTTTGTTGCACATTTTTTGGATTTAAACGTAAACTACCCAAAAATTTAATAATAGTTGTAACATATTTGATATCATACTTTTTTGATATAAACGTAGGCAACTCGAAGTGCCTTTAAAAGGGAATAACAAATAGTTTAAAAGATTTAAGAGGTCTTATACATATTGTTGAGTCCAAGTTACATCCTTAATTTAAGATGGAAAAAAGTATTGAATTTAACAATAGTTGTAACATTTTTGGTGTCACACTTTTTTCCGATGTAAAGGCAAACTACCTAAAATAACCTTAAAAAGAATAATAAATAGCTCATAAAATTTTATACATATTTGTTAGAACAAAGTTTTATCCTTAATTTAATAAAATAAAAGTATTATTTTTTAATACCATTCTCATTAGTGAATAGAATATAAAATACCATCTTAGAATTACAAACCTTTAACTGTTAGTCCCTAAGAAGTTAGTTTTGATGACAACAACCTTAGGAATTATTATAAAATAAATACTAACATTATAGTTTATATATATATGTATGTATGTATGTATGTATGTATGTATATGCAAGATTTAACCATGCAGGTACCAAAGAGTGAAGATCGTATAGTATAGAGATTCAAGAATTGATAAACACAAGATCGAAGATATCAAGATTCATGACTCATGAGTATCAAGATTATCAAGAGTTCAGGATTTCAATATAAGTAATTTAATTAGGAATTTTGTTAAAACTCCTAGAAAAGCACTGACATCTTAAAATCCATTTTATTCGTGGAATGGAATCCACTTCGAGCGAGTTAAAGGGATGGAACCCTAAGTAGGATGGAACATATGAAAAATCTAGTGGAACATTGTTTTGTATCCACTAACTTTTATTCAAATGTTTTACAAAATTATATCTTGTTTTCAAAATGATTTCAAAATCTTCCTTTTAAAAAGAATCAAAAACATCTATCCTGTTTTTAAAATACTTTTAGCCTCAAGATAATCTTTATTTTCAAAATCAAATTATCCTTGGTTTTAAATTATCTTTTAATTATAATATATTCAAATTTTAATATTTATACTTAGATTTGAATATTACTTATTTATGTATTTTAACTATAGCTAAGTATATTTATAAAGTTTAAAATAGTTTTAATACAAGATAGAAGTTATTTTCAAAGAAAAACAAATAACCAAAAATAACATAGGCATGTCGACAACCCCAAGATACCCTTGTCGACAAGGTGGCAGTTTATTTCAAAAATTTAAATTTCAAAGGAAGTGTGTATTCGTCATATTCTTTCACGAATGGACATGGCTGTTGTTCTACTATAAATACGGGCTTTTTAAACGAATTTTTAATTTATATTTTCTCTGATTTCACTCCTCTTCTTCTTCCACATTTCTTTACATACATTTTTACCATTACTCTGCCGAAATCACCATTGAATCTAACTAGATCATTTCTGGTTTGATTCTCTATCACTATCTCAACAAGATCCCAGTGCTATTCAGAGTTATATACTTATTTGTAATTAATTGAGCGAGAAAAGGTGTGATTATAGCCTGTAAAATCAATCAAGCGAGAAAATGTGTGATTATAGCCTGGGAAATCAATTGGGTGAACTTGTTGCCCGTAAAATCAAGTATCTCTACCCAGAAGATTGTGAATCTGGAGCGGTGTACCTCGTGGCCTTGGAATCGAGGGTGTAATTATAAGAATTGATTTTGAAAGAAAATCCGTACTCGTGTTGCGAGACTGGATGTAGGGGAACTCCGAACCAGTATAAAATCCAATGTGTTCTTTTCTTCATTGCTTTTACTTTATATGTGCATCTATGTTCGATTCTGTGATCATATCTGTATCTGAATATTGCATACATTTGTGTTCAAATTAATATAAACCCAAAAAGAATTAGTAATTCCTTAAAACACTATTACCCCCCTCTAGTGTTAATTCTATCCTTAAGATCTGTAATCCACATTTCTCACATTAACCAGATTACTGAATTACTATATTGATGGTTAAAAATTTGAAATTTTATCATACATCTCTGAAAGGAGCTATTATTGTAAAATCTTTGGTTTCATAGTTGTGTAAATATTTTTTCCTTGCATGTTTGAACGCATGCCATTTGTAAAAAGTGAAGCACGTTCCATACAAAGAGCACAAATATATTGAATGGAGGTCCGAGTTACAAAAAGATTTGTTAGATATCTTTTATTTATGGCAACAACAAATAATTTAACTACTACTACCGATAGTCAGATGAAAACATCTTCATTAATAGTTGCCTTGGAAGCGCAAACTTTTGATCCGACCATGAACTTACCAAAATACCATTTACTCACGTATAATTTAATTATTATCTATTATTCCACGTACAAGTACTTGAAAAGAATTGATAAAAACCTAATTAAATGCAGATATTATTTCTATTATTTTTAGACTAGACGGGAACTATTCAAATTAAATTAAAACAGTTAATTTCTTTTACAAATTCATATTATTTCTCTATGCTTAAGAATAAGATCTAACAAATAAATATCATTTAAGAAAATAGACATCATTACAAAGTCGTTGTTTATTAATTAATAATATAAATAAAATTCAAACTAATAAAAAAATTAAATGTTGCAACTTAGAAATAAAAATTTAAATCAACTACACATGATTGCAACGTAAATGTGTTAATCATATATAAATTGTAGAAGAACAATTCACGCACAAAGCACATACCATTATTACGCACGAAGCGCGTGCCATAACTCTCGTTACCAATTGTGAAGATATTTTGTTGCTATTGTTGCGTCAAATTGAAACTAATTTTTCATTGTACATTGTACATCATTGAAAAAGATTCGGTAACGGTAAATTTTCCAAATTTTGAGATCAAGTTTCCTCTTTCACTCTTGCTATCCAGATCATATTTTCTCAATTATATTGTTTGTTTGAATATATAAATTTTCACAATCTTTGTGGACACTTTTGTAACTCTAAATCTAACTGTATCTTTATACCATGGCAATCTAAAAATACAGTACCAATATTGTCATTATCTCTTAACCAAATCGATGAGCAGAGAGAATGACCGATTTCAAGACATTAGATCATCTATTCGCTGTGAACTCATGGGAAGAAAAAGGCCGTTATATGGCATGCAACTTAAAAACATAAATGATAATTTTGATGTTCAAATGAGGGTCAGATTTGTTGACTCACCATTAGAAATGCTGCAGAAAAATCCTTCAAAGATAATAAAACTCTAAACTTAATTATAACACGGCTATACTTAGTACCTTGCATGAACTATTGTTACCTTTTCCCTTTAGATTAGAACTGTCAAAATATGATCCAATCTATTAACCCAACCTATTTACTCTAATTATAAATGAGTTGGGTTAACCCATTTATGAATTTTATTAAATAGGTAATGAGTTGGGTTGACCCATTTTTAAAAGGGTTATAAATGGGTAATCCATTTACCCGTTGAAAATTACATTCCCATTTTAAACTCTGTCTAGTGCAAAAGCCGCTTTTTTGTGTTCAGACTATAATAACTTGTTCATGCTAACTCGGAATCAGGTGAGACTTCGACCGATTAACTCCCACCTAAATTACGGACAACATGAAACACTCGGGTACTTTATATTCTTGATGCACACTGTAGTTTTCTGTGGAGACCAACGGTTGTACTTAGAAAATAACAGGCTACCACATGCCCATATTTGAACTCCGCCTAGTGTAGAAGCCGCTATTTTTTTGTTCAGACTGCAAAAACTTCTTCATATCAACTCGGAATCGAGCGAGACTTTGACCGATTGACTCCCACCTAAATTACGGACAATATGAAACACTTAGATACTTCATATTGTTAACGCAAACTGTAGTTATTCTTGGAGACTGGCAGTTGTACTTAGAAAATAACAGACTACCCTCATATTTGAACTCTGCCTAGTGCAGAAGCCGCTATTTTTTTGTTTGGATTGTAATAACTCTTCATAGTAACTCGGAATCAGAGGAGACTTCGACCGATTAACTCCCATCTAAATTATGGATAATATGGAACACTCGGACACTTCATATTGTTAACGCATGCTGTAGTTCTCCATGAAGACTGACAGTTGTACTTAGAAAATAATAGGCTATCACATTCTCATATTTGAACTCCGCATAGTGCAAAAGCCGCTATTTTTTACCAGACTGCAATAACTTCTTCATACTAACTCAAAATCAGACGAGACTTCAACCGATTTACTCCAACATAAATTACAGACAATATGAAACGCTCAGATACTTCATATTGTTGACGCACGCTGTAGTTCTCCATGAAGACTGACAGTTGTACTTAGAAAATAATTGGCTACCACATCCCCATATTTGAATTTTGATGAAAATTAGTATTGAAGTTTTAAATTTTTAAATTTTGATTTTTATCAAAATTCAAAACGTAAAAATTGAAATTAGAATTAGTTTATATTTATTTATTTTTATTAGTCAAATCAAACTTAAATTTTTAAATGGGTTAAATGGGTAACCCGCTTATTAAACGAGTTTGGTCATAAATGAGGTGGGTCATAAATGGATCAAAAGTAATGGGTTAGGTCAAACTCGACCCAATCTATTTTAACCCAACCCAACCCGTTTGATAGGTCTATCTTTAGATATTTTTGATTTGAGAAACGACAAATGACATCAGAAATTTACGGAAAAGCTAGTGGATCATCAACTCTCGTTATATTATAACCAGAAAATAAATGAAAACAGCAGTACATTTTTGATCAAAAATTATCTAACGCATAAACTAAATCTGGATTTTGGAAATAAGGATGAAAAAGAGCTGCAACATAAAGTAGGAATCTCTGAGATATGGTATGGACTCATACAATGAAATGCTATATATGTTTCATAAATACAGCTGATCATCATTAAGCAATCAAACTTCTTGGTGCAAATAATCATAACCTTCATCTGTTGAATGTGATTTTGGCACGTTCTTTTCTTCTCTTTTCATATAGTTCTTTTCTTTCTATCATCCTCTTTCACATGCCTTCTAAATTAAACTAGGGTAGTTTGTATAATTTTAACCAATCACCTTAGCTTGAGATCCTAAGTTGGAGTTATTCGAAGCCTTCAAGCTGTTTCGATCCGCCTTGCCATTTGACATGTGATCGCCTAGTAAACACAAAAAACTTGCCATAAACGATTAAAAAGATGATCAGAATATAATCAAGAGTCCAAAAACATGAATAGTTATTGAAAAAATAATCAAATGAGGCTTGAATATGGTGATTTGTGGTAAGTGCTACATCTAAACCCTATTTACTACATTGAATCATTCATAAACTATTAAATCATCGTCATTGGTATAACCGGTAAGCATTATCACTTAGTTGAAAAAAACATCCTCCTTTGAAAACTGTGATGCAAAAATAGGCTCTTCTATGAAAGTAGCTGTAATATATTAAACACATTCTAATTATTTTAATTTGTCTCACATCATCAAAAATACATTAACTGTTGTTGTATATAAGCTAAGTGATGAAAAAAGAAGTTTCAATAATATCTCATTGGATTAAGGTGATGTGAAGTTTAATAATACAGTCCATGAACAGATCACACGCAAGGTGGGAGACAAATATATTTCTATTCCTGGGACTCTCATGATTAAAGCCGGACGACATTGAAGTAGATTGTTTACTGTGTTATTCCGGAACACCAAAAAAAAAACAAATTTGTTTTACATACTTCAAACCGCGACCTAAACAAACAGAAGACGGTAATTTGCAAAACAAGGAACGACTGCCAAGTCCTTAGAATTGAAAGATGATGAAAAAAAAGTTCATTGCGAAAAGTTATAAAAATTTGGTCTTTACTTTTGGTTTTTTACTAATTTATGCTAATTTTGCCTCTGCAGAGCAGATTTTCTAGAAAGGGAGCTTAGGAAACTTTGGTTGAAAATCCCTTTGCAAAAACCAAATTCTGTCATCCGCCATGATTTCTCCGATATGCCCTCTTCAACTCCCCTCCTCCCTATCCCTAAACCCGCGTCTAAAGCTCACCCTCACCTTCTTCCGCACCGACCCATCAGTAAAACCCATCGACGAATGGCAGCTTAAGCTCTCTCTGCTTACTTTTCTTCGCTGCAATCTTTCCATACCTTTCTCCGACGAATCCGACCTTTCAGTAACTAAACTTCCGAACTTAAACAAGCGCAAGAGAGACGACCCGGTAGCAACTGGAGTGTTGTACGTCAGAAATTTGTCGTTCTTAAAAGGGAAGGATGATAATGAGAACGAAGATGATGAGAAGGTTTTCAAGGACTGGAAGTCCAAGTTTTTGGCCAAATTGGAGCATGTTGAGTTTAACATTGAAGGGGTTGGGTTTGTCATGCGGGTCGCTGTGCCGATTGGAGAGGATTTTGATGATGTGAAGAAGTCCTGGGTGGAATATTTTAGTAAGTTTGCCAAAAAATTGTTTGCCCCCAATACCAGTACATAGAACTTGCATCTACATTTTAACAATACTTCAAAGATTCAGCACTTTGATTAAACTAGACTAACCAATCCTTATTTGCAAGTTCATACTACTGAAATATAAATTCAAAACATATAGTTGGGTCCAAAACCGTTCAAACGAGACAATAACTGATCTATAGCGAAGAATGGTGGTCTGAAGTTCAATTTAATTTCCCTTTGAACCTTATTTTATTTGGTAAATCATTGTTTTGAAGGTATATATTTTATTCCAGATTTTGTGCCTTCATAAAGATAAGGGCATTCATTATAAAATTTAATATGTCATAGTTGGTTACAGTTGGGATCCAAGTTATGTATTCCGAAAATATTTTCACGATACATTTACATAGGACTTCCCATCTACCTCATTGGACATTGAGCAACAGTAGTTGAGTCTATGTCTTTTATCCTGGCACATTCCGGCTTTTAACAATTTTTGCTCGTATTCTTCAGTGCATATATTAAAAATTTTCTTTTTTTAATTCATTTCTTATCATTAAGCATGATACATCTATGAAATCAGAATCGAAGAATATGTTTTATGCTCTTTGTTAATACATTCGAGTATATTGTAAAATGCTTCATTTTACAAAAAATGCCTCATTTTACATTTTCACAGGATTATCAAGAGGCATCCCACGAGGGCCTGATACAATTATCATAAAGGGCATTCCTTCACGATGGTTTGCCGAGACTAGAGTGTCGTCTAAGCCATCAATGCTAGTTTCACATACCATCTTTTCAGCACTTGGGAAGATTAGGTACCTATTGCTGTTTTGTTTACACACTGTACCTTACTGATTTATCTTGTTGAATTAAAGCAGTGATATTATTTCTTTAGTAATTAGGATGTACTTTTTAAGTTCTCTTGTTCATCACTCCTGTTTTAGGTCATTTCCTTTTTATTACAGCTTAGTGTTATTCCATTTTCTGTCAAAAGAAAATAACTATGGTACAGCAACTATGGAACTTCCTCTTCTTTTACAAAATTGTATGCATCATGTTTTTCCCTTAAAGCTAATCATGAATCTCAACCTATCCAAGAATAAGCTAACATGAATAGTGCGATGATAACACTTGTGATATCCTGTCTAAGGGAATATGATGCTACTTCTTTTATCATAAGAATTTTACTTCCTAATTGCGGTTTTGTTTTGGATGAGTATTTTCATGTTACATATCTCGTAGGGAACAAGGTCTCAAATTAAGAAGTGCTTTTCTGGTGTACAGATACGATTTTGAATTTTGTTTTGAGACCGAGCCTGGATGAAAACAAATGGCCACTCGAATAGCTTATAAATAATGAAATACGTGTCATGATTAGAATTAGATGTTTGTGTACCAAATAATCATGAAAGCTTTAAAGTAAAAAGCTATTTATGATATATTACATTTGGTAATATTTTTATAATAATTAAAAATAGAATCTAAGAAACAAATAGATATAAGAAAGAAAAATGAAAAAACTATTACAACCAATTTTCAAAAAAAATCAGAAATTAAAGAGTAACATTTAGTGTACCTTTATTTTGAATCAGAAAGATGAATATTTATGTTGATTAATTGTTATAGAAGTTGAAATGAAATATATATAGTGGAATTGAGTACAAAATACTATTAGGAGACGAAGAACTTCAATAAATAAACAAATTGAGAGTTTTCATTCTAATTGCATTTAATTTAGTCAAAGTAAAAGAAATCACACTACAAATGTCTGTTTTCTTAGCGTTTTAAAAAAGCTTAGCGCTTAGATGATGTTGGGACGAACAAAAGAATAAAGCGCAAAAGTAAAAAAAGGAAGGTGTCAGAATGCAAAGTAGTGCCTAAATAGCGAGTTTACGTCACTCCTGATAGCATAGATTACTGTTAAATAGTAATGCAATATAAAACAGAAGCACATAGGGGAAAACTCGATAAGCTAAAGGAGTAGATACACAATGCCATAGAGTTCAAGTTAAAGACACGTGCTGCTAAAAACATCCAGCTTTCTTCTTCTTAATACCATAAAAAACTATACTTGTTTTAATAAAAATATACCTTTTCTAGTATCAATAACTTATCACCACAGCTAACTTACGCTGTTGAACTCTTAATTTATCCATTCACTTTCTTACAAGTAAAAATATCACGTATATTTCTTCATTTCGTCTACGAGACGTTCATTAACTAGATGACCGACATTGTAAAACAGAGAGTCCAAGCATGGAACAATGAATTTCCACCAGTTATTTGACGTTGTATACCCGTACAGAGTCATTTTTGGTCTTCTATCGTTTACCACAACGATTTTTCACTTATCTTGCTTTGTAAGTTTGGCAAAATTTCAATGTATGATGATATTTAACCATTGGTTTTGGATTCATACGAATGTTTATTGCCGGTCCACCTCTCTCTATGATGGAGCTTGCAGCAATGCCTGATCCACCTACGACGAGGTCTCGACTATCTTCTAGGCAAGTCAAGATGGATTTTTCATGATTTGAGGTTTAGGTTTTCTGTTGAAGCGAAGTGAAAATGGAAACGAGATATTGATGGTGCCATTAAGGAGAGTGTGTGGTAACAACAAAAATAATAATGTTTTGTGGTAGTATTTTTAATGATGATATGAAAAAGAGTATAAGTAGTGCTGTTGGTACGATCTTACAACTTACATATGTGGAGGGTTAGGTGTATCAGAGACAAGATAACGACCACTGTGCAAGTAGGCTGTCAAGTGATTGATCTGCCATAATGCACGCACGCCTATTCTATTGCATCAACAATCGAAATTGAACATACGTACGATGATCTTCATGCATGACGGGATGGGAGGAAAAGAGGTTCAGGAAACTTCGCGTTGTAATAACTTGATTGTTCCTTTATTTTAGCAATCAATTAGATTACGACTCACTTTGTTTGGTTTAAGGCTTGGACTAGGTACATACATAACGAGTTTTCCAATTTTAGGAGAAACTAAACGATGCTCTTTTTTAAACTGCATCAACCTATTGGTTTAGACAGTCCCATCTCTCTTCAAACATAACAGGTAGTTTCCTATCATAAGGCTTTCTATCTATAGATTAAACTATTATCAACCAAGGATCTCATTTGTTCAGAACTCAATTGACAACCTCCCATGGCTATAGCAAAAAAATTTCTTCATGTTATGCTAATGAGACATAAAAGAGGATGTAGGAGGCAAAAGACATAGTTGAGGTGAATGGTAGTGTTAGTGAATAGGAGAGATAGAGCTTTCACTTTTTAGATGTTGCTGGAACCGTTTAGGATAAAGAGACATGCTCAAACATCTTCAAGATGAGGTTAAACATGAGCTTTCAAAAGTTTATGTCATCATGATGTGGAAAATCTACATAATGTTTTTTTATTGGTTTACAATCTGAAAAACTAACATTCCAGTAATGTTGAAATGCAAGTGATGCATAGTAAACAACAAAAACAAGATGTCTTACCTGTTTAATTGCAGCAATTTTGTTTAATTGCCGTAAACACGTGGCGTCATTTTGAAACGCTCAGAGACCTCTCCCTGGGAATTATCCTTCAGTCTTGGTGTAGTTATTAAAGGTGCGCTACGGTGCGCGTTATGACACAAAACTAGGTACGCTTTTCATTCGTATGGCGCGACGCAAGTGAAAAGGAGCGACAAATGACGCTTACGGCGCAAATGACGCACGCCACCAAAATATGCCTTTTCATTACTTTTTTGTTTTTCACTTTTATTTATTTATTTTTCATTTTTTACCATCAAAACTAATATCGAACGATGTTTGAATGTATTTCATTTTTTATATAATGACACGATTACACTTTGAACTATTCTCCAACAAATTTTGAAGCACCGAACAACAATAGGCAATTAGAATCGAGTGCCGCAAATTCGAACCAAACCGATCCGAACCTGACTTGAACCCGACTTGAACCCGATGGATCTCGGATCGAGTCTAGTTGATGAAAAATAATATGAAAACCGATCTGATCCAGAAGATTAGACAAAAAATCAGAAAATGTATGCAATTTTAGTGTTATTACCCAGTTAAATCCGAATCGATCTGAATCAAACCTCGGATTTAGTTGAAGTTTTAAAATATACAAATTAGATTCGACAAACCCAATCCAATTAGAATCGGGGTCCGTCAGGTCAAGATTCAACCTAACGGGTTTAATTATCACTCTTGCATCGAACAAATAATCTCGAATGGTCGCATTATTCAAGCTAATCTCAAATGAACTTTGAACTATTTGTTATAATTACTGTTTACACCAAACAAATAATCTCGAGTAAATGTTTTTTCAAATTAACTTTCAACAAACTTCAAACTGTTTCTATTACAGTCGCATCGAGTAAATTGCTGATGTATATGAGATGGATGAGGAAGATGCTGAAGCTTATGAATTTAATGATACATATATTAATTTAGAATGTATGACTATTGAATCAAATTCAGATTTATAGTTTATTAGTATTATATACTATTACTTTGAATTTTGGCTTTTGAAGACTAATATGCTTGAAATTCTATGCTTATGACATTAAATTTGATGATATTTTTGCAAAATGTAAAAAAACATTATTGCATATGTTTTAGTGAAAAATATGAATTATATTGAATTTTTTTAATTAATTGTTATATACATTTAATTTATAAAATTATAAATATGCATACTAAATTAAAAAGGCATATGCCATTTGCCGCGCCGTGCACCAAGGTTTCAAGGAGGTTTTGTGCCTTTTTGCATCATGCGTCATTAATAACTCTGAGTTTTGGTAGCCTAAGAGTAGAGGCAAATCAATAAGAAATCCGCTATCCAGAGTGATACTCTATTACATCTATTAGAGGTTGTAATAAGTCTAAAATCTAGGACACAATGGGCCATGGTAGTGTAATCAAATTAGTACGTGAAGATATTAAGCTGATTCAAAGCTAAATCACATGCTTTCTATTTAATATATTTGCTGTAAATCGTATCAACGCTACTAGAACTAGGAAGGAAGTCGGGCAAAACTATGACTCATGTATCTTTTATGTACAAAATGACTCTGAGGTAAAATGTAGGTTAGTCTTAGTACATGTTTGCATTTTACTCATTGTTTTGTAATCAACTAAGATTTTGTTATAAAAAATTTAGTACAGTGTTGGATTAGATCAAAACCCATTGGAAAATATGCTTAAAATCGAAAGATGCACCTTGGTCGAAATCGCACTTTACCCGAGTTATGGATTGAAAGATACGATCATCTTAAAATAAGTCCACTGCCTAATTGATATGGACCACACAGGGTAGAGCTATAAGCCGCGCCACTCGAATGGAACATTTAGAGATATTATAGCGTTCTACTCAACGATACAAAGTAACATTGTGACTTAAAATGAAGTTGACTTCTGCTATAACGGTTCAACGTTTTTCTCATGCTCAAAAAAGGGTTAAATATAGAATTTGAGACCTAGCAAAATAATGCGTCGGAGCAACTTACAAGGACAAAACGAAGCGTGAGGCAACAACGGCTAAGAGGCAAAGTCGGAGATGTCAGAACTGGACCGTAAAAAAACTAATCCAGCATGCAACTTACTGAACCGTGAAAACGGTCCGGTATCGAACCATGTAGATGTTCCGGTAGTGTTCTTGTCAACAAGGACCAGAACTTGGTCTGCTTATAACCAGGCCCAAACGGTGTTGACCTTCCTCTTGGGCTTCAAGTCCGAATCTGGGTGACTTCCCACCCTCATGCAACAACCTCATAGTCTTAGGAATACACCTATAAATACCCCTAGCATCATCATTTTGAGAAGGAATCCAAGAGCACATAGACTTCGAAGAATCAAGATGAGAAGCTTTTGAACCACTTTTAGATAGCAAAAAATCATCTTAAACTTATCCAACCACCTTCAATCATCCAGGCCACCCTCAAACATCGGGTTTTGGTGGGCTAAACTCAAGATCTACGACATCGGAGATTTGCCAATCACAGATCTAACCATGCGCAGTTCTTGTAACCAATCCATAATGATCCTAGAAAGCGTTGTAGTAACTGTAAATTAGAGAATCATAATAAAAAAATAAAGTAGACGTAGGTCAAAGACTGTCGAATCATTATAAAACTTCTATATGTCTTTACTTTTGCTACATTTTACTTCTTGCTTTCTAGTATATCTTTCCGTGATTTGTGATTTGAGTTAGAGCAAGAATTTAAAACATACATGACGACAAGATATCTCACCTTATACAAACCAGCACTAGGATTATAATCAGGTTCTTAGGCTTTACTAGGTCTCTGTTTTTGGGTGTGATCATTTTTGACGCAAACATTTTGGTCTTTTTATCGAGTGTTCAATTCAGATCATGAAGCTACCAACTAGAAAACAAGAAACAAAGAGAATGCTATTGGATGGAGAGTAGTTTGCCCATGAGGGCAATCATAAAGCAATGTCAGTCCAAGTCAACCGATCAACTACTTACTAAGGAAGATGTGCGGAGATGACGACGGATGTGGAAGCTCTTTCTTCGCTAAACAGCAGGAGACGATAGACACATTCTTTAGATACATGAATCAAGCAGTACCAATGTCGGTTCAGAGAGGTCGAATTAGGAATTCTGTTGGCAACCTATCTGGAGTGAATGCAAGCGAGTAAGGCAGAAAGAAACCATTAAGATACAGATTGCCACACAACCTAATCGGTCAGGGCTCGAACCAATTCGGCTCGGTACCGAACGGATTGGTACTGGACCAAATGGTATATAGTCCATGTCGGACCAAGGGAAGATGTCCTACAGAAGTCAATGCTAATGCTGCAACCACACGCTTGACTGTCAAAATGTGATCGCCTAATTTGTACAGACTAATCTACAAGTGGTTGATCCATTGTGTAGGGCGCTCGATGTAGCCTAACAAGCAGCCTAAGAAAGCATTCCAGTAGCGGATGAGTGAGTCGCTGACTAATACGTCGAGTGTTGGATGAGCATAACATAAGACTATGTGTTGATGAGGTGAATCAGAGAGTCTGTTCACTTCGAACATCTGATATGCAACCAACCCTCTAGATTTTAGATGTCAATCATGGAACCATACGATGGAAAAATCGATCATACAACGCATGTAAGGCGCTACATTCAATATATGTAAACAGTTGGAGCAAGGAAGAAAATAATATGTCATTTTCTTCTATTCTTTTCAACTTAGCGACCATGTGGTTTAGTCGTTTGGAGCATGGACCCATGAGCTTGGGGTTATGTTGAAGGAAAAGTTCATGAATTAGTTTATAGTTTATGCCGTTCAGCCTAAAAATGAGATGTGTTCGGCATATATCAAGCAAAAGGATGAAGAAACTTCATGGGGCCGTCTTGCGCGGTTCAACGCTATAGCAGCTGTTATACGATGAACAAATTGTCCATGTGGCTGTTGTTCAGTAGGAAGACACAATTTTACATGGAACTTGAGAAGAATCCAACCATCAACTTGGAAAACTTCTATCATCAAGCTGATCAAGGCAATATCGATCAATGTCAATCAAGGGGAGATGAAAAGCCTTAGGATAAGGGCCAACAGAAGATGGATGATAGGCTAGAGAAAAGAAACGCTTCAGAGGAGGGCATGACAAGTTTTCTCATTCAAAACTTATGCAAATTCCAAAAATAATCTATCTCGCTACTAGGGAAACCGTGGATTACAATGAATTGAGGATCAAAGAGTCGACTGTAGCCGAAATAAGAACTGGCAGATATTGTATCTTCCACTAGATTTATGTCTATGAGACCAATGAATGCCGCATCTTAAAGACACCATCGAGAAGCACATCTGAGAGAAAATGCTGGTGTAGTACGTTAAGAGCCCACTAGATAATCATCAAACTTCAACTGGACGATAACATCAGCCAACAAATCGAGCGGTGATTACTGGTGGTAGCTCAGATGGTGCGCTTGGTCATCCCTTGAAGACACCAATGGATGATTTTTAGACTTTGCTTTATTTCTTTGCTGTTAAAATAAAGTTTGGAAGTATATCTTGATATGCCTACATATGTATGAGATCCGAAGAAGAATCTCATAGGCATGCTCTGGGCTGAAACCCAAGACACATTTCGGTTCGAACCTTTAGATTTGATTTGATTTATGTACCTTTTGAACTTTGTCTGGACTGCTTAGTTATGAACTTGATTTTCATTGACAAATATAATCGTGACTTGTGATTGATTTATGAACCAATTGAACTATGTTCTATGTAATATAAATCAATAATACTGTATTCTGTTTAGCACTACAACATTATGAAATTAAGGTATGAATTGGTGGGCTCGATTTTGCACTACACTTCAGCAAAGGTGCCACGAACGCTAGCCTGCAAGCTCTCGATGGAACCGAGTCCTTGCGGAGGAAAAGTATAAATCACGTTTAAGGGCACGGTGTTGGATCCCTACGGACATCAGAGGATGTCCTTCCACTTGAGATTCCAGAGATAAATGTGCATATAAAATGTAAATAACAAAATAGTCATAAAATACTTATAAGACCTTTTCATTTGATGAGTGACTGGATGGATTCATCGAATGCCTCCCAGTTCTAAAGAAGCAAGTCCTTTGCTGACGAGTTAATGACTGGACTCATTGGGCGCTTTTTGACCTAGAAGTCGTGAACCCTTTCAACTTCAAATGCTTGAAATGGCCTATTGGTTGCTCTTCAACTCTGCTAGAGATAGCAGAGCATAAACTCTTTTAGCTCCGTCGGAGACAACGGAATATAAATTCTTTCAACTCTATCGGAGACAACATAGAGTAAACTCTTTCAACTCGACCAGAGACGGTTGAGTATAAGCTAAACCAACTCCGTCGGAGACGGCTGAGTATAAGCTAACCCATCAGAGACCATGGAGTATAATATTGCTTAACCTCAGTGATAACGTATAATTTCACTAGAGATAATGATGTATCTAGTTCATGCTTCGAGACTCAACTCCCTAAGTAATATTGAAGTGTAATTTTCTCAAAAAACCTAGAGATAGGGTCTAACTTCATCCGAACATGAAATACGATGCTCCAGAGACCGAGAACCCTAATGGATTAAGGGGACTATAAAGCAAATGTAAAGGTATAACTTAGTTTTCTAAATAAATTTCGATTGATATTTGATTGAAGGGCATGGTAGTTCTTTGCTGCTCGAATATATGAAACACACAGAAATGAGTGAAGAGATATATGACTGACCAAGAACATACGTTCTTAGCCTTTATGGGTTCGATAGACCTCTTGATTTACAAGTAAGATAAATGGCCACATTTTTGCATTATGGAATATTGTCTAAACTGCACCATTCTCCCACTACGATCGGATCTCGAGCAAAGCACCATTTGCACCCACAAAGCATACTTTGGAGAGTAAAGTGTTATGAGAAAATTTGGCACGGTTTTGAACAATCCAAACATGTTGGAAAATATGCTTAAAGTTGGGTGATACACTTTGGTCGAAACCATACTTAAATCCAAAGTAGATTGAAAAATATAATCATTTTAAAATTGATCCACTACCTAACTGATTTGGGTCCCACCTTTTAGTGCTACTGACCGTGCAATTCGAAATGAACGTTATACTCTGCGATACAAAGCTATTGGTTCAAAAAGCTAGCCTTCTCTTGGAATATTAATTCAAAGTGGTCATACTCCCGGACTGGACTCAAACATGTCGACCAAGGGAACACAATGATTTTCTTTGCCATGGCTCTTACATGGAAGTATATTTTCTCGTAATATGAAAGTAATGGATTTTAATGTATCAATCAAATCACAGTACTGCATCACCGATGTAACCCATTGAATTCTATATAAATCTATAACATACACTTATATCGTTTATTGTTTTAGGTGTTGAGTACACATGTATAATAATAATAATTCATACATTGCACATTGCACCTTAACTTATGTTTTCCTATTTCAACCATGAATTATGAGGCAAGGTTTATGAGGGCAGGCCTGACCCTGGTCCAAGTGCATGAAGCCGGTGACTTGGACCTAAAGGAAAGACGTGCCTCATATTTTTATTTTCTTTGAATTAAGGTATGTATCCGTGATTGACCAGGCCTAGCTGTTCAGCACTCATTAAATGGCGTTTTTATAGATACTAATAGCATCTGTCAAACGGATTGGGTTGGGTCAAAATGGGTTGGGTCGGGTTTGATCTAACCCATTTATCACCCATTCTTTTTTATTCATTTATAACTCAATCCACTAAATAAGCGGGTTACTCATTTAACCTATTTAAAGATTTAAATTTAATTTGACTAATAAAAAACAAATAAATATAAAATAATTCTGATTCTAATTTTTATGTTTTGAATTTTGATAAAAATTTAAAATTCCAATTTTCATCAAAATTCAAATATGGGGATACGGTGGTTTATTATTTTCTAAGTACAACTGTCAGTCCCCTTCGAGAACTACAGTGTGCATTAACAATATGAAAGTATCCGAGTGTTTCATACTGTCCGTAATTTAGGTGGAAGTTAATCGGTTGAAGTCTCGCCTAATTTCGATTTGGTATGAAGAAGTTATTGTAGTCTGGAAAAAATAGCGGCTTCTGAACTAGGCGGAGTTCATATATGAGGATGTGGTAGCCAGTTATTTTCTTAGTACAACTGTCAGTCCCCTTGGAGAACTACACTGCGCGTTCACACGATGAAGTATACGAGTGTTCCATACTGTCCGTAATTTGGGTGGGAGTTGATCGGTTGAAGTTGCGCTTGATTTCGAGTTAGAACGAAGAAGTTATTGCAGTTTAAACAAAAAATAGCGGTTTTTACACTGGGTGGAGTTCAAATATGGGAATGTAGTAGCTTGTTATTTCCTAAGTACAATTGTCAGTCCCCTTGGAGAACTACATCGTACGTTCACAAGATGAAGTATTCGAGTGTTCCATACTGTCCGTAATCTAGATGAAAGCTAATCGGTCGAAGTCTCGTCTGATTTCGAGTTAATATAAAGAAACTATTGCAGTCTAGACAAAAAAATAGCGGTTCTGCATTAGGCGGAGTTCATATATGGAGATGTAGTAACATGTTATTTTCTAAGTACAACTGTCAGTCCCCTTGAAGAAATACAACGTGTGTTCAAATGATGAAGTATTCGAGTGTTTCATACTGTCCGTAATATAGGTAGAAGTTAATCGTTCGAAGTCTCGTCTGATTCCGATTTAGAACGAAGAAGTTATTGCAGTCTGAACAAAAAAATAGCGGCTTCTACACTAGGCGGAGTTCAAATATGAGGATGTAGTAACATGTTATTTTCTAAGTACAACTGTCAGTCTTCTAGGAGAATTACAGAGTGCGTTCACACGATGAAGTATCCGATTGTTCTATATTGTCTGTAATTTACGTAAGAGTTAATCGGTCGAAGTCTCGCCTGATTTCGATTTAGAATGAAGAAGTTATTGCAGTCTGCAAAAAAAAAGGTTTCTGCACTAGGCAGAGTTCAAATATGGGGATGTGGCAGTCTGCTATTTTCTCAGTACAACTGTCATTCTCTTTGGAGAACTACAGTGTGCGTTCACATGATGAAGTATCCGAGCGTTTTATATTGTCCGTAATTTAGGTGGAAGTTCATCGATCGAAGTGTCATCTGATTCCGAGTTGGAACAAAGAAGTTATTGCAGTCTGAACAAAAAATAGCCGCTTCTGCACTAGACGGAGTTCAAATATGGGGATACGGTAGCCTGTTATTTTCTAAGTACAACTTTAAATCACCGTGAAAAACTACAATGTATGTTCAAAATTCTTATTTTTCAAATTTATATTAAAATTTAATATTTTTAATAAATGAGTTACCCATTTACAACTCTTTTAAAAATGGATCAACCCAACCCATAACCCATTTAATAATACTTATAAATGGGTTGACCCGACCCATTTAAAAGTAAGGTAAATGAGTTGGGTTAATGGGTTAGGTCATGTTTTGACAAGTCTACTTGTAAACAAGTGTGATCATACCATATTTCTGAGATATTTTCATGTGGGCCTCGAAGTTATGTTCGCCTTACACTTCGAGACCAAGGTTGGGGCTAGGTGAAAGTTGGATGAGTGTGCTAACGGTTTCATTTAAAATATTTTTATTCATTTTAAACTTGCTATATGCTAAGTGAAATTTTGTACTGTTTGTGGTAGTTTGATTTTTTACAATACTGGTAGTTTGATTTTTTACAATACTTACTCTTATTAGTTACTATCTAAATTTAACTAGAAAACTGCTTAATGATACATTAACTTGCATCAAATAGGAACCTAAACATTGCTGAAGATGACGACCAAGTTAATAGTTTAGAAGAAACCACAAAGAAAATTGTATCTGGACTTGCATGCAAGGTCTGGATTCGGTTTGATGATTATGATAGTTTCTGTAATGCTATGAAAGTTTTATGTGGACGCTCATTGCAAAAGGTATGAAAGTGATATGAGCTGTTGTTTATGTGTTTTATTACATTATGTTAGAATATGACCGTCAAGGTAATGTAGGGACGATTTGGTCCGAAGCAGCGAAACTGTGGAATCGAAAAAGATAACTTAATTTCTAGATATTTTCTCCTTAAGATTGTAAGTCTAGGGTCCATTTGGATAGCTTTCACAAAAATAAGCTACATTTTTTGCCTTTTAAAAGCAAAATCAAGAATTCAGCTTGAATAGAAAAAAAATTAAGGACTACTAATTTTAATTTTTGATTTTATTTGGAAAGAATACATTTCAGCTGGACGATCAGCATATTAACATACCATTTTTCTGATTTATTCAAGCATTGTAAATCAAAAGATATAAGCATTTTTGCTTTTGATTTCCTATTCCACCCTTAGTTTTGCAAATATATTTGCAGAATCTTTTGTACTAATTTGGTGATTAATTATTGTCCATGCATCAGTTTGGAACACGATTCTTTGTGCGTGATTGAAGAGAAAACAATATGAATCATAGAGTAGGAACAAAATCATGGTTCACCCAGTTTCTTCTATGTTAATGAAGAAATTTATAATAGAATACACTCAATAACTGCAAATTCATTGGACGTAACTTATCTCTCATGGTTTAGGATTTGGGTTTTGATATGGATGATTTGAAAATTTCCAGACCTTTGTCAATTTTTGAAATTTCAGAAAAATTGATTTCGACTTTTTTTGCTTTTGTTAAGGAAATACATTTATAATCGTTGCATACTGTATTTAAGGAAATGAACTATTTATTATATGGATAATAGTTTTAAGTAAGCTTCTCAAAAGTTTGGTTAACATTTTCAAATGGTTTCAAACTAATTATTAGAACGTTCTAATTTTACCATTTGAGCAACCACTTCAGCAGATTTTTTTTCTTTTGCCAACCGTGCGTAGGTGCACAGAGTAGTTCATTAATAACAATATGAGACACTGTATTCTTCAAAAAACATCGAATAGTCACCACAATCTTCTTATCTAAAGTTTCTCATTTTGTTTCCGTTATACCATTAGGTTTCTCCCCTTTGTTCTTCGATGATTAATGAAGATCATTAAGATATGAAAAATTGTTCATTTTTTCCTTTTATAACCCCAAATTTTCCGCATTAGGTTTTTCAACATTTATCTTAGACATAACTGAAACTTCTTAAAAATAATTGTGTGGCTGATCCTGATACCAATTGTTAGGGTTATCCTAGAATTTATACACAATTAAATTTGAGAAGAGATAATAAGTGAAGAACAACAATACACGAACAATTTCCTCCAAACAAAAATTTGTTAAATTCACCCAAAGGTACAAAAAAAAACCATAAAATCGAGAATCAGTCTCATTTCCAAAACCCTAAAACAATAACTCTCCTATGTCACAATGGGCCCTAAATAAGCTTGTTTATAATAGACTGATGTAATCTCTATCGTTGGATCGAAGCTCTTCAGAAATCTATGATGAAAACTCAAAATCACTCCAAAATAACGAAATTGTCCGTGGAAACTCAAATCCAATTTGCTCTAGAAAAAGCTAATCCAATCGACTAGAAAAACCAATCAGTCGACTGGTAGAGAATTTCAGTCGACAGGAAACACAAGTGCACTCGGGTCAGAATTGCCTCTTTAATCGACTGGAATAGTCTACCAGTCGTTTCAGTCAACGGGTAGCTTATTCCAGTCGACTGGAAGCCTAAAGCTTATTTGACCACCTTTTTTCTCTTCGTTTTTTCAATGTTGCTCCTTCCGCTTCTCCAAACAAAGCCTTTTTTACTTTGACATGTGTTTGCGTAAGAAATGGCCGCAAACACCCAAAGTCGTATGAGTTGGTTGATTTTATGTTGTATTTAGTGATTTGGGTGATTTATGCAAATATATAAAAAGCAGGGACTAAACTGTAAAAGACACACAGATTTATAGTGGTTCGGCCAGAACGTGCCTACGTCCATTTTATATGTTATTCTCCTTTTTTCTTTAGATTACAAGTACAAAGTTTTGATTACAAGTATCTAAAGTTGTTTGAGAGTTCCTTCCAGGCTTGAGCTCTCAAACTTCCCTGCCATTGTTGTACCCTTGCCCCTCTATTTATAGAGTGAGGCTGGGGGCAGGGGTCTTGGATGTTTATAGCTGCTGGTGGGCTTGGGCTGAAGCAATCTGGACTGGCAACTTTGGTTCGGCATTCCTTGGTTCGGCTATGCTTGGAGAGAAGGATGGAGAAACCTTGGTTCGGTGGTCCGGTCTTGGTTTGATTCGGTGGTAGGGGGAGAGGTTGATTCGGCTATGTGGAGAAGGGATTGGCTCGGCAATGCTATGGACCGGTGGAGCTTGGGTTCGGTAGGATGATGGAGGTTGAGATGGTTCGGCAGTGGAGTTTTGGCTTGGTGACACGTTGGTCCGGCACCGAATGGTCCGGTGCCGAATGGTGGGTTGGAGCTGGGAATGCCGAATGAGCTCTTGGAGTTTCGAATGTCGAATGAGATCTTGTTTCATACTTGAGCGAAATCCCTGACTTATGCACGCTTGCTTGCTTCTTCTTACTCCGGTCGTAGTGGAAACGCACACAACATTGGTATTCCAGTTTTGTCCAAAAAATGGGATAACACTTTGCCCCCCAAAATATGCCTTGCGGTAGGAAGGCGTGTTTTGTAATGCCATGAGCTGGATGTTCATATCCTGTTGACAACCTGTAAAGAGCTTGATGTTTTATATGGCCCCAAATGACGACCGTTCGGGATCGAGCTATTTGGGATGAAGCGCGGCCGTTCATGGTCAAGCGCCTAACTTCAAATGACGATCGTTCGTGATCAAGTCATTTGAGGTGAAGTGCGACCGTGCGCGGTCAAGCGCATAAATCCGTGCGTCGATCGTTCGGGATTGAGTCATCTGCAGTGAAATGTGACCGTTCAAGGTCAAGCGCTTTACTTCAAATGACGACCGTTCGGGATCGAGTCATTCGAGGTAAAGTGCGACAGTGCGCGGTCGAGTGGGGACCGTTCAAGGTCAAGCGCTTAACTTCAAATGACGATCGTTCGTGATCGAGTCGTTCGAGGTAAAGTGCGACAGTGCACGGTCAAGTGGTGGTCCTCAAATGACGACCGTACGCGATCAAGCCATTTGAGGTAAGGCGTAACAGTCAGTGATCAGGTGGCGGACCTCAAACGACGACCGTTCGCGATCGAGCCATTTGAGGTAAGGTGAGTTGTGCCGTTCGAGGCGAGTTTGTGAACGTTCGCGGTCGGGTGCCGTTCGAGGCGAGTTGTGACTGTTCGAAGTCGGGTGTCGTTCGAGGCGAATTGTGACTGTTCGAAGTCGAGTGCCGTTCGAGGCGAATTGTGAATGTTCGAAGTCGGGTGCCGTTCGAGGCGAATGAGTGTGCCCGGGGGGGACTTAATATTATCAGTGTTGGAGTCATTGTTTAGGGGAATTTTTCGAATCAAAGACTTCGGCAGTTCGTTGCCATGCAATAGGTGTTCGTGGACCGTTCGCGATCCAACGGGCATACAAGTAAATAATTTTTTCATAGAATTGTAAATGTTAAAGCAATAGTACCTTACAGCAGAAATGTCCAAACAGGAAGAATTCAAATGTTCAAATCGAAACAAAAGCAAAGCAGGGATGTCAAAGTGTAAGTTCCCACTCCGAAGCAGTCAATGATCATTCAGAGCATGCCTGTAGATCGTTCGCGATCTCGTACATGTGTAAACGATTTAATTGCGTTAGTGGAAGCTTACGACCTGTTCATCGTTATTTTAATCAAGCAATCAATGGATAATCAAATGGTGTCTTGATCCAGGGTCACCTCTAGCTGACGTAGAGGGCGGTCGCTCTGGCTCCACCGCTGGAGTTCGCCTCCTCACATACTGAAGGAGCATACCGTTCCTAATATGCCCTTCTACCTCGTCCTTCAAATGCCTACAATCATTAGTGTTATGACCATTCAATTCATGAAATATACAAAACTTATCTGATTTTCTTTCGTCAGAGGTTGGATCCCTTCGCATTGGTCTACGATACAGAACCTGCCCCTTGGTATCCTGATAAATCCGTTCCAAACTCTCATTCAGCTCTGAATAGGTGATGAAGCGTGGTTCTCTTCGTAGCCACTTTGTCCTGTCATCATTATCCTCGGCCTTTTTTTTCCTTTGCTAGTCTCCGCACCCTTTCCAGGTGGGTTTCCGCTCTTGATTACGTAAACGTCATCTTCTTCCTCTCTTTCTGCACTAGCATCTTCCAAACGCAGAAATTTTTCAGCCTCATGATAGAACTCTCCCAGATTCATAGGCGGGTCCTTGGTTAATGAATTCTTGAACTCTGTATTACCAGCTATTCCAGATACAGCTGCCATCATGACCACAGATGGATCTGGTCGTTCCACTGATGCTGCCGCCGCATTAAATCGCGTTAGAAAGCTCCTCAAAGTCTCTCCAGTTTTCTGTTTCAAGGTTGCCAAAGTCATCACATTTTTGGGTCTCGCATTATGAACCCTGAATTGCCTCATGAATCTCTCAGTTAAATCTGTCCATGTTCCTATGGAGCCGCTCTCCAGTTGCATAAACCATAACGCTGCAATGTCCGTCAAATGCAGTGGAAAGCACCAGGCCATAACCTCCTCTGATGCCCCCAGCACTTCCATATGTCTCATATACTTCGTTAGATGGACCGTGGGGTCCGTTTTCCCGTTGTACATGTCCAATGATGGTAGCTTGAATTCTGGTGGGTTCCTAGCCATCCTAATCGCAGAAGAAAAAGGACTCCTGTTTACATCTTCCAAGTCTCTGTTTACTAAACCGCCTCTCATAGCTCTTCTAACCATCTCTGCTAATCTGTCATTGTCTCCAAGCTGTAGTTCCCGTTCACTGTTTTCGACCTGCCCCCAAGTCCGCGAGAGTTTTCTTGTGTATGCCTCCCTGGCTGAACGTTCATTCCTCTATTGCTACCAGGTGGTTCGGATGCCCCCATCTCACTTCCCGGGGTCGGATCAACATGCTCTGCGTGAGTGCCCCCTAGCTCTGGTGCTGCGCCGGATGGTCCTGCCCCGTTCTGAACCCCAGTTGCTCCTTGGATTTGTGCTCCAATTTGCCCAATTTGTTGAAGTAAGTTCTGTATCATCTCTTCTTGTCTTCTCATCATGGCCTCCATCTCATCCCTAGTGATGAAGATCGACGCTTGATTCCCTCCTGAGGAAGCCTCTTGACTTCCTTGGTGTTCACTTCTCTCTGGCCTTTGCCTTCTACTTGTTTGTCTCGTCATAACTCTTAGATCTGAACTCTTAGATTTTCAAATTCAACTTCTATCCGATGTAGCGGGAGCTGGTTCTTCTCAGTGAAAGCACCAAAATGTTTGCGTAAAAAATGGCCGCAAACACCCAAAGTCGTATGAGTTGGTTGATTTTATGTTGTATTTAGTGATTTGGGTGATTTATGCAAATATATAAAAAGCAGAGACTAAACTGTAAAAGACACAGATTTATAGTGGTTCGGCCAGAACGTGCCTACGTCCACTTTATATGTTATTCTCCTTTTTTCTTTAGATTACAAGTACAAAGCTTTGATTACAAGTATCTAAAGTTGTTTGAGAGTTCCTTCCAGGCTTGAGCTCTCAAACTTCCCTGCCATTGTTGTACCCCTGCCCCTCTATTTATAGAGTGAGGCTGAGGGCAGGGGTCTTAAATGTTTATAGCTGCTGGTGGGCTTGGGCTGAAGCAATCTGGACTGGCAACTTTGGTCCGACATTCCTTGGTTCGGCTATGCTTGGAGAGAAGGATGGAGAAACCTTGGTTCGGTGGTCCGGTCTTGGTTTGATTCGGTGGTAGGGGGAGAGGTTGATTCGGCTATGTGGAGAAGGGATTGGCTCGGCAATGCTATGGACCGGTGGAGCTTGGGTTCGGTAGGATGATGGAGGTTGAGATGGTTCGGCAGTGGAGTTTTGGCTTGGTGACACGTTGGTCCGGCACCGAATGGTCCGGTGCCGAATGGTGGGTTGGAGCTGGGAATGCCGAATGAGCTCTTGGAGTTTCGAATGCCGAATGAGATCTTGTTTCATACTTGAGCGAAATCCCTGACTTATGCACGCTTGCTTGCTTCTTCTTACTCCGGTCGTAGTGGAAACGCACACAACATTGATATTCCAGTTTTGTCCAAAAAATGGGATAACAACATGGAATATTGTATCACCAATTCCAACAAAACTATCATTTAGCCTATATATACTATGGATTGTGTGTGTGCGCAAATTAAGTAACCAAACAAAAATTAAAATTTTATATCGCATAAGCTTAAGTTTCAAACAAATTCGAATAAACCTCTAATGTTACATTAGCTACATACTCGCATGGAAAAAAATTCAAAATTGCATAAACATTGGTCCAAACAAATCTATTTACTGCTATTATTTTCAACACGATATTCTCTTATGATTTAAATTAACAATATTCTTCACATTTGTCTTGCCTATAGTTTGTCATTTCATCCCGTATGTCTTTTAACTGAGAGTGGTTTTATCATAGGTCCTTGACATACAACTGAATATTTGTTAGCAGGCACAAGGTGGAAATCCGGTGCATAAATATCTTCATATTTTTCTGCTACGAACTATGGTGGAATATGATCATGAAATAATCTATTTGCGCCTTCTTTACATCGCGAACGCAAAACTAATACATATTAGCATGGAAAATGTGCAAGTATGAGAATGTTGCATGAACAATTATATATCTTATTCTTACTTCTTAGTATTCCTTGAATAACCATTCACGTGTGTGTCAGTTACTTGCCACTGAATATGGCTAAATATCCGGGAATCCGTACCTGGTATTTTCCTAGAACTTGCTTTCATTACCTTTTCACATTCGTGAATCAGTTATATCATGAACTCTATCTCATTTGGAAGTCATTTGAAGAAGCAAATATTCATATGATACAACATAGCATCACGGTAGCGGGCATTGATCTTGCGCGTTTCAAAAACTCCGTTGATTTTTTTTCGAAGCATTTGTAGCCATCATGAAATATCTTTTGACGTTGTTCTGATAAAGAACTCAATTTTCATCTTTATTTTTTGGACCTATCTCAACCCACGAATATCAACCTGGACCAATGTTCTTTAGCTACTTGTTTATCAGTTTATCATTGAAACTTTTCAGGTCTTTATATTTTATCACTTCTTTTACTTAAACACATGTTTGAAACTAGTTTTGTAAAAAAAATTCTTCCAAACTAACTTTCTTTGAGTTTGCTTTGGAATGTCTAAGTCAATAACCATGATGATGATGATGTGATCTCCATTTTTCTTGCATTGCCACATTCTCTCTCCCAACACCCCATCCCCCACCAACCCCACACCCCCCCCCCCACAGAAAAACCCAAACACAAAACACCCCACTAACCCCCAGCCCCCTCCCCCAATCAGGAACAAGATAATACATCTACAATACAAAGATGGAAGTTGATGATCCTTGTAACTAAATAACCATTAGGTTATCGGCACTTGTACTTTACAATCGTGAACGGTAACCCAAAAAAAAGAAAAAAATTGTTTGCATCTATGTTGGTTGCCACAAGCTACATACCTTGCTGTCTTTCATATAGTTGTGTTCCTTCTGTACATAATATATTAGTTATCTACTTTCGCAATTTGAATGTTGAGTCGGTTGACTTTCAGAATCTCTTCTGTGTAAGAACATAATGTTTAGCAAACAGGGGGAAAAAATCTTTGCTAATAATAATGTTTAGCGAATGTAAGAACATCGATGATCATTTTTTTCCCCCAAATTATGAGTCCATAATTTACCATCATTCCTTAATGAGAGAACAACTATTTTAATCTCAATTTTTGTCTTGATGTGTGTTTATGCTAATTTATAGAGAAATGAACTTTTCATGTTTCATAGCCCTCTCATGTGTTACACAACTCATCGTTCTACAAACTTTATATTATGCCCTAATACGAATTTTTGGATATTCATGGTTAATGTAAGTTTTTTAGACTTGTAAAATAGCAACAATGTTTTCATTGGTTTTTGATAACTTGGCTTTTGCTTCGCCAATTTTATTTTATTTGTTATGAAATCCTTAGAAGTTTGATTCTATTAATTTTCTGGAAAGGAACCAAAGGCGTGATTTATTCATCTTAACAGACTTGGTTTAAGACAGTCTATTCTGATTGCAGTTATACATATTGTACCATATTTATAGACAATATACAAGTTATGTATTGGTTTCAAATTTCTTTGATGCAAGTTTTTTCCATCCAGTATACAAATTTTAGGGTTTCGCTGCACTCCTCTTTGGTACATCGCGTTTACACTCCTACAGTTTTTTCGAGCTATACAATTCAAAATCAGATGAAAATTTGTAAACATGTTCTTTCATGTCGCAAGATCATCTCATCCTAACACATTCAAAATAATATTTCAGATCGATGGTTAAAGTAAATGCTTTAATTGTTGATATTGAGTTAACATTTTGAACAGAACTTTTGAAGTGATATAATTTTTGTCGATGTAATGTTCATAATGTAGATTGAACACAGTCAAATTTTCATTCGATTCCGATTAATGTAGACTATAAATCGTGGGGGTGTAGAATGAGGTGTAGCACTATAAACCGCAGGGGTGTAGAATGAGATGTAGCGAAAGAGGGTTGTAACGGATCCTTGCCCACATACATATGTACGTGCTCGCGCGCGCGCATATGTACCTACACACATATATAGTGTGTGTGTACACACACATATAGTGTGTGTACACACAATTATACATAATAAAAAGGGAAGTTTTGTCAAGTGTCCTGTTAAAAATTTCAAAATACACTTTCGCATCCTTCCAAAAACAAGTTCCATGAAACACATTTGTAATTATTTTCAGCGAAATTTGCAGTTTTTAGTGCAAATATTTGCAGAAATAAGTGCAAATATTTACAAAACAAATATTTGCATTAAGAACCGGGTGCAGATATTTTTCGTTTCACTGTAAATATTTGCAGTTTTTAGTGCAGATATTTGTAGAAATAAGTGCAAATATTTACAAAACAAATATTTGCATTAAGAACCGGGTGCAGATATTTTTCGTTTCACTGTAAATATAAACTAGGGTCGTTAATTTTGTACGAGTGTCCGATGTCTGTTCATGTCCGTAACCAAAATACGTCCGTCCGAGTCCGTTCGATTTTCATTTAGGACACGAGCTAGGACAACAAAATTTGTACGAGCAAAAATATTGTCCGTTTCGAATTCGTTCGAATTTCTTATAATTCAGTATATCTGATGGAAATTTTATTAAACAGCAAAAAATTTAATGTAAATAACAATGTCCGTCCGTGTCCGTTCGAGTCCGTGTCCGAAAAATGTATGTACGAGTCCGTCCGATTTCATTTAGGACACGAGCTAGGACAACGAAATTTGTAACATAAATCTCGTCCGGTCTATATCCGGTTCGATTTTATTTAGGACATAAACTGAACACACCTCCGTCTGGTCCGGTCCAACCGATTTACACCCCTACATAAAACCGCTGAAAATAAGGGCGCAGCATTAATTTTGACTAATATAAAATTAGATGTTCATTTTTAGTCCTATTAAATCAATTTTACTATGCTGATTTCTTTTAAATTGGTGAGTCGATGAACATAGATTTTCAATGTGTACAGTGGTGGTATTTTCCTCATTGATAATTTTGCATGAGGCTTAATACTTTTGGATTAGCCCGAATGATCTATATTTCAAAATAGTTTTTATCAAAAATATTTGTTTTATCCCACTAATGGGTAGCTGTTGCAAGCTCTTTGTTCTCTCCGTTTCTATACATTATCTGAATCATGCCTTTTGGTAAATATTGGCAATACATTGCTTATTTGTAACTTTGTTCTGAAAGTTCTTCCTTTCTAAAAATAAAATAAAAATAATAATAGCCCAATTCCGTTCATGTCAATTAATTAATTTTTTGCATTTTTAGCAGTCTTAAGCACCCATCTTCGTGGTATCTCACAACTATACATGTGTATGGAGAAAAAATCAATTGTAAACATTCGCCAGCTTCACTATAAAACACATATTGATCCTATATTTTTACACAAATGCATATCATAACCGGGACAACGTAGATAAAATGACAAAAATGTCAAGTTTGTGTTGATGTGGTGAAAACTATCATATGTATGCTGTTAGTTTTAAGTTAACTTATTTTTTGTTAGAAGTTCTTCAGACTAGTCTAAATTGAAAGTTTGGTCCTTCATCTTCTATGTTCCAAATATGTTAACAATATTTAGAACCTACAGCTTATGGAACTGAAGATGTTCTGTGCAACCAAGAGCTCTTCATGCACTATTCCCCTTGTGCATGCCACATAGAAGTTGCTGGGTTTTTTTTTTTTTTTTTTTTTTAACATATAAAAATTAAATTTGAATTAATTTAAAGTTCTTGCAGCCTGACCTTAAGGGAGTTGACTTAATATATCATAGGTCATTGCTATATACATTCCAGTATTATCTCCTTTTACATTAACCAAATTGAATCAAAATTATTTAGATTATACACTTCATATTATCCAGGTATAGGTTCATTTAGAAAAAAGGGAAGAGTAATGTATTTAATTGTACAATTAAGAGACTTGACAAAAGGGAGAAAACATTGTGATGTATATAACGATGCTCATATTAAATGGATAAAGTAATATTTTCATTTTGGCTAGAAACCTGGTCCAAAGGTCACTATTTTGTTTGAATATGGATTGCTTTGATGGATACATACTACATGTGCTGGCCTTAAACCATCATGAAAGACACACCCTTCAGTATCATTTAATATCTTCAGTGATATTTTATATTGCTTCAACAATGTCTACATATCTTCAATTCCATAAGCCCTATGTTCTAAATACTGTTGACATCTTTAGTACCATTTTGCTCCCGTTCCCTCCAAAAATTCCAGTGCTTCAAGCTCTTATTATATGCATGAATGTATAAGAATTCATATCCCCTTTTTTCTAATCTCTCGTACCTATTTTCATTTTTTTAATCTTCAAATATTCAAATGAGACGATTCATTTTGCAGACATGATCATTTTTATTCTCAAGTTACACTCCATAAAATTTTGGACTGTATAAACCTTTTAACCTCCACATAATTGCACGCAGAATTGGCAACGAGAACAAACGTTTTTAACAGTTCATATTAACTTACTATTTGAATGGATTAAAGGTTTCAAATTGATGCAAAATTTTGTGTTGGCGATCTTTGTTAAATAAAGAATCCAAAAATTGTCTGTAAATTCATTGGGTTTTTCAACTTGGGTCTGTATCCCCAAGACAACAAAATTACTGCTTTCCTTGAATAAAGGAGCACTTTTAATAAATAAAAATAGAAAAAAAGAAAGGAGAAAAAAGTGAAAGAAGGAAGGTGAAGGTCTTTACGAAAATTAAGATATAAATCTTCAATGGTGTGCATATTTATTTATTTAGGCTACTGTTTGGTTGCCACTTTCTTCAGATACCTCATACAGCTTGATGTTTGTACGTTCTATATTCTTCTTGTTAGTCTGAAATAGTTTTATTAATATGATAGGAAGGGTCACGGCTTAAAGTTGATTATGAAGTAAATTGGGATAGAAATGGATATTTTGATAGACAAAGTAGCTTTACGAGGACGCATGTACAAGAAAAGACCACTGGATATTTTGATAAACAAAGAACTGAAGGGTCAAGGCACTACTCACATATTACTCCTGCCTATGATGTTCCACATGCTAAAAGATTCCGGGCAAGTTAACATTTTTCAGCATCTTATTTTAGTGTACAAAACATATCCTAATGTTCTCAAAGTAGAATTCAGATCATAATGGTAATGTTTAAATTTTGAATCATAGCAAGTTTTTAACCGTGAGATCATATATTCAGAGTGTTCATATTTCAACACGTACACATACTTTTATGCTAAAATCTTGCTCTTATCAGATGACTGAAAAGGTAATTCTTCTAATTTAAATATTTGAAATTGACTTTGTTGTCCACGTTTCCACATATCTGTAAACCTGTAACTTATTTTTTTTCTTCCTTGTAACTATCTTTTCAAACAGTAGAACCCGAGATGCATCTTGAGATATTTCAACATTAACTAAATTTTGCATTGTCAATGTATGCAGGAGCTATGAAGTTCTAGTGTTTGGCGCTAGGAACTCCCCAACTGCTGAGCTACTCATTTGTCTTAACTGCGGTCATTGAATGAACTGTAACGCTAACGAGCTTTATACAATGCTTCAACTATCATTCATTTGGTTAGCATTTTCAGTTTTATATTCCTGAACAGATGATGTTACTGAGCTGGGGCCCCAAGAGAAAGCAGGTTGCTTCTCTTTTAAATGACGCTCTGACTGTATTTTTGAACATACTGCATCTCTTGTTGTGGATTGGACATAAAATTAAACAGTATAGTGTACTTACAACCATAATATTGCTTAAATTCTAAACAATGAGAAATGGAAATTGGTCATTGTTGATTAAACTAGGGATTTCCGTTGATTATACATTCTGAAACGGTTGTACATTGTTACCGTTTTTTAATATTATCTTTGCCATAGAATGTTCATGATCATGATGAAAACGTCTTTGAATATGGTTTTTTTAAGTGTTTTGTTAATGCATATGCCTGAATTTTTTTGTTTAAATCGTCCAAATTCTTTATTGGATACCTACTTCATGCTTAGTGTTTTATCACGTTACATTTGTTTAGGATAAATTTCTAGCTATTTCGCGTTTATTGTTAGTTTGTAAACTTACTAACAAATAGGACTGGTTTTAGCTCAGCTAACATTCACATCAGTAGTTTTGCAATTGCCAATGTATTTGCGCAACTATAAGTTACGCATATGGTGAATCAATTTGTGCGCAACTTGCAAATTGAAAATATTAGGCAAATAGAAAAACGTAAATATGAAAAGCTCTTATCCATTTTGCTTCCAAATCGAAATGGCACAACTTTGAATTGCGCTTAACAATTAGTATCATATGTGCAATTCATAGTTGTGTATATGTAATAAATTGTTTAACGTAGCTCAAAGTTGCGCACATATATTCTGATGTACATAAAAATAGCAGCGATTATAATTTTCGCCACACTCACATTACCATTCATTCCTCCTTCCATATTTCCCAATTCCGACCCAAAACCCCTCCACCTCCATTATCAAATTATAATTTATTCGTCAAATCCACTTAAATTGTCATATGTTTGCGTCATTAGCGTCAAATCCACTTAAATTGTCATATTTCTGCATCATTAATTGATTAGAACAAAGCTACAACAATCTTTGCAAGGTAATTGAGTAAACCCTATTTTCGAATCTTTTGTCATTTTGAAATGTGTTTTATGTTTTTGTGTTGATTTATAGTTCCATACCTTTTATATTAAGCTAGTCGATCCGATATGGATAATTGAGAGATCTCAGAAGAAGTATTGGTGAAATATTGTGAACAATTGAAAGCTGTATTCGAATTTGTTTTTGAAACTCAGTTTGAAACTGTTTCCGAAACTCAATTTGAGATAGTTCCTCAAAATATTGGTGCTGTTGTTGAATTTGGTTTAGAGAATCAGGTTTGCTTAGATGGACCGAATCAAAGACCGGGGAAACAAATTAGCCACAAAGGTCGAGTGAAACAACCAACACATCCAATTTGTCACCGTGGAGATATTTATTAGGTAGGTATATGTAAGACTCAGACAAATGTCGAATGTCGGTTTTACGGATGTGATGGTTATTTAGATCATATAACTAACCCGAATGGTGTTCAACGCTGTAAATTCTTCAAATGGTTTGATCGTCTGTTGACTCCTAGGAGAGTTAAATATGCCATAGAGATGCAAGCTGAAGTGTGGCGATTGAAAAAAAAAAATGCTACGATATCAGGTAAACTATTTGCAGTCCTTAAATCCAATTTGGAAAAGGGTCTATTAAAATGGTTAGTGCAATTGTTACGTAATGGTTGTGTATCAGACTTATTTAGTGGAGTTATGTATGCATTAGTTTTAATGGTTGTTGTAATGGTTATGTAATATTTGATGTATTACTTTTTAGTTGTAATGTTTATTTTGATGTATTACTTTGTTGTTGTTCCACGTTGCGAATAGTGGACATTACATACAAACGCTGGGTACAAAATAAATCAAAATCATGGAATATAGCAACTAACATCAATGTTCGACAAAAGATAACTTTTAATACCAAAGTTGCATACATGATAAAATAGAAGTTATACAGTACACGAATGACATAAGTGAAAGTACAATGTACTATAGGATCGTGTAATACGGATGTATTTATAAACTACTTGTGCGGAATATAAAATAAAAAAGTAAATAAATAAAGCAATAAAGTAAAGTAAATGACACCAGAGTTCTACGTTCAGCCCCAGACTCCTTCTGAAATTAAACAAGCAACTCTCACTTAACCCAGAGGAGCAGGTTTACACCGCCTGAGCAACTGTACATGACTTCTACCGCCTAAGCAACCGTATATTACCGCCTGAGCAACCGAAAATGACTTCTTTACAAATAAACAAAGTATCAGACTATAATATGCCATTTAAATAGCACTGATAAGTAAATAAAGTACAATTTTCCTACATTCATCTCCTTTATGATATATAGTGTAATATGCTTGAAGAATGTGAAAGATAGAGTGATCAATGATCAGAGGTTGTATGTATTTTAAGTGCAAATGGTAAATAGAGATTAGAGTTAAGAAATCAAGAAAACTAAAATCAGTTGTTGTAAAATGTTCATTGGATCCTAAACTCTATTTATATAGTTTAAAGAGTTGCAATCTTTGATGAAAAGGAGCGATGAAAGGAATGGATGCAACTGTTAAATTAGAAGACGTTTCTCTTTGTTGAAGAGAAGCATCCCTTCAGAAAAATAGCCATTATCGATAATCAACCGTCTGAAATTTTCAGTTCAGACATCGAAATTGATTTAAATTCGATGCAGTAAGAAAATAGGCTAATTTATGTCTAATTCAGCCGTTTGAATGTCTTCATTCAGCCCGCTGAATCTTCATAAAAATTTATTATTTTGATTCAACAGTCAGCCGTCTGAATGGGGACATTCAACCAGCTGATTTGAGCCTAAAATGAGCATTTGCATAGTTTTGTGCATGTGTCGATGTATATATCATATCGAAGAGATTTTAACATAACTCAAATATAATATACAAACTCTAAACAACATATATATGAACAATACTTCATATCGTTGAGTCTGGTCTTCGTATTTCTTTGTCGTAGATTCATGAATCTTCGTGTCGGTTGAATTTCTTGTCATTAATCAAAACATAAGATCCAACAATAAGTAGTAATAACAATCAATTAGTTATTACTTTTTGCATGTTCTTCTCTTATGGCCCAAGTTATCTTGTTGTCCATATCTGTCCTGTCTTCTTTCCCCCGATTCGTCCATGACCCCCCTAATTCTTATGGACCTCGGTCTTATTATATTCCTACGTGTAGACGAAGGTTGTATAACTGGGCCTTCATGTAGATCACAATATCTACTATCTGGCATAGGATGAAAAACTGAAGAATAACTATGTTTATAACTGTCTGTTATAAACCACGATGAAATAAGATCGTGATAAGCTCTATTCGCTCATTCTCTACATCGTGCACATGCAGCCAAAACATGAGAACATGGAAAATGGACAAGAATATGAATATTACATGAACAACTGCAGTTGTCATTGGCAATATCTACTTTGTACTTACATACATTTGTCATGTTGGGTTTGAGGAGTTTTGTTGAAGTGGAGAGGAGTAAAGAGTGTTATAAGCTGCTGTTGGGCCAGTAGCAGCAGCTCATGAACACATGTGCAACTTTGAGTTGTGCCCGCTGCTGTACATGTTAGTGCAACTTTGATTTGTGTTGTTGTGTATATCACAACGCAACTCGAAGTTGCGTTCTGTTGTGTGTTATAGACGCAACTCATAGTTGCGTCTGTAACCTGCTGCTGCTCTTCAAACAGCAACTCACATATATAAAAAATATATGCATTTCATTCAAAACCATTATATTTCACGCAAATCTAATTAAACTGTATATACGAAAACAACAAGTTGCAAGACCACAAATCTATTAAACAACACACATATCTTGATTGTACATTGACAAAGTTCAAGTTCAAATGTGAATACAAGTTAAAAACAACAAAGTACAACTTCAAACAAAAGCAGCAACCTACAAACCAAATTAAACAACTTAAGTACATCTACCATAACACCTAATTTCTTAAGCTTCTAAGTTCACGCGGTGTTCTTTGTGTTTGAGTCGGAGGCGGTTGAGATGGTCCGGCTTCAACTATGTCTTGCCCCAGTTGACTGTCTTGCGAAGAACCATCTGCGCCTCTAAAACGTCTTCGTAGGTATGTAGAAGTAAAAGCTTCGGACGGACGAGGCACATACGGTGGTGATCGTTCAAGCTTTTGTCTACCAATAAGCGACTTGATAATTTCTTTGACATTGGAACACTTACCTTTTACTCGACCTTCATCTCCAGGATCTGCAAGAACATCATCAACTTCGTTTGAAATGAGGTACAACCCTTGAACCTAAAAAAATGTATTGGTGTTAGTAAGTAAGTAAAGCTAGTTAAACATGTTAAGAGACAAAAACTTATTTAAACATACCAAGTCACGTTCCACTAGTCCCCATGGAGCATATCTAGGCAACCTAATAGATAATTCTTTAAGAACAAATCATTGCGTTATATGCCAATACCAAATGTAATATTGTTCGATGGTGACTCTTGGTATGCGTTCAACTTGTACATGATCTAACCTGTGATCCCATCTCTTCTACATACGTGTTATACAAATCACTGTTCCAACCGTGCGGGAAAGCTTGCTCGGCTACATCCGGTATATGCCGATGAAGGCTAAATTGCCTCATACTCTATCCGAATAGTGTATGGCCACACTTTGCAAGCAAATGATTAAGGGTTTTGAATACCAAGTTTTTTCTCCATCCAAATAAATTGATGGCAAATCTTATACGATCTCAACCGTGTATGGCGTCGAATCAACATTTTGCTGCTTCATAACATTGAGCTCATTCCGATAGAATGTGGAATGACGGGCTGGATTATCTCTTCAATGTCTATCTTCCATCCATCTACGATCAATGAACAAAATAATGTGTGAATATTGTACTAAAATATAGAGGTTCTAATCGAAATTACTAGCGGTTTTTACCTGCCCCCGCAAGGTAATCCAACAGCGATATTGGCACGAATATTTGGATGACCAATAGAAATATACGTCCATACCAAACCTGCACATTATCAGTGTTAAACAAGGTCTTTCAAAATATTAGTACAATGATAAGTGAAAAACTATATATAGAAGGGTTAGGCAACCAGCTAACCCGTTTGACTTCCATAGTGCCACATTATCCAACTCATTATACAAAAAGGCATAAAATCATGCTACCCCATGAATACAGAAATAGTGGCAAAGTCCTGTAGCATGTATAACTATTTGACACTTAGCCGACCCTTCGAATGGTTTGGAAAAAGATGGGATGCTATAAGAAGCAATATGACAACTCGCGCGAACTGTTCTAGCTCCTCAACAAATGAATCGACAGTAATCTCCCAGCTAATTATAACGTCATTTATTCATTTCACCTTCAAATCTCTTCTATTAACCAATGCTTCAAAGGGTGGAATCTCACCAAGCAAATGGTGACAAACATCATCGACATCCACATTACTACCGTAATTTAGAACGACGCCTTCTATAGAAAGACCGAGCAAAATAGAAACATCTTGTAAAGTAATTGTCATTTCTCCGACAGAAAAATGAAAGGTGCAAGTCTCGGGCCTCCATCTATTGCATAATGTTGTCAGTAACGACCTATCAAATCTGAAACTTTTTTGCATGAAATACCAGAATCCCGCTTGATGAAGTAACTGTTGTACTCGGTGGTCATCAACCATCTCCATTAGATCTTCAAAACTCTATGAAGGATCCAAACAGTCAATGAGTTTTACACTCTACAAATTAAAGAATTATAATGTATAGTTAATTCAAAATGCTAAAAATATTAAACTATTTACTATATTTATAAAATAAAAAAATTACCCTCATTAAATATTCAACATTTGTGTGGCGATTATCCTGCAAATATAGCACGGTACCATCGACGCCGCTTTTCGATTCTGAAAGTTCAAGCAACAAAAATCCATAACATCGTTTATAATAAATGATTGATTCAATTGTACGAATTGGATCACTAACACATAGAACAAGCTAATTGACAATTTTCCTTGCAAATAGAAACAAATAGCACACAAACTAGAAATCAATAAACAAACCTAGGGTTTAGACAATACCAAAATCGAGTTGTGTTGATGAAGATCCCGCTTCCATTGTGATATATTTGTTTGGCGAAGAAATTTGTTAATTTTGAGTGGAATTGATCAAAAAAATCAAAATTCGAGATATGGGGGAGATGGGTTCGAGAAGAAGATAATGGGGAATAAATGTTTTTAAAAAATGAAATGGAATAGTGGGTTCTCTACTGCCTTTATGTGGCAGTGCAGGCGCAACTACGATTTGCACATATAGGGAACTTTATGTGTGACTCGATGTTGCACTTTATTGGTTTCAAAGTATTTTCAATCTGTGCAACTATGAGCTATGCAATAATTAATTCATCATATGCGCAACTCATAGTTTCCCAAATACGTTAGCAGTTACAACACTGCTGATGTGGATGCTGACCGAGCTAAAACCAGCCCTATTTGTTAATAAATTTTCAAACTAGGTTTGAACACGAAATAGTTTCGAAAATTATCCCACTTTGAAAATTTATTCTTTTTTAATCTTTTTGGATTTGTTGGATAAATTTGATCAAGTTTTAATGAGGGTCGTTATCCGCCTGCTAAATATACCAAATTGGATTGGAAATTTGTTTGATGAAAATTGATTATTGATGAAGTTTGGTCATAACTTTAGGATATTTGGTAGAAGCGCTTGGAGGAGTTGGGATGTATCATTGGATGCAAACTTTAATGCAGAATTGATTTATGCTAGGATAATGTAGTGTTTGTTATTGTGGTTATAGTAGAGTTCAATCAAAAGTGTAGATAGAGACGACATGGTAGAAAATACGCAGTGCGAATAAATATAAGTTTTCCTACGGAAGTAGGAGTGTTATTGTTCGATAACGATTGTATATTTTACAATGAAAGTAGATATATCTACAACTTTGTTTGTAACATAAAAATAAATAAAATAAAATAAAAATGATAGTGTAAATATATGCAGTACAACAAATGTATAATTGCACTTCAATCAATTTGCACTATAAGTGCTTCCCAACAATAGGGTCACCAACCATCCATTCAGTCCATATTAACCTCTAATCCTCTCCTACCCACCAACAAACTAAACAAACACGGCTCCCCAACACGAAAAAAAACATTAACGGGCATTTCAAAAGTCGGCTAAGACCAAGCATGTGGATTATTAATCTCTACTGTTCAATTGCAATCCGCGTGTTTGGTAGGAGGAATCTCATATGTCTTCTTAGTTGGCTTCATAAAAGCCGGCAAAGGAAGATAGCTAGTAGTCGGCTATTTAAAGGCCGACTACTATATTCCACCATATTCGAGCATTCTTTCTTCTGCTCTACTTCTTCCTCCACTCCATTCATTCCAGAAAAAACAGAAAAGAAAAGTCTGAATTTTTTTATATGAGAAGAATGTGGAATCATATTCAAGGTAGCGGTGTTGGTAGACAGGCTTCGTGTAACGAAGAAAACATCCATGTCCAAAAAGACATCAATGTCCAAATAACCGGTACAGGAGGTTGGTGATCTCATCAATCGAATAGAAGCACCGTAGCTAGGCGAAGAGACTTGGCCAAATATACAAAAGATGCAGTTCTCGATCCCTATGTCGATCAAAATTTGGGAGCCGATAAGTATTTGATGAATTTTCGTGTTCTTCCTAACAACGATGCACACATAAGCAAGCACGTCGAAGATTCTATAAGCTATCTACTTTAAAATTTTAGTTATGTAAAATTTAGAACGTCAATTTAAGATGCTCGTCGTGATTGCACTAGTGGCTTTTGGTCTAGTGTCTTCTAGTTTTAAAGAACTATTCGAGCAATCGACGCCAATGGTATTATTGACAATTTTTTCAAAAAATTAGATTTGGAGAGGTTTTGAGTACGTATTCGAAAAATTGCTCCGTACAATTGTTTAATACATGCAATAACGATAAATTACTTTACTAGGTATCCTAAATCTTCCAAATTCAGATGTTTAATTGTGTGGTGCTTTAGCCACATGTTGGTGGAAGACTACCCACACCTTTTATTTTGAGAATTAGGTTTGATCCAGTTAGATTTTTCTGTGCTTACCAGTATAGGTATTTGCCAAGGAAATACCTTACCATATGACGAGCAGCACAAACACTTTGGTATTTAGCTAAAGTTCTACCTCATCTTGACTTACAAGATGGATTATCGTCCGGGCTCCAGATTAGAAGTAGTTGTATTAGATGAGCAATTGCTGAATTGGTAGATGATTATAACTAAGAAAATAATATGGAGATTGCTTGCCTTTTTATTCTTTTCATGGTGGCAAACATTTTCTTTTCAACTCCATCAAACACATTACTCGCTGGTTATGTTGCTGTTGTTGCGGAGTTGTCATTTAATACTCCAATTGTATACAATTTAGGGACTCTTATATTAGTATATTTGTATTGGTCTTTTGGATCATCAGTGTATTGTTAGGCCCAGATCCACGTCGATTATGAGTTCTTTTGCAGTTTGATGTACCCGATGATAGACTCCATGCTAACTTTATTCTTCCCTCGAGTAAAAGATTGGACTCGTGAGAACCACAGAATGGTATAAGGAGGCGATGCCCGCTATATGTTTGCTATTGCCAGAAATTAGATTTGAGTTACAGACTACACGAGAGAGTATCATGTGGCATTCATATGATGGTTCTCCCTTTTTGACCAACGAAAACGTACAACATGCTAGCTTTCTATCTATGAGACGTTTTCCTTTAATATCTTCTCCTTCAACAATCGGTTGTTAATGGTTTTTTAGCGAGCGTAGTTGGAGACAGACCTTGGGTAGGAATTTTATTCCTAATGATTCACACATAGATACACCATTTTCGAAGGTATGTCCCAACTTTGATTTACTGGAGCATGCAAATGACTAGTGGGCGACAAATTACTTCATTATCACTGGTTTAGATTATGCATCGTTTTGGCATCGATTTTACGCTTCACCACACACAGCCTTTTTTATTCATGTAGAAGCTACTGATTTAGTAGGATTTTCATCCATTCAGAGTGGTCTTGTCCCCCCGGTATTACAAGACCTTATATGGGGCACTCAAATGTATCCTACTCCACAATCACCCTAAACAAGATATTATGGTTGGACAATCGCTATATCCACATCATTAGGAAGTGATAGATAGTTAATATTCCTTGGCCTGAGATTCCTCAATTTCCACACCCGGCTACGTTTTCATATGAGGATTTGTTTCAAATGCGAATGGGAGTATGTGGCATCACATACACCGAACATAGATGAAGTATACATGAGTATGAGAGATAAATTGCAGAGATGACTGCTTGTATTAATGAGCTTACTGTTGGGGATGAGCAAAGATACCATCCTAGACCTAGAGTTGATGTGTATGATGCTGATGTATATGGTCTTGGTGGCGATGACAACAACTTTGATCAGTTTTAGATCATACCCGCTTTACATATCAGTGTTTGTATTTGGATCTCATTTGATTGATGTTCTATTTCATGTATGTGTATATTTCTGTATTTGTTCATTTACCGTATCATAAAAGTGTACATATCTCATTTGGTTGATGTACTATTTTCATGTATATATATATGGATCTCATTTAGTTGATGGACTTTTGCATGTATGAGTACCTTTTTGAATTTGTTCATTCACTATTTCAAATATGTTCATTTTGTTGTATTTATTCAAGATATTTGCAATGTATTAGTAGAATATAGAAGTTGGATATATAACTAAAATACATGATAAGATACAAAAATGAAAGATACACAAGACTTCAACTTAGTTAAAAAGAAAATGGACCAACTTCTAGGTTCTGCCGTTACAAAGATGATATTTTGACTCATAACATCATTGAGTTGCGTACGAAGCCTCTTGATCTCTTCTTCCAACTCCAAAGAGTACTCCAGTGTCCTAGATGGAAGTTGTTTGTCTATCCACTATCCAAATTCTCATCCATTTGGATAAAATAGATAATGGAAGTATCGAGGACCAACATCGTTCCATTTCATACAACTACAATTGGTGATTCGAGTCCACAGAAGCACATAACATTTGGGGATTTTACCTCATCAACCTTCCCATTATCAACTTGTGTGATTACTTGATGTAACTCATGTGTATGAATAGGCACTTGTTGTTGTTGATCAATTCCTATTGGTTGCATCCTCAATTCAAGCTCTCTCTATTTCATATCCTCGTAATTTCGTTTCCATGTCAATATACCATGTAGTCAGTGTAAGTGTATAACTTTAGGAAAGAAATAGGCATTTGAAGAATGGGTGCAATATAAATTGCAGAATGAACTACAATCAGTCCTCTTATATTCTATTTATAATGTGTTGAAAGTTCAAAAGTCTAGCACGAGTACCGACTGGTTATTTTAATTTTGTCCCGTTAAAGTTCAAATCACACATGACTATAATGTATATTTTAGAATATTGTTGGTATCAAAGAAAATGAACTATCTCAGTGCAGTTATCTGTCTACAGTATAAAGTTGGAATCTGTTCTGTGAAAGATCACATCACTGTCTAAAGAATACGCTCGACGAAAAGTCACAAAGCAAATGCCAAATATATGAATCTTTGCAGAGTGTTGTTACATCAGGGTAATGAAAAAAAATTCACCCTAAAATCAAATTAAAATCCAAGTTCAGAATATCTTCCATATATTTGCAATACAAAATACAAAGATATGATACTTAACTAAAATACAATAACAAAATAGATAAAGAAAACACATAAGTAGAATACAAAAGCAAATACATAAGTAGGATACATAAGCGAATAGAATCAAACTCATATTATGGCCATGGCGCTTCTCCCAAGTGAATTTACTTCATACAATAATTATAAGCTTCGTGGCTAGTGAAACAATTGTCATATAAGGTATCATAATACGAATCACATCTAGCATGATTACAATTTGAAGGATCTTTTGTATTTTGCTTCTTCTGCAACGTTGCGGGTACCAGTTAAATTCAACATTTAGGTGCTTCCGACGAACTTATGTACTATCATACATGCGTTGATGAATACATTCTGAGTGGGTATTATAATTTTCATTCACCATCGACCACATTTATAGTGGTTCTAGATCATACAGTTGTATGTATGATTTTATGAGAAGCAATAGTTCACGGTGACCGATATGAGTCCGATATTACGATAATATGAAGTATAAAATATGAAATATAGAAGATGGGGAGTAATGACTCTTGTGGTGGGTGATATGTATAAATAGGATGCAACTATCAAAACAAAATCAAAATCCGTGTGCTAGCTCTAACAACCATCCATTTGTGAGACGTGGCAGTGGTCCAAGCATTGTAAACAAACACACCTCCAAAACAAGACCACAATCCGCGTGCTAATTACATCAACCATCCATTTGTGACATGTAGTTGTGATCTAAGAATCGTAAACAAACATGTCTTCTCCAAAATAAACCACAATCTACATGCTACCTACACCAAACATCC
This sequence comes from Allium cepa, assembly GCA_030765085.1. Lineage (NCBI taxonomy): Eukaryota > Viridiplantae > Streptophyta > Magnoliopsida > Asparagales > Amaryllidaceae > Allium > Allium cepa. Next base: position 550,708,930 of record CM060934.1, on the reverse strand, counting down.
ATTTGTGACACGTGACGATCATCCGAGCGTCATAATAAAAAACATGCCTCTAAAACAAAACCACAATCTGCATGCTAGCTACACCAACCATCGATTTATGACACTTGGCAGTCATCCGAGCATCGTAATAAACAAAACTTCTTCTCCAAAACAAAACCATGGTCCGCATGCTAGCTACCCCAACCATCGATTTGTGACATGTGGCAGTTGTAATGGTCTGGAATTCAATCACTATTTAAATGAATATTTAATTATATTTTAAACAATTAATAAATGGATTTTTATTAACAAATAAAACTATTTTAAATAATAAGTGATGATAATAAAATCATTTTCAAAATTTATTTACCAATATATATAGTTCATAGAAATAGAAAATATGACCGGAAAATTATTTCCGAAATATCGATTTTTCATTTGTTAAAAATTATTAAAAATGTCATAACACTATGTTAAACACACATGCACATATTACAAACTCTTTTAACATGTTGTGTACATGTACATGTGCATGTACATATTTGCACACTTAATTATATAAACATATAAGTTAAAATAAGATATTATTTGGTAAAAAAATATATACATAACATATAAAATATATCTTTTTTCAACACAAGGGACACCAACATGACATGAATAGTTACAAGAGATGGAAGGGTGAGGGTACTAGGGTGGACGAAAATGGAGGGAGAGGTGGTATGGTGATGTATGCATACTTATATATCAAAGAATTAAGCACTTATATATTTTTAATAATTTCCTAAACCTATATATACCCCCTAACTTTCATTATTTCCGTTTTACAATCTCTTCCTCCACTTTGAAATTCCTAAGAGCTTGGATAAATACTTCTATGGCTTCCTCTTCATAAATGTGAAAATAGAAACAAAATCTCTTCTTTATGCAAAAATTCCTCCTTTAGTTCACAAAACAACTTCTACATCTCCTACAACACCTTCTCTTCCAAAACTCAAGCAAATAAACCCCCCCATACATCCCAAGATCGTGCCCAATTAGACTAGGCCGAGCCAAATTCAAGGGTCCAAAAGCTTTAAATTTGCAATATTCTTAAGTGTTTTCAAGTTTCGACAAAAGTTCGCTTTGATTTAGAAAATTTTCGATAATTAAAACTAATATTTTTAGAAAAGAAAACAACTTGTGTTGAATTATCATGTTGTTTGGATGATATATGATTGCAAGTTAGTTGTTCGGTATAGATTCGTGATCTGGATAATATTTTGATATGTTTGATATGTTCATGGATACAGATATGTAAAACAAAACCAAGTATGTCATGAAATGATTGTGAAAACTAGTGCCTTAAAAAGTCGCAAATGACATGAGATCTGATTTGAGAACGAAAGATCTTTTTCTAGCTTTGGATTTTTAAAAATATTTTCTAAGTTTTTACCTTTTTTTATGTTTTAAAAATTCTTACAATTGTGTTTTCAAGAATGTGGTAGTTAGAGTTAAGTGAGATTTCCATCTAAAAATCAATTCTAACGAACTGCGTTCATAGCGGTAGTCGTTGTGGATGCAGCTCGAAAAATTTCATGATTTCAAGTTTTAAAGTGTTTTCTTTTGGATTGTTTTTGAAAACTCGTTTCAAATTAAATTAAGTAAGTTAGAATTTTAATTATGTAATAATTTATTTGATTTATTTATTAATTAGAGTAATTATCAATTAGTTAATTAATTAATTAGGTTAAGTAATTAATTAATAAAGTTGGGGTTTCTGTTCATAGTGGATGTTTGGATGTTGAGTTTTATGACAGTAATTTCTCAATTTATTCAGATTTCTCTGATGTGAAGCAGAGTGGGGATATTTTGTTATTTGATCATGTATTCTCTGATCCAGAAGTATCTGCTTGCAGACGTGGATCAATTTACTCGTATTTGTTTAAAGATGATGATGAACTTGTTTTTTTTTTTTTTTTAATTACCTAGAGAACCAAACTTCGCTTGTAAACTCTATGGAAGTATGTGCCTGCCAAACACATACTTCAGGTACTTGTTGCAGGGTTGTTAGTTTCGGGGCTCGAACTCGTGACCTTCGATCACGCAGTCCGGACCATCAACCAACTGCGCCAACCCTGTTGGCGATGATGATGAACTTGTTTTCCTAGGCTATTGGTGATGTTTTTTTTCCAGATCAATCGAAGAATTTGGATACCGACTTTATTCTTAGTAAGAAACATATTATAAATCTTGCGGAGCAGTGAGTTTCAAGTTAGTCACAAATAATAATTTTGAATGTCTAGAATATTTAGAAGATTCAGAACTTGCTTCAGTGTTTCGGTCCGCGATTGATGATGAAGCTGTTGTATCTCATGGCGATCTAATGCCTAAATTTGTTTTTAACTGTATACTTTCTCAAAGTGCAAGTGATTCTGTTGTTTTGGATATTCTACCAGAGATTGAGTTGTTAAAAAAATTGATGAACTCAGAATTGAAGTTAGAGGGGGACTCTGTTATGCATATCGATTCTTCTGTTAAAGAAAGAATAGTGGTGAACAATTCTTATTTCTCCCTTGATAAAGATATTTCTAGTGTTATGGCAGGTTTAATATCTAATTATGCATCAGTTCCTCTCAGTGCACCGATGACAGATAATTTGAAATGTCAAATAGAGTTATAGTATGAAGAGATTTGGTTTTGTTTAACCATCTTTATGATTCTGGCACTACATCCTTGGTGATGGACTCAGAGATTGATATTATTGATTTAGTTAATATTCAGTCAAGTACAAATAAGGGGGATAAGCTCTTTGTTGGCGATGATTAAATGTGTTGTCAAGATGGGTAACAGTGTGCATGTATATGTGTTGGCGATGATTTGCAGTTTGCACATGAGTATCAGTGTGCATGTATACTTTCACAATGTGCATCTGATGAGTAATTTGGGTCTAATGTTAAATTTCTCACGGTGATGATTTGATAGGGATCAGTTTAACCGATCAAGATGATTTAAATAGGCAGCCGGAGGTGGCATTAAGCAAGGATGATAATGTATCAACTGACATTCACAAAGAAAGGATGGGTTCAGATATTTTTTATACAAAGGGAGTGGAGTCTCACATTGAGATTGAAAGTGACTTATTATTGGGCTGACCTGGCAGCGAGCAAAGAATTAGTTAATAATTTGAGTGGAGAGTTGGAGAATTCTATACTCAACCGGCCACCTTTTATACCAGATGCTCATTCTAGTGATATTGGCATATCTGCATATTGTTCTTCTTCATCGAGGAGAGCTTGAAGTAGAAAGTCTGCGGTTGTTAGTGGATATGTACGACGTAGTGCGAGGATCTGTGGTTGTCAGCATCAGCGTATGCATGGGTTATCTGATTCGTGTGTCATGAGTAGTGCTACGAATTCAGCCTCAGAATGATTTTCGATTTGGGTATTATGTATTCATAATATGTTTTAGGTAGTTTGTCTTCTTCCGAGTTCTATCAGTTAGCTAGAGATACCGCTTACGTTTTACCGATTTTGAGTTAGATTTAGCATATATTAGAAGTAGGGAATCTGATAGGACTAGATCTGTTAGTTTATAAGGATCATTAGTTGGAATATTAGAGGATTGCACGATTTAAATAAGTGTGACAAAGTTAAAGCGTTTTTTTAAAGACTATTCTATTGACATTGCACTCCTACAAAACAAAAATTGAATGTCCCGATATTCGTTTTTATAGAAGATTATGTGGTTATCACTTTAGGAAATGAGCTTATTTACCTCCTGTTGGTGGTTCTGGGGTTTTACTGATTGGATGGCGGTATAATTCTTTTAAACTGCTTCAGTGTATTTCCAAGCAACACTATATGCATATTATTCTCATTAACCTTAGTTATAATTCTATTTTAAATATTTCTAACGTTTATGGGCCAAACTCAAAAATGGGTCGTCAGAATCTATGGAATGAATGTCTAGAGATTAGATCTTTTGCTTCTGATTCTTGGACTTTGGGGGTGATTTCAATGTTACACGTTTTATAGGAGAGCTTTCACCACGCGAGGGTGATTTCTCTGCTATGGAGGAATTTGACCAATTTATTATTAGTTCTAATTTGATTGAAATTCCCTTTTCTAATAGAGAATTTACATGGAGTAATACTATGGAGTGGCTCTTCTTGATAGGTTTTTCGTTAATGATGAAATTGACGATAGATTTCCTATTTGTAGAGTTTCTGGTTTTCCTTGCACTTATTTTGATCATTGTCCTATTATTCTCATATGTGAACAACATATAGTTATTAATGGACCTTTTAAATTCGAAAAAATATGGTTATTAGAATTCAATTTTCGAATTTAATTAAAAATAAGTGGATTTCTATAAGCTTTTATAATATTAGAAATAAAGATAATTCTGCTAAAAATTTTGTTTTAAATCTTAGGGTTCTTAGAAATTTTCTTAAAAAATGGAGTAATAATGTTTTTGGTAGTATTAAAAATAAAAAAGAAAACACTCTTTTCGAAATGCTTAACATAAACAAGATATAAGAAACTAGAAACTAAATCTAGGTGAGAGTAGCGTTCTTGCTATACTAAAGAAGAGCTTAATTCTATTTTAGAAATAGAGGAGGTTATATGTAAATAGAGATCTAGAATTTAATGGATTAATGAAGGTGATAATAATACCAAATTTTTTCATATGTGGATAATGGTAGAAAATGTAGTAATACCATTAATTCTATTTTTGTGAATAACAAAGAATTGGTCGATCAAAGAGATCTTAATAAGGCATTTACATACTATTATAAAGATATTTTTGGTAATAAAAATAAGCATAGAATTAATGTTAGATGGAATGATCTTTATCCTTCTAATTCTAACGTTGACCTTTCTGAGTTCGATAATCCTTTTACTGAAGAGGAAATTTGGAAAGCTAGTAATGACATGCCTGGTGATAAATCCCCGGGTCCAGATGGGTTCCCTATTTTCTTTTTCAAAATATTTTGGGATGTTTTAAAATTCGATTTAATTAGCATGTTTAATGAGTTCTATAATGTAAAATTGCTATTAGGAAGATTTAATTTTGCAAATATTATTTTATTGCACAAAAAAGTAGGTGCTAATAATTTAAAAGATTTTAGACCTATTTCCTTAATTAAATGTTTTGTTGAAATCATTTCAAAAGTTTTAGCTAATATACTTAGTATAAGAATGAACGATCTAATTGACTATTCACAAACTGCCTTCATTAAGGGGAGAAGTATCACTGATGATGTGGCTGTTGTTCAAGAATACATTAATCACTGTTGTAAGAATAATATAACTTGTGTGATTCTAAAATTGGACTTTGCGAAAGCTTTTTATTTGGTTGGTTGGGAGTTTCTAGTTGATATGTTTTACGCTAGAGGTTTCAGTCGTAGATGGATTAGCTGTATTTTGAATTTAGAACCGGTAACTCTAGTATTATGGTTAACGGTATTTTAGGTAATAAAATTCAATCTAAGTAAGGTTTAAGGCAAGGTGTTCCTTTATCACCTCTCTTGTTTAACTTAGCCGCAAATGTTTTCGCTAAGATAATTAAAAAAGCGGTTGATAATGGATCTTTGGAGGATGTTTGTAACGAAATATCGTGAAATGGTATATCTGTCCTTCAATTTATGGATGATACCTTACTTTTTTCCTCTCATTTGCCTAAGCATGTTATTGATCTTAAATTTATTTTATATAGTTTTGAACTTCTATCAGGTTTAAAAATAAATTCTAATAAAAGTTTGGTTTTAGTTTTAAATGATTTTGAAAAGGTTGAAAATTTAGTTGCTAACACGCTTGATTGTAAAAATATGAATTTTCCATTTGATTATCTTGGTTTTTTGATTAGACCTACTAAACTTAAATATGATGACTGGTTTATTATCATAAATAAAATCAAAAACATGATTTCTAATTGGAGTAGGAGATTTTTATCGAGAGTGGGTAGATTAGTTCTTACAAATTCTGTTTTATTAGCTCTCCCGATCTATTGGATGTCTATCCATCTTTCTCCAAATTGGGTGATTAACAAAATTGATAAAATAAGAAGGGACTTCTTATAGAGTGGGGAAAATTCTAATAGCTGTATTAAATATTTAGTCGGTTGGGAAGATGTATGTAAATCTAAAAATGAAGGTGGTATAGGAGTCATTAATCTACGTAACATGTATTTATCTTTGTTAGGGAAATGGTTATGGAAACTTAAGGATATTGACAATAATCCAATTTGGAAAGAAATCATTTCTAACATTACTATAATGGTAGTAATAATTCATGTCAAATTACTCCTACAGTTATAAGTAAATTGCCTAACTTTTGAAAATCAATTTTAAAATTTCATGAGATTTTTAACCAAGGTACTAATACAATAGTTCATTCAGGTAATAATACTTTTTTTTGGCATGACGGTTGGATTTTCGTTATCCCTCTTAGGATAGAATTTAAGGAACTCCAAGAAATTTGTAACTTTAAGACTGCTTTAATTTTGGATGTTTTTCTCCCGAAATTAACCCCCTTGGAATTTTAGTTCTAATAGAATTTTAGTAGGTACTACTCTTAGGCAGCTTTCTTTACTTTATGCTACATTAAGTCTTTATAATATCGATAATGAAAATGATAATATTAGTTGGGAATGGAATAAGAGTAAGAAATATACATCTAATTCTTTTTATAGATTTCTTAACCTCACGGCTGCAGTTAATAACTCTTTTAAATTCATTTGAAAAACAAATGCTCCTCCTAAATCTAAAATTCATATGTGATTAATCATGCACGAAAAACTAAATACTATATAATTTTTAAAAAGAAAAAATATGCAAATTGATAATAAATGTTATTTTTGTAATATGCATGTTGAAGATATTAAACATGTATACTATGATTGCTTAGATACTTGCCTCGTTCTGAATAATACTCTCAAAATCTTTAACTTTAGTCTTACACCTAAAATTTCTGATTGCGATCACTATTGGAATAATTATAGATTTAAATTTAAAATGGAAAATAGATTTTTACTTCACTTTATTCATTATATTTGTTGGTATATTTGGTTTGAGAGCAATTAGAGAATTGTTAGTCATTTTAAAAAATTGATTTATATAATTTCCTCATTTTGCTTTAATTGGATTTCAAATTCAAAATATAAATTAGCTAAAAACAATCATTTCAAACAATATCTTAATAAGACATGTAATAATATTAAGTTATTTAAGCATAAAAACAATATTTTCGACCTTAATAAATGTAGTATTAACATTTTTTCAAACTTAAATAATGATTTCACTAAGTATCATAATATCTTTTTGATCGAAGGACCATAAGGATAAGTTTTGATTTGCTGTAGTTTTTGTTTTAGATTTAATTGTTTTTGTTTTAGTTAATAGATCTTTAACTTCTTTGGATATGGATTCTTTTTAGTCTACTTTTCAAAAAAATTATTGTATTCTATTCTATTTTAGCTTTTGTTTCTATACTTTTATTTTATTAATACATATACATGTATATAAATTTCATTTATATACATATTTTTATTATTCTTATATTCTTCTAGTTCTTTTTACAAATACAGGATTTGGCAAAAAATGTGTTAGATTCATTTTACAGGTTCACAAGATTGCTGAGGGCAGGATTGCTGTTTGTAGTGAGGAGTTCTTCTGAGTTATTCTACAACTACATTATGGCGTTCTACTCTCTAGTTGATACACTTTTCAGTGAGGCGCTCTCTTCAATTCTATCGAGTCTACAAAGTGGCGCCTTCTAGTCCAGATCATTAGCATTTCCATTTCTTCCGAGTATGCAGCGTGGCATTTCCTTCTCGGATGGAGTTGGCTTCTGGTATCACTAGCACTGAGATGTTCCTTAGTTTAGCATGTACTTCTAACACCTTAATACTGGGTGGTGGCCTTCCCGCAGCTTGATATTGGGGTGTAATGGACGGTGACCTTGCCGGAGCTCACTCTAGGAGTACCCGAGTTATTTTCATTGTATTTGTACTTTGATTAGCTACCTACCAAGCATGCTGGCAGCCCTTGTCTTTTGTGATATATAAAAATTTACATGTGTGTTCTGCTCTATTTTAGAGGATCACATATTTTTCTCAAAAGAAATTATTATCTAAGTTAATTATTTTTTGATTAAGTAATTTTTAAATAATGAATAGTTAGAATAAAATAAAATTAATTTTATTTAATCAAATTTATTAGTTTTAATAAATTATTTAATTAGAGTTAATTTTCTAATTAATTATTATTTAATTAAAGGCTGATTGTCTAATTAGTTAGGGTTTAATTTCTTAAATAAATGTTATTTAACTAAAGTTTAATTAAAGTTTAATTATATATAAAATTATGATTTGTTAATGATTAAATTTGATTTAAATAAGATTAATTACAGTTTAATTGAGATTTAAACTTATGATTTAATCAAGGGTTATTTATTTTAAAGTTCCTTTTAAAACTCTAAAGTTATTTATTTTTAACCAATTTTCTTGTTTAAGTGAAGTGTTTTAAAACCAAGGATCTCTTGTCCATGCTATTAAGTAGCCAAATGAATTAAAGAAGTTGTAATAAAACGATGGTGCATTTTATTGGAAGTAAGTCGACTTGTACTTATCACAAATATCACACTTCGGAAACGTGATGAATACAAGGGGGTTAATCTCGATAAGCGGGTCATGATTAGCTAATCATATGAAATGTATGCTCATATGTAAATCTTTAAACCTAATAGCGGAATAGTCTACTACAAACAACTTGACCCTTTAAAATAACTGGCGTTGGATTGGATAGACCAGGATTGGATATTAATCCGAAAACCATTTCAAACTAGCGTAAATGTTCGAATTGGTAATAGTAAGGGCAAGGTCCAAGATGAAGACTTTGAAGTGCCTTCGGTTCGTTCATCTTTTAAACGACTTGTATGGATAAATTCTAACATTGTGTCAACATCTAGAAGGCAATGTTAGCATTCGAAGTGGCAATTCTATAATTAAGGTAAACGTAGTCTTAAGCCTCATCAATCGGTAATGACTAAAATATGGGAGATGCAGCAAGCCTAAGCGAGTCGCCCCCATTAGGGTAAGGTCATCCCTATCTAGAGTCCCTACTATCGATTCATGTATGCTTCGGTATTGTAACGTCCCGCCTTTTCGCACACTTTAAAACGACACACATGCCGATTCAAAGCATACGCAAGGGCGGATTGTTATGGGGGTAAATAAGAAAAACAAAGAAGAAATAAAACAAAATAGAATCTCACAGCGGAAGGATAAAATATAATAATAAATATACAATTCAAAACAGTTTACAAAATAGTTATTTCACTTATACAATGAACATCAGAGTCACACATACCAATACAACAATGCAGCGGAATATAAAGAGTGTGTGGTGCAATACTATATATAAATAATGCTGAATCTTCGTCTTCGTCCTCCAAGCTAAATCTGCTATCCTGAAATGCTCGGACTGACCCGAGCGAATTTGAAAAGACAAAAACACTCGAGTCAGACTAGAAAATCTTATGTGAGTTAAATAAACAGAAATAAATATGAGTACAGTAACTCAAGAGATGCTCGGGATTTACATCTCCTAAGGATCCGTTAAACTATTTACTATGTAGTATATTGCGTTATTATAATAGTGTCTATTTATAAAATAAACTTACTTTTTAATAGCGTTAAGGGGTTACCCATATAGCCCTTAACACGTAATAGTCCCAGTAGTCCATCCAATATCATAGTCCCTCCTGATCGGGAAGCCACTAGAGGATACCACACGGGCTACGGGAGAAAACCAAACTCGTACAAGGCGCGATAGGGTAGGTGACACGGCACAACTAGGCAATGCCAGGGTAGATATACCAATTACGCTTCCGGGCCGATGGTAACGCGAAGCCGCAGCAACCGCCCACCTCGAAACAACTCCCCAAATCAAAAAAAATAGAAGTGGCCACTGAATCAATCCAAAGTCATAGTATAATATCGAAGAGGAGTGTCCGATCAGAGGAATGACCTCATTAACCCGTCGATCGCTCCTGTTTTAGCCACCTTATGCCAACTCACGGGAGTCGGGTCCACGTATTTACCTTACAGGAATCGTCGCCACCAACCTACTTCATTCTGGAATCTCCACCGCGTACACGGTTAGTCAAAGTGGTTTTCGGTATCGACAGAGAGTATGTCCATATCCGATCCCGGTCTCTTTGCCAACCCATCGTTATTATAACACCGCGGTCATTTAAAATAGTTTATACTTTAAAACAAGAATATAATCCATTTCAAAACCATAATATTACGATATCATTTCTTCTTTTTTAAAAAACCCAAAACAATATGATATCGTTTATCCCAAATATAATTTCTTCCCAATAATTTAAAATGCTTTAACTTCATAACGTCTGAAAATCAAATATTTTCAAAGCATACTATTTTGGAAATCCATAGTTTCAAACCATAACTTTTAAAACTCAAATGGTTTGGATATTCACGGTATATAGAGTAAATGGTTTAACTTTAAAAGTTACTTCGTAAAGAAAATAATTTCTATGGCTTTATAAATAAAATTCTTTATTTTAAAGTCTAAACCAAACTTAAATATCACTCTTAAGTTCCAAAACCATTTCAATTTCCATATATATATAAATCCATTGGAGTATTAATATTCAAATACTAAAGTTGGAATTTATTCTTTCAACAAATTAAATGTTTTATTATTTAGTTTGAATATTCACATAAATCCTTAAATAAATAACTCCAATTTCTAGTAATAAAACATATGTATTTTTCAATTCCAATTATATTAGAATATTTTTCCAATTCAGGAAAATCCAATTTTAAATATCATATCTAAAAATTTCCAACTTACCATTTAAACATAGGATATAAATTATCAAACTTCATTTTCCAAATTTCTTCCATTTTTATAAAAGAATTTATACACCTTTTATTTTCAAATTTTCAACTTATATGTATATAAATATGGAAGAAAATATTTATACAGTATAAAATTTAAGATTATTATAAACCGTATTCCATCCAAACCATAGAAATCACATTAAAATAGTTATACATAGACCGCGGTGCCTGTATAAAATTTTCTATCCTATGGTCAAGTGATACGGATATTTATCATTTCAATCCGCAATTTAAAAATAAAACTTTGCGGTTTTATCATTTCAAACCACAATCCCGAAAAATGAAATATGCATGATAAATTTGCAATTTTAATGATATGCAATAAACATTCATTCATCAACAACATCCATCATCCAATCGCAACCATCAACCAATCTCAATCAATAACAACATATATATATGAACATATACAACAGGTGATAACTGTCAGTTTGTTCAAATTAAATTTATCAACTATTCATCTAACAGTTTATTCAGTAATAATTTACATAACTATTGATAGCAGTCCATATGCAAACAAAATTTCTAACAGTCAATTAATACGCAATAAATCAATTAAATTAACAGTTAAACTTAATAAAATGCAATCCAACAGATATGAATGAAATAACATGCCAAATGCTCATAATAAATTTCTATTCATTTCTAAAATTTATTTAACAAACATAAAAGCTTCTAGTAATTGTGAGTGGGTTAAAACACTCACCTTTGGAATTTAAATTGAATTTAAACCCGATTTAAACCCAAAAATTCGCCCGTCTCAGAATTTGTCCAAACCAGCGTCATCAAGTCCGGAATTAAATTACGATCCTAACGCAAAAAAAATCGTGTGAATCCGATGTCATATGAGAAAGTTATTGGATAAAACGTGATCGAAATTCAAATTTAAATTAAAACAAAACAAACCACTCATAAACTGCCACGTCATCCCTGCATCATCCTCTCTACCTCACAGAACGCGGCTACAGGAACACGAGACCCCAACACCACCTACAGCCGCACCTTTGACCGCCTCCCCTGGCCACCACCGGCCGCCATTCGCCTCGGCACCATGGCCGTTGACTCCGCCTTGACCCCTGCTATCGGCCGCCCCCATCCCGGTTGCCTGAAATGGCCGCCGCCGCCGCCTAGAAATAGGGTTTCGAAACCCTAAAACGCCAAATTTGACCACCACCGGTCACTAAACTCCACCAGACCAACGTCGTTGAACTCCCCACAAGAATCTCCACCAAACCCATATCTTGATTTTGCCGATTTGATGAAAAATCAAAAACCCCTAAATCAAACCTTAGGGTTTTCGAATTTCTGACCTTTGACTGAGTTTCCAGGACGATTCGAGCATCGATTGCAAAAACAGATGTCACATATAGATTCGTATTGAAGAGATCTACAACATATAAATTTTTGGGAATTTTCTGAAGACTTTGAATTTTCACTTTGTTTTGCAATTTGAAATTGGATCTGAGGAGCATCCATTGAGGAAGAAAGAATGGTTGAAGAATGAACGTACAGCATAAGCAAATAAAATGGGGCTAGGGTTTATAGCCATGCTTATATAGGTAGGCTAGAGATAGAGAAGATGGACTGGATAAGCGAACGTACGGAATAAAACACGGCCCAAAAAGCTCGTTCTGCCTCCGGAATCGAATTTGTTAAAACTATATATCCAAATAGGTGTTTTAAAATATTCTGAACGCAATGGAAAAAGTTTCGCGACCAAATTCGATCGTATGAAGAAGTTATGCTAAAAACAAGATTTCCAAATTGATTTTCAAATTGATTTTAATAAAATTGATTTCAAGGCGTTTATCGTCCGTACGATCAAACGACAAGTCCGATCGATACGAAATTTGAAATCCTATAATAATTCACCGATACGGATCCGATGAAACTGGTTTCGTCGAAATCCGAGTCCGTGACAAAAATGGCTATTTTTAATATTTATTAAATAAATTAAAATAAATTATAAATCCAGTTTTTATGTTTCAACTTCTAATATTGGCCAAATTTCATTATTTCTATAGTTCAATCAATTCCAAATTATTTACCAAGCTTGGATGTGAATTAAAACCTATAAATGTCTCAATTTGAAGTGTTAATTTCTGCAATTTTTTATTATTATTTGGGAATTATAAATTATATTCTAAACTCACTTATTAAAGCTTATATCTTATACTCTCAATCAAAATCCAATTAGATAAATAGATTTGATTTCCATTCCAATTCATTTGATTTCAAATAAACTTTTTACCATAAATAAAATTCCAAATTATTAATAACTTTATCCCCATTTCCTTTATTTTCTTAACTATTATCAATTCCAACCTTAATGAGTTCAACCTTAAAATTGTTGATTGATTTTATTAAATTCACTTCCTTTCTATTATCCAAAGTTATTGATGTCAACTAACATTAGTTTAGGATTTCACTCCAATGTTTGAAATTTTCATTTTACTTTAATAACGTAATAATTTACGTTTAATTCCATTTTATATGTATTAAATACCATTTGTTGGATTTAATATTCAAATTATAAATAAAATCTTGCTTTCTAAAGTTGTATCAACCATGGTCCAACTAAATTTGAATTAGCTTTAACTTTAATTTATGGACTTAACTATTGCAACAAATCCAAATAAATAAATAAGGTTTGATTCCTATATTAACTTCTTGTTGTCAATTAACTTTTTATGGTGAATATGAAATTCAATGTAAAATTGACACCTTTATATCCACTTGATTTCACCATTTCATCTTTTTATTATTAAATCCGTTATAGCCGAATGCATGAATTTAACATACATAAATATTTTCAAACTCAACTTAAATCTCACTTAACTTAATAATAAACGTTTAAATTTCCTTAATTGCAAAAATCCAATTACCTTCATTCCTTTACTCTCATAGATAAAATCTTGTTTTAAAACTTTACTATAACCCATAGTCTCATTGTATTAGGAATTTACACTACATGTAAAGTAAATTTTTATCAGTAAAGATCTTACACACTATGTCCCATAAGTTTAGATTTCACAAATTTAGCTACTGCGTTAATTCTAATTTAAGTAGCACAATGTTCATATACCTTGAAATCATTCTCAATTTCCCAACTCAATTAATTATGCCTTACAATGTGTTTCAAATATAAAGGTATTTTATACTAATAGTTATCATACTCAAAATTATACGCTTATAACTAATTCCTACATTTGCATAATTGTATTAAGTTAGAATGTTTATTGAGGTTTATGCATTTCCAAATTTTGTACTGATTCCACCCAATTATTACTCACAGAACGTTAAATTATTAAATGACCATTTATTATAATTTAATTCCCATAATTGAGTCAAATGCTTATTATTATATATTCTTCATTTTTACCATTCCTTCCCATTTTAAATTCATTAACGAATTTACACATCTCTATCTTTCAATATAAAATAACCAAACTGATTACAAACACTGTTTCTATTAATTTTCATAAATTTGTTCAAAACTATACTTTTGTTTACATAAAATAAATTTTATGTTTCTATTAGACCCTTTTCCTTTTCACTACAGACATTAAATATTACTATCTATACTAATTGCACCTTTATACTAATGAATACCATTCAAGTTAACTAACATTCACAGATTCAACATTTATTTGTTTCTTAAAATTTTGCTTTAGATCAAGTTGTGACAATTTACATTATCCACATCTATTGTCATAAAATTTTATAGTTACACTAAATTTTCAACTACTATACCAAATCTCTACATTTATTCTTAAACAAATAAGAACTTATATAAATCTATTCTATTAAACATCATAATTTTAACGGGTCGTTACAATCTCCCCCACTCAAAACTTTTCGTCCCCGAAAAGGAAAAGAAGGGAGGAGGAAGAATAAACAGTACATCTTATTTCAAATATTAACTTATAAACAATATTTTACTGAATTAATTTCCTTTAATGAAATACCCTTATTTTATAATCATTATATCCTTTAATACTTGAATTATTAAAGTTGGAAAAATATTTTCAACAAAATTCTAAGTCCAAAATTTACGGAAAATTTTGGCAGAGTCTCCTTTGTACGGAGGGACTCTGGAGAAAATATACTATCCAAATATACAAATATATTACATATATATCAAAAATAAAATATCCCGCACGGGAAAATATATAAAACCGCGCTTTAAACGTAATCCGAAAACGTACCTATTTGTCGGGCAATACGCTTATATTTTTTTGGAACCAAAAGCAGTAGCAGTTGCTTCCAACACCTGTATTCACTTATAAAATCTAAAAGGTTAAATATTTATTTTACAGTGAATGTTTAGGTGGATTCAGTCATTCATATCCAATCAAATGCAACAACCATAGATTTTAGCAAACAGCACACACCACAACCATCAATCATTCACTCAACAAACAATCAGTTTTTCGGGTTCAAATTATGAAGTTGTACAAATGAAGAATAACTATCAAGTGCATCCGTTGCTCAACAGCCTTAGATGGAACAAAGATAGATTATTTGTTCATCCAACAACTCCACCATTCCTTACCCAACAATCATACATCAAACAATTCAAACCAACACCAAAATAGCTGATTATACATTCATTTCATAATTCAGTGTTTTGATTTTCTTCCCTTTATTTATGGAGGGATTTCTTTATTTCTTACAAGTTTTATTTTCCAATTATCACCAAATTCATTATATTTGTATTTCCATTTTTATTACTTAAGTTTCCTTTTATTACTTAAGTCTATAAAATAAATTCTCATTAATAACAACAAATATTTTGAATATCTTCTCTTGTAAGGTTTCCCTTAAATTCTTAATCTGCTAACATTCATTCCTATAAGTGGAAGTTTTTTTTTTATTTATCCATTAACTATTAATTGTAGACATTTCAATTTTTCCTACTTTCCATTATATTGGAATAGGGGAGATTAAAACATACTTAAGTGAATAATCATATAATAAATTCTTATTTTGAATTTCATGTTATATACTCAGGTTCATATCATCTATTAATAATTCTCAACTTTATTTTCCATAAAATTTCAATTATAACCTAAGTTTATACCATTAAATTCTTATTATAACAGTAGTTTATTGAATACTTCATTTTTCCTAAATTCCTACTTGTAAAACATTCAATTCTAGTTTCTGATTTAACATTTCAACTTTTATATTTGGGTAAGTTATTTATGTTAAAGAAATGCAATTGAACTTATACAAGTTAAATCTCCATTCTTTAATTAAATTTAATGTTTATCCATATTACTCTTTTATCTCATATGTTAAAAATTTCAAATTTCTCTTTATAATATTGCATTAATTCTCTTACTTAAATTAGAGGTTTCAACTTATTAATTACTTATCTTTTTATTCAACTAAAATAATTTAAACAATTAATTAATGGAAATTTAAGAATTAAATACCGGGTTAAATTTCAAATATTTCAAAATAATAGATAAATAAGTTCTTACAACTCAATATCTCTAATTATATTTAGAACAATAAAAGAAAAATTTTAGAAAATTTCAAAATAAATCTGCAGTAGAATTTACTACAGTGGCCTTTCCCCTTTTGAAACTCGAAAATGAAAGTCGATGATGCGGCCGTCATCACCGAATTTATTTTCCAGCGACACAGAGAAAAGTACAAAATTTATTTCTCCAAAATCTTCTTTTGAAACAATTCTTCCAAATTATACTATATTTATATTAGAAATTACTTATAAACCAAATCAATAAATTTCACAAATTCTTTGGAAACAAATTTCAAAAACCCCGGACTTAAGTTCTAAAATCTCCAAATTTGGTTGGTTATAGTTTCACTTAGCTTCGATTATTATAAATATTTTATTTCCTAACACCCAATCTATAGCAACCAAATATATATATCTTTATAAAATATTTTTATATATAGAAAATATAATAGGCAAAATTATTTCATTCACCTATATTAAAAACGGATATTATGTCGGTCTGTCCTATTAAGTGTTTAGAAATCCCTATTGATGGCATAGCGTCCCATGCATCAACCAGAATTTATAAATACAAAACGGAACAGATTAACACAATATAAAAAAATCTTTTTATAAAACTAACAAATACGCTCTCTCATATATATACACTCAGCGACTCCCATAGGATATTTCTACCCTATTAACAAAGAGTCAAACCCCACAAAGCCAAGGTTTATCGCTAAACCAAAGCTCTGATACCAACTGTAACGTCCCGCCTTTTCGCACACTTTAAAACGACACACATGCCGATTCAAAGCATACGCAAGGGCGGATTGTTATGGGGGTAAATAAGAAAAACAAAGAAGAAATAAAACAAAATAGAATCTCACAGCGGAAGGATAAAATATAATAATAAATATACAATTCAAAACAGTTTACAAAATAGTTATTTCACTTATACAATGAACATCAGAGTCACACATACCAATACAACAATGCAGCGGAATATAAAGAGTGTGTGGTGCAATACTATATATAAATAATGCTGAATCTTCGTCTTCGTCCTCCAAGCTAAATCTGCTATCCTGAAATGCTCGGACTGACCCGAGCGAATTTGAAAAGACAAAAACACTCGAGTCAGACTAGAAAATCTTATGTGAGTTAAATAAACAGAAATAAATATGAGTACAGTAACTCAAGAGATGCTCGGGATTTACATCTCCTAAGGATCCGTTAAACTATTTACTATGTAGTATATTGCGTTATTATAATAGTGTCTATTTATAAAATAAACTTACTTTTTAATAGCGTTAAGGGGTTACCCATATAGCCCTTAACACGTAATAGTCCCAGTAGTCCATCCAATATCATAGTCCCTCCTGATCGGGAAGCCACTAGAGGATACCACACGGGCTACGGGAGAAAACCAAACTCGTACAAGGCGCGATAGGGTAGGTGACACGGCACAACTAGGCAATGCCAGGGTAGATATACCAATTACGCTTCCGGGCCGATGGTAACGCGAAGCCGCAGCAACCGCCCACCTCGAAACAACTCCCCAAATCAAAAAAAATAGAAGTGGCCACTGAATCAATCCAAAGTCATAGTATAATATCGAAGAGGAGTGTCCGATCAGAGGAATGACCTCATTAACCCGTCGATCGCTCCTGTTTTAGCCACCTTATGCCAACTCACGGGAGTCGGGTCCACGTATTTACCTTACAGGAATCGTCGCCACCAACCTACTTCATTCTGGAATCTCCACCGCGTACACGGTTAGTCAAAGTGGTTTTCGGTATCGACAGAGAGTATGTCCATATCCGATCCCGGTCTCTTTGCCAACCCATCGTTATTATAACACCGCGGTCATTTAAAATAGTTTATACTTTAAAACAAGAATATAATCCATTTCAAAACCATAATATTACGATATCATTTCTTCTTTTTTAAAAAACCCAAAACAATATGATATCGTTTATCCCAAATATAATTTCTTCCCAATAATTTAAAATGCTTTAACTTCATAACGTCTGAAAATCAAATATTTTCAAAGCATACTATTTTGGAAATCCATAGTTTCAAACCATAACTTTTAAAACTCAAATGGTTTGGATATTCACGGTATATAGAGTAAATGGTTTAACTTTAAAAGTTACTTCGTAAAGAAAATAATTTCTATGGCTTTATAAATAAAATTCTTTATTTTAAAGTCTAAACCAAACTTAAATATCACTCTTAAGTTCCAAAACCATTTCAATTTCCATATATATATAAATCCATTGGAGTATTAATATTCAAATACTAAAGTTGGAATTTATTCTTTCAACAAATTAAATGTTTTATTATTTAGTTTGAATATTCACATAAATCCTTAAATAAATAACTCCAATTTCTAGTAATAAAACATATGTATTTTTCAATTCCAATTATATTAGAATATTTTTCCAATTCAGGAAAATCCAATTTTAAATATCATATCTAAAAATTTCCAACTTACCATTTAAACATAGGATATAAATTATCAAACTTCATTTTCCAAATTTCTTCCATTTTTATAAAAGAATTTATACACCTTTTATTTTCAAATTTTCAACTTATATGTATATAAATATGGAAGAAAATATTTATACAGTATAAAATTTAAGATTATTATAAACCGTATTCCATCCAAACCATAGAAATCACATTAAAATAGTTATACATAGACCGCGGTGCCTGTATAAAATTTTCTATCCTATGGTCAAGTGATACGGATATTTATCATTTCAATCCGCAATTTAAAAATAAAACTTTGCGGTTTTATCATTTCAAACCACAATCCCGAAAAATGAAATATGCATGATAAATTTGCAATTTTAATGATATGCAATAAACATTCATTCATCAACAACATCCATCATCCAATCGCAACCATCAACCAATCTCAATCAATAACAACATATATATATGAACATATACAACAGGTGATAACTGTCAGTTTGTTCAAATTAAATTTATCAACTATTCATCTAACAGTTTATTCAGTAATAATTTACATAACTATTGATAGCAGTCCATATGCAAACAAAATTTCTAACAGTCAATTAATACGCAATAAATCAATTAAATTAACAGTTAAACTTAATAAAATGCAATCCAACAGATATGAATGAAATAACATGCCAAATGCTCATAATAAATTTCTATTCATTTCTAAAATTTATTTAACAAACATAAAAGCTTCTAGTAATTGTGAGTGGGTTAAAACACTCACCTTTGGAATTTAAATTGAATTTAAACCCGATTTAAACCCAAAAATTCGCCCGTCTCAGAATTTGTCCAAACCAGCGTCATCAAGTCCGGAATTAAATTACGATCCTAACGCAAAAAAAATCGTGTGAATCCGATGTCATATGAGAAAGTTATTGGATAAAACGTGATCGAAATTCAAATTTAAATTAAAACAAAACAAACCACTCATAAACTGCCACGTCATCCCTGCATCATCCTCTCTACCTCACAGAACGCGGCTACAGGAACACGAGACCCCAACACCACCTACAGCCGCACCTTTGACCGCCTCCCCTGGCCACCACCGGCCGCCATTCGCCTCGGCACCATGGCCGTTGACTCCGCCTTGACCCCTGCTATCGGCCGCCCCCATCCCGGTTGCCTGAAATGGCCGCCGCCGCCGCCTAGAAATAGGGTTTCGAAACCCTAAAACGCCAAATTTGACCACCACCGGTCACTAAACTCCACCAGACCAACGTCGTTGAACTCCCCACAAGAATCTCCACCAAACCCATATCTTGATTTTGCCGATTTGATGAAAAATCAAAAACCCCTAAATCAAACCTTAGGGTTTTCGAATTTCTGACCTTTGACTGAGTTTCCAGGACGATTCGAGCATCGATTGCAAAAACAGATGTCACATATAGATTCGTATTGAAGAGATCTACAACATATAAATTTTTGGGAATTTTCTGAAGACTTTGAATTTTCACTTTGTTTTGCAATTTGAAATTGGATCTGAGGAGCATCCATTGAGGAAGAAAGAATGGTTGAAGAATGAACGTACAGCATAAGCAAATAAAATGGGGCTAGGGTTTATAGCCATGCTTATATAGGTAGGCTAGAGATAGAGAAGATGGACTGGATAAGCGAACGTACGGAATAAAACACGGCCCAAAAAGCTCGTTCTGCCTCCGGAATCGAATTTGTTAAAACTATATATCCAAATAGGTGTTTTAAAATATTCTGAACGCAATGGAAAAAGTTTCGCGACCAAATTCGATCGTATGAAGAAGTTATGCTAAAAACAAGATTTCCAAATTGATTTTCAAATTGATTTTAATAAAATTGATTTCAAGGCGTTTATCGTCCGTACGATCAAACGACAAGTCCGATCGATACGAAATTTGAAATCCTATAATAATTCACCGATACGGATCCGATGAAACTGGTTTCGTCGAAATCCGAGTCCGTGACAAAAATGGCTATTTTTAATATTTATTAAATAAATTAAAATAAATTATAAATCCAGTTTTTATGTTTCAACTTCTAATATTGGCCAAATTTCATTATTTCTATAGTTCAATCAATTCCAAATTATTTACCAAGCTTGGATGTGAATTAAAACCTATAAATGTCTCAATTTGAAGTGTTAATTTCTGCAATTTTTTATTATTATTTGGGAATTATAAATTATATTCTAAACTCACTTATTAAAGCTTATATCTTATACTCTCAATCAAAATCCAATTAGATAAATAGATTTGATTTCCATTCCAATTCATTTGATTTCAAATAAACTTTTTACCATAAATAAAATTCCAAATTATTAATAACTTTATCCCCATTTCCTTTATTTTCTTAACTATTATCAATTCCAACCTTAATGAGTTCAACCTTAAAATTGTTGATTGATTTTATTAAATTCACTTCCTTTCTATTATCCAAAGTTATTGATGTCAACTAACATTAGTTTAGGATTTCACTCCAATGTTTGAAATTTTCATTTTACTTTAATAACGTAATAATTTACGTTTAATTCCATTTTATATGTATTAAATACCATTTGTTGGATTTAATATTCAAATTATAAATAAAATCTTGCTTTCTAAAGTTGTATCAACCATGGTCCAACTAAATTTGAATTAGCTTTAACTTTAATTTATGGACTTAACTATTGCAACAAATCCAAATAAATAAATAAGGTTTGATTCCTATATTAACTTCTTGTTGTCAATTAACTTTTTATGGTGAATATGAAATTCAATGTAAAATTGACACCTTTATATCCACTTGATTTCACCATTTCATCTTTTTATTATTAAATCCGTTATAGCCGAATGCATGAATTTAACATACATAAATATTTTCAAACTCAACTTAAATCTCACTTAACTTAATAATAAACGTTTAAATTTCCTTAATTGCAAAAATCCAATTACCTTCATTCCTTTACTCTCATAGATAAAATCTTGTTTTAAAACTTTACTATAACCCATAGTCTCATTGTATTAGGAATTTACACTACATGTAAAGTAAATTTTTATCAGTAAAGATCTTACACACTATGTCCCATAAGTTTAGATTTCACAAATTTAGCTACTGCGTTAATTCTAATTTAAGTAGCACAATGTTCATATACCTTGAAATCATTCTCAATTTCCCAACTCAATTAATTATGCCTTACAATGTGTTTCAAATATAAAGGTATTTTATACTAATAGTTATCATACTCAAAATTATACGCTTATAACTAATTCCTACATTTGCATAATTGTATTAAGTTAGAATGTTTATTGAGGTTTATGCATTTCCAAATTTTGTACTGATTCCACCCAATTATTACTCACAGAACGTTAAATTATTAAATGACCATTTATTATAATTTAATTCCCATAATTGAGTCAAATGCTTATTATTATATATTCTTCATTTTTACCATTCCTTCCCATTTTAAATTCATTAACGAATTTACACATCTCTATCTTTCAATATAAAATAACCAAACTGATTACAAACACTGTTTCTATTAATTTTCATAAATTTGTTCAAAACTATACTTTTGTTTACATAAAATAAATTTTATGTTTCTATTAGACCCTTTTCCTTTTCACTACAGACATTAAATATTACTATCTATACTAATTGCACCTTTATACTAATGAATACCATTCAAGTTAACTAACATTCACAGATTCAACATTTATTTGTTTCTTAAAATTTTGCTTTAGATCAAGTTGTGACAATTTACATTATCCACATCTATTGTCATAAAATTTTATAGTTACACTAAATTTTCAACTACTATACCAAATCTCTACATTTATTCTTAAACAAATAAGAACTTATATAAATCTATTCTATTAAACATCATAATTTTAACGGGTCGTTACAGGTATGGTTGCTGATCCCAACCAAGGGGTGATCTTATTCGGTACTATCCAGCAAGAGGTAGGTCGGTCTTGTGTTGGCAAGGGATCCAGGCGAGGTCCTCGGTGTTATTTTTCTAGAGATGCACCATGATGGGTGGTACCCCAGTAGCCCAGTCATTGTAAGGAACCCCATTTCCCAATAAGCGCCTTTGGTCTTAGTTGTATACCTATTATGCTAGAATTTAATTAATGTAACAATTTCGGCTATGTGAATTATTTACTTGAGAACCCTGGACATTATGATAATATCATTGGATTTCTATATAAAGTGTTTTGGCTATCGTAAGTTAAAAACCCTTCCGTGTTTATGCGCGACATGGTCTTACGAGATACTTTTGATTTTCAAAGTTTTTATAAAAGTAAAAAATTAAGCTGTTTGATTTTACTCACACCAGACCCATATCTGACCTGGAGTTTTATTTCCTTTTTCTAAAACTCCTGGGTACTTGAATTTTTATGAGTAGCCAAGTGATCCAGGTTTATTACAAAAGCATTTTAAAGGAGTTGGAACGGGTGGCTTCATTGTTTGCTAGATATTATTTCATTCCATTGTGTTATGTATGATCTATGTATTTTGTATGGGCAGGTAGCTATAACTGTTCAGTTGAAGGTTGTAATGTATTGACTTTGATGTATTAATATTATGGAAATGACTATGTAATATCCTATATTATCTATTATATGTTGTTCTGATTCATGGTGAGATTATGTGATTGTGTAGTTTCTTCTTATCTTTCTTTTTCTTCTGCCCTTGATGGCTCCTCTTTCGATGCAAGAAAGGCAGTCACTACATTTTTATTACCAGAGCCTAGGTTAAGTGAACACTTAGGCTTTGGGTTAGGGTCAACTTCAAGAGTGCGTATCTGTAATATATATATTGGACAGAAAGGTCTGCTTGATAGGTTTGATTAGTACCCTTCTTTCAAGGTTTAACTCATCCAAGTATTGTAAGAATTATCTTACCATGTCCAGGTAGTAAGACATGAGTAAAAGAGGCAGATGAGCTAAGGGAGCAGGTAGCACTACAACTATAAATGGTTGAACTCCAAATCTTGGAGGTGTTCGGGTTGCTGAAGAGACAACGCCAAAGCAGCCAATAGTGAATTTTTCAACCTTATGCAAGGATTACACTAACCTCGGAGGGAAACCATTTAAGGGAATTAAGTCGATCGTGGAATTTCAAGTTTGTTTGCGATCTTGCAAAATGATCTTTAAAGGTATTGGTTTATTTGACAAATAAAAAAGATTCTTAGCAGCATGAATAATGCAAGAGGGAGTAGCATCTTGGTGGGACTCCCTTACTGCAAATGTCCTTGAGGAAGATTTTTCGTTAGCCTGATTTAAGGAAGATTTTAAGGACCAATTCTTACAAACAGCAGGCAGGACAAGGACGTACCGCTACTTCATGGACTTAAAGCAAGGCGATCTATCTATAGTAGAATATGAGACAAAGTTCAACGAGTTGTCTTATTTTGGACCGAAATTGATCAACACCCCGTTAAAGAAGAATGAGATGTTTGTTTTCGGTATGAGGGAAAAGTGCCATGAGAAAATGACTACTCATGTTAAAGGTACTTTTGTGGATTTAGTTGACATAGCTTTGAGGTACGAGGCCCTGGAAAAGAAGAAGCTTACTCCAGTAGCACCTAGTGGAAATACCGGTGGAAATGGTTCTAACAAGAGGAAGTTCAATCCAAACTGAAAGAATCGAGGAAAAGGGAAACATGGAGAAGGTCAAGGTGGAAAGCCTACGGATAGTGATTGTTATATTTGCAAGGAGAAAGGACATATTGCTAGTATTGTCCGAATTGCGAAGTTCCAAAGCAGCAAGACTGACCCATCTCCCCAATGGTATGGAAGATTCTTTGTTTTAATTGTCACCAGCCCATGTATATTGTAAAGAACTGCCCACTCATGAAGAAGGTGCAGCAGCCCAAGGTGTATGCCATTAAGGATGAACCATCTACTTCAACGGATGTGAAGGGAAAGGGCGTCCTTGAAGGTACCTTATTGATTAATGGTATATTTGTCCGAGCATTATTTGATATTGGTGCCTTTCATAGTTTTTCTCTTGTGAATCAATAGGTAAATTTCATCTTATTCCTAGTATTGTAAAAAACATTATGTGTGTGTCTAACCTCATAGGTGGTGCAACCCATTTGAATATGATTTACGAAGATGTGCCAATTTTTTACCTTTCTCATCACTTTTCTTACGACCCGTATGTCTTAGATTTCAAAGGGTTTTACATTATTCTTGATATGGATTGGTTATCAAAATATGGAGCTATTTTAGATTGTAACGAAATAACTGTATCATTAGTAACCAATTTGGGAAAAATTGCTAAAGTACCATGTAAGGAACCCAGTATTAATATGTGTAGTTTCCTGTATTCTCTACAGGCATCCTATAACATCCCTATCTTGAGACTCGAAGCTAAACGCTACAGATGCTGCAATTATCCATAGTATTAAATTCCGATGACAAAATATGGTAATGTTAATGGTTTCCATAATATTAGAAGCACATGAATATGAAATAAAATCAACACTGATTTCAAAAACAACATTTCTGATTACACTTCAAATACATATTTCATATCCAGTTACATAATTCCAACACGATTCCCAAGTTTTAATCAAATATAATTGTTACAAAGTATGCCAAGTGCGACATATGAAGATGCCCTATTGGATGACTAGAGTACTAAATAGACATATCAGTCGTAGATACATCACAACAGAAATAATACTAAATAGCTCCAACGTAGCTAGCTTTACCTCCTATACGTATTCGAAAGCTTATTCATCCAATTTACTAAACCTAAAAAATCCTTAACTCTAAATCTTCTCAAATCAAACTTTGAGCACCCGAGAGTTTAAGGGAAAAACATAAACTTTGAGTCAAACATAAAGCCTAGTGTGAATAATACTATTACATCTTGATTTGCTGATTTAAGTGAGACCATGCTGCTTAGCGTAATGGGTTTTGCCTCACTAATATCCTTTTAGAAACATATCGTTTTGCAAATCAAATCCTGCAATCAAACTGATTATCACAACAATAAAAAATGCATATACGTATAATAATCAAAAAATCAATGTACCATCTATCAGCACTATAGTTTTATCTAGCTAACTATTAACCATTGGCTGACTTGGGCCTACCAAACATAATAAATAATCTAACTTCTATTAGACATAATACTAGATTGATTGCCCTTAGATTTCTTCTTCTAGGGTCAACTGAACCTAATGGTTTTACGGGATCACCAATAACCTATCTTTACTCTGTACATTACCTTCTGTGTGTAACATTATTTTTGTCCCTTCTGTGACAAAGCCCTACACATTGGAATTTTGGAATTCTATTAGCTATGGGTTGTTAGCTAAAGTAAAGGTATGACCATATATTAGTCCCATCTTGTCTTCTAATATCTAAGTCATAAACTTAGGGTTAACTACCCTATTAAATTTTCATTTCCTATCTTATACTCAGGATTAACTACCCTATTCAAATTTCATTTCCTCGTAAACAATCTTTGTAAATGATTTACCCCTAAAATCATAACTTTATAAAATAAGGAAATCATACTCTTTGATTTACTCAAAGTACTTATGCCATGATATATGCTTTACATAAAACAATGTTGATGAAATCTTATCAATAGGATTATCTATCCTTTCATAATAAGTTAGAAACCTCTTTGTAACTTAGAAAGCTTTAGGCTACCAGGCCAAAACAATACCTTCGAAACCATTATTTATACCTTAAACAGTCCCCTTCGAATTCATTGAAAGCACCCTTTTCAAAATAAGTTAACTACTTTAACTTGAAATACTAGGTCGAAAGGCCCAAAACATACCTTTCGAATGTATTAAAAATATGCCTATCGAAATCATTTCGTTAAAACCTTAGATATCCCCTTTCGAAGCCATTTAAACTTGTTTTTCAAAAGCGTTAAAAGCCTTCATTTCAAAGTACTTAAAACAAACCCTTCGAAACGCATAAAATATACCTTTCGAAACACTCAAAGTATACCTTTCGAATGTACTGCAATTCTGCCTTTATAAATATTTAAAATATTCCTTTCGAAAGTATTGGGCTCAAGTAGGAGTTTGTGGAAACATAGTCTCAAAACCATTTAAAATCATTCCTTTCAAATCCTTAGGGTTTAACATATAGTATAATTAAAGGGTCATAAAGAATTAGGGTGAAAGCATTGCTTTCGAAAGCATTTATCCTAAGTAAAAGAAAGATGATGGTTTCGAAGCTACTCTTTTGAAACCATTGTCTTCAAAACCATTTTGAAAGAGGTTATTGGACCCTTTCGAAAGCATGGAGAAGGCCGCTTCAAAACTAAAAAGGCGAAAGCAACCTTTCGAATACATTGCTTTAAGGCTATAAAGTAAAGCGGCTTTAACTAGTTCGAAAGGTAAGAATGCAGCAACATGAGTTTCGAATAGGTTCAAAGTGGTTATCCTTTCGAAAGCTTCTTTTATAAAAAGTAAGCTGCAACTCATTTGAAAGTTCCTTTCTAAAAGCAAAGGCAAGTTGATTGGTTCGAAAGCTAATAGAGTTGGCTTCAACCCCTTCGAAAACATCTTTTATAAAAAGAAGTAAGTCGTAGAGTTGAGAGCTCTAAAGATTAACTTCTACCCCTTCGAAAGCATGATGTCGGCACGTCCCTTCTGCCTTTCTCTAATGCACTCATACCAATTTCTTAATATCATGTGCTTTGGTTTCGAACAAGTGCGAAAGGTCTAATTGGCATGTTAACGAAAGCCAGCTAAGGAAGGGGCAAAGTGATAAATCATAACGGAACTGATTTTATGTCTGTCAAAGTGATTTCTTTTCACCTAATTTGCCTTATTTGTCAAAATATGATTGGTTGCGATTTCTTTATCAAAATCATTTTCTAAAAGGCTGCCGAATTAAGAATTATCAATTAAAACATTTTAACAAATAAGCACTTCTCCTTGGTTAAAACATATAAAATATTTAAGTACCTTAACGAAATAATTTGGTGACCATAGCGAAATACTTAGGAAAATTTTCCAAAAATCACCATAATTCTATTTTAATATGTTTTCTAACATACTTAAATCTCAAACCCAAAATCAACATATAATTACCTTAAATAATTTAAACCAATATTAACTATTTTCTTTCACAGAAATTTCATAATAAATCCACAATAACTTGAAAAATTATGAAACTTGAAACCCACTTCTAAAATAAGGTTTTCGACCATATATCAAAAACATAAATTATTTTTATGTTATTTTTTAGGTTTTCCAATCTAAACTTATCATAAAATCTATATGAAACACTACAATCATCAAAAAGCACATATATATCCATTTAAACAAACATAACATGGCATATTATTTTCAAAATTAATTCAAGTCAAACCTTGAAACCAAAATCTTTATGAAAACTGAGATGTAAGATAATTATTCACCTTGGCTTGGTGTTAAGAAGGTGGAGATTTACTCTTTGAGTGCTTTGCTTTAGCCATCTACTTGAATCGTAGCTTCTTCTCCTTGAACCCCTTTAATGGTGACCGACCGAGATTACAAGTTGTTTTGGTTTTGTTTGTAAATGTTGAAATGAATAAGAAATGAAGGTAAGAAGGGTTTAGGATATAAGAACAAAGACTACTCATATTTTTCCCTTACCATATTTCTCCTACCTACTTGTTTTTAATTCTCTTTTGTTTATACATTTATTAAGGCACGACCCCTTTTAATTAACAAATCTGAATCCTTTAACCACCTACATTATTTCATTTAATTTTTATAATTAAATGTCATAAATAATGTTAATCAAAATTAGGGTCATTACAGACTCCCCTCCTTAAAGAATTTCGTCCTCGCAATTACGATAAGATACACATAACAACCAAACATAAAAGTAAAACATACCATGAAACAAGTCAGGATAAGTATCTCTAAGTGGAAATTAGCCATAAGGGGCTCTTTAGCAAGTGCAATTAGTTTCTAGGACACACAACTGAAATAATTACTTTTAAGGACAAAATACAAAATAATTAAGGCCTAAAAACCTATGAAATTATGTCTTGAAAGTAATTGGACTATTGACTTTGTCCTTAAAAGTAATTATTCTATTGACTTTGGCCTTGAAATTAATTTCTGCGGATGTGTGTCCTACAAATTAATTGTACTACAAATTTTGTCCTTCTAGTGAAATGCCCCTATCTCTAATCCTGCTCTCAATTTTCCAAGTACAGTCTCACTCTTCATCACACCACTGGACTTTGACTAACCTGACCGTCTTGTTCCTTGGTCTCTTCTCATCTCTCATAACTACACGAACTGGTTTATAGTAGTCTTTGGATCCCGTGTACACTTTCTTAGATGAGAAATATGAAAAATATTGTGGATTCCTGCCAAACTATTTGATAACTCTACTCTGTACGTGAGTTTCCCAATCCTTTCTATAATAGGAAATGGTCTAACAATCTTGGTGCCAATTTTTATGACTTTCCAAATCTGATTACACCTTTCATCGGTGACACCTTGACAAAGACATGATCTCCAATTGAAAACTCTAAGTCTGTCCATCTCTTATCAGCATAACTCTTCTGCTTAGACCGAGCTTAGCTCGAATTAACTCAATCTTTTCTGCAGCTTCTCTTACCAAATCTAGAGACCTTCCATACAAAGCTTCAAATGGTGCCATCCCTATACTAGTCTGATAACTGTTGTTATACGAAAACTCAACTAAGTGTAGATGGTCTTCCCATGATCCTCCAAAATCTAGCACACAAGCTTTTAACAAATCCTCTAAGTCCTTGTTAATTCTTTTTTTTTGCCCATCTGTCTGCGGATGGTAAACGGTACTCATCTTAATCTTGGTACCTAAAGTCTCCAGTAGATTCTTCCAGAACTCGCTAGTAAATAAGGAATCTCTGACACTTGCTATGTTACTAGGAATTCCCTACAGTCTAACTGTATTCCTCATGAGTAACCTTTCTAAATCTGGTGTTGTTTTGGTCGACTTAAGTGGAATAAAATGGGCACTCTTGGTCAATCTATCCACTATAACCCATATACTCTCATTTTCTCTACTCGATATTGGTAAACCATCTTTAAAATCCATTGAGATAGAATCTATTTCCAGACTGTAACATCTAAAGGCTGAAGTAACTCACTCGTTTTTTGATGTTCAACTTTTACCTATTGACATTTCAAACACTACCTCATCCATAAGCCTACATCTCTCTTTATACCTTCCCAAAAGAAACTCCTTTTCATATCCTGATACATCTTAGTTCCTCCCGAATGAATAGTGAACTTCAAACGATGGCATTCTCTAAGAATTTCCTTCCTAACGTTCTCCACATTGGGAACACATAGTTGTTCTTTCTTCCTCAACCATCCATTTTAGTCAATACTGAAATATTTCAAGTCGTCTCTCTCTGTTCCATTCCTCAACTTCCTGATCCGTTCAGCTAATAATGGATCCTTTCCATACTTAGAAGCAATCCTTTCGATCATCACCGGTCAACTTCTAAACACAATAACACAACAGTTTCTTTACTAAAACTAACCTCAGACCTCCATTGTATTCTGGATATAGTCAATGCTTCTTAATCTTTACACTCGTCTATCATTGCCAATACCGCATTTTGATATTTTCTGCTAAGTGCATCTCCAACCTTATTCCCTTTCTTGGGATGTACTCAATACCATAGTCATAAGTGGCTAAAAACTCTAATCACCTCTGTTGTCTCATATTCAACTCCTTTTGGGAGAATACATATCTCAGTGACTTATGATCTATATACAACTTGAATCTTTCTCCCAAAAGGTAATGTCTCCACACCTTCAATGTGAAAATTATTGCAACCCATTCCAAATCATAAGCTGGATTCTAATTTCTTGTAGTTTGAGCTATCGAGAAGCGTAGGCAATCACTTTACCTCTTTGCATTAACACAGCTCCCAATCCCATTCCACATGCATCCGTGTACATCAATAAGTCTTGATTCCCTTCTGGAACAACTAACATAGGTGCATTAGTCAATAAGTGTTTCAGTTTCTACAATGCCTCCTCACACTTATCAGTCCAGACAAACTTCACATCTTTCCGAGTTAGCTTAGCCACCGGTGTAATTATCCCTACGAAAAATCCTTAATGAATCTCTGATAGTAACCAACTAATCCAAGAACTCTTTATCTCAGTCACTATCTTGGGTCTCTTCCAACAATTCACTACTTCGATTTTAGCGGGATCTATTGACAACCCTTTTTCTTAGACTACATAACCAAGAAAATTTACTTTCTTCTTCCAGAAATGACGCTTCGAAAATTTCTCTTTCAGTTGATGCTGCCTCATCGTCTTAAGCAGCATTCTAAGATGAATTTTATGATCTTTCTCATCCTTAGAGTATATCAAAATGTTTTATATCAATACCAACACAAATCTATCCAGATGCTCCCAGAAGATTCTGTTCATCAAGTCCATGAAGAATGCCGGTGCATTAGTTAGTCCGAACCACATCATGAACCATCCATACTATCCATAACTTGTCCTAAAGGACATCAAAGGAATAATATCCTCTGCTACTCTAAGCTTGTAACGACCCGATATTTTCAGCCATTCGCATCCGCACATGTCGGACTTGAATTGCTCAAAATACCGCGTTGTAAATAAAATTTGGCAAATCTCATAATATACAGTAAATACATAATCACAGATCACAGACACAGACACAGAGTATTTAATAATGCAGCGGAATTTAAAAGAAATAGTAGTCCATGAAGCTACTATATAAAAATAAGATACATCAGAGTTAAACATGATACAACAAAAAGTAACAAGATACATCAGGTACAAATCAGAATACATCACTGAAATCACTGGATACAGAAAGCAAAATAGATGGCTGGATCTTCAAGGAAAGCTCCAACTCCGAAGGTGAATCTTGAATGCTAACTCACTCAATCTGACTCGAGCGTAAAGCAAAATACAAAACACTCGAGTCAGGACATAAATACTTATAAACTGTAAATCAACTCAAGTGAACAGTAACGAAAATGCATCAGTAACTTAAAGAATGCTTGGGATCGCCCATCCTTTAAGGATCCGTTAAACTATTTACTATGTAGTAATATTGCGCTATTATAATAATGTCTACAGTAAAATAAACATACTTTTAAATAGCGTTCCGGGCTACCCATATCACCCTTCACACGTAATAGTCCCAGTAGTCCATCCAATATCATGCCATCTCCACTCCGGGTGACTGTCAGAGGATACCACACGGGCTACGGGAGAAAAACAAACTCGTAGTAAAGGCTCGGTATGGTAGGTGACACGGCACACAAGGCAATGCCAGGGTAGATATACCAATTACGCACACGGGATGGTGGTAACGCAGCAGCCACATACGCCCACCTCGGAACACACTCCCATATCAAAATCGGAGGATGGCCATCTAATCAATCACCGGTAAGAGTATAGTATCGAAGGAATGTGTCCGACCAGAGGAGCTACCCCTTTTGGCCCGAGATCGCTCCTGTTTTAGCCACCTTATGCTAACTCATGGGAGTTGGGTCCACGTAATATACCTCAAGAACGTCGCCACCATCCTACTTCATTCTGGAATCTCCACCGCGTACACAGTTGTTAAAGTGGTTTTCGGAGTTGGCAGAGAGTATGACAACTTGCGATCCTGGTCTCTTTAACAACCAAACGTTATTATAACGCCGTGGTCATTTCAAAATAATTTATACTTCAAAAAGATCAAATCATTCCATTTCAAACTATATTTATTTCAAAATAGTTTATACTTTGAAACCAAAACCATTTTTATTTCAAAACTATTTATTCAATCAAAATAGTTTATACTTCGAAACCAAAAACATTTCAAACATATATTCATTTCAAAATCATAATATTTTCAAAGTATAACTCTTTCGAAACCAAAAATACTTGAAACAATTACACTTTGAAAATCATAACATTTCAAAATCATACATTTGAAATCATGGGATATTCATTTAATTCTTTACATTTTACAATTCATTCAATTAATCCCATGTGACGCCCCACCTCTATACCCACGCTAGCCAAGAACACTACGAAGTAATGCTGTCAACTAGCACGGAGAATAAGGCTGTTGAGGAGCGACCATCTGTGTAATTGCTTTGTGCGAGCATCGATATGTCAGATAGTATAACATGCATTTCTTTATCAAGAGGGAAATCTGACATACCGACACAAACTCAAAGCTACTACACAGTGGCTATAATATCTTCGGAAACAAATATAGAAATAAACATAACATAAATCAGTCACAGACAATTCATATCACAAAGGCGGAAATAGATATGAATACTACACTAGGAAGTGTACATCAGAGTAGTGGTCTAAAAAGATCCACAATATCACAAAAGAATAGTTACATGAACTACACAAAATAATAAGTATACATTATGGAGTCTATATCTCGAATGTATACACCAAAATAAACTACTAATCTAAGTAGTAAGCCAAAAGTCAGAGAAATCAATCCCAAGAGAGAGGTCAAGCAGAAGCACTTGTAACATCTCGGTCTGACCCGAGTATTATTTAATAAGAAAATAATAAACGGATCAGTCTAACTATAGATATCAGATGAAACGATATAGAATAAGAGATATGACTAAACACATAATAATCACAATTCCAAGCTGTGATATATATAAGTAATTGAAAATCAACGAGAGACTAATCAATATCACCAAATCTACACAAGAATCAAAGAAATTCCATACTCCTTATTTCGTTCATCAAACCACAAATATTGACGATTATATCAATGTCAATCACAACAGTCAATGACACACAAATTCACCAAAGCACAAATATTGACAATAATATCAATGTCAATCACAAAAGTCAATGACGCACAAATTCACCAATGCACAAATATTGATAAAACTTATCGATGGAAATCACGAAAATTGGTGAAACACAAATTCTAGAAATCATCTCAAGAAATCCAGAAATCTCAAAGGGGGGAGGCCTATCACAAACGGGAGCATAAAGCCCACCAACACGTGTATCACAAACGGAACGCTAATTCCATGGTCGCTAACCATCACAAATTGAGCCGAAGCTCCACAAACGGCCCGAAGACCATGGGTTGCTACCCCACCAAATTGAGTCGAAACTCCACAAAACGGGGTTTAGTCTCCCTCGCAGACAAAGAGACATCGCACATTGCTAGTCTAAATCACAAAGATGATCATCATGATCAACGAGAAGTGTCAATTACACTAAGCTAGTAAATATATGAGTTTAGCTTCATGTCCCATAACCACTTGCTTAACTTAAATATTTACGAACAAACTGTAAATCTTCACTAGAAAATTGTCACAAGAGGTTCAATCGAACAAGTCCAAGAATTAACCGACGAAGTAAACGCAAGCGTTTCATACCACTTGTTTTACTAAGCCGTTTAATTAGATTTCTCATACGAGTGAGGTAAAGGTTTGTATATACTAATAGATTAGAAATCGGTTTGAGAAAACGATCTTTGTAATAAAATAGTGTTGGAATCATTCGAAGAAAGAGTTTTGATATTTACTACTAGTATAGAAAACCTTTATATTTTTAAAGTGACAAATCACAAAGAAGATTGTAAGAACAATCAATCACTAAAATTCACATTCGAAGACGTGAATAAAATCCAAAGAAACCGATAAAGAATCCATCGAAATGGATATTCAAAAATTCCTAAAAAGGAGTCATCAAAGTCATAATAAACGATAACAACAAATAGGATCATCTCGAATCGATTTAAATTGGAATTCTCAAGCGAATAGGAAAATAGGCAAAATAGGCAAAACACAACAGTTTCAGACGTCTGAAACAAGTGGTTCAGACGTCTGAATCTGGAAATATAAAGATTTCCAGAACACAATTCAGACGTCTGAATCAAGTGTTTCAGACGTCTGAAATAGGCATATTTTAGCCTATTTCCTTTCTGGTTCCAAATGAACCAATTCAGACGTCTGAAACCATATATTCAGACGTCTGAACCTGGGAATAGAAATCTTCCCAGAACAATATTCAGACGTCTGAATATCACGTTTCAGACGTCTGAATCTAGGGTTCAGGGCATTCCCTGAACCTAGGCCAAAAATGGCCAAACGAATATCGAAAACGATCAAACGAGCAAAAGGCGATGACTAAGGAATTACGTCGAACGACAACCCAGCCCAAACGGCTCTTTGATACGCCTCAAATATCAATGTCCAAATATCCATAATAGGATTTTCATAAATTAGACCAAAACACAAAAAAATTTGGAATATACACGAAATCAATCCAAACCATAATCAATTGCACACGAATAAGTGTTAGGAATTCATACCTAACAATCGAAGATAAATATAAGCATAGATGTGAGATTAAAATCTCACCTTTTCACAAAATCAAACAAGAAGAAGCTTGAAAGCAAATGGAGAATCAACATCTCTTCAACACAACCCAATTGAGCTTGAATCTAAGCTCAAAACAAGAACATTCCCAAAATTAGGTTTAGGAATTTCTGAAATTGGTAAGAGAATAAGTTGGAGAAGAAGAAGAGAATGCTTACCAATGGGTTCTCTTGAATTTGGAGCTAGGAATTTGAAGTTGCAAAAGGAACCAGGGTTTTGGAGTTTTAATTTCCAATCTCTCCCACCATTAATACTTTAAAAACTGAAAAGAGAAGAGAATTAGGGTGAGTGGGGAAGAGTGGCTCAGATTTGAGCATAAGTTAACATAGGGCTGAGCCCAAACCAAACCCAAAGTGAAAAGTAGCAAAAATCAACTTTCTCCAAACATATCGAAGCTTATACTCAAAAAGGTCGCAAACGGCATTTTAAACTCAATGGGAGTGGTTCCGAGTCCTAATTCGACCGTATGCAAAAAGTAGCTTTTCGGACTAAAATCCGACTAACGATGAAATATTTAAATAAAATATTTAAATATAAAATCGACAAATATGCGGGTTATTACAGACTCTCCTCCTTAAAGAAATTGCGTCCTCGCAATATTTTAAGAAGAAGATATATAGTAACAACCATAAAAGCATATTCAACACAAAAGAAGTTTGAAATAAGAAGTTCACCTCAAAGAGCACGAGAAAGTAAGTCCGGATGTGTTCGCTCGATGTACTCTCTTGATTCCCAAGAACAATCCTTAGGATTTGAAGACCATTGAACTTTAACAAGCGGAACATCTTTATTTCGAAGTCGTTTGACTTCCGAAGCAATGATACGAATAGGATGTTGCTCATAAGTTAAATTAGGCGAAACTTCAATCTCTTCCAGAACACCGGGCTCAAGAATAGAATCGGAATCTCGAAGACATTTCCGAAGTTGAGAAACGTGAAACACGTCATGGATGGCAGAAAATTGAGCCGGTAATAAAAGGCGATAAGCCATGGAACCAATACGTTCAGTGATAGGAAATGGCCCAATATATCGAGGCGCCAATTTTCCCGATCGACTGAAACGTACAACACCTTTCATAGGTGAAACACGAATGAACACAAGATCTCCCACAGAAAATTCTAACTTCCTTCTTCGGTTATCGGCATAGGATTTTTGTCTACTCTGGGCTTCTTTCATCCTATGACGAATAAGGTCAATCTTTTCTGTGGAATCACGAATAAAATCTGGACCTAAAACCAGCTTCTCACCGGCCTCAAGCCAACAAGAAGGAGATCGGCACGGCCTTCCGTAGAGTGCCTCAAAAGGTGCCATACCAATACTAGATTGGAAGCTATTATTATAGGAAAATTCAACAAGTGAAATATGATCTTCCCAACTTCCACCAAAATCAAGCACACAAGAATGAAGAAGACCTTCAAGAGTTTGATTCACACGCTCGGTTTGTCCATCGGACTGAGGATGATAAGCGGTGCTAAAATTAAGCTTCGTTCCCAAAGCTTTTTGAAGACTCTTCCAAAATCCACTAGTAAACAATGGATCACGATCACTAACAATAGAAGTAGGAACACCATGTAATTTAACAATCTCTTTAACAAAGAGTTTGGTCAAAAGAGGAACGGTTCGGTTAGACCGAACGGGAATAAAATGGGCGGATTTAGTAAGTCTATCAACAATCACCCATAAGCTATCATGACCCGAACAAGAACGGGGAAGGCCATCTATAAAATCCATGGAAATATTGTCCCACTTCCAAATTGGAATTTCTAAAGGTTGCAATAACCCACCGGGCCTTTGATGTTCGGCCTTAATGAGTTGGCAAGTCATGCAACGCTTAACGAAGTTAGCGATGTCAAGTTTCATTCCCTCCCAATAATAAAGTCGCTTCATATCCGCGTACATTTTACTACTACCGTGATGAATGGTAAATTTAGAACGATGGGAATCTTCTAAAATATCCTTACGAAGATCACTAATATTTGGCACGATAAGTCTACCAAATTTCCGAATGCCGCCACGAGAATCGATATCAAAGTCCTTCAAACCTTCAATATCAATCTTATCCTTAATATTTTGGCCAAGAAGAGCCAATTCGGGATCTAGCCTTTGAGCTTCAAGAATGCGGTCTAACAGAGAAGGATGAGCCTCAAGGCTACATAAAACAAATGATGAGCATAAATCGGATACGCGGTCTCGAATCTCACAAGTGGATAAGATCTCGAGATCGTTCCATTTGGATATCATCATAGAAACAACAGCTTGTTGTTTACGGCTAAGAGCATCGGCGACACGATTACCCTTACCGGGTGTATAAAGAATATCAAGATCATAGGGAGCAAGAAACTCGAGCCAACGTTGTTGACGCAAATTAAGTTCCTTTTGAGAGGATAAATACTTCAAAGACTTATGATCGGTATAAAGAACAAATTTCTCTCCTAAAAGTTAATGACGCCAAATACGAAGGGCGAAAACAATAGCCGCGAGTTCTAGATCATGAGTGGAATATCTAGTCTCGGCAGGCTTTAATTGCCTAGAAGCATAAGCAATAACACGTTCTCTTTGCATAAGAACGGCACCCAAACCAACGCGACTAGCATCGGTATAAACAACGAAATCTTGATTCTCCTCGGGAATAACAAGAATAGGAGCATCAGAAAGGAGTTCTTTTAGTTTCTGAAAAGAAGCTTCACATTTGTCCGACCAAATGTATTTAACACCTTTCTTAGTCAAGCTAGTGAGAGGCACGGCAATCTTAGAAAAGTCATTGATAAAACGGCGGTAATAGCCTGCCAATCCAAGAAAACTACGAATCTCCGTCACACTCTCCGGTCTCTTCCAATCTTGAATCGCTTCAATCTTTGAAGGATCCACGGAAATTCCGGATTCGGAAATAATGTGACCGAGAAACTTCACACGAGATTGTCAAAAGTGGCATTTAGAAAATTTTGCCTTTAATTGATTACTCCTAAGAGTTTCCAATACAATCCGAAGATGTTTTTCATGCTCCTCCTCGGTTTTAGAATACACAAGAATATCATCGATAAAGATAAGAACAAACCGGTCGAGGAAGTCTTTGAAAACTCTATTCATAAGGTCAACGAAATACGCCGGAGCATTCGTCAAACCAAATGGCATGACAAGCTATTCATAAGATCCATAACGAGTACGGAACGAGGTCAATGGAATACTATCCTCTGCAATACGAAGCTGATGAAATCCAGTAGCTAAGTCTAATTGCGAAAAGACCTTAGCACCACTAAGCTGATCGAATAGATCATCAATCCGAGGTAAAGGATATTTATTTTTGATAGTAAGATCATTAAGCTTGCGGTAGTCAACGCAAAGCCTAAGTGTACCATCGGATTTCTTCACAAAAATAGCCGAAGCTCCCCAAGGCGAGGAACTAGAGCGAATAAATTGCTTCGTCTCCAATTCGGATAATTGTTTACGCATCTCCTCGTTTTCTTTATTGGACATACGATACGGAGGACGAGTGATAGGTTGAGCTCCAGGAATAAGATTAATTATGAACTCAATTGCTCGCTTAGGTGGTAATCCTAAAACGGGCTCAAATATGTCGGAAAATTCACAAACGACGTGAATAAGAGAAATAATATCACCCTCATCATCATCATCGTCATCACGAAGATTTAAAGAATACAAAGATGCAACCAAAGCGGAATCCGAATCTTTAAGAATAACAGAAATCTGCTTAACAGATTGAGGATGTCGAAGATGAATTGTCCGCTCAGGACATAGGATATGGGTTTCATAATGGTTAAGCCAATCCATTCCCAAAATCATTCCAAAGCCTAAATAATGCATGACATGCAAATCGGCTCGGAAAGAAAAATCACACAAAATAATCTCGACATCCTTACACAATAAACTAATTGTTGCGGATCCACCAACCGGATTCGCAATTCTCAAAGAAGTCATTAAACACAAAACATCCAAAGAAAAAGTATCAACAAGTTCTTTTGGTATAAAAGAATGGGACACACCCGTATCAAAAAGAACTCAAATAGGATGATCACGAAATAAAATAATTCCATCCAGAATAGAATGAGAAATACCTTGGCCACGAGATGTGTTGCCAGGGGCTTGAGAAACATTAAGCTTTCCCTCCTTCCTGCCCTGAAGCTTGGGGCATGAAGATATAACATGACCGGGAACTTTGCAGTAGCGACAAGAGAGAGACCTTGGGCACTTGTTCGCATAATGGTCCTTCGAACCACAATTATAGCATTCCCCACGGCCAAAGGAAGAAGTCCTTGCCATGGGGGTTGCTTGCTTCCCTTTCTTATTAGGATAGGGGCCTTTGAATTTGTTTGGCCTCTTCTTGTTGTTGAAGTTTGGTTTGGAACCCACCACTTCAACATCGTTCTCCCTATCCGCCTCTTCAAGACGAAGAGCAATATCAACGAGTTGGTCGAAAGAAACTTCTAATTTTAGAAGTAATGGCTTCTTAAGATTTTTGTGTAAGCCATAGACGAATCTCTGGTTCTTCTTTAAAGGGGTGTTGATGTATTCAACCCCATCTTTGGAAAGCGACTCGAAGGAGGCGACGTAATCAGTCACGGAGGACTCACCTTGAACAAGGTCTATAAATCGTCGAGCCAATGTCACTTTCTCAGCTTCTGGTACAAATTTCAACTCGAAGCGTTCTCGGAATTTCTCCCAGGTGAGATCCGCTTCATTAGTTTCAGAAATAAGAAGTTCGTACCAGTCCAATGCTCTTTCTCGGAGCATACTAGAGGCCACCTGAACTCGGTGAAGGTCAATAAGATTCATGCGAGAAAAGATTCGATCGCATGACCTTAGCCAAGCCTGTACTTCAATAACAATTTAGGAACCTTTGAATGGCTCCCCACCCAAATTAGTGTAATCGCTGCACAAGCGTGCAAATCCCGACTTTGGGCGAGTAGGTTCCGGGTTAGCTCCAGCTGCTTGAACATTTGTCACTAAATCAAGAAGCTGTTGAGCAGTCATAAAAACTCCATCTTGGGGTGGAACACTAGATGGTCCAGCTCTGGGACGGCCTGGTCTAGACATTCCTCTTCCTTAGAAAGAAAGAAGAGCAAGAAGAAGATTATTCACCAAATTGAATATCAAGCAATCTTGATAGATAAACAAGGAACCATAAAAGAAAATAGGATGAATCGGTACGAAGACTCGAATTAAATCCTAAAGCACGACTCCTAAGATGGACTTAGGACGATGATCCTTGTTATAATATTCCATATTGTTCCGAAGTTTGGCTCTGATACCAAGCTGTGACGCCCCACCTCTATACCCACGCTAGCCAAGAACACTACGAAGTAATGCTGTCAATTAGCACGGAGAATAAAGCTGTTGAGGAGCGACCATCCGTGTAATTTGTAACAACCCGCATATTTATCGAGTTTACATTTAAATATTTTTATTTAAATATTAAATCGTTAATCGGATTTTGGTCCGAAAAACTACTTTTTGCAAACGGTCAAATTAGGACTCGAGACCACTTCCATTGAGTTCGAAATGTCGTTTACAACTTTTTAAGTATAAACATCGATAGGTTTGGAGTTAGTGAAATTTCACTAACTTTTCCCGCTTTGGACTTTGGGTTAGTTGAGCCTATTAAGCCCAAGTTCCAACCCTCTTCTCCTCACTCTTCATAAATTTCCTAACTAACTCAAGCTTTAGCATTAATGGTGAAGAGAATGGGAAATTAAAACTCCAAGCTCAAATTCAATTGCAACTCCATCATTCAACTCCAAATTCAAGTAGAAGATATTGGATTCAAGCTTTGGATTGCTTCTCCTTGCTTTCAAGCTTCATCTTCATAAATTTTAGTGCAAAGGTGAGATTTTTATCTCACAATTCTAGTCTATAACTATATTGGACTGTTAGGAATGATTCCCCATCACCTTAGCATGTACATTTGCATTTGATTTGGATTGGATTGGCGAAAAACTCCATTTTTTAGTTGTTTGGTGAATTTCCTGAGCTTAGGTCGCTCTGCCTAGGTTAGGTCGCTCGGAATCATTAGCTCGCGTGCGTGGAAAAGTCACGGCCTGCATATTTTGTTCGCCTCGGATTTAGGTCGTAGGTCGTTGGACTTTAGGTCGTTCGCGTATAGGTCGCTCGCGACCTAACCCTTAGGTCGCTCGCGTGTTATCGCGCTAGGTCGCACTGCCTTAAATCTTCACTTCGGAGTTAGGTCGTTTCTGGCCTTAAATCCCCCCTGCAGCGTTAGGTCGTTAGCCTTGGAATTAGGTCGTTTTCGACCTTATATCACAAGGCGGCTCTAGGTCGCTCGATCCTGCTAGGTCGTAGGTCGCGCATCACTTTAGGTCGCTCGCGTGTTAAAACCTTAAGTCGCTCGTGTGTTAAAACCTTAAGTCGCTCGCGTGTTAAACCCTTAGGTCGCTCGGCCGATGCACGCGCTAGGTCGCGAGTATTTAAGTCCTTAGGTCGCTTGGCATTGTGACCACTTAGGTCGCACGACCTTGTTAGGTCGCTCACCCTTAGCTCGCGTACCTTCTTAGGTCGCGCATCCCATTAGGTCGCTCGACCCTGTTGTATTTTTAGTTCCCAACCATTAAGTCGGTCGACCTTGCCTAGGTCGTTAGGTCGGTCGGTCCTATCCCTTAAGTCGCGTGACCGTGATAGGTCGCTTACCTTTAGGTCGCATGACCTATGGCCACTTGCTCCAGTTAGGTCGCTCGGCCACTTTGTTAAGTCGCCCACCTTTTTAAACTTAGGTCGCATGACCCATTAGGTCGCATGGCCCCTTAGGTCACTTGGCTTCACTAGGTTGCTTGTCTTCATTAGGTCGTACCGTGACGGGGCGCTGCCCCGCACCCCGCCGGGGGCGCTGCCCCCTGGAACCCCGCGACCTGACCGGGCAGGTCGAACCCCGTATAACTCTGCGTAGGCGATCTTATCTGAAAAACATTGAGCTGATTTCCTTGGATTTTATTCGCATCTCCGTATGCGATCTTTGTGACTGATTGTTTCTACACTTACTTATGTGTTTTGTCACTTTATAATATAAAGGTTTCAATACTAGTAGTAAATATCAAAACTCTTTTAACAAACAATTTCAACTCTATTTTTAATAACAAAGCTCTTTTCTTAAACCGTTTTCCAATCTATTAGTATATACAAGCCTTTACCTCACTCGGATGAGAAATCTAATTAAACGACTTAGTAAAACAAGTGGTATGAAACGCTTGCGTTCACTTCGTCGGTTAATTCTTGGACTTGTTCGATTGAACCTCTTATGACAATTTTATTAGTGAAGATTTACAGTTTGTTCGTAAATATTGAAGTTAAGCAAGTGGTTATGGGACATGAAGCTAAACTTCTATATTTACTAGCTTAGTGTAATTGACACTTCTCGTTGATCTTGATGATCGCTCTATGAATTAGACTAGCAATTGCGCGATGTCTCTTTCATTGCAAGGTTAGACTAGACACCACTTGTGTGATTCCATTCACACATACCTTTCTGCTTTTTGGTTAGTCTTGACCTCATTCTGTGTGATTCCACTCACACATGTGGGGTAGCTCCCCATGGTCTTCGGACCGTCATGTGATAGGCCTCTTTCCCTTTTTTTTTATGATTTCTGGATTTCTCGTGTTGATTTCTGGAATTTATGTCATTGACTTGTTATGAGTACAAGTTTAGGGTATGATGCCCCCTTCGAATCTTTGAGAAGATTCTTGTGATATTGATTATCTCTTATTGATTGATCTTCTGTTGATCATTATTTACATACTTATAGTGGTATGTCGTTATGGATGTTTATGTTTATGCCATATCTTTTATGTTATATCATGTCATCTGATATTTATAGCTAGACTGATCCGTTTATTATTTTCTTAAATAATACTCGGATCAGACTGAGATGTTACAGGTGCTTCTGCTTGACTTCTTCCCAGGGATTCATCACTCTGACTTTTGGCTAACTGTTTAGATTAGCAGTTTTTGTTGTATACACTTGAGATATAGACTCATAGTTGTATTCTTTTGTATAGCACGTGTTGCTATTCTTTTGTATTATCGTGGATCTTATTGACCACTACTCTGATGTACACTTTCATGTGTTAGTTATATATTCATATCTTCTTCCGCCTTTGTGATATGGATATCTGTGACTGATTTGTGATATGATTATTTCTATGTTTGTTTCCGAAGATTATTTATAGCCACCGTGTGATAAGCAATTACATGGATGGTCGCTCCTCAACAGCCTTATTCTCCGTGCTAGTTGACAGCACTTCTCCGGAGTGTTCTTGGCTAGCGTGGGTATAGAGGTGGGGCGTCACATAATTGCTTTGTGCGAGCATCGATATGTCACATAGTATAACATGCATTTCTTTATC
Organism: Allium cepa; assembly: GCA_030765085.1. NCBI lineage: Eukaryota > Viridiplantae > Streptophyta > Magnoliopsida > Asparagales > Amaryllidaceae > Allium > Allium cepa. The sequence goes on along the minus strand of CM060934.1, from coordinate 550,665,318 downwards.
AATAGGGAAATCCGACATACCGACACAAACTCAAAGCTACTACACAGTGGCTATAATATCTTCGGAAACAAATATAGAAATAAACATAACATAAATCAGTCACAGACAATTCATATCACAGAGGCGGAAATAGATATGAATACTACACTAGGAAGTGTACATCAGAGTAGTGGTCTAAAAAGATCCACAATATCACAAAAGAATAGTTACATGAACTACACAAAAGAATAAGTATACATTATGGAGTCTATATCTCGAATGTATACAACAAAATAAACTACTAATCTAAGTAGTAAGCCAAAAGTCAGAGAAATCAATCCCAAGAGAGAGGTCAAGCAGAAGCACCTGTAACATTTCGGTCTGACCCGAGTATTATTTAATAAGAAAATAATAAACGGATCAGTCTAACTATAGATATCAGATGAAACGATATAGAATAAGAGATATGACTAAACACATAATAATCACAATTCCAAGCTGTGATATATATAAGTAATTGAAAATCAACGAGAGATTAATCAATATCACCAAATCTACACAAGAATCAAAGAAATGCCATACTCCTTATTTCGTTCATCAAACCACAAATATTGACGATTATATCAATGTCAATCACAATAGTCAATGACACACAAATTCACCAAAGCACAAATATTGACAATAATATCAATGTCAATCACAAAAGTCAATGCCACACAAATTCACCAATGCACAAATATTGATAAAACTTACCAATGGAAATCACGAAAATTGGTGAAACACAAATTTTAGAAATCATCTCAAGAAATCCAGAAATCACAAAAGGGGGGAGGCCTATCACAAACGGGAGCATAAAGCCCACCAACACGTGTATCACAAACGGAACGCTAATTCCATGGTCGCTAACCATCACAAATTGAGCCGAAGCTCCACAAACGGCCCGAAGACCATGGGTTGCTACCCCACCAAATTGAGTCGAAACTCCACAAAACGGGGTTTAGTCTCCCTCGCAGACAAAGAGACATCGCACATTGCTAGTCTAAATCACAAAGATGATCATCATCCTTAGAGTATATCAAAATGTTTTATATCAATACCAACACAAATCTATCCAGATGCTCCCAGAAGATTCTGTTCATCAAGTCCATGAAGAATGCCGGTGCATTAGTTAGTCCGAACGACATCATGAACCATCCATACTATCCATAACTTGTCCTAAAGGACATCAAAGGAATAATATCCTCTGCTACTCTAAGCTTGTAACGACCCGATATTTTCAACCATTCGCATCCGCACATGTCGGACTTGAATTGCTCAAAATACCGCGTTGTAAATAAAATTTGGCAAATCTCAGAATATACAGTAAATACATAATCACAGATCACAGACACAGACACAGAGTATTTAATAATGCAGCGGAATTTAAAAGAAATAGTAGTTCATGAAGCTACTATATAAAAATAAGATACATCAGAGTTAAACATGATACAACAAAAAGTAACAAGATACATCAGGTACAAATCAGAATACATCACTGAAATCACTGGATACAGAAAGCAAAATAGATGGCTGGATCTTCAAGGAAAGCTCCAACTCCGAAGGTGAATCTTGAATGCTAACTCACTCAATCTGACTCGAGCGTAAAGCAAAATACAAAACACTCGAGTCAGGACATAAATACTTATGAACTGTAAATCAACTCAAGTGAACAGTAACAAAAATGCATCAATAACTTAAAGAATGCTTGGGATCACCCATCCTTTAAGGATCCGTTAAACTATTTTTATGTAGTAATATTGCTCTATTATAATAATGTCTACAGTAAAATAAACATACTTTTAAATAGCGTTCCGGGCTACCCATATCACCCTTCACACGTAATAGTCCCAGTAGTCCATCCAATATCATACCATCTCCACTCCGGGTGACTGTCAGAGGATACCACACGGGCTACGGGAGAAAAACAAACTCGTAGTAAAGGCTCGGTATGGTAGGTGACACGGCACACAAGGCAATGCCAGGGTAGATATACCAATTACGCACACGGGCTGGTGGTAACGCAGCAGCCACATACGCCCACCTCGGAACACACTCCTATATCAAAATCGGAGGATGGCCATCTAATCAATCACCAGTAAGAGTATAGTATCGAAGGAATGTGTCCGACCAGAGGAGCTACCCCTTTTGGCCCGAGATCGCTCCTGTTTTAGCCACCTTATGCTAACTCATGGGAGTTGGGTCCACGTAATATACCTCAAGAACGTCGCCACCATCCTACTTCATTCTGGAATCTCCACCGCGTACACAGTTGTTAAAGTGGTTTTCGGAGTTGGCAGAGAGCATGACAACTTCCGATCCCGGTCTCTTTAACAACCAAACGTTATGATAACGCCTGGTCATTTCTAAATAATTTATACTTCAAAAAGATCAAATCATTCCATTTCAAACTATATTTATTTCAAAATAGTTTATACTTTGAAACCAAAACCATTTTTATTTCAAAACTATTTATTCAATCAAAATAGTTTATACTTCGAAACCAAAAACATTTCAAACATATATTCATTTCAAAATCATAATATTTTCAAAGTATAACTCTTTCGAAACCAAAAATACTTGAAACAATTACACTCTGAAAATCATAACATTTCAAAATCATACATTTGAAATCATGAGATATTCATTTAATTCTTTACATTTTACAATTCATTCAATTAATCCCAAACTTTCAATTTCCAACTTAATTCAATTCAAACCATCAATTTCAATTGAATTTCCTAATAACCATTTCAAATCATATCAATTTCAAATATAGATTTGATCCACAAATTAAACTATTCAATTTTTAATATATTTCAAAGCTTTAATATCCCGCATTTCAAAACTAAATTTTATAATTTCATATATCTCAAATCTAGTTTCATTATTACTTAGTTTTGAAATATTCATTTCATAAATCCAAGATTATTTAAATAAACTCAATTTACAATTAAACTAAATATCCTTTCATGCCAATATAAACTTCAAATATTCATTTATCAAAAGTACATATCATTCTAATTCATATTCTTTATCAAAATAAAGATCAACTCATTTACAAACCTTATTATCAAATCATTATTTGAATTCAAATTCAAATACTCAAATTTAAATATCATTTTTAAATCAAATAAGTCATTCATTTGTTATTTCAAGTATCATTACAAAATACATTAAAAATTCCATTCAAAAATTCATTTATCTCATTACATTTCATTCCATTTAACATATAACCAAGTAAACCCTATTTAAATTCAAATTCAAATTTAAATTCCTTAAAAATTCAAATTTAAATATTAAAATATATTCAAAACTTCTTAAATTTCACAATTAATCAATTTCCAAAAGTTAAATCATTTAACACTTTAAAATATAACTCAAACAGTGTTAAAATCTATAACATTTCAAACATTGTCAAATTATAGCAACTACAGCATTTATAAAGTGCTATCGTAGCTTATAGCTTCCAAAAATGGTTTATTTCAAGAATAACGGCATTTATAAAATGTCGTAATAGATATTTATTTATTTCAAACATTGTTAGATTCAAAACAATAGCATTTAAAATGCTGTCAAAAGACTACAACATTTTGAAGATGCTATAAAATTCCAGATTTCATTTTAGCTTTTCAAAAATAATAATAAAACTCCAAATTTTTATTATAAATTAAAAATCATATTTCTAGACTTCAAAATTTCACATTTAAAATCATTGTAACATATGATTTAACACAATCAAATTTTTAGATCAAATATTCAATTTAAAAACTCCATTTATTTATTAAGTCAAAATTCACTGTTTATTAACATATGAATTAAATAAAACTTAAAATTTTACTTCAAATACAATTTCAAAACTTAAATTTAATTTCCATTATTTATTTACATTTTAAAATAAAATTTAAAGTCTAAAATCTCAATTACTTCAAATTTACGTACTCAAATTCACAATTTCAAGACTTAATATTTAATTTTCTTAAAACCATAAAATATATATTTTTAAATCAAAATTTCATACTTTTAAAAATACATATTTGAATAAAAATCATTTAAAAATATACCACGGGGTCTGTATATAATTTTCTAACCTAGGTTAAGTGATACAGATATATATCATTTCAATCCGTAGTTTACAAAGAAAACCCGAGTTCTATCATTTCAAACCCGCAATCCCAAGTCAAATAAAATACAATAAAATCGCTCAGGCCTATCATTTCAGCCCATAACGATTTTTCCCTAATCTAAAGTCTGTTCGGGTATGTATCATTTCAACCCATAGTGATTCTATTCTAACAGGGAACTTGCAGTGTGAATATATGCATAAACGATATAAACAATGTCAATGTCACAATATAATGTCATATATCAGATGTTAGGTGATAATTAACAGTTTTAACACGATAATAACATGGCATAGCATATCATATGATCATCATTAACTTGCATAACATTTTATATTACTAAACACTTGTCATCAATTCACTATTTCATAAGTATAAATGTCAGAGTGAGAAAGACTCACTTTTTACGAAGCTAGAGACAAACAACACACACAAGAGCGATTCCAAAGGCACGACAAGCACGATTTGATTTGAATTGATGGAGACCCTTGTAAACAACACAAAATATAACATACATAAGCACAAATATAGATATCGACATACAAATATAATCAACAACTTTAGTTTGCAGAACAGTTGGAAAACAATAGAGATGACCAAACCTTAGAAGCAAAAGACTTGCACACGACAACATAAGCTTGTCACATGTTCAAATGGGCTTGATCTTACCACACTAAGCTCAGCCTAGGTGTCTACATGGCTCGGCCATGGCCTAGAGACAAGGCTTAGGGCATGAAAGTGGAAGGTAATGGCAAAACAAGTGGAAAGTAAAGGAGGCAAGGGGTTTGGGTCAAGGAATGGAAGGTTTTGGTGTACATAGGCTCGGCCTATGGTCCTTTGGGATCGGCCTTGTGCATCTTAAGGTCAGGTCAGAGATGATGATGATGGCTATATGTCATGGTAGCAAGTGGTGGTGGTGTTAGAGGTGGTGGCCAAAGCTAAACATAAAGGAAATGGGAATATAAGGCTCGGCTAGGCAATATTTGGAGTTTTAAGCAAAGTTTTGTGGAGATGGCTTCAATTGGATGGCATGGCTTGTCATGGTCAGAGGAGGAGGAGATGTTTTCTGCTGTAGATGATGGAGGAGATGCTGGAGCTGAAGGTGGAGGTGATAGGCCAAGAATCATATGTGAAGTCAAGGCAAATTTAAGCAGAAAACAAGGCAAATTCAAGGAAGAAAGGTAGAAAAGAATAAAGAGAAGCCATTAACTTGGAATTTTTTTTTATAAAATGAGAAATAGCCGTGAGTTGAAGAGGATAAGAAGTATATTCACGTGAAATGCAATGGGAAATGTACGGCTATCAAGGAGAAAATGAAAAGCCAAGGAAATGAAGAGACAAGGAGATGAAAAGACTAGAAAATGAAAGGGTTTTTGACTCTTTGTTTTCTATTTTCTTTTATTCAAATAAACTAATTAAAATTTCAGTAATTTGACTTCAAAACCGAAATAAAGTTAGATAAAATAAAAATAAATAATAAATTTTAAAGAAAATGGAAAAAGAATTAAAGAAATTGCTTAAAATTCCAAAACAGGGTTCAAAAATTACAATTAAATCATCATTGGCTTTGGAAAAATATCTACTACATTTTAAAAATATTCTAAAGCAAATTTTTGAAATAAAATAATTTCCTAAACATATTAAAAGTGAAATAAATAATTTAATTTTGAGAAAATAGAAAAATAATTATAGAAATTGTTTAAAAATTGGAAACAGGACATGAAAATTACAAATAAAATACCATTGGCTCTAGACAAATTTCTATTTCACTTTAAAACAAATAAATGTCAAATAAATAAAATAAACGAGGAAAAATAAAGTAGAAATGAAATAAAAATGAAAATCTTAAGAAAATAGAAAAATAAATAAAGAATTTCTTTAATTAATTGAAACTAGAAATTAAAAATTATAAACAGAATACAACTGACATTGGAAAATGTCAATTACACTTTCAAAATTGTTTTAAAACCAAAATATATACAATACATGTTATTTACTCATATAAACATGAATTAGAACATTACATGACCAAATAAAATATTATTTATATAATTTAAAATAAACAATTTTGTTAAATACAGCAAATTTCACACAATAGTTAAAAAGGCATAACTTTCACATTATAAATCAGATTTCGACGAAACGAAAAGTAGTGTTATTAAAATTTTATTTACTTTCATAATAAAAGATAAAATTCAAATTTTCAAACTTTAAAATTTTAAATTTAAAAGTCAAAGTTTGACCATTTTGACCAAAATTCACATTTTCTGGATATATTCAATTTATGCATGTTTGAACTTCTAATCCACATCAAAATCAACATTTATATTTCAAATAACAAAATATATTCATTTTAACAAATAAAATAATGTTTTTTTTAATTAGGCATTTAACTTAAAATAATTAAAATATACAATTACATTAATCAGAAAATACAGGGTTGTTACAAAGCTGACGGAATCCTTTGCCAAATCCAACAAGGAAAATAACTTAGCTCCACTCAACCGATCGAAATAATCGTCAATCCTAGGTAATGGATATTAATTCTTTATCATCTTCTCGTTCAACTTACGATAATCGAAAAACAACCTTAACGATCCATCTGGTTTTCCCCCAAACACTACGGTTGCTCCTCAGGGAAAACTACTTAGTATGATAAAATTCTTACCTTCTAATTCCACGAACTGCACCTTTAACTCCTCCATCTGGTAGGTGTCATTCTACTTGGCATTCTACTTTCCTGTTATGTTCCTGGTACTAAATCAATCTGAAACTCAATGGTCTGTTTCTATGGTAATCCTTTCACGGGATCAAAGACATATACGAATTCTCTAACAATGAAAACTTGATTCAACTTGTTGCCTGCCTCCATAACACCTAACGAAGCATTAATCTCAAAGCTAGGGTTTTCTACGGAGTATATAATCTGATCACTACAACTAGGGTGTCTAAGTGATATTTTTCTATCATGGCAAAATATCCTAGATCGTATTTACTTAACCAAGCCATACCCAAAATAATCTCGAACCCTACAAAATCAAATACATGCAAACTGCAAGAAAATACATGACCTAACAATTAAAATTCTAAGTGGTCACATCTCATCCTAAGAGTCGCATACCCTTCTACTGGATTCGCAACCCTTAAAGAAGTAACTAGGTATGAGGGTTTTAGATTAAGCTTACCTACCAAACAATGAGATATAAAAGAATGTGATGCACCAGTATCAAATAGTAACTGACATACCATGAATGAAAAGTGTACCTCCCAACACAACTTTTCCTTTCTCCTCCGCTGTTGGTCTTGAGGTAGCTAGTTCTAATGCAAACACTTTGCCCTTTTCATTCTTGGATGGTTCCTTGCACTGGTTTTTATAATGTCAAATCTTATTGCAATTGAAACATTTTACTTCTTTCTTATCGGCAGCTTTCTTCGCCTTTTCTGTCTGGCACTCATGAGCATAGTATCCCTTCTTGTCGCACTTATAGCAAACTACATCGGCCTTCTTTTTCTTGGTAGCTTCGCTCTTCTAAGCGCCCTTCTTTTGGAAAAACTTTCTCTTCTGATTCCGCCCACCTTGAGCTTCCCCTATTTTGTTACCATGATGAAAAGCAAGCATCTCCTTCTGCCTCAAAGCCATCTCAACAACTACATCACATAGACCCCTAATATGTGGCAAAGTTTCTTTAAGTTTAAGTTTCAGTCCGCGAATGAACTTCTCATTTCTTTTGATAACTATATCAAATGTAGCATATCTGTATCTCGATAGCTCCTCAAATCTGGTAGCATACTGAAGCATTGTCATATCTCCCTGCACTAAATCTATAAACTTCCTGAGCAGAGTTGACATAGCAATCTCTAACATGAATCTTTCCTTAAACCTCCTTCTAAATTATGCCCAAGTCATTGTTTATTCATTTACTTCAACAGTAACACTGTTCCACCAGTACAGTGTTGCTCCGTAACTGTCTGGAAGTAAGTCTCCTTTTCTACTCATTATTAAGCCCTAAATCAACAAAAATCCTTTCGCAATGATGCAACCAATTCTCCACTTCAATTGCATCTTCAATCCCAATAAACAATTTTCCTCCAAGCCTGGCATACTCTCTGCTTAGTACTGCATAATTATTGATCACCGAAGCCTACTTATTTCCTCCAGCTAATCCCACAGCAACTCTAGCTTACATTGTGTTGATGAAGAACTGATACATAACTCCCATACCAATTTGTAGCGCTCCAGCACCCACATTAGCAGTCTGTGCCCGATCGGGATTCCTTCTAGTGTTTGATCTGGCATTTGGTTGTGGTGCTTCCTCCACTAATGTTAACTTTTCCACTCCTAGCATCCATATCTTACTTTCTTAAAATCATCATTTGAGTCTTTGTAAGATATAAAATAATAGACTAAGGGAGATGGGAGAATAAAGATAAAGAGTATACTTATATGTATCAAATACAAGTACGTTACTATAGGATTTCCCGTACCCCAATCCTTTCTCTAGTTCCTTAGGATTACGTTTTCAAAATCATTTTAAGTTTGAAATTACTTTTAAGTTTTCGTAAACCATGCTCTGATACCAAGTTGTGACATCACCTATCTTGAGGCCCGAAGCTAAGTGCTACAGATGCTACAGTCATCCATAGTATTAACTTTTGGTGATAGAATACTGTAATGTTAATGGTATCCATAATATCAGAAGCACAAGAATATGAAATAAAATCAACATAGATGTCGTAACCAACATTTTTAATTACACTTCAAATCCATATTTCATATTCGGTTACATAATCCCAACATGATTTCCAGGTTTTAATCAAACATAATTATTACAAATCATGCCAAAAGCGACATATGAAGATCCCCATTGGAAGACCAGAGTACTAGATAGACATATCATCATAAATACATCACAGCGGAAAGAATACTAAAAAGCTCCTACATTGCAAGCTTTGCCTCTTGCACATCTTCAGAAGCTTATTCGTCCAACCTACTAAATCTGAAAAATCCTTAACTCTCAATGTACTCAAATCAAATTTTGAGCACCCAAGACTTTAAGGGGAGAACATAAATTTCGAGTCAGACATAAAGCCTGGTGTGAATAATATTATTACATATCGATTTACTGATACTAAGCGAGACTACCCTAGTTAGCGGAATGACTATCCACTCACTAATATCATTTTAAAAGCATACCTTTTGCAAATCAAAACTTGCAATCAAACTGACTATAACAATAATAGAAAATCAATGCACTATCTGTCCACACTATAGTTTTTTTGTTAACTATTAACAATTGGCTAACTCGGGCCTACCAGACATAATCAATAATCTAACTTCTTTTAGATGCAATACTGGGTTGACCGCCCTTAACTTTCTTCTTCTACGATCAACTGAACTTAATGGTTTTGAGGGATCATCAATATCCTATCTTTACTCTACATATTCCCTTCCGTGCATAACATTATTTTAGTCCCTTCTGTAACAAAGCCTTACACACTGGAATTTGAGACTTATATTAGAGAGGGGCTATTAACTAAAGTATAGGGCGTGACCCTACACTAATCACATCTGGTCTTCTAATATCTGAGTCACAAACTTAGGGTTAACTACCCTATTAAATTTTCGTTTCCTGTCTTATACTTAGGGTTAACTACCATATTGAAATTTCATTTCCTTGTAAACAATCTTTGTAAATGATTTCCCCTAAAATTACAATTTTATAGCTTTACTCAAAGTACTTATGCCATTATATATGCTTTACACAAAACAATGTTGATGAAATCTTATCAATGGGATTATCTATCCCTTCATAATAAATTAAAATCTCTTTTTAACTTAGAAAGCTTTAGGCTACAATGCCAAAAAAATACCTTCGAAACCTTTGTTGATGACTTAAACAAATCCCTTTTGAATTCATTAAAAGTACTTCTTTCAGAATAAGTAAACTACTTTAAACTTGAAAAACTAGGCTGAAAGGCCTAAAACATACCTTTTGAATGTATTGAAAATATGCCTTTCGAAATCATTTCTTTAAAACATTAGACATCCCCTTTAGAAACCATTTAAACTGATTTTTCGAAAGCATGTAAAACCTTCCTTTCAAAACACTTAAAAAAAACCCTTCAAAATGCTTAAGATATACCTTTCGAAAATTTAAAGTAAAGTATACCTTTCGAATGCATTGGGATTTTTTCCTTTAAAAATACTTAAAACATTCCTTTCGAAAGTATTGGGCTTAAGTAAGAGTTTGTGGAAACATAGTTTGGAAACCACTTAAAATCATTCCTGTCAAAACGTTAGGGTTTAACATATAGTATAATTATAGGGTCATAAAGAATCGCTGTGAAAGTAAAGCTTTCGAACGAATTTATCCGAAGTAAAAGAAAGAGGATGATTTTGAAACCCACTCTTTCAAAACCATTGCCTCCAAAACCATTTTGAAAGCGGTTATAGGACCCTTCCGAAAGCAAGGAGAGAGCGGCTTCAAAATTAAAATGCTGAAAGTGCCCTTTTGAATACATTGCTTTAAGGCTATAAAGTAAAGCGGCTTTAACTAGTTCAAAAGGATAGAATGCAGCAGCATGGGTTTTGAATAGGTTCAAAGCGGCTATCCATTCGAAAGCTTCTTTTAAAACAAAAGAAAGCGACAACTCATTCGAAATCTCCTTTCTAAAAGCAAAGGCAAATTGATTGGTTCGAAAGCTAATAGAGCTGGCTTCGACCCCTTTGAAAGCATCTTTTATAGACAGAATAAGCGACAACTCATTCCCTTCCGCTTTTCTCCAATGCACTCCATACCAATTTTTTGATATCATGTGCTTTGATTTTGAACAAATGTGAAAGGTCTATTTGGCATGTTGACGAAAGCCAGCTAAGGAAGTGGCAAAGTGGTAAATAATAACAAAACTGATTTTATGTTTATCAAAGTAATTTATTTTCTCCTAACTTGCCTTATTTGTCAAAATATGATTGGTTACCATTTCTTTATTAAAATTATTTTCTAAAACGCTTCCGAATTTAGAATTTATCAATTAAAACATTGTAACAAATAAGCATTTCGCCTTGGTTAAAAAAATTAAGTCCCTTAACTTAAATATTTTATAACCATAGTAACATACTTATGAAAATACCCCAAAAATCACCATAATTCACTTTTAATATGTTTTTTGACATACTTAAATCTCAGACCCGAAATCAACGTAAAATTACGTTAAATTATTTAAACCTAATATTAACTATTTTATTTCTTAGAAAATTCATAATAAATCCACATAACTTGCAAAATTATGAGACTTGAAACCCACTTTTAAAATAATATTTTCAATCATATATCAAAAAACACAAATCATTTAGATGCCCTTTTATTGGTTTTCTAATCTAAACTTATCATAAAATCTAATATGAAACAATATAAATCATCGACAAGCATATATATATATATATATATATATATATATATATATGTGTGTGTATGTATGTATATGTGTGTGTGTGCGTGCGTGTGTGTGTGTGTATCCATTCAAACAAACATAACATGGCATATTATTTGCAAAATTAATTCGGATCAAACCTTGAAACCGAAATCCTTATGAAAAATGAGATGTAAGATAATTATTCACCTTGGCTTGGTGTTAAGAAGGTTGAGATTTTCTCGTTGATTGCTTTGCTTAATCCTTCTACTTGAATCCTACCTTTTATTTTCCTTGAATATCTTTAACGGTGGTCGGTCGAGCCTACAAGTGTTTTGGGTTTTGTTTGTAAATGTTGAAATGAATAAGAAACGAAGTTAAGAAGGTTCAAGGTATAAGAACAAAGACTATTCCTATTTTTCCCTTACCATATTCCTCTTACCTATTTATTTTTAATTCTCTTTTATTTATATATTTATTAAGGCACGGTCCCTTTTAATTAACAAATCTCAATCCTTTAACCATTTATATTATTTAATTTAATTTGTTTAATTAATTGTCCTGAATAATGTCAATCAAAATCAGGTTCATTACACGTCCCAAGAAAATCTAAGGTCTACTGAGGTTGTTAGGAATTTTTCCGATGTTTTCGAAGAGGTTAAAAGTTTACCCCCGCATCGAGAGATTTAATTTCACATTGATTTGGTCCCTGGTGCAAGACCTGTGGTTCAACCAAAGACAAGGATGGCTTTAAGGGAGAGAGAGGAGTTGGTAAGTCAAACTGAGGACTTATTAAGGAGAAGATTAATTAGACCGAGTCATTCGAGTTGCGGATCTATTATGGTGTTTGCGGTTAAGTCTAATGGATCTTTAAGATTGTGTGTGGATTATAGGGAGTTGAATAGGATGACCATTAGAAATAAGTATCCCTTACCCCACATCGATGATTTTTTTGATCAACTTCATAGAGCTATGGTATTTGGTCAGATGGATCTTGCTACTGGATTCCATTGATTGAGAATTGCTGAAGATAGTATACCCTTGACTGCGTTTAGGGTCCCTGATTGTTTCTTTGAGTGGTTAGTTTTTTCTTTTGGGCTAACCAACACACCTGCATATTTTGTAGATCTTATGAACCGTGTTTTTTGATATGTTCTTAATAAGTTTGTGTTATGTTCATCGATGACATCTTAATCTACTCCAAATCTAAGGAGGAGCATAAGCATCATTTGGAAGTTGTATTGTAGGCATTAAGAGGCATGTCTTGAAGGTGAAATTTTATAAGTGCCATTTTTCAAAATTGGAAATAAGATTCTTAAAACATATTGTGACAGGAGAAAGTATTTCAGTGGACCCAGTGAAGGTGGAAGTTGTTCAGGAATGGAAGCAATCGCAGACTCCTACCAAGATTCATAGTTTCTTAGGTTCGGCTGGATATTATAGAAGGTTTATTCAAGATTATTTCAAGATTTCCTCCCATTTGACTAAGCTGACTAATAAGGAGGAGAAGTTTATATGGACTCCAAAGCGTGATGACGCATTTCTGGAATTGAAGAAGAGATTGACCAGTGCATCAGTTTTGGCTGCTCCATATGGAAATAGTGGATTCACGATTTACACGAATTCTTGTGGAGTGGGACTTGGTACTTTTCTGATGCCGCATGATAGAGCGATTGCGTATGCAAGCAGGCAGTTGAAGCCTCATGAGAGGATTATGCGCATGATCTGGAGTTGCTGGCCGTTGTCTTTGCATTGAAATTGTGGAGACACTACTTGCTGGGTAAGGATCCTTCTACCCTATTAGTTTCTTTCTAATCTTTAGAAATTTTGGGAGTAAGTTTTCTTTATTTAATTAGATGAAAAATTCAAGCTCTTCATGGATCATAAATCCTTAAAGTATCTTTCTACTCAAAAAGATCTGAACCTGAGACTACAGAGATGGTTGGAGTTTCTAGCGGCTTATGACTTGCATATTCTTATACGCCAGGGAAGGTAATGTGGTGGCAGATGCCTTGAGTAGGAATAATGTTTTGACTCTTTTTGAGGTTACTTGACTCTCCTCGGAAGAATAGTGAGCAAGAAGAGAATGAACAAAAACTTAGTGGTGATCATCAAGAAGGTTGAGGAGGGATAATGTACAAGTTTTAAGATTGATAATCGAGGAGTTTTAAGGATGAATGGACGGATCTGCGTACCGAACGTCAACGGTCTTAGGCAGGAAGTTTTGTCAGAATGCCCTTGTTCTAAGTTGAGTATCCATCAAGGTGTCCCATAGATGCATATGGATATGAAGCGGATGTTTTTGGTGGAAAGGAATGAAGAGAGATATCTATATCTTTGTTAGCAGGTGTTTGTGCTGTCAACAAATCAAAGGTGATCATTAGAAGATAGTCGGATTATTAAAACACTTGGAAATACCCAATTAGAAATGGGAAATGCTTTAGTGGATTTTATCGAAGGTTTGTCCAGAACCAGAAAATGGAATGAAGCAGTGTGGGTGATCGTGGATCGGCTAACGACGAGTGCACATTTTATCTCGGTAAAACCAACAAGGACCACTGCTTCTTTAGACGAAATTTTTGTGAGATAGGTTGCATGGAGTTCCTTGAGTAATGTAAGTGATTGAGACCCCATATTTACTAGTAAATTTTGGAAATCATTACAGACAACTCTTAGAACAAAGTCGAGCTAAAGCACAACATGTGACCCCCAAATAGACGATAGACAGAGCGGGTAAATAAGATTCTAGAGAATCTATTGAGGGCGTGTATTCTGTATTTTGGTGGATCATGGGAGGATCGTCTACATTTAGTTGAGTTCTCATATAATAATAGCTTCCAAGTAAGATTAGAATGGCACCGTATGAAGCCATATATGGAAGACCGTGCAAGTCACCAGCATGTTGGGTTGAGACGAGAGATATATTAGTTCTTGGAGCGGACATGATCCGAGAGGCTACAAAAAAAGGTGCAGTGATTAAGAAAAGAATGAAAGAGGCTCAAAATCGCCAAAAGAGTTATGCTAATAAGAGGCAAAGGGATTTGGAATTTATGGTTGGAAATTTGGTGTTCGTAAAGATTTCACCAATAAGAGGAGCTGTTAGATTTGGAAAAGCTGGAAAGTTAGCTCCAAGGTATGTTGGACCCTTCCGTATTCTTGAGAGGATCAGATTGCTTCCTTATAAGGTCGAGTTGCCAGAGAGATTGGCGGCAGTTCATAATGTGTTAACATGTCTCATTTGAGAAAATATGTTCATGACTCATCTTTGATTGTGGATCCATTGGTTCAATTGGAATTGGAAATAGAACCGAACCTGACAGTGGTTAGACATCCAGTTTATGTTGTGGATCGGATGAAAAGAGATAACAAGGTGGTGCGACTAGTTAAGATTCAGTGAAGCGAGGATCCAAGAGACTACACTTGGGAGACGGTGGATTGTATGAAACAAGCCTATCTCGAGTTGATGTTAGGATGGCTAGTCATAGGTTGTATGTATAGTGTATGTTTGTTTGCTATGGATGCTTAATGTAAGTATTTGTATGTGTTTTATGATATGAACATATGGATTTTTGCGTAGTTTGAATTATCTCTTTTATTGCTAATTTCGGGGCGGAATTCTTTTAAAGGGGGAGAGTGTATGACCCGAAATTTAATCGCTATTTAAATGAATATTTAATTACATTTTAAATAATTAATAAATGGATTTTTATTAACAAATAAAACTATTTTAAATTATAACCGATGATAATAAAATCATTTTCAAAATTTGTTTACCAATATATATAGTTCATAGAGAAATAGAAAATGTGAATAGAAATTATTTTTTGAAATATTGATTTTTCATTTGTTAAAAGTTATTCAAAATGTCATAACACTATGTTAAACACACATGTACATATTACAAACTCTTTTAACATGTTGCGTACATGTGCATGTACATATTTGCACACTTAAGCATATAAACATATAAGTTAAAATAAGATTTTATTTAGTAAAAATATATATACATAACATATAAAATAGATCTTTTTTCAACACAAAGGACAAGAGCGTGACATGAATAGTTGCAAAAGATGGAGGGGGTACTAAGGTGGACAGAAATGGAGGGGGGTGGTGTAGTGATGCATACATACATCTCTACTACTAATAAAGAAAATTCGTTGAACTAAATTACTCAGTGTCTTTTTAAAATTACAAAAATGCCCTTGGTTTCCATTTATATATTTGCGCTCAAACAAAGTATCAACGTATACAATAACACAAACAGCCCGTGTGCGAAGCACGGGCCCATACTAGTATATATTATAGAATTAAGCACATAAATATTTTTAATAATTTCCTAAATCTATATATACACCCTCTAACTTACATTCTTTTCATTTTACAATCTCTTCCTCCACTTTGAAATTCCTAAGGGCTTGGGTAAATACTTCCATTGCTTCCTCTTCATAAATTTGAAAATAGAAAAAAAAATCACTTCTTTATGCAAAAATTCCTCCTTTAGTTCATAAAACCACTTATACATCTTCTACAACACCTTCTCTTTCAAAACTTAAGCAAAAAAACCCCCCACACATCCCAAGGCTGAGCCTAGTTAGCTTAGGTCGAGCCAAGTTCAAGTGTTAAATGGTCCAATAGTTTCAAATTTGCAATATTCTTAAGTGTTTTCAAGTTTCGGCAAAAGTTCGCTTAGATTTAGAAAATTTTCGGTGATTAAAAGTAATATTTTTGAAAAAGAAAACAACTTGTTTTTAATGATCTATGTGTTGTGAAAATATAGTGTTCATTGTGTTGAATTATCATGTTGTTTGGATGATATATGGCTGCAAGTTGGTTGTTCGGTATAGATTCGTAATTTGGATAATATGTTGATATGTTTTATATGTATGGATATGGAGATGTGAGATTGGTTTTTGACATTATGATGGTATTGTTTGTAAAACAAAACCAAGTATATCATGAAAAGGTTATGAAAACTAGTGCCTTAAAAAGAAGCAAAGGACTTGAGATCTGATTGGAGAACGAAAACACTTTTCCTAGCTTTGAATTTATGAAAATGTTTTCCAAGTTTTTACCGTTTTTTTAAGTTTTAAAAACTCTTATAATTATGTTTTCAAGCATGTAGTAGCTAGAGTTAGGTGGGATTTCCATCTACAAATCAATTCTAGCGAATGCCGCTCATAGCGATAGCCGCTAAGGATGCAGTTTGGAAAATTTCACGATTTCAAGTTTTAAAGTGTTTTCTTTTTTATCGTTGTTAAAAATTCATTCAAATTAAAATAAGTCAGAAATTTAAGTTTTAATTATGTAATAATTTATTTAATAAATCTATTAATTAGGCCACTTATTATTTAATTAATTATAATTAGGTTAAGTAATTGGAGCTTAAGAAATTATTAACTAAGTTAATTATTTTTGATTAAGGATGTTTAAATAATGACTAAATAAGATAAAAGAAAATTCATTTTTATTTAATCAAGTTTGTTTATTTTAACGAATTATTTAATTAGAGTTATTTATTTAATTAATTATTATTTAATTAATGGTTAATTGTCCACTTAATCAGGGTTTAATTTCTAAAACTAATTTTATTTAATTAAAGTTTAATTAAGGTTTAATTATAGATAAAATTAGGATTTATTAATGAATTAGTTTTGATTTAATTAAGATTAATTATGGTTTCATTGATTTTTAAACTTATGATTAACGAGGTATATTTATTTTAAAGTTTCTTTTAAAACTCTATCGTTTATTTTTATTTAATTTTCTTGTTTAAGTGAATTGTTTTAAAACCAAGGATCTCTTGTCCAAGGTATCAAGTAACCAAATAAATTAAAGTGGCTTTAATAAAACGATGATGTGTTTTATTGGTAGTAAGTCGACTTGTACTTATCACAAATATCGCACTTCGAAAACATGATGAATAAAAGGGGTTAATTTCGATAAGCGAGTCATGATAAACTAAGAATATCGAACATATGTTCATATGTAAATCTTTACACCTGATAACGGAATAATTCATTATAACATTACAACAACAACACGTTATTACAACGTCTAAAAATCATTGTAATAAATTTCACAATGTGTGACGCCCCACCTCTATACCCACACTAGCCAAGAACACTACGGTGTAGTGCTGTCAACTAGCATGGAGAATAAGGCTGTTGAGGAGCGACCATCCATGTAATTGCTTATCACACGGTGGCTATAAATAATCTTCGAAAACAAACATAGAAATAATCATAACACAAATCAGTCACAGATATCCATATCACAAAGGCGGAAGAAGATATGAATATATAACTAACACATGAAAGTGTACATCAGAGTAGTGGTCAGTAAGATCCACGATAATACAAAAGAATAGCAACACGTGCTATACAAAGGAATACAACTATGAGTCTATATCTCAAGTGTATACAACAAAAACTGCTAATCTAAACAGTTAGCCAAAAGTCAGAGTGATGAATCCTTGGGAAGAAGTCAAGCAGAAGCATGTAACATCTCGGTCTGACCCGAGTATTATTTAAGAAAATAATAAACGGGTCAGTCTAGCTATAAATATCAGATGACATGATATAACATAAAAGATATGGCATAAACATAAAATATCCATAATGACATACCACTATAAGTATGTAAATAATGATCAACAGAAGATCAATCAATAAGAGATAATCAATATCACAAGAATCTTCTCAAAGATTCGAAAAGGGCATCATACCCCAAACTTGTACTCATAACAAGTCAATGACATAAATTCTAGAAATCAATGCAAGAAGTCCAGAAATCATAGAAAAGAGAAAGAGGCCTATCACATGACGGTCCGAAGACTAAGGGGAGCTACCCCACATGTGTGAATGGAATCACACAGATTAAGGTCCAGACTAACCAAAAAGCAAAAAGGTATGTGTGAATGGAATCACACAAGTGGTGTCTAGTCTAACCTCGCAACAAGAGACATCGCACAGTTGCTAGTCTAAATCATCAGAATGATCGTCATGATCAACGAGAAGTGTCAATTACACTAAGCTAGTAAATATAGAAGTTTAGCTTCATGTCCCATAACCACTTGCTTAACTTAAATATTTACGAACAAACTGTAAATCTTCACTAATAAAATTGTCACAAGATGTTCAATCGAACAAGTCCAAGAATTAACCGACGAAGTGAACGCAAGCGTTTCATACCACTTGTTTTACTAAGTCGTTTAATTAGATTTCTCATCCGAGTGAGGTAAAGGTTTGTATATACTAATAGATTGGAAAACGGTTTAAGAAAAGAGCTTTGTTATTAAAAATAGAGTTGAAATTGTTTGTTAAAAGAGTTTTGATATTTACTACTAGTATTGAAACCTTTATATTATAAAGTGACAAAACACAGAAGCAATTGTAGAAACAATCAGTCACAAAAACCGCATACAGAGATGTGAATAAAATCCAAGGAAATCAGCTCAATATTTTTCAGATAAGATCCCCTACGGAGGGGGGGTCCAGGGGGGTGGCAACCCCCCAAGGTGGGGGTGCGGGGGAAACGCCACCGCTTACGGGGTTCGACCTGCCCGGTCAGATCGCGGGGGTTCAGGGGGCAGCGCCCCGTCCAAAACGGTACGACCTAGTGAAGACAAAATAAGGTCTAACGACCTAAGAGGAATAGGGTCGAGCGACCTAATGGTTGCGACCTATGGGTCTAAGGGGCCAAACGACCTAGTGGTGTTCGCGACCTAACGATGACCCGCGACCCAACATGGCCGACCTAACAGAGGTTGGACCTAACAGAGCAACAGGACGAGCGACTTAACAAAGTAGCCGAGCGACCTAACTGGAGCAAGCGACCTATAGGTCATGCGACCTAAAGTAGTAAAGAGCCGTACGTGTTAACGAGTTAACGACCTACGACCTAGGTCCATATGACCTACGACCTAAGGTCCCTACGACCTATGACCTAAGGTCCATACGACCTAAGGTCCATACGACCTACGACCTAAGGTCCATACGACCTACGACCTAAGGTGCTTGCGACCTACGACCTAAAACATCGCGACCTAGCGACCTAAGGGGATAAGGGCCGAGCGACCTAACATTCGAACGACCTACGACCTAAAACGTCGCGACCTAGCGACCTAAGGGGATAAGGGCCGAGCGACCTAACATTCGAACGACCTACGACCTAAGAAGCTTGCGACCCACGACCTAAAGCCCAACGACCCATGACCTAATTCCGAAGCGATAGCACACCTCTAGAGGGATGCACCTACGGTCCAAATACTGGGCGCCTAAACCAACACAAGACTGGCCTACTCCTCATGCTAGATAATACCGAATATGTCATCATCCCGGTCGTTGCCGACCATTAACGGGTACCTGAGTCATACTTTCACCACATACTTAGATATGTGTAGAGTACATCTAGAAGGAAGATGACATCTCCTAATTGGAAGTGACCCATTAGCCTTGCTGTTTCTACACTGTTTCGGTCATTTCCAAATAATGAGGCCTAAGGTAAACGATTACCTTTTAACATAGCACATCTTCTTCACTTTGAATGCCACATTTCCATTCCTTTGATAACACTATTGACTTTCACAAACATACAACCTGTGAGCTCGTACGTCTCAAAGAAGGGTGTTAAGCTAAGAGAAGTTACCTTCTCCGCCACCAAGAAGATGTACGTTTGTAAAAGTCAATATTATGATCTTAGAAATGCAATGTCAGACATTCGTCCATACAAGTTGTCTAGGAACATGACAAACTGAAGGTACTCTCCTACTCCATTAGTAGCGAGAAGTCCTTGAATTCAAGATATCATAATAGAGCATTGCTGCCACCATATGATATGGTAGTTTTCACCTCGAGGGACTAGTGGCAAACAGCCCCACATCATGAAGATCTCCATCTTAAAAATCACTTGTCTTCAAACATATTTTACTTCGAACGTAGATTGGTTTGAAGCGGTTTTCGAATAGGAATCATCCAAATCCGACCCCCATTCCTTCGAACCCAATCATCGATTAAAAAAAATATTAAGTTCATATATGAATATCAATCATCAATTAATTACTTTATTTTCCCATTTAATCAAATATCTTTCTTAGATATATTCTTTTCAATTTATTTTAATTTTCTTTTCATGATTATATGGAATCATTAAGCCTCATTTATCAAATTATTTGGTTTTATTTACCTTTCTTTTTATCTTGGAATAATTTCAAATCAGTTCATCTTTTACTTAGGAAAACATTCCCAAATCATTCATTAAATCTTAATCAAAGTTTTCTTATATTCATGTTATAACTTAGGGACGATATTCCCAAATCATTTATTAAATCTTAGTAAAAAAAAATTCTTTCTTAACTTCAAATCATATTCTTGCAAATTGAAGATTTTCATAACAGAGCACCACTACAACCTTAATTATGGTAAATTTCACCTCCAAGGACTAGTGGCAAGTAATCCTACATCATGAAGATCTTTTCTTTTATCTTGGAAAAACTTTAAATATGATCTTTTAGTGCATTCGGGCTTTCCTTTCAATCTGTTCCACCCATCGTCTAAAAGATAAAGAAAAGGCAAGGTAAGTTCAAGGCACTGGTTGCTCCATTCCTAACCTTAGTTACACATCTTGTTTTGCCATTTAGCTCTTACGGGTGGGAAAAATGTACTGATCATTTTCGCATACTCAATTTGTATTTATATTCAATATTCTTCGATTCTTGTTTAAGTGTTATAAACAATTCCACTTAGCCGTTTATTCAAACTCTTATTAAAACTTCCAAATCATCTTTAAATTAGTTGATTATTCTTTTAAAATCATTTACAAAAAATTTAGGAAAGAATTGTTAAATTTAAATCTACATTTCAATAGTTATTAAAAACTACTGCGAAAAACATTGCAAAAAGTGTTGCAAATATATTTTAAAAGCTATATTCTTCAAAAGGTTTTTATATCATTTAGAAATCCATCTTTTTATATTAAACTCTTTTAAAATATTTTTAGAATTTATTACTTTTTTTAAAACATTTAAAAATATCATCTTAAAAGAAATCCTTTTCCGGAATTCGAATTGCAAAACCGCGATGTTTTTAGAAAATTATTTTGGACATATTTAAAATATACAAGATGAAATCTTGATTTTCTTTCTTTTTTCATTTAAACACATTTAAATGTTTATAAAACATTTCTAACTCATTCTAAAAATATTTTGAAAAGGTTTAAGCATTCCATATACACCATTTCATTTTCAAAAGGAAAGTGATTTCCTTTGTACTTATCGACATGTATTAACGTAGCTTGGTAAAAAATTAACAATTACATCAAACAATCAATACTTGATGATCAAAGCATATATAAGCATCCATAGCAACCATAACACATCATCAAACATGTGTATATAAATATAGATGTTAAATAGAGTTTCTTACCATAAAACAAAGTGATTTACTTCCTACCAACATTCTAATTAACCAACACTTCACTAACTACTTCCTACTTCATTAAACACTAGCAAGTAACACCCTCTCCCTTCCAATAGCTTCGTCGAAGCTTGAGATGGAGGATAGCCGAAAGTATAGAGAAGCAGCGGTAGAGCTTTGACTTGAATTCTTAAAATTAGATCCAAAAAAAAGGTTATATTGTATCTTATTTTAGGCCCTCTAAATCTCAAAATTTAGAAAAATTATTACCTAAAAAATTGTTGAAAATTCTTGTGACGGCCGCCCTTCTTACTCCGAAAGACGAGTTGTAAAAGAGAAAAAAGTATGTAGAAAAGAAATAGATAGAAAGAAATAACTAAACAAATAACAGAATCTCACCGCGGAACGGATAATATATATTACATAACATATATCATATAGTCATTTGTACAATACGTTAGAGTCATAATTATACATACATCATACACAGATAGTCGTAGTGACCTATCTATTCATTACAAGCCAAAATACAGAAATAGAAACTAATACAATGAAAAATAGATATAGCTAGATACGTTGAAGCCGCCTATTCAAACTCCTCCACCAAAACATGTCGAGAGCAAACCTGGAATCACTTGGCAACTCATAAAAATTTAAGTATCCAAGAGTGTAGGAAAATAGAAAAATAAACTCTGGGTCGGACATGGTTCTGGTGTGAGTAAAACGGTTAAATTACTTTAAATTGAAAACATATGAAATCAAGGGTATCTCATGAGACTCGCTGCACATAAACACGGACGGGTTTTTCCCTTATGATAACCAAAACTCTTTCACAGGAAATCCAGTGATATTACAATAATGTCTAGGGTTTTCAAAATAAATTATAAAATAGATGGAGTGCTTGCATCTCATGTTCTAATATATTTGGGAACAATCAAAATGTATGGCAATTCTTGGAGATTGGGTTCCACATAATGACAGGGCTAATGGGTACCGCCTGTCACGGTGCATCTTTAGAAAAATAACACCAAGGACCACTCTAGGATCCCTTGTACGCAAGATCGGACTTTCCCAACCAAGATAGTACCGAATAAGATTATCCCACGGTTGCGATCAGCAACTGCACCGCACAGCCGAATAAAAGGGACTCTGGATAGGGGTAACCTTACCCTACTTGGATGCGACCCAGCTAGCCTTGCTGCATCTCCCATGTTTTAGTCATTCCCAATTGATGAGGCTTGAGGATACGATTGCCTTTTAAGAACATGTCCACTTGGAATTCTCATCGTCCCCTAATGACGATGTTCTGATAGCATTCGTCCATACAAGTCCTTCCCAGTCCGAACGAAACCGAAGGCACTATTTCCACTACACTCATATTGGAATCACCCTTAGAGTTAGTGACAAATAGCCCTAGCATTCTGAATCTTCATTCCGGATCTTCCCTTGGAATCTTCATGACCTGATCGCTTATTTTGGGTCGTTGTGGTTTTTGGATAATAGTGACATCCGATCCTGGACTCATCGAATCCAAACGACGGATTTTTAAAGGCCAAGTTGTTTTAACAAAACAATTCAAATTCAGGGTGTCAACATTCATATGGAAATTTCATTACAGATATCTATTTCCAATAAAACGTCACAATGTTTCTATTTCAATCATTTGATTCATTTGGTTACTTTGCATCACAGGCACTGAATAAAATAAAATAAAATATTTAAGAGTAGTCAAGCTAATCACATTTCGTTAAACTATTTCAATGATTCACAGCCAAGATTAACTTATCATAACCATCATCTAGTTAAATTTAAATAACCCAAAATTAATTATATTTTTAACTCTGCTTACTTAAAATTAATTAGTTATAAAGGTATTTATTTTTGATTTAATTTAATTTAGAAATTTTGATTAATAATTGTATTATATAAATTAAGATAGGATTTTATTAATTTAAAGTTAAATTTGTTCATTAAATTTACTTATTAAAATTTATAAAATTTTACACTACCAACTTAACAAAATAATTTAGGCATGGATGTTTTGGTGATGGGATAATACAAATCCCATATTATTTAAATGAAAGGAAAACAAAATGTTTTTTAAAGATATTATAGTTTATATTGAAAACAAAGGCTCGGCCTGTTCGGCCCACCACCAGAATAAAAGGGAAAAACTCCTCCTTACTTCTCTTATGTTTTCCCTGCTCTTCCTTCTTTAATGTGCACGCGGCCATGAACTTGTCCACGCATGCATATGCACATGACCTCCGACCACCCTTCCTCACTGCCGACACCTCGCGCAAACCACCCTCATTTATCTCGAATTAACCATGCCTCTAGGAAACCCAACCAATCCTTAGTTCTAAAACTCTCACCACAAAAGAAACTAGAGACTTCCCCTTCCTTGACCACCTCATCCGGCCATCTCCGACCACTAGCACCCCTCAAACTCCACCAGCAGCCTCGCCGTGACCTTCTCTCCCTTTTCCTCCCATACCACAGTTCCGACTCCCCTCCATGATGCCACTGTCAACTCAAAACCGACCACGACCGAACTCACCCCTCAAACCCTATATCACCTCTGACCGACCACAAATCCAATGCCATTTTTCTTAAGCTCCCCTTCCTCCGAGCTTCCTTCTGACCAAACGCCAACCTCCACCATCAACTGCTTCGTCATAATTAGGTTCATCCCTTTATACCTCATCACATACGTGATTAAAAATCGTGAAAACACCTTCAAAATTCATCATTTCACATGGCGGTCAAGTTTATATAAACAAAAGGGTAAAACATGATGTTTGAATTTTTTTTACAAATTGGGTTAACTTCTTGTAAAATAAAATTTTCAACCTCCATGCTTAATAATATTCAACCAAACCAATTTATAACAAAGTATATCCAAAAACAAACAACTTTTGTTTTTAAACCGTAACCTAAAACTAATTAGGTTGAGAGATAGAGATTTTGAAGCTAGGCATGACATTTTCTTATATATACAGAATAGAGGTAAAAGAAAAGGGTATATAGGTCTGTGAGTTTTTTTACAGAGTATATTTCCATAATTAACACACATATGAAAGCATGAAATCTGATTTAAAATACCAATACTTGGCAAGTAAAGAGTTTGTCCAAGTTCTACAAAGCATATAGTTGTTTATAGTAAAAAATTAAAAGATTTTACTCACCGTTTTTTCTTACAAATGAAAGTTTCTTTGTATAAACATTGACCTATTTATAGAGAGAGAATAGGCTGTAGCTTTTGCATGTGCAGTAATCTTTCATTTGTATTTTCTTTTCTTTTATATTTTCTTATCAACATTGACCTAATTGAATAAAAGTGATTTAATAAATTGAAAGGAGGATTTGATATAATATATGCTTGAGAGGATGTGCATTAATTGCCTTGTTCCCTTGTAGGTTTACAAGCATACATTCACCTTTGAATATACATACATACTACATGCGTATGAACATAGCTTTTGTCATATTTTACCTTATACATACATACATACATACATACATACATACATATATATATTCGTATGCCTAGCCTTGTCATTTATATAAATTTTAATTATATGCTATAACTACAAACAAATACAATTAGCCATTCATATGTATTTATTCCTATTTTTATATACATATATTTTATTTTAAATTTTATATCAAAGCTAAGCATATACACCCATATATATAATTGTATCTTGAAATAGAAAAGTGGAGTTTTTATTTAAATATATTTGAGAGATTAAAATTTTAGATTTTCAATCATAGCTTCCCAAATATATATATATATATATATATATAAATCAGGATTTATTATTATTTGACTGATGAAAATTTATATTATCAATAATTAAATCAGTAAATTATCCAAATAATAAGTGCCAAAAACCCGTATCGTTATAATTATTTTCTCTTAAATTTAAAAAAAAGGAATCATATGAATCCAAGTTGTTTAGAGGGAGAAATAATAGAATGAAGAAGAGGTATTGTCGGATTGACAAAAATAAAGCCCGAAAATGCACTTCAAAGAATTGAGTTTTTGGTATAGCAAACCTCAAACTAGAAAAAGTGATCAACGTAAAAGTGGTAATCACTAGAATTTCATATGATTTGAAAAAAATCTTAATTTGGATCAATTAGAATCAAGTTATGATCAAAACAAAATGAGCTATTCTCTGTCTTAAAAACAGTGCCACAGAATGCACTGGAAAGAAGTGGATTTTTGACATGGTTAAGTTTAGGATGAGACAAAATGGTCAACATGAAAGTTGTAGCTACTGGAAAAATACATGATGTGAAGAAAAGAATTTTACATTTTGGTTCTATTTTGAAGAGGTTATGGCCGAGAGAAGAAGAGGTAAAATATGAAGAAAATATGAGTTTGATTTGAGAGAATGAACATTGATTTCTTTTGAATATTTTGTAAATATATTGACATTATTTCTTTCTAATGTTTTTCCTATGGCTTGGAAGCCATTAAAGATGAGAGGAAGTAGATGAAAAAGCTTGAGAAAAGAAGAAGAAGAAGAAGTGTGAATGAAAGTGAAGAAGGAGGTGAGTATTTATAGAAAAAGAAAGAAGTGGTAAATTTACCAAAATAACCACTTACAAATTACCAAACTATCCTTACTTCAACATAAAGCAAACTCCACTTTTTCAACACTTAGTGTCATACTTTCACTTCTTATTTATGTCTTAATCACTTAAAGATTAATTAAAGAACATCATAATTATGTTGGCTTTGATTTGATGTAACTTGATGTTTACTTTTCTTACTTTTATTAATTCTTACTTACTTTTACTAATGACTTCTATAAGTTTTCTAATCTTATTTAGTAAAAGTAAAGTTGATTAGCATTAAAATGTGTACATTTATATGTTTCAAACATGTTATCCAAGATGAAACCACGTTGTGACAACTTATTTTGAACAAAACGTTAAGCCGCATTTTGTAGAAATAATCTATTATTATGTGATTATGAATCATATGATATTGGTTAATTATATGTCAAATAACT
The DNA here is from genome assembly GCA_030765085.1 of Allium cepa. Classification (NCBI taxonomy): domain Eukaryota; kingdom Viridiplantae; phylum Streptophyta; class Magnoliopsida; order Asparagales; family Amaryllidaceae; genus Allium; species Allium cepa. The sequence continues at coordinate 550,638,327 of CM060934.1, read as the reverse complement.
ATGGGCTATGCACCCATTTAATGGGAGCATCATAAGAGCTAACTAACTCTTCGGATTGATACATACAGATGTATTCAATCATAAGCCTATTAATTCCAAAATGATTCCACGTACTTCATCATATTCACGATGAGTTATCACAGACGTGGACATGTGTATTTGATACGCACGTATAAGTCTATGGTAAGCTCATAGAATATACAATCGAAGTAAATAATGTAATGTGCGATAGAAATGATTCAATTTGATCGATTGGGTGAGTATATTGGAAGGAGTTCCGAATGTACCTAAAAATTAATAAAGGTTTAATCTTATATTCACTCCTTCATGTGATACATAATGATGTATCGATAAGAAGTATGAACTTTGATGGACAAAGTACGATCAATTATGAGTGAAGTGGAGTTCATTTCTTTCTACAATGTTATTCATTTAAGAGTAGTACACAAGATTAATATTATTTCATCTAAATAGTTGTTTACAAAATCATACAAGATAAGGGTTTATAAAAAACCCCAACATATCCCATGTTAAGGAGTTGGCATGTTATGCAAGTCGAAAGTCTACATGTAATAATTGTACATGAGGGATCTTGTATGAATCTCCTCAAAAGGAGTTTTGGAAGGACCACCATTGGATGATATATTTATGTTTTGAACATAATTTTATGAACTAAAACCAAAGTAGTTTTATATATAAGGAAATTCATAAAATGTTTATAAATACCTATTCCAATGCATTGAGAAATAATGGTTACCCACTTTATAGCGAAAGAATTTTTTTAAGAAATTATTGATGCTAAAATGTAATTGGATACAATCCAAAGATAAAACTTATCACATGTGGTGAAATGAATTTAACTAACCAAAACGAATACATCACATTAGAGAGGATTCTTACATATTGAACATAAGCTATGAATTTCTTATCAACGTCAAAAATGTATATTCTTCAAATGTTTAATAAAACTTTTAAGAATATCGATTCTATGATATGGTATAATGCGCAATTCCAAAAGAATTCCAAGTATGTTATCAATATATAATTTTGGTAGTCATAACCGAAGGGACGTGATCCATCGATCACGATTGTTTCTTTTTGAGTAAAACTAACGCAGTTGAAATTAATTGAGTAATATTGATAAGAATAATCTCGTAAATTCCAATTATTGAAATTCACGTAATAAATTCATCATTCAACGTGACCAAGTTATTTTGGCATAAAATTATCGCTTGATGAGGCTTAATAGTTTGGTAAATATGTGTTGAAATAGAAAATTCTAAATAATGATTAGAATCAACTATTTGCATATAATAACCAATGTGTCTCGAAGTCAGTGGGAGTGATATAGAGGTTGTAGGCTTTTGTATATGATCCAAGAAATGATACAAAAGTATCATTTTATAAGTATCAAAATTGAATAAGTATTTTGATAGAAATATCAAATAGTTTGATTTTTAGTCAAATTACAGAGGAAGTGTGTGTTCATAATAAAGAGTGTTAAAAGGTACATTGATATTTCTAAACAATAAGTAAACAACACATTGCTGAATTTTAACAATGTACCTGTGTTAAAACCAGCCTTGCTTGTGTTAATGCTCAATGTTGGATTTGTAAATTATTTCTTTTATAGTAAGTATAAAAGATATTGGAAATGTCCTAAATCAATATGAAAGGACACCTTATTAAAACGTTTGATGCGGAACCTGTAAGATGGATTCTTTATGCCTTGGCAGTAGGAATTATCATACATGTTATGTTGTCTATAATATAGTGATTTATCTATGTATTTGATACACGAAGCAAATATTAAATCCAATTTGATATCACTAAATAGTTGTTTGATTTGTTCTCATGTATTTATGAAATACTAAAGAATTGTTTACAGAAACAGTGAACTCCTTATGAAGGAATGTTCAAACTTAAATTTCATAAGTGATATCAAATATAATATGTCAATAATAAATTAAGGATCTTTAAGTTGTAAATGTTCCAAATAAAAGAGATTGTGGTTGATTCACTAATTTAGATAGCACAATAATCAGACAATTTATGTGTGTAGCGCAAATTTATAACTAAACCAAGGTTGTGTTAAGAATCACATAATATTGTTGTATGATAGTGATAACACGATATAGTTCATAACAAAACTTAGAACTCACCGAAAGTCGAGAGACATACTTCAAATTGTTCCATATGATAAATGTAGTTTATCAGCATCGAAGAGAGTTGATTAACATAGTAGATAATTAAAACATCATAGCATACCCATTCACTGAGGGACTGAACCAAATGGTTTTGAAAAAATTGATTGGAGAAGTTAGAATAAGATTCCATAAATGACCCCAAGTGCAAGTGGGAGATTGATAGAGTTAGGGTATACTTTAGGGGCAATTATGTAATTTGTTACATATATCTAATTCGATAACCAATCTTGTTCCAAATAAAAGGTGTTTTCTTTCTGTTATATACCATCTATAATGCGTTATGTTAATTGATTAATTTAATTTAAAGTATATGCAATAGAAAATCCTTAAATGGTATGTTTCATGATAGTAGCTATAAAGTGTTATAACTGTGAGTAATTTATCACAATGAAAACTAATATACCGTTTTAAATGTTCCTAATCAAGATGCATTGAGATTGGATATCGATGTATTCCTTGAGATTAGAGTACGTAATGCTCTCAAAATGTTGGGCAGTGTGTTACTCAACTGCTGGGGAGCACTTAGGGGTTATGTACTGATAGTTATTGGATAATTGACCCACTTAATATTTTTACGTTGATTAACATAATTAAGGTCAAACAGAAAATATCGATATGACTAATTCACACGGTTCTCTTGGTTTGAGAATACTGTAGATCTACAATATGAAAGATTCGCCTTGATTATAGTCAAATGATGGCATGGCGTCAATCGAATGACTATAGTTGGGTCGAGTGGACGTATTAGAAGCGAAGCACTATTCAAGAGAGGATTCGTCTCCTCGGTTATATGAGGTTAGTATCACAGTTAGCTCAAGTCAACTCCAAGTCAAATTCTCTGGAAAGAGCAGTTTGGTTAATAATAATTGTTATTATTAAACCAAGGAATTTTTGTTTCGACTATAGAGTTGAATATGGATGATATTGGAATTTTGACCCTTGCCAAAATTCATAAATCCAAAGAGATACAATTTTAACGAGTAAGATTAGTGTAAATAAATGTCACAACCAAGTAACGCTTAATAAAATAAAATTGGATTTTATAAAAACTAAGTAAGCGATAAATTTGGCTAAAATGTCACACCACCTGCTAAGCGACGTTTGAATGTTAACATTCGAATAGTTTGATGTTAATCGCTGACTAAATTTACGCCTAACGAGTCACATAATCGATATGATATATTCTTTTTAGACCAAATGATTTAATTAGTTTATAATTATTATAATTTAATTAAATCAATTAATATTTGTGAAATTTTGATTATGAAATTTTGAATCTGATTTGAGGAATACATATTATTGTGTATTTATAATAGTTATAAATATATTAATCGATATGCGATATCAATAAACAATCAAATTAGATTTAATCAACAATATTTATTTGGGCTTAAAATGGGATTCAAGCCAATAAAACGGACTGAAAATTTCAACTAGAAGGATGTAGGGTGCGGCAAAAAAAATGGTCTAGGGGTATTTAGAAGGATGGCCCAGATTTAGGGAGAATCAGTAAGAGATATGATCCACCTTTCTCTCTATTTCTTCCACTATAGAAGGACTCCTAACCCTAATGCATATTGATTTTTTTGGCTGCCATTTTCATCTTCTTGCTAGCCGATCACACCTATACAAGCTCCATCAAAGTTCATCTCAAATAAATTTCAAATCAACAACTATTGGATAGTCAACAGTCTACAATTTAGAGATTAGTGGTCTACCGAATTAAGTTCTAAGGAGGGATATTCATCTTAGCAAGGTGTACTTAAAGGTATAGCTTTGGCATGTTTTCTTATTTCATATAAATTATAATTCATGTATAATATTCCATTACTAATACATACATACATACATATGTATATATCATAACTGTATTGTTAGTTAGGTGAGATTTCCATATCTATGAATGTTGTCACATATTGAATTGTTATGTGTATGTATGTATAATAAAAAAACAATTTTTATTTAGATTTGATGTATACATGGCTAAAATAATTCATTTTAATTTATGTAAATTAATTGACTAAATATATTTATATTAATAAGTTGTATTAGATAAATATAAATGACCTATAATTTAGTACGCCGCCATATCATTTTAAAAATTGATCTTATATTTTATATATGCAAATTTATACTAAATATAATTTTAGATAATAACAAAATATTTTTTAGTGATTATTTACTATTTTTAACATTGTATAAATCGAAATAAACATTACATAATTGATATAAAATAATATAGCTTCAAAAATGATATTTTAAATTTTATAAAAAAATCATCATAATATTATCTTTCATCCAAAATTCCATTATCGAGAAATCAAATTTATTATTTTTAAAAATCATTTGTAATAACAAACTAAATTAATTAAACAATAAAAAAAAAAAAAAATTTGACTTGGAAAACTATTGGACTTTTTTCCGTGACCTTATAAAATCATATTCAGATTTTAAAAAATTTAATTGAAAAATATGATACAAAATTATTTTTAATACTATTTTAACTTTTTTGGCTAATATATTTACATATAAATAATTTAATAATATAAAGTTATAATAAATTATTCTTTATGATGTGTACTATATCTGGAATTTTGTAAAATGTATATATTTATTTTTAATTAATTTTATAATTGATATAATAATATAATATGAATATTAACATTTAAATTCACATATTTATAAATAATTTAGATATTTCAAATATAATCATAAATAAATACACACACACATATATATATTATTATTGTTGTAAAATAAATAGATATGATATATACATATAAAAACTTTGCATAATATATATAGTCATTTATCAAATTAATATCTAAATTTATATATAGCTATGTATGTATGTAGATTAATATTTTGCATTTATGAAATACATAATATATATATGTATGTATGTATGTATGTATGTATGTATGTATGTATTGTTTTTGTATTCATTTAAGTAACAGGTTCGTATGTGTATATAAACACACACATATATACATACATATATTTAGACAGCATACAATACATATAAGATGAACTAACATGTCTATTGCGATGCGTATATCAACATTTATGTACAAGCATGTTATACCTTGTACGTATTATTATGTTGCACATGCACATACATACATATATGCATGCGATACATATGTGTACCATTGTATTTAATTAAAAATAAGTTAGATGAAACTCAATCCATTAATCATAAATTTAAATGAAATAAAGATTTTATTTAAATTAAATTTAAAATGATCTAAATAAATTAGATTCCATAGGCCCAATAAAGATTCTATAGGGTAAAAGATTTTGAAATTCACCCATAACTTCCACTACGGATTGGTCCAGTTCTAACAAATTCAAGGTACATATACAATACTTAAGCCATCATGATATAGTAGCTATAAGTGAATAAATATATTTCGATTTATTGGGCAAACTCAAATTCAAAGTGAAATTAGGACAAGATGCCAAGGGTTAGGAGTTATATACGATACAATCGATAAAGAGTTATCTATCGTCCGTAAAGCTAGGATCTGTTGAGAAAAGGAATTCTAAAACAGATGAGTCTTAATACTTACTAGTGAAGTCGAAAGACTTTTATGTTTTGACTTAGGTTTTGGAGAAACATAAAGAACTAGTGGGAGCATATTAGTAAAATTAAATATAAAGTTTAACCTTACTAATATTATAAGAACATCTACTATGATATGTTCAAATAATCTACCATTTAAACTTGTAGAAAATGACAACTCCAAAACTATTTTTCGAAATCGACAAGCTTGCCAGACCCAACTATATCAATTGGCTAAGAGCAATTAAAATAGCATTGACTTATGAGCGCCTTTGGACTGCTATTACATGCAAACCTAAAGAATAACAAATCAGTGATGCGAACCTCGAACTACGACTTGCTTATGAATAATGGGCTTCGAACTAGAGATTGCCCATGTTTTCATGTTGTCTATGTTTGACAAGTCATTATAGAAGCACAAAGAAAATATGACTATCCATAAGATATTTGGTAGTCTAAAGGCACTATTTGATGAATAGTCATGCTCCGCAAGGTACGAGCTTATGAAGAAGTTGTTCAATACCGAAATGACCAAAGGGTAGAAATGGACGATTACGTGTAGATGATGAAAGGCTATATTGATTCTTTCGCGGTTGAACATTCAGATAAGCAATGAATTGCAAGTGAATTTAATCCGTGGTTCTCTTGCTCCTTAGTATGAACTGTTCATACTGAATTATAACATGAATCCGTTAAATGTGAATCTCATGGAGCTCCTTAATATGTTAAGGTCGGTTGAATCTACATTAAATGATTAAGAGATCGTACTTGCTATTGAGGGCAGTGTATCATCTTCGAAGAGTTCAAAGAAACATAAAAGAGAAGATAAAAAAAAGTAAGAAGATCGATGACAAGGGTGAATGTCACTACTACCATAAGAAAGGTCACTTGAAAAGGAATTGACCTGACTACTTGAAGATTGTTAGAGAGAAGAAGCGGAATGGTTCTGCGACTCCATCAAGTACATTTCTGATTCAAAATTGTTTTGTAATCAATAAAATGTCTTATGTCTTAGAAACTGTATCTGGCACTCATATATATAATTCACTATAGGGGCTTAAGAACTGGCATCATGTGGCAAAAGATGAGATGAGGCTCCAAGTTGCTGATGGATCTATTGTAGATGCGAAAGAAGTAGAAGATTATCAATTAGTTTTTCCTAGTGGAGTTGTATTAATCCTAAATATTTTCTATCTTGTAAAAGAATTTATTTGTGAAATTATTTCTATTTCTAAATTGTTTGAGACTGGATATATATTTCGTTATGCAATATGTTATGAACATTAGTTTGGACGGATATAAAGTCTGTGATGGTATTCTTGAAAATGGCATTTACATGATTAATTCTAATTATCTGCTTTCTGCGAATAATTCTTCTAACAATATAAATGATAGTTATTTTTGCATTATGGGCTATGTTGTTTTAGTGAAAATGACTATGAAAATTGAAAACCAAAGTTTTATACCACCAATTGATTCTGAATCTCATTTGGCATGGGTAAGTCATGTCTCAAAGGTAACATGATTAAGCATCCATTTAATATGAGCAATGAAAGAGTTGACGAATTTCATACATAATGATGTATATGGCCCGATGCCTAACCAAAGCAATAGTTCTTACTTTGTTAAGTTCACTGATGATTTCTCATAACTAGGATATGTCTATCTTATGAAGAACAAGTCTGATGTCTACGAGAAATTTTTCGAAAATAAAAATGTAGTAGAAAACCAAATGGGCCGTAAGATTAAGATCTTTTGATTAGATCGAGGGGATGAGAAAGTTGGACATGATTTCTAACAATACGTAAAAGATATTGGGATTATCTCTTAGGTTACTCCACCTTATACTCTGCAATATAGTGATGTATCGGAGTGAAAGAACCAAATACAATTAGATATGGTTCGTTCCATGATGAATAAGGCCGGGTTACTTGTATCCAATTAGGGATATGCGCTAGAAACCGCGACACATATGTTGAACTTGTTACCACTAAATTTGTGCCTAAAACACCATACGGTACATGGTATGGTAAGAAACCCCAACTCAAATATTTTAAGGTATGGGGTTGTCCAACATACGTTAAGAATGTTAGTCCGAAGCACGATTGATGATGTGTAAATATATATAGGAAATCTTAAATTATCGATGAGGTATATATTCTACAATACCGAGGAACAAAAAGCCATTGTTTCTCAACACACTATCCTTTAAAAAAGGATTTTCTTTTAAAGAAAATTTACATGGAGGTTGTTGACTTGGATGAGATCCAAGAAATTAACATTGAGGCCGAACCAGTGAGAGAACCAAGTACACCCATATACATGTTTCCAAGAAATTAACACTAAGGCCAAACCAGTGAGAGAACCAAGTACACCCATGTACGAAAACACGGAACCTATTAGAAGGTCTAGTAGGGTATCTTGCGCACCGTAGAGATTCCATGGTTTTCACATGGATGGCGAGATGGAGGACCATGTCTTAGATCATGACATTCCTATATCTGTAACGACCCGATATTTTCAACCATTCGCATCCGCACATGTCGGACTTGAATTGTTCGAAATACCGCGTTGTAAATAAAATTTGGCAAATCTTAGAATATACAATAAATAAGTAATCATAGATATAGAATCAGAATACTCGCAGCGGAATTTAAAAATAACTTAGTGGTTCATGAAGCCACTATCAATAGTCTCAAAATAAGTATAAAGATCATAGTCTTAAACCAAATATAGTTTGAAATCTCTACAGAAAATCTCAATATTAGATTGTCTTGATTACAAAGCCTAATAAGAATTGAACAGAAACTTGACGGCAGCTTGAAAAGAGATGATCAGCAGAAGTCCAAGCTACGGAGGTGAAGTCTGAACTGAAACTCAGGCTGACCCGAGCGTAAAGTAAAACATAAACACTAGAGTCATGACATACATACTTATGCAGTGTAAGCTAATTCAAGTGTATTGTAATATAAAGCAGATAACTTAAAGATGCTTGGGACCGTCCACCCTCTAAGGATCCGTTAAACTATTTACTATGTAGTAATAATTTCTCTATTATAATAGTGTCTATATTAAAATAAACTTACTTTTAAATAGCGTTAAGGGGTTACCCATATTGCCCTTAACACCTAATAGTCCTAATAGTCCATCCAATATCATAGTCCCTCCTGATCGGGAAGCCACCAGAGGATACCACACGGGCTACGGGAGAAAAGAAAACTCGTACAAGGCTCGCTATGGTAGGTGACACGGCACAACTAGGCAATGCCAGGGTAGATATACCAATTACGCTTCCGGACCGGTGGTAACGCGTAGCTGCTACTACCGCCCACCTCGAACAACACTGCCGAATCAAAGGTGCGCACCAAACAATCACAAAAGTAATAGAATGGCATATGAAGAAGTGCGTCCGATAAGAGGTGCTACCTCCTTAGCCCGTCAATCGCTCCTGTTTTAGCCACCTTATGCCAACTCACGGGAGTCGGGTCCACGTACATACCTCAATAGAATGTCACCACCATCCTACTTCATTCTGGAATCTCCACCGCGTACACGGTTGTCAAAGTGGTTTTCGGTATCGACAGAGAGTATGCCCATATCCGATCCCGGTCTCTTTGCCAAGCAATCGTTATTATTACCCGTGGTTATATATTTCAAAAATAGTTTATTTTAAAATCAAAATACTTCATTTTAACTTTCAAAATTGAAGTTATTATATTTTCAAATCAAATATTCAAAAATCTCATTTCAGCCAACGGCAACACTTAACAAGTGCTACTGTAGCCCTTTTATTTATTCGAGTTTAGTTTTAAATTTCACAACCACAACACTTACCAAGTACTGCAGTAGCCTTTAATGAACTAAAGGCTAAAATCAATTAAAGGCTACTGCAGTACTTGGTAAGTGCTGTGGTTGTGAAATTTAAAACTAAACCCAAATAAATAAAAGGGCTACAGTAGCACTTGTTAAGTGTTGCCGTTGGCTGAAATGAGATTTTTGAATATTTGATTTGAAAATATAATAACTTCAGTTTTAAAAGTTAAAATGAAGTATTTTGATTTAAATATAAACTAATTTTGAAATTTATAACCACGGGTAATAATAACGATTTGATGGCAAAGAGACCGGGATCGAATATGGGCATACTCTCTGTTGGTACCGAAAACCACTTTGGCAACCGTGTATGCGGTGGAGATTCCAGAATGAAGTAGGATGGTGGTGACATTCTATTGAGGTATGTACGTGGACCCGATCCCGTGAGTTGGCATAAGGTGGCTAAAACAGGAGTGATTGACGGGCTAAGGAGGTAGCACCTCTTATCGGACGCACTTCTTCGTATGTCATTCTATTACTTTTGTGATTGTTTGGTGCACACCTTTGATTCGGGAGTGTTGTTCGAGGTGGGCGGTAGTAGCAGCTACGCGTTACCACCGGTCCGGAAGCGTAATTGGTATATCTACCTTGGCATTTCCTAGTTGTGCCGTGTCACCTACCATAGCGAGCCTTGTACGAGTTTGGTTTTCTCCCGTAGCCCGTGTGGTATCCTCTGGTGGCTTCCCAACAGGAGGGACTATGATATTGGATGGACTACTGGGACTATTACGTGTTAAGGGCTATATGGGTAGCCCCTTAATGCTATTTAAAAGTAAGTTTATTTTAATATAAACACTATTATAATAGCGAAATTATTACTACATAGTAAATAGTTTAACGGATCCTTAGAGGATGGGCGGTCCCAAGCATCCTTTAAGTTACCTGCTTTATATTACAGTACACTTGAATTAGCTTACACTGTATAAGTATGTATGTCCTGACTCGAGTGTTTATGTTTTATTTTATGCTCGGGTCAGCCTGAGTTTCAGCTTAGACTTCACCTTCAGAGCTTGGACTTCTACTGATCATCTTTTTCAAGCTGCCGTCAAGTTTCTATTCAGTTCTTATTAGGCTTTGTAATCAAGAAAATCTAATATTGAGATTTTTTGTGGAGATTTCAAACTATATTTGGTTTAAGACTGTGTACTTTAAACTTATTTTGAGACTATTGATAGTGGCTTCATGAACCACTAAGTTATTTTTAAATTCCGCTGCGAGTATTCTGATTCTGTGTCTGTGATTCTGTGATTACTTATTTATTGTATATTCTGAGATTTGCCAAACTTTATTTACAACGCGGTATTTCGAACAATTCAAGTCCGACATGTGCAGATGCGAATGGTTAAATTGGTTAAGTAAACCATGGGTTTTGTCTCATATAAATAATTGAACTATAAAGTAGTACTTGGTAAGTGCTGTGGTTGTGAAATTTAAAACTAAACCCGAATAAATAAAAGGGCTACAGTAGCACTTGTTAATTGTTGCCGTTGGCTGAAATGAGATTTTTGAATATTTTATTTGATATATAATAACTTCAGTTTTGAAAGTTAAAATGAAGTATTTTGATTTAAAAATAAACTATTTTTGAAATTTATAACCACGGCTAATAATAACGATTGGTTGGCAAAGAGACCGGGATCGGATATGGGCATACTTTCTGTCGATACCGAAAACCTCTTTTACAACCGTGTACGCGGTGGAGATTCCAGAATGAAGTAGGATGGTGGTGACGTTCTATTGAGGTATGTACGTGGACCCGACTCCAGTGAGTTGGCATAAGGTGGCTAAAACAGGAGCAATTGACGGGCTAAGGAGGTAGCACCTCTTATCGGACGCACTTCTTCATATGTCATTCTATTACTTTTGTGATTGTTTGGTGCGCACCTTTGATTCGGCAGTGTTGTTCGAGGTGGGCGGTAGTAGCAGCTACGCGTTACCACCGGTCCGGAAGCGTAATTGATATATCTACCCTGGCATTGCCTAGTTGTGCCGTGTCACCTACCATAGCTAGCCTTGTATCCTCTAGTGGCTTTCCGATCAGGAGGGACTATGATATTGGATGGACTACTTGGACTATTACCTGCTAAGGGATATATGGGTAACCCCTTAACATTATTTAAAAGTAAGTTTATTTTAATATAGACACTATTATAATAGCGAAATTATTACTACATGGTAAATAGTTTAACGGATCCTTAGAGGATGGGCGGTCCCAAGCATCATTTAAGTTACCTGCTTTATATTACAGCACACTCGAATTAGCTTACACTGCATAAGTATGTATGTCATGACTCGAGTGTTTATGTTTTATTTTACGCTCGGGTCAGCCTGAGTTTCAGTCCAGACTTCACCTCCGTAGCTTGGACTTCTGCTGATCATATCTTTTCAAGCTACCGTCAAGTTTCTGTTAAGTTCTTATTAGGCTTTGTAATCAAGACAATCCAATATTGAGATTTTCTATGGAGATTTCAAACTATATTTGGTTTAAGACTATGTACTTTATACTTATTTTGAGACTATTGATAGTGGCTTCATGAACCACTAAGTTATTTTTAAATTCTGCTGCGAGTATTCTGATTCTGTTATTACTTATTTACTGTATACTCTGAGATTTGCCAAATTTTATTTACAATGCGGTATTTCAAACAATTCAAGTCCGACATGTGCGGATGCGAATGGTTGAAAATATCGGATCGTTACAATATCCAACATGCCCTATAGAGTATAGTTTCTACACTTTAGCTTGGAGCTATGAAATCCGAGATGGTTTTCATGTATGAAAAAAAAGTTTAGACTCTGTCAGATGTACCCAAAGGGATAAAACCCATCGGTTGCAAATGGTTCTTAAGAAAACCAAAATGTAGAGGGAGAAGTAGAAACTTTTGAAGCTGGGCTAGTTGCAAAAGGATTTCATCAAATTCAAGGTGTTGATTATGACGAGACCTTTTCGCCCATAGCCATGCTTAAGTCTATTCGGATTATGTTAGCCATCATTGCAATCTATAAGTACGAAATACGAACAATGGATGTGAGGGTTTTATGATAAGTGGTAGTGAGAGCAAGGCTTGCGAGTTGTTAAAGTCCATTTATGGACTTAAACAAGCTTCAAGAAGTTGGAAAGTGTTTTTATAAAGTAATTAAAAGTGTAGTTTTTAGTAGAATACAAAGGAAGCATTCATATACAAAAAGGATAGGGAAACACTATCGTTTTCTTAGTGTTCTATGTCGATGATTATTATTAATTGGCAATGATGCTTCGTTGTTGCAATCAGTGAAATCTTGGCTTTTCAAGAACTTCTCCATGAAGGATTTGGGAGAGGCAGATTATTTCTTGGTACAAATATCTATAGAGATAGATCTAAGAGGCTGTTGGGATTGTCCCAATCCCCGTATATTGATACATACTAAAAAGTTTCAATATGGAGACTTTCAAGTGTAGAAACAATCCAACATAGTTTGGAATCGTCCTTCCTATGAAGCATGCTCCTCATATTGATGACAAGAAAGAACAAATGAAGACTATCACATATGCTTCAACATTGTTTCCATAATGTACGCTAATCGATGTACTAGACTGGATGTGGCATATGCATTAGGATATGAGAAATGCGGATTATGGATCTTAAGGCTGGAATAACACTAGAGAAGGGGGAGGGGTGAATAGTGTTTTATGGATTTTCTAAATCTTTTTGAATCTTATTTAATTTAATCACCAATGAATGCAATTAATAGACACAAATATACTCATAGAATCAGACACAGATGCAAATAATAAATAAAAGCAGTAAAGGAAAGAACATACTAGGATTTTATACTGCTCCGGAGTTACCCCACATCCAGTCCCGTATAAGTATACAGATTTCTTTTCAAAATAATGTCCCAGATTACACTCTCGGTTTCAAGGCTGCGAGGTACACCCTGTTGTATTCGAGTTCAGGGTAACTCTCTCAATTTAACCAGGCTATAAGATCACCTAATTGATTTTCGGGCTACAATCACACCCAATTGATTTTAAGGCTCAACCGCACCTATGATAGAGAATCAAACAAAAGATTTGATTCACTTGGTATTTCGGCAGAATATAGTTTGGGATTCTTTAGAATAAATGTGGAAGATGAGGAGGAATGAAAACAAGTGAAATCTGATTAAATTTTTTTTTAGAACTACTAGTATTTATAGAAGATCAACAACCATATCTATTCGTGAAAGGACACGACGAATAGACACTTCTTTTGAAAATTTGAATTTTGAATTTAACGGGCACCATGTAGACATAGGGGGTTGAAGGATGTCGACATGCTCTAGGCAAAATTGGCGATTTTGATTTTCTTGTTAAAATTGGTTTCTATAATTTGTTAAAACAATTTCTAAACTTAGTAAATATATTTGAATATAGTTTAAACATATAAAAGTAATTTTTAATATATAATCTTAATCTATAAAGTGATTTAAAATATGAGTATATAAATATTTTTTAAAGCTAAATATTTAAAACAAGAGGTAGTTTAAAATCAAGGATAATTTTGAAATCAAAATATTAAAAATGAAAAAGATAATTTTGAGGCAAAAATATTTCAAACAAGAGAGATGTCTTTTTGAAAAGAAGGATTTGAAAACATTTAAAATTAGAGATATATTTTTGAAAAGCATTTTCATAAAATTAGTGGATATCAAAATAGGACCACTATATGTTCCACTAGAAATTATCATGGGTTCCATTCCACTAGGGTTCCATCCCTTTAACAGGCTCGAAGTGGATTCCATTTCACAAATAAATTTCGAATAAAGATGTACGTGCTTTCAAGAAGTTTTAACATAAATCAAGACTCAATAGTTATCTTCTATTCTTGAAATCTTTAACTCTTGATATCTTGGTACTCATGAGTCTTCAATTTTGATATCTTCAGTCTTGAATCTCTATATTGTACAGATTTCATTCTTGATACCTGCATGGTTATATCCTGCATATACATATATATCTAAACTATAATGTTAGTATTATATTTTCTAACAAGTCCTAAGGTTATTGTCATCGAAACCATCATCTCAAGGACTAACAATCTCCTAATTTTTGATGATGACTATCTATGTTTATAAAATATACTCCACCTTAACTATAACTCCCCCTACAAATAATAACCCCCCCCCCCGTAATCTAAGCCTAGCTACTCTAACTACTCTATTTTATATTTCTCCTCCTTTGTCATCAAAAAAACTTATCTTAAACTGATATAACTCCCCTTTAATCTAATACTATCCAAACTAAATACTGATAAGGAAGTATAATAAGTGAAACAAATATTTTATTATATACGACGTTATATTTATATGTATATATGGAAAATAAACACACAAATATATTTAAGTACACAAATTATAGAATAAAAGTACTAACAAGAGTTTTTGACAATTGGAGATTTGTGAATCGAGCAATTTGGATAATGAAAACAAAAGTTTCCACGTTATTCAACCAAATTCCCATCTTTATCAAAATGGACATCGCCTGCGCAGACCACGTTATTGTCATCTTCCATAGGTGCTTCTTCCTCTTCGTTGTGCTCTAAGGGGTTATGCACTTGAATGTTGGGAGAATCTTCTTCAATCACAATAGGATTTGCATGATTATCCATTAGGAATTTTTGCACATTCCAAAAAAATTTGCCTTGCTTTTCTTATTCTTTTGCCATCCTTATTTGCACAACTTGAAGTTCAGTCAACATTTGCATGGCATCCTTCATAGATTCTTCAATCTTTATCACAAAAGCCAGTGTAGTGCATTGGAATGGACAAGAATGAGGAGAAGGGAAAGAAATTGTGTCATTTCGGTTTGATTTAGTAGAGTAGGCCATTAATTTTAATTTTCATAAGTTTATTTTAGAGAAAGAGAAGTGAGAAGATAGAAAAATTCGAAATATATAGGTTTATATAACTACCAAAATGATTTTAGAGGGAAAATCAAATTTTCAAATTATAACGTTGTATGTCGACATAGATGGTAGGGGTATGTCGACATCCCTATGAAAAATTTGGTTTTCATGTATATTTATGTTTATAATATATGTTACTATATCTATATTCTATATCTCAGTTATTGAACAAATGCCTAGTTCTCTTCTTAACTTATTAAATATAGGTTGATTTAAGGGTTCGGTTAAAATATCAACAATTTGATTCTCGGAGTTAATAAATGTGAGAAATGCGGAGTACGGATCTTAAGGCTATGATTAACACTAGAGTGAGAGGTGAATAGTGTTTATGATGAATCACTAAATCGTTTTGAGTATATGTTAATTTGAACACAGGTGTATGCAATATTCAGACACAGATACGATCATAGAAACAAACATAGATGCAGAAATAAAGTAAAAGCAGTAAGGAAAGAACACACCGGATTTTATACTGTTTCGGAGTTACCCTACATCCAGTCCTGCACACAAATACGGATTTCCTTTCAAAAACAATCTTTACAATTACACCCTCGATTTCAAGGCAACGAGGTACACCCTCCAGAACCACAATCCTCTGGGTAGAGATACTTGATTTCACGGGCAACAAGTTCACCCAATTTATTTCCGAAGGCTACAATCACACCTTATCTTGTTTGATTGATTTCCAAGGCTACAATCATACCTTTTCTCGCTAACTTGATTATAAAAAGCCTATAACTCTGAATAGCACTGAGGATCTTGTTGAGATAGTGATAGAGAATCAAATTACGAATGATCGAGTTCGATTCAATGTTGATTTCGGTGGAGTAACGGTAAAAATAAGTATTAAGAAACATGGGAGAAGAAGAGGAGTGAAAAACTAGAAAATCTGATCTAAAATTCGTTGAAACTAACCCCTATTTATAAAAGAACAACAGCCATGTCCATTCGTGAAGAGTTATGACGAATAGACACTTCTTTTGAAATTTAAATTTTGAACTCAACTGACACCATGTCGACATGGGATACTTGGGCATGTCGACATCCCAAAGGATTTTTTGGTGTTTTGATTGTCTTTGAAAATAACTTTTATTTTATATTAAAACTATTTTAAAATTTATAAATATACTTGACTATAATTAAAATACATAAGTAAATATAAACAAAAATATGTACAAAATTTTACTATAATATTATATTTAAAATCTAAATATTTAAAAGTTAAATCTATTATATTTAAAAGATAGTTTAAAAACAAGGATAATTTGATTTGAAATGAAAGATTATTTTGAGGCTAAAAGTATTTGAAATCAGGATAGATGTTTTTGATGCTTTTAAAAGGAAGGTTTTGAAATCATTTTGAAAACTAGATATAATTTTGAAAAATCATTTTGAATAAAAATTTAGCGGATACAAAACAATGTTCAACTAGATTTTTTGTAGGTTCCATCCTACTTAAGGTTCCATCCCTTTAACAGGCTCGAAGTGGATTCCATTCCACGAATAAATTGGATTTTAAGATGTCAGTGCTTTTCTAGGAGTTTTAACAAAATTCCTAATTAAAAAATAAATTACTTGGATTCTTGAACTCTTGATAATCTTGATACTCATGAGTCTTCAGTCTTGATATCTTGAATCTCTATACTGTACAGTCTTCATTCTTGTTGCTTGCATGGTTAAACCCTGCATATACATATATATCTAAACGTATACTGTTAGTATTTATATTTTATAATCTATTCTAAGGTTGTTGTCATCAAAACCATCATCTCATGGACTAACAATAAATTCAAGAGAAATAATCTCTCTACTTATATTATCGTTGAGAAAGTGATGTCTGATATCAATATGTTTAGTCCTAGCATGATGAGGAGGATTTTTAGATAAATTTATTGTACTAGTACTATCACAATAAATTGGTGATATTAAGATTGCTAATCCAAAATCTTTTAGGGTTTGTCGCACATAAATAACTTGAGGGCAAGCCAAGGCGGTGGAGATATATTATGCTTTAGTTGTTGATAAACAATGTTTTGCTTTTTACTAAACCATGAAACCAGAGAACGCCCTAAAAAGTTGCAAGTTCCACTTGTACTTTTTTGGTCAGATTTGCAACCAGCATAGTCAGCATCACAATAAGAGATTAAATCAAATGAATCATTTTTAGGGTAAAATAAACAATAGTCAAAAGTATGTTTAACATATCTTATGATACGTTTCACAGCTTTTAAGCGAGTCTCTTTGGATTGAGACTGGTATCTTGCACAAAGACAAACGCTATGCCCGATATCATGTCTACTCGCAGTGACATAGAGTAGTGATCCAATCATTACCCTATATTGTTTTTGATTTTCATCTTTTGAAAGATCTTCTTTATTTAAATCTTTATTGGTTTCCATGGGAGTGGTTTTCCACTTGTAGTAGTCATACCACATTTAATAATTAGATCCCTAACATATTTTTCTTGACTAATAAAAATCCCATTATCTAATTGTTTTATTTGTAAACCTAAGAAGAAAGTAAGTTCACCCATATGACTCATCTCAAACTCTTTTTTCATTATTTTAGAAAATTATTTATTCATTTCATGATTATTTGAACCAAAAATAATATCATCTACGTAACTTGTACTAGTTGGATATCATTTTTATTTCTTTTAATGAAAAGAGTATTATCTACATTACCAATTTCAATTTTGATTGTAATAAAAAAGATCTTAGTCAGTCATACCATGCTCAAGGAGCTTGTTTCAGACCATATAGAGCTTTCTTAAGTTTGAAAACATGGTTTGGAAATTTTTCATCTTCAAAGACTGGAGATTGTTCAACATAAACTTCCCCTTTCACAAATCCATTTAGAAAAGCACTTCTAATATCCATTTGAAATAATTTGAAAATATTATAGTTTGCGAAAGCAAGTATAATTCTAATGGCTTCTAATCTTTCTACAGGTGCAAAAGTTCCATTAAAATCTATTCCTTCTTCTTGACAATAACCTTGTGAGACTAATCGAGCTTTATTTCTAATGACCTCGCCTAGTTCGTTCATTTTATTTTTATAAATCCATTTAGTTCCTATTATAGTTTTATCCTCGGCTCTTGGAACAAGTTTGCAAACATCATTTCTGGTGAATTGATTCAGTTCTTCTTGCATAGCCAAAATCCATGAATCATTAGACGATGCTTCCTTTGGATTTTTAGGTTCAACGGATAATGTAAAAGCTACATTACTCATGTTATTTAGTTGATTTCTAGTTCTAACAACTGATTCAATATTTCCTAGTATATTTTCTATAGGATGATCTTTTAAAAGCTTAACCTTTTTATTTGGATGAATAAGTTCATTTTTTGTTTCAATTGATTCATTATTTTGGGTTGTCAAATCTTCTTCATCATTAATTTGTTCAATGTCTTAAGAAATTTTCATCAAACAAAACATGCATTGTTTCTTCAATGGTATTAGTTCTTAAATTGAAAACTCTGTATGCTTTACTTCTTTTAGAATATTTGATAAAGATTCGTTTGTCGGATTTAGGATCAAATTTATCCAAATTGTCTTTTGTATTTAGAATAAAACATTTACTTTCAAAAATTATAAAACAATATACCTTTGGTTTCTTCTTGTAAAGAAGTTCATAAGGTGTTTATCAGTTAACGGTCTAATTAATATTCTATTCAAATGTAGCAAGCTGTAGCGACTGCTTCAGCCCAAAAATGTTTTGGTAAATTACTATCTGAAAGAATTATTCTAGCACACTCTTGGATCGTTCTATTTTTACGTTCCACCACTCCATTTGTTGTGGAGTTCTTGAAAAAGAGAAATTATGGGTTATTCCCTTTTTATTGCAGAATCTCTCAAAATTTTCATTTTCGAATTCCCCACGTGGTCACTACGAATAGTTATAATTTTTAAAGAAAGTTGGTTTTGAAATCTTTTTGTAAAAAAATTAAATAAATCAAAAGAATCACTTTTTTGTTTCATAAAAATTTTCCATGTAAACCTAGAATAATCATTTATAATTACAATGACATATTTATTGTGATTTATTGATTGAATTTGTGATGGACCAAAAAAATTTAGATGAAGTAACTCAAGAGGTTTTGAAGTTGAAATCGTACCTTTTAATTTGAAAGAACTCTTCCTAAGTTTTCCAAATTGAAAAGCATCACACATACTATCTATTTTAAAATTCTTCTATGGAGACCTCTAACTAGATCAAGTTTAGAAAGTCTAAATAAGAGTTTAAAATTCAAATGCCCAAATCTTTTATGTCAAGTCCAAGGGTCACTTGTATTAGCCAAAAGACATAGATTATCATTTGAGATTTTCATACTAAGAATATAAATATTTTTCTTCCTAATTCCTTCAAATATAATATTTGAATTATTATCTCCGATGTGACACTTATCTTTTTCAAATTTAGTTTTGTATCCTTTATCACAAAGTTAACAAATGCTAAGCAGATTATCTTTCAGATTCTTAACTAATAAAACATTAGAAATAGTAGGAGTTTAGAGTTACCGACATTGCCGATGCCAATCATGTATCCTTTTGAATTGCCTCCAAAATAGCCAATCCTCCATCTTTATAGATAATATCATTCAGCATATTTGGATTACTAGTCATGTGTCTTGAACATCCACTATCAAGTATCACTTATCCTTCTTGATTTGCACAATTTGTCCAAGTGTTGATTCTTCAAAGACCATATAACATTTTCCTTTCTGCGTAGACTACAAATTTGGTAGATAACTTGATTTTCTATAATAACTATATGCAGACTTATAAGACAATGATGATTTGAACAATTGTAAATTAGTGTTAACAAAATCCCCAAAAATAGCCATTTTAAAACTTCTTCAAAATTCAGATTAAAACTTTGTAAACCAATGCTCTGATACCAAATGTGAGAAATGCGGATTATGGATCTTAAGGCTGGAATAATGCTAGAGGGGGGTGAATAGTGTTTTATGGATTTCTAAATATTTTTGAAACTTATGTAATTTAATTACCAACAAATTCAACTCACAGACACGAACATAATCACAGAATCAGACACGGATGCAAATACTAAATAAAAACAGTAAAGGAAAGAACACACCAGGATTTTATACTGGTTCGGAGTTACTCTACATCCAGTCCCGTATAAGCATATGGATTTCTTTTCAAAATAATCTTCCAGATTACACCATCGGTTTCAAGGCTACAAGGTACACTCTTCTGTATTCGAGTTCAGGGCAACTCTCTTGATTTAACCAGGCTACAATCACACCTAATTGATTTCCGAGGTTACAATCACACCCAATTGATTTCAAGGCTCAACCGCACCTTTTACTCAATAGTTTGATTTACAAAAGATCCTATAACTCTGAATAGCACTGATATCTTATGAAGAGAGTGGTAGAAAATCAAACAAGAGATAATCAAGTTTGATTCACTTGGTATTTCGGTAAAATATAGTTTGGGATTATTTAGAATAAATGTGGAAGATGAAAAGGAAAGAAAATAAGTGAAATGTGATTAAAAATTCATTTAGAACTACTGGTATTTATAGAAGATCAACAGCCATATCTATTCGTGAAGGATACGACGAATAGACACTTCTTTTGAAAATTTGAATTTTGAGTTTAGCTGGCACCATGTTGACATGGGGGGCTGAAGGAGTCGACATGCTCTAAGAAAAATTGGTGATTTTGATTTTCTTATTAAAATTGGTTTCTACAATTTGTTAAAACAATTTCTAAACTTTGTAAATATATTGCAATATAGTTTAAACAAATTTTTAATATATAATCTTAATCTATAAATTGATTTAAAATCTGAGTATATAAATATTTTTTAAAGCTTAATATTTAAATTAAGAGATAGTTTAAAATCAAGGATAATTTTGAAATCAAAATACTAAAAATGAAAAAGATAATTTTGATGCTAAAATATTTCAAACAAGAGAGATGTCTTCTTGAAAAGAAGGTTTTGAAAACATTTAAAATAAGAGATATTTTTGAAAAGTATTTTCATAAATTAGTGGATATCAAAATTGGACCACTATATGTTCCACTAGATATTGTCGTGGGTTCCATCTCACTAGGGTTCCATCCCTTTAATAGGCTCGAAGAGGATTCCATTCCATGAATAAATTTCGAATAAAGATATAAGTTCTTTCAAGAAGTTTTAACATAATTCTTGACTCAATACTTATCTTGTATTCTTGAAATCTTTAACTCTTGATGTCTTGATATTCATGAGTCTTCAATCTTGATATCTTCAGTCTTGAATCTCTATACTGTACAGTCTTCATTCTTGGTACCTGCATAGTTATATCTTGCATATATATATATATATATAAACTATAATGTTAGTATTTATATTTTATAACAAGTCCTAAGATTGATGTCATAAAAACCATCTTCTCAAGGACTAATATAGGATGCGTAAGCATATATCAATCTAGTCCCAAGTACAAGCATTGGACGGTCATAAAATGTATACTCAAGTATTTGAGAAATATTAAGGACTTACTACTTAATTAAGGGAATAAAGACACCCTTATGAATGGATATAAAGATTCAAGTTTTCAAACTATAGATGATAGTAAGTCAGTGTCCATTTATGTCTTTATGCATAATGTAGAGCCATTAGTTAGAAATGTTCCAAGTAAGAAATAGTTGTTGATTCCACGATGGAGGTCGAATACATCACCCTCAACGAAGCAGTAAAAGAGGCAGTCTGGATGAGCAAGTTTTTGAGTGAGCTCAAAATGATTTGCAATAACGAGAATCCTATGGCATTATTCTGTGATTACACTGCAGCAATAAAGAATGCAATGGAGCCCATAATGCACAAGAAGTCACGACATATTCTTCGAAAGTTCCACCTGATTAGATATTTCATTGAGAAGAAAGAGGTTGTAACATGGAGGGTAGATACCAAGGATAACATAGCAGATCTATTCGTTAAGAGTCTAGCTCGGCCAGCTCTCAAGAAGTTGATTAAAAAGACAGGATCGAGATTCCATAATTAGCCCCAAGTGCAAGTGAGAAATTGACAGAGTTTAGGGTATGCCTAGGGGCAATTCTGTATTTTATTGTAAATTAATTAACTCTGCAATCAATTCTCATTTGTATTAAAAGTGTTTTTCTTTCTGTTATATATTTGTTATAATGTGTTATAAATGGCTAGATTCTTATTTAGAACGTATTTAACAGAAAATCTATAAAAGGAGTGTTTGTGATAGTAATTATAAATTATTTTAATCATGAGTATTGTATTACAATATTATAAAACGCATCATTTTGAATGTTTCTAATCAAGATGCATCGAGACTGGATATCGGTGTATCCATTGAGACTACAGTATGTAACGTGCTCCAAATATTGGGCAGTTATTACTCGTGATTACTGAAGGCATCAAGGGGTTACATGCTAATAATTATCCTTGGATAATTATGGAACGACTCACTTAATAATTTTCTGTTGGTTAATATAACTAAGATCAAACAGAAAATATTAACTTGATTGAATTATACAGTCTCTTGACTTAAGAATACTATAGACCTTCAATATGAATGCTTCGATCTGATTGTTGTCAAATCATTGCACGACATCCATCGAGTGACTATAATTGGGTCGAGTGTAAATATTAGAAGTGAAGCACTATGCAAGAGAGGATTTGCCTCCTTAGTCTATGGGGTTAGTATCACTGTCAAATCAAGTTAACTTAAAGTTAAAATCTTCGACCAGAGTAGTTTGGTTAATAATAATCGTTATTATTAAACCAAGAACTTTATATTTGGACTATAGAGTTGAATTTGGATGGTATTGGAATTTTGAATATTACCAAATTTCATAAGTTCAAAGCACTACAGTTTTGACGAAGATAACTGATGTAAATAAAAGTCACAACCGGGTAACGCTTAATAAAATAAAATTGGATTTTACTGAGATCAAGTAAGTGATATATTTTAGAAATAATGTCACACCACCTGCTAAGTGACTTGTGAATGTTATTATTCGAATAATTCAATATTAATCGCTGGCCAAATTTACACCTGACGAGTCACACAATCGAAACAATGAATTCTCCTTTGACCAGATGATTTAATTAACTTATATTCTTTTACAAATTTATTAATATTTATGAAATATTAATTATAAAATTTGATTATGTGTGACGACCCGGAATTTTAGGCAAAATCAATTTAATAATCTGTATTAATAATTAAATTGATATGATAATTTTCCTTTGTAATTTTAATTTAAATTGGTAAATTTAATCTTTTAAAGGTTAATAAATATTTAATCTGGCAATATTGATCAATATCTTTTTAACAAATTAAAATTGATAAGAATTACCTTTCAAAGCTAATAAAATTATATTCTATTTATAATGTATATATTTGATATATATATTGTGAATAAGAAGATCTTTTGTTTTAAATAAAAGAGGAATTTTCAAATTGTAATGTATATGTTATAGTTTGAAGTTGTTTTGAAATTTAACATAATAATTCTCAAAATTCATGTTAAAAATATTTTGTACTTGAAATATATGCATATTTGTATATAGTGAAGTCTGGTTTGAATTTAAGAAAAGAACTTTCAAATCTTAATATATATAGATGGTAGTTTGGAAAACATAATTTAATAATACTTTTCAAAGGATATTTAGAAACTTTAATTTATATCTCTTAAACTATAAAGATAAATGTTTTAGATTTTAAAATACATGTATAAGAATTTATTTGTATTATAATTAGTTTTATAATATTTCTTTAAAAAGTAAATTTGTATAAACATATATAAGTATTTATTAATTAAGTAACTTAAGTATGTAAGCTTTATATTAACATTTGAATTAAATAAAAATTTATTTAAAAATACTTAAGAACATGTGTTGATATCTTAAGACATCTATGTAACATATGTAAGGCAATTAAGAGATATAAGTGACAAATGTAAGTCTTAAAAACAAATGTCAGTTCTTAAATTTTTATTTTCTTTGAATTTTCATAAATTAGTTCATAAAAGCATACATTCTTCTTCAAACTCTTTTTCCTATTTTCAGCCGAAGCAAAAGAATTTCAAACCAAAATCTTGTCAAAAACTTTTCAACCATTTCAAATTTTTCCAAATCATGTAACCCATTTTCAAATCTGCAAACAAGTTTTTCATATCAACTAAACCTACTACAATTTCAAACCTGTAACTCAAATGGAAGATCAACATCAGTTTCAGCATTTAAATTAATCAATAATAGGCATGCGAGGATTTCAACAGCAAGGCAATCAACACATTTTCCAGATAAAATTTCAAAGCTTGGAAGAAAATTTAGAACCTGCTCTCTGCCTTTTCAAAAATGTGAGTAAATCTTTTTTTTAAAAACAGATTTGAACTTGTTATTAAACATAGATATTTGTGATGATTTATACAGTAGTATAGTTGCAAATGTGTTGTGAAGATGATTGCATGTATGTATATATAGATGATATGCATGTATGGTGATTGTATTTATGTGTATAAGTATGCTCTGTTGTTTACAGGTTTGGATCATTTAATTAATTCAAAATCTCAACATACAATAAATATTTAGTCTTGATTTGCAAATGAAAGATGATTGAATTGGTGTAATACCATTATAAAAAATAATCCCAGTAATTTATAATTAATATTTATCTTGAATTTTTGAAAATAACAGTAATATATACATTTGAGTCAAAAATCAATAAACTCAATTTTGAGTTTGGATTACATGAATGAATTCGTGATGGGAAATCACGAATTTTAACACTAATTTCATGATTTTTAATTCGATAGTCTGTTGGAAATTTTGAATTGAACGGAATTGGTACTTTCGCCAAATTCCGGTGAACGAAGAGGTGTTTGGCCATAGGCTTGGGTCTGGAGGAGGAGGGTGGATCGGGGATCAGAGGAAAAATAGTCGCTTGATTTATCATGCGACATGGTGGCCGGGATTAGTGGTATTAGGGTTCGGTAGACGTTTGAGAGCAAGGTGGTTCGCAGAGCAATGGTGATGGCCACTGGGGACCAGAGTGGTTCGCGTTGGTGGGAATACGAGCTGGAGGGTATGATGAAGCTTCGTCGATGATGGTCGGCGATCACGAGGTCTGAGGCGTCGTAATTGTGATGATTTCTGGCCATGGTGGAGTAAGCAGTGTCGAGTTTTAGCTCGATTTTGTTGCATTGGATTTTAGTGCGATCTGGGTTCGTATTCGTGTTCGCATGAGTTCGTGGGGTTGTTGAGGATCGTCGCGCCGATCGTCGTTGGTTAGAGTGGCCAGTGCACGTGCACGTTTTGGCGACAGGTGAAGGTTTTGATTTGGGAAGAATGTGTTTTCTCGGGTTTTGGTACGTGAAAATGTAGGGTTAGTCTCGAAGCAGTTTGTTGGTGTTTGACCCGAGGCTAGCTCGAGTTTTTGGAGTGTTCGACTTGGGTTTGACCCGAGACGTTTTCATATGCTAATCAAAAGCTTAAGTTTTTTACAAAAGGAAATAAATTTACAAAGTTAAAACTTGTTCTTTCGGGAAAAAAGAAAAAAATGTTAATTAAACTATCAAAAGTGTTAATTGAATATATTTTCAAAATTTAAATGTTTAAGATAATTGCTTTTGAAAGTAATTAACTTAATTAAATTTTGAATTTTGATTCAAAAGGGGTGTTTTCAATTGAAAAGATTAGATCAAAGTTTTAAGTAAACTTTAAGTAATGTTTTTTTAAAAAACTAAGTTTTTAAATTATATTGAAATGGATAAGTTTTAAAGATATCATAATTAAGCTTCCAAAGATAAATATTTGTACAATCTAAATTAAACGGTTTAAAAAGTTTCAAAGATTTTTAAAGTTTAAATTAGATGATTAAATTGTTTTAAATTTCAAATTGATTTCTAAATGCTTTATTTTCAAATAAGGTTATTGTTATAATTTTGTAAACCAATATAATAGTTTGTCTTTAAGTTATTAAGATTGGATTAATTTGAATAATTAATTTGTGAAGATAAATAAGGTTAATTTATTATTGTTATGAACTTAAGAATACTTAATTAATATGATTTGTTAATAAGTAAAAGATTAATTAAGATAAATGATTTTCTTAATTAATTAAGGATTTTTAAATATAAGAAGTTAACTAATTATTTAATTAATTTTAAATGATTAGTTAATTATTTGTTTAATTTTTAATAATCACTTAATTATGAATCAATTAAGTAATGAAGTAATTTATGGATAATTACTGAATGTAATTAAGAAGGGAAATTACTTATGGAAGTAATTAATGGAAAATTGCTTATGGAAGCAATTGAGTGAAAGTGATTAAGGGATAATCACTTGATGTTATTAATTAAGGGATTAATTAATATAATTGATTTGAAGTTAATTAATTAAAGAGTGGTTAATTAATTAAAGAATTAAGGTTAACTAATGATGGAATTAATTACTTGTTAAGGTAATTAATTTAGAGAGTAATTAACTAATGGAAGTAATTAGAGGATAATTATTTATAGAAGTAATTAAGGGTTAATTACTTAGTTAATTTAGTTAATTAATTAATGTGACTAATTAATTAATGAATGTGATTAATTTAAGATTAATTACTAAAGGTAATTAATTAAAAATGTAACTAATTAATAAAGTAATTAATTAAGGATTATTAATTAATTTAATTGATTAATAATTACTTAATGAAGTAATTAAAGATTAATTAATCAGTATAATTAATCAAAGGATTAATATAATTAATTAAGAAGTTAATTAATTAGGAAAGTAATTACAAGTTTGTTAATTACTGTTTATGATTAATTAAGACTAATTAATGAGATGGTTAATTACAAATTAATTATTAAAGGGTTAATTAATTAATAAGGATCATTAGTTAATATAATTAATGAAATTAATCAAGGTTGACTAATAAAAGTGATTAATTAAAGTATGGTTAACTAATTGTAATTAGTTGAGGTTTAATGCAAATTAATTAATTAATTAATTAATGGAAGCAAATTAGGGATCATTAATTAATGTAATTAATGATAGTAATTAAAGGTTAATTACTGTATATGGTTAAGGATAATTAATTTGTGGAATTAATTAAAGAATTAAAGGCTAATTACTTGAATGAAATTAAAGGATAATTAATAAAGGGAGATTAATTAAGGAGGATCATTAAGAGATGATTAATAAAATAATTTGTAATAAATTAATGGAGCAGGATTAAGATAATCCAAGTGATTAAAGGATAGTAATTAATTTAGTTAAAGGTTAATTAAATTGATTAAGAGTTAATCAAACCTGCTTATGGATGATTGATTGATATTGGATGATTGATATTGGATGAATTTGGGTGTGATATCTCTGATATGTGATATGCTGCTTTGTGAGATAAGCGGTTGATATGAATTATCAATTGTGCTAATGTGATTCATCTATCTGTTATGTTATTCTGAATATAAGTTTAATTGTTTAAACCCTTAAACAACTTGGACATTAAAATGACGTTTGGATTTCGATGAGACCGGGATCGGGTTTCCATATTTGGATATCCGAAAACCACATCGATCCAAATTAAATGTTAGGTCATGAAACCAAGAGAAGAGCTTAGTGAAGACTCGAAGTGTAAGAACTATTCGTCGGTATAACTCTGAGGGTGATTCCGAGATGAGTTTGACGGAGATAGTACTTTCAGGTTCGAGATGGTGATTCAGAGTGCAAGGGCTATGGTCGTTGACTCTGAGGGTGATTCCAAAATGAGTGCAACGAGATAGTGCCTTCAATTCCGTTCGAACCCGGAACGAACTTGCATGGATTGAATGATTTCAGAACATCGTCAGGTGGGCGATGAGCATTCTAAGATAGATGTGTTCTATAAAGGTAATTGCAGCCTCAAGCCTCATCAACCGGGAATGGCTAAAACGGGGAGGTGCAGCAAGGTTAAGTGGGTCATGCCTAAGTAGGACGAGATTTACCCTTGTCTAGAGGTTCCTTTCTATTTCGGCTTAGTGTGTGGTTGGTCGCGCCAACCATTGTGTGGTCTTGTTCGGGACTGTCCAGTAAGGGATGGTTCCGGCCTTGTGTTGTAGGGGATTGAGAGTAATCCTCGGTAAGGTGATCTAGGCCCCGTACTGTGACGGGCGATACCCCAGTAGCCCTGTCATTGATGGAAAACCATTCTTCCTACGAGACCCTACGGTTTTGATTGTATTACCCACTTTTGTGGCTAGTAGCTGGAATTTAATGAATTTAACAATTTCAGCTATTTCTTATTTACTTGAAAACCTTAGACACTATTATAATATCACTAGATTTCCTATCAAATGTTTTGGTTAGCGTAAGGTAAAAACTTTTCCATGTTTATGTGTGAGAAGTCATACGTGATACCTTTTCTTTCCAAATGATTTTCTAAAGTTAAGCCACTTTAACCCGTTTACTCACACCAGATCCCTGTCTGACCCGAGTGTTTATTTTCTGTTTTATTAAACTCTTGGGTACTCATATTATGTATGAGTAGTCGAGGGATTCAGGTTAGCTTGACGAATTCTGGATGAGATTTGGAGTAGGAGGCTTCAGCGTGTAGATATTTAATGGTTCCGTTGTGTTAGTGATTGTGTTTATATTCCTGTGATATATTGAGTTGTATGGTTAGACAGATGTTTATAACCGTCTAGTATGAAATATAAAAGTTATGTACTCTGAAACTATGTAATATTTTATGTGATATATTATATTTCATTCGTTCCGCTGTGAGTATCTGATGTTGTTGAGTTTCTTCTTCCTTATCTTTTCTTCTTCTATCCCTTTCTTTCTTAAATCATGATGCATTTTTCTGGAGATAGAAAGACGGGTCGTGACATTATGACTTGATGAATAAACATTATTAAATATATATTTATAAAAGTTATAAATATATCAATTGATATACGATATCGGTAAGAGATTAAATTTTATTTATTCGCATAATGTATTATTTGGGCTTAAAATGGGTTTAAGGCCCATCATATATGACAACCGCCCTGCACCTTCGATGCTCATATAATCAAATAGTGTGCTATCAGAGCATCCGATCAGTGTTGGACGATTGTCAAGGGAAAGAAAAGAAGTATAGAAGAGAAGAAAAGAGAAAAAAAAATCATACAATCATAAAACTTTTCATATATCTCATAACACATCGAATAAATATAATATTCATCATTGACATAAAATAGGCAAGACAGTAGTAACTACATGAACCACATAATCATAGTACATAGGCTCATATAGTTATACAAAGCAGTAATAGAGTTTATGTAATTGATAAGTAAATTCAACTGATAAACTATCTTTAATAATAGTAAGTCAAACACCGTTAAGGCTCCATGGTGTCACACAGCGAAATATGCGATAACAAACCTAAAATATAAATATGAAAAAGTACTGTCGCCTGCTAGTCCATCTACGGAGCTCCATATACCATTTACACATACTATCTAGTTTACCCATTTTAGAGTACCCAAGGTAATAAGAAGTAAAGCATAAAACCTTGAGTCGGACAACAGTCTGATGTGAGTGATATAAATTCACAAAATACTATATAAGTTGAAACATATATGGAACATAGAGTATAGAGAATCATACCTGTCATGTCCCTACATCAAAAGAGTTAGCATATACATGCTACTTTATACTATAGTCACTCACTATGAGTTTGATATAAGAATATTCGCTGACCCATCACGATCAAGACTAGACTATCCATCACGATAGCCTACATCCCGGTTCCTCGATAATCAAATCCATGCTATTCCATCGGCCAAGAAATAGACTAACCATAACATTAGTTCGGGTATGCACTCCCATCTATAATAAAGAGCCATCACACTTCATAAACCATCATGTCCCAAGTATAATAAAGTACCATCACGTCCCCGAGAACCATCACGTCCCCATGTATACCACTCTCTACGAGTACCCCCCAAACCCTCAAGTCTTTCAATTCCTTTGCACACGTCACCAATAGCTAAGTACATCCTAGAACTGATCTCATGACTCCCATCACAAAGTCTCCATCAATCATAGATTATCTTCACATATCCCATAGCCGTTATTTGACAGTTTTCTCTATCTAACTCATAGTCCTCAACTTTGCATCTCGAATTACAGCTATCCATCGTCAAAGTCCTTACTTTCCATTGGGAAATCATCATTGTCGAATCATGACGTCATGCATCAGAGCGACACATCCTTGCTTCAGCGCCCAAAACTGCTCATCAAAGAGTCATAGCATTAAATCAATTGTTGAACGGATGAACCATCACATCATGCTCCCCGAAGCCACTCCATCATCCATGCCAAAATTGGTGAAATTAGCCATCATCAATGGTGGTAGGTATCGACCACTCCAAAGTATTCGATAATGACCACTTTGGTCATGTACTTAGCCAAAAATGGCTAAATACAAACCAAATGTAAACGTTTAGCATCCATCTCGTAGTCCAAAGCATGTACCTAAGTCCATCGTCTTTTGTCTTCAGATCAGTCAGTATGCATGAATCCTATCCTATGGGATATTACCTAACGCTGTATCGCCTAAGAACAAAATTTTCAACGAAAGTAAGCAAAAAAGCATACACGCAGCCAACAAGCATGCATACATCCATAATATCCTATATTCACCTATAATAACACACACAATACATCTAAAGCAACCAATGGGGATTAAAACAAAAATAGCATAAATCTAGCAATTTTATTAAAATAGTGCGTTACTAAGAAAATTTTGTTCTTTAATTTAAAGCTATTCTAAAATACTTTGAATTCTTTTATAAAAAATTTGTAGTTTAAATATATTGAAAATCACATTCTAAGTTAGAATATTATACTAACAATCATATTATTGTGAAAGAAAATATCACTTACCTCAACAAAAGCTGACAAATCCAATATTAAGTCGCAGAGCTCTCCATCATGAGAGCAATGCAGGAAACCACATCCAAAATAGACCTCGTATTCAGAAGATATTGATTTTATAAGATTTCAGATTAATTAAATGATTAATTAACTTAGTCTTTTCACTAATTACCTCACTAACGTTAATCCTTTTTCTCCTTCATCTCCTGTACGTGCACAAGATATCCAAACCCACCTTGATCCACACCTTTCATCCTCCCATTATCACTCAACTTTCCATGAATCGATAAACGGACAATTGCAGCATGCTCCACTATGAACGTGCTTTGCAACGAACCCAACCACATGACTATTGGACCTACCCCTCCAAATGACAACCTGGTGGCATGCACAACTATAGACAAATGTCGCATTTTACCCAAGTTAATCGAAGCTCTAATGGATGGTGCAACGAGGTGCACTTCGGCATGAGAAATACAATGTCGATCTCTGTTTCACTTGACACCTCCTTCTGCCTTGCGCCTTAACCCTAGACACGACCTTAAAAATGTTGAGCGCCTCAATAGTGATCGCACCCTTCAAAGCCCATATGGATGCGAAGCTCTCTTCGCCGCAATCTCAATGGATTTGGTTTTGTGATTTACTGTTGAGCGGATCTCTTGATTAAATTTAGGGAAGGGTTTAAAGGAGGCGACCATTCTTTTTCTCTCCCAAGCAATGTAATAGTAGAAGAAAAATGAGAAAGGGAGGGTTAGTAATTATTTATTAATATAATATTTTATTTATTTGATTTCTCAAATAAACTGTCGTATGTTTCGACCACATACGATCACATGACACGTTCGATCGAAATGAAACTCATCGGCATGCATCACCTCATTTTTTGGTCCTAATGGTATAAATTTCATCGCTATCGGAGATAGTACTACGGACTAATAATTTCATGTATTCTGAGATCGTTTTTGGCCATCGGATTGCCCGATCTCCAAATATAGCAATATTTAAGCTCATTTTAATCCGCGATGTTGATCCAGACTCAATGGAAGTTGTTTCAAGTCACGATTCAATCATATATGAAAAATCATATTTTTGAGTCTTCAACTAATTAATGATTCAATACAATTATTTAAATATCTTATCATTGAAAATATAGGTCATTACATTCTTCCCTCCTTAAAGGGTTTCGTCCTCCAAGTTCCCAAGATAAGGAAAACATTTCATAAGCCATAGGCTTTTAAAGCCCCTCATGTTTTGGAAAAATTGGGCAATACCTCTTTTAAGTAGCTAGGTACAGAAAAACCCCAAAACAACATGGATGTATGTACATCTCATATCCGAGGCATCCCATTTCTAAGGACAACCAAGCACATATACCCAAATATATACTTTTGTTTTTATAGCAAGGGCATACCATTTAGATGCGAATAAAAGATATAGGCATCGAAATAGCTAGCACTTGCTTCCGTGTACCTAAACATGTACTCAACAAAGAGTATTAAACACAATAGCAACATAATTGTGTAAAGAAGCATATAGATCATACATGTGGTAATCATCTCAAATAAATATGCTATATCAAACCATGGCTATCCTGCGTAGCTAACAAACATATAAGCATAAGTAATTGTATCTTACACCAACAATCAAACATCAAACATGTGAATCTAAGATCATACATCAAAATGTAACATCCATGTCTATGCTAACATGCAGGATATTAAACACACTAGTATAAGGCATCAAATATGATATCAAATATGAAAGATGAAGAAAAATGAAATCTCACTAAGTGAAGAGCTTCGGATAAGTGGTCATCATGCTCTTCTTGGTCTCTATTGTGCTATCACATTCACTTTCATTCCACTGAACCTTTAGTGCTTTGTTGCCTTCCTCCTAACCTGTTTCATAACACGTTCTATGGTACGAATATGCCTACGAGGTCTCGAAGCCTCAGGTTAAATCTCGATATCATCTAGTCAATTTGGTGCCAAATTTCCAAACACCTCTTGTAAGTTCTCCCAAAAACCACTAGTGAATAATGGGTTTTGACCATTTACAATGCTTTTGGCATCCAATGGAATCACACTATCCATTTCATATATAACTCGACTAATTTGGATTGTTCTACTAGACTTTAAGAACATAAATTTAGCATTCTTCATCACTCTATTAGTTGTGACCTAATGTTATCATGCTCTCTTTTAATCCTCGACTTCCATCGATATCTATTCTCATATCCACTCGGGAATCTCAAGCAGTCATCGTAAACCACTTGGCTTCTCCAATTCAGCATTTACTAGCTGATAATTAATTCATTTCGAAATGAATGCCTCGATGTCCTTCTTCATCCCTTCCCAATAAAAACGTCTATCTCATATCATGGTACATTTTATTATCATCGATATATATATATATATATATATATATATATATATATATAGTCAATCTCAAATGAGAGCACTTTCATAACATCTCATTTCTCAACCCATCGACGTCGGGAACAAGTAATATCTCATCCAAATGGAGTCAACTGTCTTAGTCGAGTCCATGCTATATCACCTCTATAGATACTACTCATTCCTCTAACTTAGCTACAATCTCCACTAGTCAAGCTACATGTCTCTGACTAGTACTGATCTAGTAAATCAAAGTAGGTCTGATAGTCAAACTGCCGTCATATTTGACACTAACTCACATCAAGTTATAAAATCAAAACCCACAATAAACTCAAGCAATGCTCACTCTAGGATTATCGCTCCTAAATTGTTATGTCTTCCACTCAAAACATCAACAACTTCATTTCCTTATAGACGCATAGGAAATATCAATCATAAGAGGTTAAGACTTCCAACCATCGCTACTAGTGATGGTTGAGATCCTCCTCGAAGAAGAGATACTTCAATGATGTGGAATCAATGAACAACTCGAACCTCTCTCTCCTAATAGATTGTTCCTCCAAATCACCAAAGTAAACAATATTTCTGCCAACTCAAATCATAAGTCGGACAATTTCGCCCATGCAGTTTTAGTTGTCTACTAATATATGAGAAAACCTTGCCTTTCAGCATCAATACCGCAACCAATTAAGTACCACAAGCATGTGTGTACTATCGACTCCTCATTCTCGCTCAGAATGAGTAACATCGGTGCGCTCACAACCTCTCTGTCAGACTCATAAACTCATGTCTACACCTCCCGTCCCTAATAAAAGTCTGACCCTTCTCATTAAGTTAGTTAATGATGCTGCTACCTTAGAGAAGTCCTTAGTAAAACGTATATAACATCTCGCCAATCCAAGGAAACTTCTACATTTCAGAACTCTTGGGTCTATTCAAATCCTATATTATCGTAAACTTCATAGGATCTACAGTGATGTCCCACTCTAAATCAACATGACCCAAGCATCTCACTTCCATTCCCTATAAGTGATACTTTGAAAATCTCACCACTAATCAGTGTTTTCTCAGCACCTCTGATGCAATCATCAAACGTGCTTTGTGCTCCTCTTTCATCCAAAAGTAGATGAAAGTATCAATGATGAGTACAAGTGCAAACTTACTCAAGTGATTCCTCAAAACATGGTTTATGAGATCAACAAAGCATGCCAACTCGTTGGTTAGACTGAACGGCATAACCAGCCAATAAAATCAAGGTAGCATAGTAAAGTGCTTGCATTCTCCCTAGGTACTTCCATTTGATGAAACCTCATCGCAAGGTCCAATATATGGAACACCTTCACGCCATAGAGTAGATCGAACAAGCCATTAATAAGTAGAAGTGGATACTTGCTCGTCTCATTTAGGTCATGATAATCAACATACACCCTCAAAGAGCCATCTGCCTTAATGGCGTACATTATAAGTGCATCCCACTCGCACCTGTAGTTTCCTCTTCTCTTTAGGCGTCATATACCTTAAAGACATAACCACTGGTCTAATACCTCTAACCAGATCAATATGGAACTCTATCTCCCTATATGGTGGTAATTCGGTCACCTCATCAAATTTGTCCTGATACTCCCTAGCAACAGACGCTAATGGCAATTCGTTGGGTAGGGCATTGAGTTAAAATAGAAAACTAACCATCGCGTCATGTCCGATAGGCAGCCTAACACTACCGTTCGCCCATCATCTACCCTTATCATCACTAATGGCCTCTCATGATCCACCACTATTCTACATCCCTTCAGCCAGGTTGTCACAACCCGAACTAGATGTCCGACAAACAACATCAAATTCGTATCGCGGGAGCTTGTAACACCCATTAGATGATAAATGACACAGCGGAATAAAAGATAATATCACTGATACAACATGAATACAATATCCAATACATCAATTTGATATAATGATAATCATCCATATCAAAGAATATACAACACTAAATACAGCGAAACACGATACAAAATATGAGATGGGTCTTCACAGAATCCAATATTGCAACTCTGATCCAAAAGCTCCAAAACTTCAAGCTCGATCCACCATCAAGATTGCACCAAGATAAGCAAGGTCAGTCGTCCACAGACTGAACTAGCTCCAGATAATCTACTAGACCCGACTATCTGAAAAACCAAACTCTAGACTGCCCGTGTGGAAAAAATTTGGGCACCTAGAGTTTAGGAAAGGAACAAAACTGCAGGTCAGTCGTGGGACTGGTATGAGCAAACAAAAACGGTGTGTCTTTAAAAACAATCAAAAGATTTTAAATTTGAAATCTGCGATGCTTTTGGAAAATGAAACTACCATAAGGCCTCCCGCCACACACACCATGCAAACGCAGAATTGGAGGAGATTTCTCCTTATGATAGTCAAACATGCTTGATACGTAAAAACCATTTTGATATTACTATTATTAGTGCATAGTGGAAAACATTTCGAAAGTATAATATTAATCTTAGCCAGCATAGACATTTCGAACTATGCCTACTATAGCTACCATCCAAACAGTGGGGTGCCACCATAAGTAGATGGCAGGTAATACAACTAAAATCGTACAAGGCTCGTATTGGATGAATGGATTTCCAACAAATGGTCAGGCTAAGGAACTTCCTACTGCCACATGGGAACGCCTTTGGCGGGACGCCCCGAGAACCTATCCGGCTCTTTGCCAACACAAGGTCGGGTTCCTCCCTGCCCGGGAGTAATACCTACATATATGCCAACCCTGGTCCTTTGGGACCTTTATCCGAGAGCTCTCAACACCAACAACATCACACAGTAATAAATATACTACAGTGCCCACATGAGTAAGTATCTGGGCTCCATACCATGATACTACCCTTTTCCAGAAGGAATGGCCACACCCTAGGGGAGCTATCCCTGAAACCTTGCCGCATCTTTCCTCTTTCGACCATTACCGATTTGTGAGGCTCGATGAGGTTTCGTCCATAAAGCTACGCTTTACAAGAAAGCCATGCTTTGATCACAAATGATCAACCAATGATCGTTAACACACAACAGCACTTAGCATGCCACACTACCAAATTGGGAGTATATCGCTGATAACCTTCAACTACATAACCTTTGAGCTTGTACGTCTCAGAGAAGGGTGCTAAGCTAAGAGAATAAATTCTATGCCACCAACAGATATGTATTTGAAAGAATCTGCTTTATATCCCAAAGCGTACTGTCAGACATACAACCATGCAAGTCTGTCCCGGGTTCGAGCAGAACCGAAGGCACCTCCAAAGAAGCCCTTGCAATCCAGGTATTCACAATCCCGATTGGACTTCCCATCACTTAGGAAATCTCTATACCGTAGCTACTCAGTGCAGAGACAATCGATAGGTCATCCTATCATTCTCGTAAATACCCGGTCTTCACCACCGGTCTTCAAATGCTATCCATAAAGACGTATCATTATTCAGAATGGGTTATATAACACAAAGTTCTCTCCCCGCTAAACCGAATAATGAGCGCAATATTTAAAACATATGGATACGGAATTTCAATTAAGTCGCACCTTATAAAATCTAAAAAAATTCTTTAAATGGTTAAACAGATTACCATTTTAAATCTTTAAACAAAAAGATTTGTTCCACAAAGTTCACACAGTTTCATAAAGATCCACTTACGGGTTTTCAAACAATTCCCATTTCAATTTAAGATTAACTCATTTAAATCTTTAGTTACAAAGATTTAAATGACAGCTTTCAAACTATTTCCATAACTTGGAATCATTTTCATTTCTGACGTGAAATCCTTTTAACACAATTTGGAAGTCCATTTCTTATATGAAAGCTTTTACTATTTGAAAATAAATAGTTTTCATTTTAGAAAAATCCAATTTAATTTGTATGAGTTAAAGCCTTTGCATTTAAATTCCAATTCCCAAAATAATATCTGTAAAATGGTGTAACCCATATATAACTTGTATAACATCTTTAATCCCTAGTTTCAAATCATAGAATTCAATTTCAAATTTTTAATTTAAGTTTAAATCAAATTATTTAAACTTCAATCTTAATTAAGCTATTCAATGATAAATTTTATCTTTGAAATTCCTTTTCCAAAACTTTTTACTCTAATCCCAATTTATTTCCAAAATTATTTGAATTCAAAATTCAATTTTAAAAACATTTCAAAAATCTGTGACTTAACCTAATTCCACATGCAATCCATATTGGTGTGTGTATAAGTGTGGTCCAGGGGCTCAACACAATAGTGCAACAACATTTAGTCATTACAGATTGCAATCACAACAATATCGATAAGCAGTATATTCCAATAACGCTTATCTATATACAGAGATTCACAGATAGAAAATATGAATGCATTATAAATAAATAAATTACATTCATCACAGATCGCACTGAAACAGCTCATAGCACAAAGCATAGCATATCGGAAATATCAAACAGTTCAACAATCAATAGAATTCAAACATCTATAAGTGAACTCAATTAATTATCTAATTAATTTAAATCAGATGGGTCATCGATCATGGTTAATATTAATTAATTGATTCTAAAGCATTTGATTAATTGTTCTTTAATCATTTATTAATTAAATTAATCAAACTTGAATTTTTTAAATAATTAAACTTTAATTATTCAATTATTCTTTAATTAATCATCTTTTTAAATTTATTAATTTCTTCTTAATTACTCACTTAATTAATTAATTCTTAATTATTAATTAATAATCTTAATTATTGATTTATAAAACTTAACATTTGATTATAACTAATTACTTAATTAATCATTAATTATTAATTAACTTAATCGTTTATTCCTTAATTAATTAATTATTTAATTAATTACTGTTTATTTGTTAATTAATTAACTTTAAAATGGTTAATTAAATTCTTATGTTCAACTTGATTTAAACATTAGGTTTTTTGATACCAAAATTTAATTACAAATTCATTTAATCCTAAATTATTTATTTAATAACAAGTATAAATTAATTACATTCTTAATTAACTTTAAATTTAAATTAATTAACCCTCTTACATTTGCAAATCTCTTTAAACAAATTTTAATCCAACTAATAACTTACTACTTGCTAACATTATTTATTTTATAAATATTAGACTTGCCTAACATTTAAACCTAAGAGTGATTAGGTAATATCCCTTAGAACAGGACCCGAGGCAAACGTCTGATTACTCGAGTAAGGCTCTAGTTTCCCCCAACTTCTACCCGCGTCCCTTCTTTCTTATGCTCATGCTTTTTCTTCTCCCAGGCTTTTTTTAGTTAAGATAAATATAACTGCATATATAAATCATACTCGCGTGCTCCAGTGAAACCCGAAACAAGCTTCCCAAATTCTCGAGTGTCACTCGAGACGATCTAATCTTCGAATCTGCTGACACACTCTCGCGCCACCGTGCACGTGCACGGTGGTTCGTCACCACTTCGGCGACCCACGACTCCCCCAACAAACCACATCACAACTTCACAAATGAAAACAAACCCCAATTCAACTCGATACACTCGAAATCGAAAAATGCTTGTTCGAATGAACATCAACTCGAACGCGTCAATAGGAATTCGCCACGACCACCCAACTTTGACCATCGTTGACGATGCGGCTCCGGCCATACCACGGTCACATCATCCTCTACCTTCTCCTAAAATTTCGTGAAGCTCGGTTAATCCATGGCTATGAAATCATCAAAAATACAGACCTCATAAAACAAGAACCCTAAACCCTATTTTCGATTTGTCCAAAATTACTTGCATTCGAAAAATTTTCTGGAATTTTTCCTATGTTCTGGATCATCATACTAACTTCACCACAAATTTCAACATCAACAATTCATTAAATCAACCGAAATTTGAAAAAAGGTGATTTTTGTTCATCTGTAAACTGCTCCTTCATCTCTAAACTAAAAACTTTTATTCTTGCTTTAAAAATCCTATTTTGCATTGAAGATTCAAGTTTTGAACTTGAATATATAATTTATAACAATCTACTTTTTCCAAAATAGATACTTGTTACCTGCAAATTAAAATTTTCCAGAAGTAAATTCCTCTGTCCATTTTAAAACAGTTTTTGTAATCTGGATTAAAGTTTAAGCATCTCGTTGTGTTGAAAATTAAAGCTTGACAATGATTTTGAAGAAAATACAAATTTAATTTGAATAATATTACAATATTGTAACAAGTAGTAGAGCAGAACCATATACTCAAGAACAACCTGAATACAAACACAAGTCCATACTCAAAATGAACACTACAACACACCATCGTCAGTGAATCAGCTTAACTATTTTAAATTAAACTTAGAGTTTAAAGTTGGTGCTTACTCACCTTGAAAGGTTTTGAAACAAAGAGCAATCCTATGTTTTTGAAAACCTGTAGTTTTTTATTTTCTTTGAATCTGTTTTATTTTCCTTTGAGTTGAATGATAAAAATGA
The DNA here is from genome assembly GCA_030765085.1 of Allium cepa. NCBI lineage: Eukaryota > Viridiplantae > Streptophyta > Magnoliopsida > Asparagales > Amaryllidaceae > Allium > Allium cepa. Next base: position 550,598,003 of record CM060934.1, on the reverse strand, counting down.
TAATACTTATCTTCTTTCTTTTCTGGAAGGTTTAATTTCCTAACTGAATGAACTAGAGTTGATAAATACATATATATAGAAAGAGTAGTTTGTATAAAGAGGTGTTATCTGGTATAGGCTTCTTTGTTGGTCAGATTTTTTTCTTTTTGTTTGACTAAAGATATTTGTCAATTTGTTTACTGATATGATTTAATCCTATTTCGACTGAGAAGATTGTCTTATGCTTGAGAAGGATGTTATTTAATGCTCGTCCCTATTTTTGTTTACAAAAAAATCCATTTGAACTGTATGTGCAGTTTTGTAGATATTATATTTGTGTTTGTTTGTTTTATTGCTTTGTACATAGATTTTTCTTTTCTTCTTTTGTAAGCTTTTATGTTTTATTTGTATGTAGATATTTTTTTCTTGTTCTTTTGTTAATTTTTTTTCCTATTTGCTTTATTTATTTCTTGCTTGCCTTTGCTATATGTATTTCATATGATTACTTAAGTATCAATATTTTATTTTTACTAAAATAATCTTGAATTTTATTTCTATTTAAAGTCTAACTTTCAAACATTTAATTTATAGCCTCATATTTTTATGCTTGTATTTATATTGATGGAATTGAATTTTTATTTTAAACATTATTATCTATATTGCATTCAATGGTTAATCATACATATAATATTTTTTCCAAAGTAAAATCTTTAAATTCAATTCATTTTTGAATTCATTTTGAATTTCCAAATAAAAATAAATATTCATTTTGAGTTTCAATACAAATTCTAAAATAAATGAGCATATATCTCTTATTAAATTTGAAAAATTCAAAAAATTCCATAATTTAACTCAAAATTTTGATTTAATTATAAATTTAAATTTGTCATTAGATTGGGATAGTTACAGATTCCCCCTTAAGAAATTTCGTTCCCAAAATTTGCTAAGGAGATAACTAAGAATGGATAACAGATAGAGAAATATCTTTTCAAATCAAAATGGATATCAATTCTGCATTTGGCTTACCAAATCAGAATATCAACAATAGATATGAGAACAAACTCAATCAATTACAAAACAATTGGGTTATTTAATCTATGAAGTATACAGGGGTATTGGTTAGTTTAAAGGGATAACTAACCATTCGTAGATTTTATCAAAACCCAATGAAATAGACAAAAATAGATTCGATTACGATTTCAGATTCAAGATTTAACTCACTTACGATTTACTGAGAAATGAAACTAAGGGTTGTTCTCATGTCGAACAAAACTCGAACAATTTAATCGTAAACGAGATAGTTACCTTATAAAATTTCATTTCCTTAACTAACCTTTAAGGTTGAAAAATCACCTTTGATTTCACTGGCCCTCGCTGCTTGAACTTGCTTCAGTGCTGGACAATTCGTGATCCTATGTCCCGACTTGTGGCAGTAACAACATTCCCTACATTCATGTTCTGGCTTCATAAATGGCTCTCTCTTTCCTTGTTTCCTGGGATTCTTATATTTGTTCAAGTAATGGCCTTTCTCCAAGCAGTTGAAACAAGTAACCTCTTTCACCTTTTTCTTCTGTATATTTCTCTTTCTTTTATCTTTCCTCGATTCTTCCCACCAAAATTCTTTTTCCTCCAATTCAGATTACTTGTATCTCCATTCTCCTCCGGATCTTTCTGCTTATCCGGAGTATCGTATCTATAACCCATATCAATTTATTCAGAAAAAGTTTCCTTAATGTGAGTAGTCATCCTTTCCTGAAATTCCTTGTTCATTCCCCGAATAAACTTTTCATTCTTCTTTAAGGGTATATTCACCAATTCTGGACCAAATCGAGATAATACATTAAATTTGTTTAAGTATTCCTCAAATGATAATCCTCCTTGCTTCAAATCCATAAACTCCTGGTACACTCTAGAGATACCAGCAGACGGCATATATCGCTGCTCGAACACTTCCTTGAAATAATTCCAAGTAAGTTCATCTGCAGGTTCATCCAATGTAACTGTTTCCCAACAGATTAAAGCCTCTTCCTAGAGTTGCCAAGAAGCTATCAATCGCATCTGATCATCTTCCAATTTTAGTCCTTTAAAAATCTTTTCACACGATAGGATCCAGGCTTGTGCTTCGATAACAGATTCTTTGCCAGTGAATGGTTTTCCACCAAGTCTAGAAAAGCTTCGATGTATAACAGCTAGATTTGATTGAGATTGAATGAGAATATCTGTCGTTGCAAGGCTTTGACCAGCTGTAGTGGTACTTCCCTGTCCCAAATTTCGTCCTCTTCTTCCACTCATTCTTACTATCTGTAATAGTAAGAAGATCGATTTAGGCATTCGGACAAAATATCTTAGAGAATAACAACAGATAAAAAGAATTGATTGAGAAATTTGGATTTTAGTTCCACTGGTTGTTCTCATTCTAGGGATACTTCACCCTATCTCTAATGAGCCATCTAATATGTTACAGTCCGTAGCTAAAGTTCTTACTCAAACTCTAGCTCTGATACCAATTTGTCACGACCCGAACTCGATGTCCGGCAAACAACATCAAATTCGTGTCGCAGGAGCTTGCAACACCCATTAGATGATAAATAACACAGCGGAATAAAAGATGATATCACTGATACAACATGAATACAATATCCAATACATCAATTTGATACAATGATAATCATCAATATCAGAGAATATATAACACTGAATACAGCGGAACATGATACAAAATATGAGATGGGTCTTCACAGAATCCAATACTGCAACTCTAATCCAAAAGCTCCAAAACTTCAAGCTCGATCCACCATCAAGATTGCGCCAAAATAAGCAAGGTCAGTCGTCCGCGGACTGAATTAGCTCTAGATAATCTACTAGACCTGACTATCTGAAAAACCAAACTCTAGACTGCCCGTGTGGAAAAAATTTGGGCACCCAGAGTTTAGGAAAGGAACAATAAACTCCAGGTCAGTCATGGGACTGGTATGAGCAAACAAAAACGGTGTGTCTTTAAAAACAATCAAAAGATTTTAAATTTGAAATCCGCAATTCTTTTGGAAAATGAAATTACCATAAGGCCTCCCGCCACACACACCATGCAAACGCAGAATTGGAGGAGATTTCTCCTTATGATAGTCAAACATGCTTGATACGTAAAAACCATTTTGATATTACTATTATTAATGCATAGTGGAAAACATTTCGAAAGTATAATATTAATCTTAGCCAGGATAGACATTTCGAACTATGCCTACTATAGCTACCATCCAAACAGTGGGGCGCCACCATAAGTAGATGGCAGGTAATACAACTAAAACCGTACAAGGCTCGTATTGGATGAATGGATTTCCAACAAATGGTCAGGCTAAGGAACTTCCTACTGCCACATGGGAACGCCTCTGGCGGGACGCCCCGAGAACATACCCGGCTCTCTGCCAACACAAGGCCGGGTTCCTCCCTATCCGGGAGTAATACCTACAAATATGCCACCCCTGGTCCTTTGGGACCTTTATCCGAGAGCTCTCAACACCAACAACATCACACAGTAATAAATATACTACAGTGCCCACAATCCAGGTTCGAGCAGAACCGAAGGCACCTCCGAAGAAGCCCTTGCAATCCAGGTATTCACAATCCCGATCGGGCTTCCCATTACTTAGGAAATCTCTATACCGTAGCTACTTAGTGCGGAGACAATCGATAGGTCATCCTATCGTTCTCGCAAATACCCGGTCTTCACCACCGGTCTTCAAATGCTATCCATAACGACGTATCATTATTCGGAATGGGTTATATGACACAAAGTCCTCTCCCGGCTAAACCGAATAATGAGCACAATATTTAAAACATATGGATACGGAATTTCAATTAAGTCACAACTTATAAAATCCAAAAAATTTCTTTAAATCGTTAAACAGATTACCATTTTAAATCTTTAAACAAAAAGATTTGTTTCACAAAGTTCACACAATTTCACAAAGATCCACTTACGGGTTTTCAAAACAATTCCCATTTCAATTTAAGATTAACTCATTTAAATCTTTAGTTACAAATATTTAAATGATAGCTTTCAAACTGTTTCCATAACTTGGAATCATTTTCATTTTTGACTTGAAATCCTTTTAACACAATTTGGAAGTCCATTTCTTATATGAAAGCTTTTACTATTTGAATACAAATAGTTTTCATTTAAAAAAAAAATCAAATTTTATTTGCACGAGTTAAAGCCTTTGCATTTAAATTCCAATTCCCAAATTAATATCTATAAAATGGTTTAACCCATATATAACTTGTATAGCATCTTTAATCCCTAGTTTCAAATCATAGAATTCAATTTCAAATTTTTAACTTAAGTTTAAATCAAATTATTTAAACTTCAATCTTAATTAAGTTATTCAATGATAAATTTTATCTTTGAAATTCCTTTTCCAAAACTTTTTACTCTAATCCCAATTTATTTCCAAAATTATTTGAATTCAAAATTCAATTTTAAACCATTTCAAAAATCTGCGACTTAACCCAATTCCACGTGCAATCCATATTGGTGTGTGTATAAGTGTGGTCCAGGGGTTCAACACAATAGTGCAACAACATTTAATCATTACAGATTGCAATCACAACAATATCGATAAGCGGTATATTCCAATAACGCTTATCTATATACAGAGATTCACACATAGAAAATGTGAATGCATTATAAATAAATAAATTACATTCATCACAGATCACACTAAAACAACTCATAGCACAAAGCATAGCATATCAGAAATATCAAACAATTCAACAATCAATAGAATTCAAACATCTATAAGTGAACTCAATTAATTATCTGATTAATTTAAATCAAATGGGTCATCGATCATGGTTAATTAATATTAATTGATTTCAAAGCATTTGATTAATTGTTCTTTAATCATTTATTAATTAAATTAATCAACCTTGAAATTTTTAAATAATTAACCTTTAATTATTCAATATTCTTTAATTAATCATCTTTTTAAATTTATTAATTTCTTCTTAATTACTCATTTAATTAATTAATTCTTAATTATTAATTAATAACTTTAATTATTGATTTATAAAACTTAATTACCCATTTGATTATAACTAAGTACTTAATTAATCATTAATTATTAATTAACTTAATCGTTTAATCCTTAATTAATTATTTAATTAGTTAATTACTGTTTATTTGTTAATTAATTAACTTTAAAATGGTTAATTAAATTCTTATGTTCAACTTGATTTAAACATAAGATTTTTTTATACCAAAATTTAGTTACAAATTCATTTAATCCTAAATTATTTATTTAATCACAAGTATAAATTAATTACATTCTTAATTAACTTTAAATTTAAATTAATTAACCCTCGTACGTTTGCAAATCTCTTTAAATAAATTTTAATCCAAGTCCTAACTTACAACTTGCTAACATTATTTATTTTATAAATATTAGACTTGCCTAACATTTAAGCCTGAGAGTGATTTGGCTAATATCCATTAGAACAGGACTCGAGGCAAACGTTTGATTACTCGAGTAAGGCTCGAGTTTCCCCCAACTTCTACCCGCGTCCCTTCATTCTTCTGCTCGTGCTTCTTCTTCTCCCACGCTTTTTTTAATTTAAGTTAAAAATATACTGCAGATATAAAACATACTTGCGTGCTCCAGTGAAACCCGAAACAAGCTTCCTAAATTCTCGAGTGTCACTCGAGACGATCTAATCTTCGAATCTGCTGACACACTCACGCGCCACCGTACACGTGCACGGAGGTTCGTCACCACTTCGGCGACCCACAACGCCCCCACCAAACCACATCACGGCTTCACAAACGAAAAAAACCCCAATTCAACTCGATACACTCGAAATCGAAAATGCTCGTTCGAATGAACAGCAACTCGAACGCGTCAATAGGAATTCGCCACGACCACCCAACTTTTACCATCGTTGACGATGCGGCTTCGGCCATACCACGGTCACATCATCCTCTACCTTCTCCTAAAATTTCGTGAAGCTCGGTTAATCCATGTCTACGAAATCATCAAATATACAGACCCCATAAAACAAGAACCCTAAACCCTATTTTCGATTCGTCCCAAAATTACTTGCACTCGAAAAATTTTCTGGAATTTTTCCTATGTTCGTGGATCATCATACTAACTTCACCACAAATTTCAACATCAACAATTTATTAAATCAACCGAAATTTGAAAAAAGGTAATTTTTATTCATCTGTAAACTGCTCCTTCATTTCTAAACTAAAAACTTTATTCTTGCTTTAAAAATCCTATTTTGCGTTGAAGATTCAAGTTATGAACTTGAATATATAATTTATAACAATCTAATTTTTCCAAAATAGATACTTGTTACCTTCAAATTAAAATTTTCCAGAAGTAAATTCCTCTGTCCATTTTAAAACAGTTTTTATAATCTGGATTGAAGTTTAAGCATCTCGTTGTGTTGAAAATTAAAGCTTGACAATGATTTTGAAGAAAATACAAATTTAGTTTGAATAATATTACAATACCGTAACAAGTAACAGAGCAGAACCATATACTCAAGAACAACCTGAATACAAACACAAGTCCATACTCAAAATGAACACATACAACACTCCATCATCAGTGAATCAGCTTAACTATTTTAAATTAAACTTAGAGTTTAAAGTTGGTGTTTACTCACCTTGAAAGGTTTTGAAACAGAGAGCAATCCTGCGTTTTTGAAGATCTGCATTTTTTGATTTTCTTTGAATCTGTTTTATTTTCCTTTGAGTTGAATGATAAAAATGATAATACTTATCTTCTTTCTTTTCTGGAAGGTTTAATTTCCTTACTGAACGAACTAGAGTTGATAAATACATATATATATAGAAAGATTAGTTTGTATAAAGAGGTGTTATCTGGTATAGGCTTCTTTGTTGGTCAGATTTTTTTTCTTTTTGTTTGACTAAAGATATTTTTCAATTTGTTTACTGATATGATTTAATCCTATTTCGGCTGAAAAGATTGTTTTGTGCTTGAGAAGGATGTTATTTAATGCTTGTCCCTATTTTTGTTTACAAACAAATCCATTTGAACTGTATGTGCAGTTTTGTAGATATTATATTTTCGTTTGTTTGTTTTATTGCTTTGTTCATAGATTTTTCTTATCTTCTTTTGTAAGCTTTTATGTTTTATTTGTATGTAGATATATTTTTCTTGTTCTTTTGTTAAAAAAATTATATTTGCTTTGTTTACTTCTTGCTTGCCTTTTCTATATGTATTTCATATGTTTACTTCAGTATCAATATTTTATTTTTACTAAAATAGTCTTGAATTTTATTTCAATTTAAAGTCTAACTTTCAAACATTTAATTTATAGCCTCATATTTGTATACTTATATTTATATTGATGGAATTGAATTTTTATTTTAAACATTAGTATCTATATTGCATTCAATAGTTAATCATACATATAATATTTTTTCCAAAGTAAAATCTTTAAATTCAATTCATTTTTGAATTCCAAATAAAAATAAATATTCATTTGAGTTTCAATCCAAATTCTAAAATAAATAAGCATATATCTATTATTAAATTTGAAAAATTCAAACAAATCCATAATTTAACTCAAAATTTTGATTTAGTTATAAATTTAAATTCGTCATTAAACTGGGATCGTTACACAGGTCAAAACAATACTATAACACCGAACCCAAAATAAATCAATAATAAACAACAAAATCCATGAATCGATAAGACAAGGTCTCGACAAAACCTGTATAGGTTGGCTAGGTCCCTAACATGGTTTGTCTCAATTTAAAGGTCGGTTAACTTTCCTAGGTCTCATCCCAACCTATCTATCTATCGAATCACTATATATGAAGGAATGTGAAACCTCAACGTTGAATAAAATACGTATGGAAATGCCACAAATGGAAAGCATATCTTAAAATGGTAATGCCATTCCACTTCTCTTTGACTAATGGAGCACTCGATAAAATGTTAATGGCAATCAATGCATATGCGTCCTAGTTTGACTTTGCTTAGCTAGTTCGGGACAATCCTTCTACACTTGGTACAACCTCTCAAGTCGTAAAGGCTTCTCGATCAAATTCTCGAAGCACTCATTAATATTGAAAATTAATCACTTTCCAAGATGACCACTCAACCCAATGATAAACTTTTCACTCTTTCTGAGTGGTGTATTAATGAAAAATAGAATGTACTTCGACAGTTCATCGAATTTGGCCATATACTCCAATAGAAACATATCCCTTACTTCAAGCCGACGAACTTGCTAAATAACACCAACTTTTGAAAAGTCGTGATAAATTTCCTTCAAGTGAGCTATGAACTAATCCCAGGTAAATCGGTCCTCCAGAGTCGAAGTTATAAGTGCACTCCACCAATTCACTGTTTGTCCCTAGAGTTATCTAGAGGTCAACTTTTACCTTATTGCACCGACTAACTCCAAGTCATCGAAGATCCACTTGTAAGTATGCATCCATTCTTGCATCTTAGTAGCCGACTTTGTCTAAGGAATGGTCTACCTCCTAAACTCGTGCAGTCTTTATACAGCTCGGTAAAGTTAACTCTAGGCATTTGCACTTGAGCACCATAATCATTTAGAGCAACTTGGGTATTCTAGATAATATGTTGCACCACCTCCGCAAACATATTCTGTAAATTGGGGTTGGTGGCCCCCAACCCTATCAACTCCTCCACTGTGGAGAAGGAGTCAATAACAACATTTCTCATATGCCATATCATCCCTAATATATAATAAGGATAATCAGTCCCTCATAAAGAAAGCTGCTGTTAACGCTTAAATTTGAACGCTAACACCCCGGTGTGTGATGTGTAGTTGTGAAAGCACCACCCGTTGGTACGGGAACAAGATACAAGTAGAGAAATTGTAGAAAAGCAGTAAAAGACAACAGTTTTATAGTGGTTCGGCCTAAAATCGAGCCTACGTCCACTTTGATCTCTTTATTGCTGAAACAAGTACAACTTATACAACTTTCTTCAATTACAATCCACTCTAGTCTGTTAGTACAAACTTTGACGGAGAATTATCTTTCAAACTCATGATGAATGATGTAGATTCTCTTTCTTGGACTTTGATGTAATGTCTTCGATGTTTGGAGTGCTCAAAGTGTTGCTTGAGTCGAGAAAATGGCAGAGTTTTGGCGCTTCGAGAATCAACCCAAAAGTCCCTTGAATGTTGGAGGTGGCTACGTATTTATAGGCAGGCCTGGATATGAATTTTGCGTACAAGTCATGAGTCGCAACCGACTCAAGCTGAGTCGTCCCCGAGTCAAGTTAGGTCGTGGCCGAGTCAGGGTGAGTCGTGACCGACTCACCTGTAGGAGTCTTGAGTCGCTGGCGAGTCAACCCTTACTAGGATATGCATTGTTGTAACAGAATACGACTCAGTGGCTTTGAGTCGCGGACGAGTCATCCTGGGTTATGAGTCGTCAACCATCTTGAGTCGTTTCTTATGATGAGTCGTGGATCTGTTGAGTTGCTGGGGCAATCCCTTTCAATGAGTCGTTAATGCTTTAACCCGTTAGGCTCCTTAAGTCGTGAGTCGATAGTCTTGATGAGTCGGCAACTTACTGAGTCGGCTTTCTTTATGAACCGTTAACCCTTTGAGCCGTCAGCTGACTGAGTCGCTATCAAATGAGTCGGTACCTTCCTTAAGTAGATGAGTCGGTAATCTACTGAGTCGCTGCCAGCTTTGAGTCGTTGGTCTATTGAGTTGCTTATCTCTATGAGTCGTGAGTCCTTCTTGAGTAGGTGAGTCGCTATCAGTTGAGTCGGTGCTTTCCTTGAGTCGTAGCTCCAATGAGTCGTTGAGCAAAACGGGATTAACACTTGCCCCTCGAAGTACACGCCTAAGTCGTAGGTCGTGTGCTTCGACTCATTCTGTCTCGTGCGCCGATTCAACTTTCATTGCCCTCAGCTATAAAAGATTTGAGTCATCACCCCTACCCCCTTCTTCTCATTATCCATCTGCTTCACTTGACCCTGCCATTAACGATCTTCCAAGCTTTCTGAGACAGGCTCAAGCTAATCAGTCACCAGTACATCTTCACCTTCATACTGCGTAAGTAATCTTAGTCAAGGCTCTGTCACGACCATCTCAGAAACGCGTTTCTCCGCTTTTTCCGATCTTAATCCAATTTAATGTATTACGCCTCACTGTGAATTTCATCATGACCGGTAGTTGTCAGACACGCTGGCACCACGATTCATGATAGCACGGTGATGCGTTGGATCCATGATGGATTTGAGATGGTTCAAATCAACTTTAGGTGATTCTATGACGTTAAACGATGATGGGTTATTGGGTCACATACCAACTGGTTGTCGAATTTGGGGATGAAGCAGAGTTTTCTAAGAACTTGGTGGAAATGATGGAGTTATTAGGTGTTTGGGGAAGACGGGTGGATGCTAGGTTGATGGCGTTAACGGGTATCGGGCTGGATAGGAGATGACCGGTTGAGGAAATGACTTAGGATCTCACGACCTAGTCGGTTTTGCCTTTCGGCCACTGATTTTGAAATGCCTTGCAATCTCAACCGTACACGACTTAATGCTTCAGCCATAAACCGTAGATGACTCAAACTATAAGTCGTGAACGACTTAAGCCATAGGCCGTGAATGATTCAAACCATAAACTATGAACGACTCAGCACTTGCTACTTTCCCGTGACTCATCCTTTAAACGGTACACGACTTAAACCATAAGCCGTGTACGACTCAGCAGCTTCCATGCGACCCAGTAGCTTTTACTATTGACTTTTAATCCGACCTAGCAAGTTTTACGACTCAAGCCATGAGTCGTAACCGAGTTAGAACTTAGAAGGTTTCTTGTTGCTTCGATCTGGAGCCTTCCCCCTGTTTTTTGACTTACGACTCATAGTACTGCCGACTTATAACATCAGCGATTTAGAGTTGGAACAACCTAACTTAACTTGCCTCACTTTCCTTAGGTCGTAGCCGAATCATCCAAATAACCAATGACTTAGCTTAACCCGTACAAAGAATTCTTGAGTCGTTGACAACTTAACACTTGTAAATTTTGCTTGAACTTTGAACTGTTGATCTTTGCTGCATTCTTTTACAGATTACTTCAACTTGTAAGCTAATAATCTGTTAATACAACATTCACAGAAAACTGGGACGAATATACTGTCATTGATTGCCCACATCGAACGACAGATTAGTTAATGATAGATGATTAACTTAAATAAATCGTGTGAACGAAGTGCTACCGATTTCAAGTGGAATATTAAAGCAGCACTGGATTGGTCAATTGAAACTGACCAGCCCGCATTAATATTATGCTTGAGCTTTAAATAACAAGTTCCGAAATTACCATAGTCAATCAATCGTCAACCAGTTTAATTCCAGTTATCTTTACTTGTTATTATTATTTTTTATTAGCTTTGCACGACACTTCACACTTTTTAGGAAACGTGCACCTTCGCATTTGAACATCCAGTTGCTTGTGTAGAATGACCTCTCATCAAGAAGAGCCGATGGGCCAGGCTGAAGATGTCTTTCCAGTAGCCATCCCTATAGACAACCCTCCGGAGAGAACATCCACAACTTTGAATCAGCGGGTATTTAACCAACTGCGCGTCCAGTTTGGCATTGATGATGCTGACATCTTATTTCCGGGGCCAAATGACACTGCTGACAATCCTCCCTACGGCTTTGTTGCAGTCAATCGCCAAATGTGCTTAAGTGGGGCGATTCCTCCTTTTAACGACTTTCTCCAACAGTTCCTGCTTCGGTTGTCTATCTCTCCATTCCAATTACACCCCAATGGCTACGCCATTCTGATGGGGTTATGTGTTCTATTCAGGAGAGTTTTGGATCGGTTACCAAGCTTCGAGGAGATCTGCTATTTTTGCTCATTCACGAAAACTAAAGACCATCCCTCCATCGTGGTTGTAAGAAGCGCTCGAAATCGCAAACTTATTACTGATCTCTCCGAAAGCGCTCACGGATTTTTGAATCAGTTTTTCTTCGTTCGCTGCCCTCCAGGGTTTTATGCCATCTGGAGAGTGGGAAGTAAGATTTCCTGTCTCTACTTTTTCCGTTTTGAAACTTTCTCGAGATCTGAACTCTCAGCTGCTAATTTCATTCTTTTCCTGTTTTTAGCACTTCCACCCCCTGCTAGGGACCCAAGTCTTAAGCAAATTTTTGAAAGATTAAATGCCGTGCCGGTAGAAGAGAGGAGCATAAAGTTTCTGCTAAACGATGAACTTTTACATCAATACGGACTCCTCCATCTCTCTCGCTTTACTCGGCCTCGTGAAGCTCCAACGGAGGTTCCTGACTCTCCGGTGAAAACTCCTGATCTTCCGATCTCCACTAAAGAGCACATACGAGGAGAAATTTCTGCAGAAACCTTATTAGTAAAGTGCTCTACTCCCAGAGACGATACGGGACCCTCCGAAAAGCCCGCACTTGCTCCCATTTTTGAAGAAGAAGAGGAGCCCCTTTCCCAAACCAGGGAGAGTGCTGACAAAGGAGATGATGGAGGGAATCAGGTTGGGCATGCCGGTGATGACGTCTTTGGGGATTTAAGTGACATAATTATTACTTCCCAAGAGCTCTTTAAAGAAGACCCTGCTCATGGTAAAGCTATACCTCCGACGATTGAAGCAACATCTGCCCTCCAACAGACTCTAACTCCTTCATCTCAAGAATTGTCATCAACAGTGAAATCTATCACTTCCCCCCAACAGAGGAGTGGTTCGTTAGTCCAACGCGAGTAGCTTGCACTTCACACACAACTAAGGATTTTCCAGCACATTTATGCACTTATCTTCTTATACTTTAGAGATTTCTAAAGCTTATCTTTTCTTATTTCAGATTCTTCAATGACACGCGGCGGATCGTATTATCAGGATTTCCAACGCTACGGGGGGCGTGGTCAATATGATTATCGGCGTTACTTTCCCTCCTATAGAGAGTCTGACGAAGAGAGGGCTGCTCGAAAGGCTCGTGAAAGGAGGGATGCAGAAGAGCGTTATGACAGAAGGGATAGGGATGAGCACCATTATTCTCTGCAAAGGAGTGACGACTCTCACAAAAGGAAATCTTACGACGACCGAGGAAAAGGTCACGTAACTGAAGATTCGGGCAAACGAGCCCGACATGGTGAGAGACATACTTCCACTATTCCCGAAAAGCCTACTGCCCCTGCCCCTCTTGACATTACTTCCGACTCTCCCGCTCTTGGGAAGGAGGACATCCAGACAATAATAAGCAGGCCTAAATTTCAAGTGGGACCTGGCCCAGCCACTTTACAAAGCCGTTTTCCACAATGGTGCTTAAAGGGCGTGAGATTCGACCTAGACTTGGTCCCCATTGACAAGTCTGCTATGTTGCGCAATCTTGATGCAGTCAAGCTCGATATCGAGAGGATGTCAAACTGGCAGAAGCTTGTTGATGAGCTTCAAAGAGTTAACCGTGCCAACTTAGAGGCCATGCTCACCATGGAAAATGATAAGGCTGAGTGGCAAAAGGTCCTTGAGCAGCACGACACTGAAATGAGGAGCATTACTTCCTACAACGAGGAGCTCGAAGCAAAGGTTGAGAAGTTGAAAGATGAGCTTGCTGCTTCCTCTACTTCATACTCTCAAAAAGAAGAAGTGCTTCTCAGACAAGTTAGAGATGCTCATGCCAGTCAAAGGGATGCCGAAGATAGGCTCGAGGCACAAAAAAGAATCAGTGAAGGCTATGTCTCTGATATTGCTGAGCTTCGAAAGAAAAACAACTCCCAGGAGGCGGAGATACAAATGCTTAAGCTTCAGCTTGCCAGAACTGAAAGGGAGCGCGATGAGGCTGTCGCCGGCAAAATCGCAGCCGAAGAATCTCATGAGGCGACCAAAAACAGCTTCGGCTCAACATTATTCGACTTCTACTTGCATAGCGTCTTGGGGCGTGGAAGCCTCGCCTTTCTTGGTCCCAAGTATGAGATCACTTTAGCTGAAGTGTGGGAGGCCGCCCTCGATATGCTTGGTGCTGAAGGTGCTGGTTATGACGAGCCAGCCCTGGAAAGGCATTATTTTGATGAAGACGCTCGCGCTGCTCTCGCCAGGGGAAAGGAACAACTTGCCAAACTAAGAACCGAAGTGACGGAAGGGGACCAGCTGGGGAAAACCACTTCAACTACTCTAGTCCAGCCACCTTCTTCGTCTGAAGTCGACATTATTGGTTCCAGTTCCCATCTCGCTTCTCCCACCAAAGTTACCGCTGATATTACAAGCACACAAGGTGGAGACGAGGGTGAAGAGAGCGCTGATGCGCAAGCTTATGAAGTCGATATCAGGAAACCAGCTTCTCCAGGTAACTTCACTGTTAATCTCGCTACTGTCAATTCTGCTCAAGCTGGTTACTCGTTTATTTCACATGAGTTTCACGAGCTCCTTGGCTATTTTCTCAACCTTGACGAGCCTTCATCTCCTCTCTTTACTGACTTCATTGGTGAACCCTCATCTCCTCTTTTTACTGACTTTAACCTTTTTTCTTCTGTAGAGAAAGTACCAAGCACTGCTCAAACTTCTACTCCTCCGGTCATCCTTCCTTCATCTCTTCAGGCGGTGCCTCCTTCTGCCTCGCAACCTGGATCACAGGAGGAACAAATAGAGGCTCTTCACGGCTTGGATGATCCCATCGCTTCGCAAGAGCAGAAAGATGAGAGACCTGAGGGAGGTGACATTTCCCCGGAACGGACTCCTTCTGACGACATTGTTCTATCAAAACTTGTCACTCCGGGGAGTGAGTCTTCCTCACAAAGGAGAGAGAAGCGTGGGACATCAAAGAGGAGGGGGAAGAAAATCACCGCCACTGGAGAGGAGCCGGAAGTTGAACCGGTTACACCTGCCTCTCCCACTTCCCTTATACCCACTGGCCGACCTGAAAAGCTGGTTATTCGACCGAGTAAAGGGTCCAAAGGAGGGAAGAAGAAGTGAAGATTTTAGCTTTTTGCCTTTTGTATGAACTGGCCGAGAGTTGTGCGGGTACCGGCCCCCGCTTTTATTTTGAAACCTGTATCTGCATTATAGTTGAATAAAATGATTCTTCGTTTGTACAAACTTCTGTTTGAATTTGAGAATGCATTTACTATTTATTTTTGCACAAGTTTGTTTATATAGTATTGCAGCGGGCTTATGGTATGTTGCTTGAGTATTACTTTACCGAGGCAGCTATACTACTATACCATGTTGCCCCCATGCCTTAAGCTTGTTGCAATATTTTATACTTCGAGGGGACTTGCACTCTTATTTGTTAAAGAATAATTATTTTATTTTTTAAAGAAAATTTTTATTGAGTACAACTCCCTTCGTATAAGTTTTTACGCTTTGTCGTTCGAAGAAATCACTTTTCTCTTTTGCTTATGTGCATATTTTACCAAGTGAATTCCTCTATGTGGTAAAGCGGACCTCTGAAGGGTACTTTAACTTCTTTTCTTTTTACAATCATTTTCCATTTGAAAGTTAAAGTACGCTTTTGATGAGGATTTTTGTTTTTTTTTTTTTTTTTTTACAAAATTGTACCTCTGAGGAGGGATTTTTCACGTTTCAACACTTGGAAGTTTTATTTCAATCTCGGTGAAACGTGTACCCCCAAAGAGTTGTGCCTTCGAAGAAAGCCTTTTCACGTTTCAACACTTGGAAGTTTTATTTCAATCTCGGTGAAACATGTGCTTCCAAAGAGGTCTTTTTTTTCTTGATTGTGTCCCCGGGAGGGGGTCGTACCTCTAAGGAGGGATTTTTTTACGTTTCAACACTTGGAAGTTTTATTTCAATCTCGGTGAAACGTGTACCCCCAAAGAGTTGTGCCTTCGAAGAAAGCCTTTTCACGTTTCAACACTTGGAAGTTTTATTTCAATCTCGGTGAAACGTGTGCTTTCAAGAAGGTCTTTGTTTTTGCATTTCAACTTTGGTGAAGTGAAATCCCGAAGAGCGGTTGTTACACTTCAACTCCTGGCGAAATGTGCCTCCGAAGAGGGCTTTTATTTTGTTTACATTTCAACTTTGGTGAAGTGAAATTCCGAAGAGCGGTCACAACACTTCAACTCCTGGTGAAATGGGCCTCCGAAGAGGGCTTTTATTTTGTTTGCATTTCAACTCTGGTGAAGTGAAATCCCGAAGAGCGGTTATAACACTTCAACTCCTGGTGAAATGTGCCTCAGAGAGGGTTTTCATCGCCTGGAAGTTACTCTCTCATGGTTGGAGGGTCATGACTCCTCCAATCTTTTTTGTTGAGTAGAGAACTTTCTTTTTTGTGGCGTATGACCCATTAGAGGTCTTTTATCCTCCGAAGAGTTGCGCCTCCGAAGAGGACTTGTGCTGCTGACGGTAGCTTTGGTTGTTCCTTTGTTCACTTGCTTATGCCTTTTCAGCGATCCCCCCCCCTTTTTTTTTTTTTTAAGTTTTCATCCCCCTCTTCTCGCAAGTGGCTTGTTTAATCCAAGGAAGTGTACTTCATTGCCAGGCAAGTTCGTGAGAACGGGCACTAGCTTCCTAATTGGATGTTTGTTTGTTCAAACAATCTCAATTTATCAGCAAGGGCTCGTTTCTATCGAAATCATTAGCCGTTCAATTGAAGTATTTCCTATCTAGGATTTGAATTCGGGGTCTTTGAGACTTGAAATTTGTTTGTTGAATGATGGTGAGAATCGCTCGGTCTTATTATGCGCAAGTTTCATTTCCATTGTCTGCAAAAATTTAAATCGACATTTCAGCAATACATTTTATGTATCTTTATATCGAAAACAAAGCAAACATATAATGATAATAAGGAACACAAGATTTATAGTGGTTCGGCCATGAAATTGGGCCTACATCCACTTTATATTCTTTCATTATTTACTTGCATCAGTTTCACAATTGCTTTCAATTACAAGAATCATACATTCATAATTCTTTTTACAATGTTTCAACAAAATTTTCAAGTAAAGTATGGACGCAAGTGGTTGCTGTTCCATGCCCTTGGAATTTGATCTCCATCAACAGTGGTGAGCTTGAATGTGCCGTCGAGAAGCTTCTGACCTATTACATATGGTCCTTCCCAATTTGGCCCAAACACACCTGTCGCGGTCATAATTCTTTTCAGGACTAGATCCCCAATTTCAAAGCTGCGTTGACGAACTTTGGAATTGAAGTGTCTGGCTATCCTTTGCTGATGAGCTGCAACTCTGAGGTTAGCTTCATCTCTTTTTTCATCAAGGAGATCCAGCGCTTCAAGTTGCAGCTTTTCATTTTCTGCTTGATTGAAATGGATTCTTCTGTGTGAAGGGACCTCTGTTTCAACCGGGATCATTGCTTCCGATCCGTATGCTAACGAAAAAGGAGTATGCCCAGTTGCAGTTTTGTGAGTAGTTCTGTATGCCCATAGTGCAAGTGGTAGTTTATCGACCCAACCACCTTTTGCTCTTTCGAGTTGCTTTTTGATGGTTGATTTGATGATCTTGTTCACTGCTTCCACTTGCCCGTTTGCCTGCGGATGAGCTACTGCCGAAAAGCTTTTCTGGATTTTGAATCGCTTGCAAAAATCCTGGAATTCCTCGCTTTCAAACTGAGTACCATTGTCTGTGATTATTTTCTGAGGCACACCGTATCTGCAAATGATATTCTTGGTCACGAAGCTTATCACTTTCTTAGAAGTGATAGTAGCCAATGGTTCAGCTTCAGCCCACTTAGTAAAATAATCAACTACAACAATAGCATATTTAATCCCTGATTTAGCAGTTGGTAGCGGCCCAATGAGATCCATTCCCCAAATTGCAAATGGCCATGGACTGACCATCTGTGTGAGTTCGGTAGAAGGTGCTCTAGGAATTTTGGCATATCGCTGGCACTTGTCACATTTTCGGGAGTAATCTGCGGCATCCCGGTTAATTTCTGGCCAAAAATATCCGTATCGGAGAATTTTCTTTGCTAATGTTTGACCACCTGAATGATCACCACATTCTCCTCCATGCACTTCCGCTAGGATTGTTTTGGACTCTTCCCGGGATACACATCGAAGCAATGGCATTGAGAATCCCCGTCTGTACAATCGGCCATCCTGAATTACATAGCGAGAGGCCTTCCTTAGTAGCTTTCGTCTTTCTATCGAGTTTTCCGGCAGAGAACCTCTGAGTAGGTAATCCAGTATTGGAGCCATCCATGACTCTTGTTCTTGAGATACATTCATAATCCAGTCTATATCCATCTCGTCTATACTTGGCGCTGAAAGGACTTCTACAGGGACCAATCCCAATAGTTGAGCTTCACCAGAACTTGAATATTTTGCGAGGGAATCTGCCTTCATATTCTCTTCCCGAGGAATGTGGCTTATTGAATAGTGATCGAGTTCACATAGGAGTTCCCAAGCCTTTGACAAGTAGGAAGGCAGATTTCCACCTTTTGCTTGAAATTCCTTCTTGACTTGGCATACAATAAGCTGAGAATCACTGAAAATTTATAATGCTCGAATGTTCAGCTCTTTAGCGATTTTCAGACCTGCAATAAGAGCTTCATATTCTGCTTCATTGTTAGTTGAAGGAAATTCCAGCCTTAGTGCATAACATAATGATCGACCTTCAGGAGTTTCAAGTACCACTCCGGCTCCAGAACAGTAGTCATTTCTTGCGCCATCAACATACATCTTCCACTGGATTGGAGAATCATTGATCGCTTTTTCCTCACCATTGTCTTTCTCTGTGAATTCTGCAATGAAATCAGCTAAAGCTTGTCCGTTGATTGCTTTTCGGGGGTGATAGGTGATGTCATATTGACTAAGTTCAATGTTCCATTTTAGAAGACGACCCGAAGTTTCAGGGCGAAATAGGACTTGCTTCAGAGGTTGATCAGTGAGTACTTTGATAGGATGAGCTTGGAAATATTGCCTCAGTTTCCTCGATGCAACTAGTAGGCAATAGGCGAGTTTTTCCAACTTGGAGTAATTCAGCTCTGCCCCAGTGAGTCTTTTGCTGATATAGTAAACTGGATGTTGAATCCTTTTGTCTTCCCGTATCAGCGCTGCACTTAGAGCATGAGATGATACTGCCAAGTATATAAGAAGATCCTCACCATTGCCTGGCCTAGAAAGTATCGGAGGCGTTTCCATATGACGGATCAACTCTTCAAAGGCTTTTTGGCATTCGGGAGTCCATTCAAAGTTCTTCTTTCCTTTTTTCAGGGCATCGAAGAATGGGATGCATTTATCAGTAGCTTTGGAAATGAACCGACTCAGGGCGGCGATCTTTCCGTTGAGACTCTGCAATTCCTTCTTTGTTCTAGGAGCTTTGACTTCTTTCAAGGCAGTAATTTGAGCTAGACTAGCCTCTATGCCCTAGCACTGACAATAAAACCTAAGAACTTTCTGGATTCGACCCCAAATGTACATTTCAGGGGGTTAAGCTTCATTTTGTATTTACGGAGGACTGCGAACATTTCTGCTAAGTGTTCAATGTGATCCGCTGCTTTCCTGGACTTTACTAACATGTCGTCGACATAGACTTCCATAGTTTTGCCCAATTGCGGTTTGAACATAGCATTAACAAGTCTTTGGTAGGTTGCCCCTGCGTTTTTTAATCCGAAGGGCATAACTCTGTAGCAATAAAGCCCAACATCTGTAATAAAGCTTGTATCCTCCTGATCCGGCTCATGCATCATGATTTGGTTATAACCGGAGTAGGCATCCATGAAGGATAACAATTCATGTCCCGCAGTTCCGTCTACCAGTTGATCGATCCTGGGTAATGGGAAGCAATCTTTGGGGCAAGCCTTGTTTAGATCAGAAAAATCGATGCACACTCTCCATTTCCCATTAGCTTTCTTGACCAACACAGGATTTGAAACCCAATTCGGATATGTAGATTCTTTGATGAAGTTATTTTCCATGAGTCGATCAACTTCTTCTTTTAATGCTGCTGACCTTTCTGGACCCTGGGTTCTTCTTTTCTGTTTAACTGGCGTAAACTTTGGGTCAATATTCAGAGCGTGTACCGCAACTTCCGGGGATATTCCACACATATCGGCATGAGTCCAAGCAAAGACATCCAAATTCGCCTTCAGGAAAGATATCAAGATATTCTGAATCGAAACATTAAGCTGCGAACCCACATTCAACACCTTATTTGGGTCCTTTGGGTCAACAGGTACCGGAACTGTTGTTTCCACCGGTACTACTCTATTCTCCCCTGTACTGGCTTTTCTGGGATCCATTTCTTTCCGTGCCCCGCTGTGCTCGCCAGTGCAGGGTCCGCTCTGTAATTGCTACAAAGCCGGTTCCTTGATGTGGACTGGAGTTGCCGCATCCTTTCCCATTTCCCTTTTTCTTGACTCTCGCAGCTCTGTCCAATAGCATTCTCGCGCAGCATTTTGATCCCCTTTTATAACTCCTACTCCACTGTCAGTAGGAAATTTAATAGTGAGGCACCACGGGGCTAGGATAGCTTTGAATGCTGCGAGTGTTGGACGGCCAAGAAAAGCATTATAAGCAGAATATTCGTCGACGATCACAAAGGTTTGCTTTCGGACCACTTTCCTTTCTCCTTCCCCAAGTTCTACAAACAGATCGATGGTTCCTACTGGTTGCTTTGGCTCCCCAGTGAAGCCAACGATTTTCTGTGATGAGGCTTGCACATCGATCATAGGGATTTTCATCTGGTCAAATGTCTTCTTGAAGAGAATATTACATGATGCTTCGCAGTCAATGAGGACTCTTCTGACAATGGCTGGTCCAATACCAGCCGAGATGACCAAGGGATCTAAAGTAGGAGCTTCAATACCTGTGGAATCTCTGGCTCTGAAAATAATGTCGTCACTGAAAGTTTTCTGTTGTTTAAGGGGCGTAGTGTCTTCTAGAACAAAGACGTTTTCTTCGGCTGGAGCATATTTCAAAGCCCTGGAATATCTCTCCATCTCACCCCAACTTTTGCCAGCTGGGTGAGGTCCTCCTGAAATGACATTGATAACGGGCCTTCCAGATTCATGCCCCGTAGCTTTCTCTCCTGCCCCAGGCTGATGAACAGGAGCCCGCTGCCCCTGACTCGACGATGCAGGATTGTTGCTATTCTTTTTCACGAATTGCTGCAACTTGTTTTCTCTTAGCAACTCTTCAATCAGATTTTTCAGCTGGCGGCATTCATCAGTTTCATGACCTGGTTGATTGTGGAAGCGGCAGAATTCCCCACTTTGTATGGCTTTTCTCCCAGTTCTCAAAGGGATAGGTTTAGGGAAATCGACGGAATCTTTAGTGGCCAGGTAGATGTGCTCCGGTGTATGTGATAATGGAGTATATTCTGATGGCTTGAAGGATCGGGGCTTCTTCAGATTACCCTGTTTCTTCCCATTACTATTCTCCCTTTTTTGCCCCACCGATTCATTCTTGCGTGGAGCGACAGTGTTGTCTTCTGCTTTTTCCAACACTGTCTTTACTGGTAAAGGACGGCTTTCCAAGCGAATGAATTCGTCTGCTTTTTTGTAGAACTTTTCGAGAGAGGTTGGCTCCTTCATATTTAACCATTTCCCAAATTCGCTTGACTTATCGATAGCCCTCATCAGATAAGTCAATATCATTCGTGGTTCAGCATTGTCCACCTCAGCCAGTGCTATATTGAAGCGGTTCAAGAAGGATCTGATAGACTCACCAGGATTCTGCTCTAAACTCGATAGTGACATAATATCCTTGGCCTTCGAAGCATATAGTCTAAACTGCTCCTTGAATTTTCTGGTCAAGTCTGAAAACTGATCGATAGATCGGACTGGTAACTTGGTGAACCACAGTAAAGCCACGCCTTCCAGGTATACGGGGAAATATCGGCACTTTATTTCATCGGAGGCCCTGGCACCCGTCATGTGCCAATCATACTTATACAAGAACTCATTCGGATCACTTGTCCCTTTGTAAGCTGGAATAGTCGGAGGGACAAACTTCCTTGGAAATTCCGCCTTCAAGATTTTTTCAGTAAACGGAGTTTTACTTGGGGCGAAACCCCATTCCTTCTCATCTTCAACTCTTTGCATACTTTCTTTCATGATCTGCCGGACCATTCCAGAAAGATATTCCTCATCATGCCGAGTTCTAGATCCACCGGCGTCAGGTACTGCCTGCTCAAAGGGACTAGTAGGCCTTTCAGGAGCATTCCTTTCATTAACATCATGAATGTTGCCAGCATAGTTCCTTTCATTACCAGCCGGTTGATTGTTTGCCCCAAGTAAGTCGTTCAACTTATTCAGAATCAGAGCATTCTGGGCACTTTGAGCCTCTAGTTGTGCATTTTGGGCGTTTATCTGCTGGTTTAGCCCTAGAATCACAGCATCCAATTCCGCTTTTGTAACTCCAACAGACGGAGTGGGTAGATTAGGCACAGGGGAAGCGGAGGTTCCCTCTTGAATGTTCCCAGATCTGATAGATCTACTTTTCCTTCCAGGAGCCATAATCTCAGATATACTTCTGGTTTTTAAGGAAATTCTTTCTTCAAATCTCTGCGAAGCAATGATAACAGCTGTCCTGAGTTCAATTCTCAGTGAAAGCACCAAAAATGTTAACGCTTAAATTTGAACGCTAACACCCCGGTGTGTGATGTGTAGTTGTGAAAGCACCACCCGTTGGTACGGGAACAAGATACAAGTAGAGAAATTGTAGAAAAGCAGTAAAAGACAACAATTTTATAGTGGTTCGGCCTAAAATCGAGCCTACGTCCACTTTGATCTCTTTATTGCTGAAACAAGTACAACTTATACAACTTTCTTCAATTACAATCCACTCTAGTCTGTTAGTACAAACTTTGACGGAGAATTATCTTTCAAACTCATGATGAATGATGTAGATTCTCTTTCTTGGACTTTGATGTAATGTCTTCGATGTTTGGAGTGCTCAAAGTGTTGCTTGAGTCGAGAAAATGGCAGAGTTTTGGCGCTTCGAGAATCAACCCAAAAGTCCCTTGAATGTTGGAGGTGGCTACGTATTTATAGGCAGGCCTGGATATGAATTTTGCGTACAAGTCATGAGTCGCAACCGACTCAAGCTGAGTCGTCCCCGAGTCAAGTTATGTCGTGGCCGAGTCAGGGTGAGTCGTGACCGACTCACCTGTAGGAGTCTTGAGTCGCTGGCGAGTCAACCCTTACTAGGATATGCATTGTTGTAACAGAATACGACTCAGTGGCTTTGAGTCGCGGACGAGTCATCCTGGGTTATGAGTCGTCAACCATCTTGAGTCGTTTCTTATGATGAGTCGTGGATCTGTTGAGTTGCTGGGGCAATCCCTTTCAATGAGTCGTTAATGCTTTAACCCGTTAGGCTCCTTAAGTCGTGAGTCGATAGTCTTGATGAGTCGGCAACTTACTGAGTCGGCTTTCTTTATGAACCGTTAACCCTTTGAGCCGTCAGCTGACTGAGTCGCTATCAAATGAGTCGGTACCTTCCTTAAGTAGATGAGTCGGTAATCTACTGAGTCGCTGCCAGCTTTGAGTCGTTGGTCTATTGAGTTGCTTATCTCTATGAGTCGTGAGTCCTTCTTGAGTAGGTGAGTCGCTATCAGTTGAGTCGGTGCTTTCCTTGAGTCGTAGCTCCAATGAGTCGTTGAGCAAAACGGGATTAACAGCTGCATTAATAGTACTTTTGTGTGCAATACAACTCATATTTTATACGTACTTCTATATAGTTTTGAAAATCAAAATATATAACAAATATGCACTCTCTCGTATATGTGTGTACTCTCAATACAGCCTAAGGCGATAACCCGTACCCTATCTCCGCTGGATCATGGTATCAACTCAAATTAACCATGTAACCAAAGCTCTAATACCAAATGTGACGAACGCCCTACACATATGATGATCATATAACCAAATAATGTGCTACTGGAGCATCCGATTGATGTAGGACGATTGTTAAGGAAAATAAAAAAGCAAAGAAGAGAAACGGAAGAGAAGAAAAGAGAAAGAAAACATTGTATAATCACAAACTTATCATATATCTCACAACGCGTCGAATAAAATATAATAGTCATTGTAGATATAAAATAGGCAAGATAGTAGTAACTGCATGAGTCATAGAATCAGAGTACATAGGTCGATACAGTTATACAAAATAGTAATCGAGTTTATACAGTTGATAAATAAACTCAACTGATAAGCCATCTCTAATAATAGTAAGTCAAACACTATCAAGCCTTCATGGTGTCATACAATGGAATATACAATAACAAGCCCAAAATATAAATACGAGAAATGTCACCTCCTGCTAGTCCATTCATAGAATTCCATGTATCATTTACACCTGCTATCTAATCTACTTATTTAAGAGTACTTAAGATAATAAGAAACAAGCATAAAACCTTGACTTAGACAACCGTTTAGTGTATCCAATAAACAATCTCAAAATACCATAAAAGTCAATATAGTATATGGAACAAAGTGTATGGAGAATCATACCTAACATGTCCCTACATCCAAAGAGTTAGCATATAACATAGGATATATAATACTCTATATCACAGTCATCATGGGTGTACTATATGTTTGTATCAAAATTGGGCACAACACTCTTCAGATGTGTTTAAAGATATAAACAAAAGAGAATATATGTAAAATAAAGCAGATCTAACAAATACACCAATAAACATATAAGAAAATGCATAGAAACACACAGATTTAGAGTGGTTCAGCAAATTGCCTACGTCCACTATGAAATGACTGATGTTTATTGAACTTTACTAACTGATTACAAAAGATTACAACAGTACAACTGAAGTTTGATAATGATTTCGGCAGAGTCTCGGTGTAGAGAGGCCAAAAAGTCCCTTTTCTGGATGCATATGGCTGTTATTTATAGGCGCCGGCTAAAAATATTCGCCCAAATCTCGGGAGACTTCTTCTCTCACGTGGGTAGGCCAACGGGATTGAGTTCAGGTGGTTTGGACTCGATCTGCAAGCGATATCAATGCAATTTGTATCAATCAAGAATTCATCCTCTTTGCTAAAATTTATCTGGTACATTCTAGACGTTGTAGGCAAGCCTCTGTGAAAAATTGGTGGCATTTGGACTTGTAGATCTTGGGTTATGATCGATGAAAGTTTGGATTTCTCAACCGTGATCGATCAATATCTTGAGCATACGAACTCCAATTGACTTGAAATTTGGAATGTTGGCTTTCATAGTTTTGCTGGTCCTGTCAAATCAATTGTAGCTCGATTCGGACTTGGATAAAATTTATCGGTATTCATAGTTGACCAACGTATTAATGATCTCTAAGACGAGCTATCCTTGGTTTCTAGTCAATTTCATGGTCTTTCCAAAAGGCGAGATAACACTATATATCAAAATACTAAAGGGTGTCCAACTATATACTTCAATAACATTGACATCATGGGACTTCCCTAGGATGATAGACAATCGAACAAACATAAGATCCATCACTCATCCTCATATTCACTTACTTGGTACATTGGATATAAGACTACTCGTCGACGCATCACGGTCAAGACTACACTACCCATCATGGTATCCCACATCCTGGTTCCTTAGTACTCAAATTCATGCCACTCGGACAGCCAAGAAATAGATTAACTATCACCTCAGTCCGGCTATACACATCTCTCATTTAGAATAAAGAGCCATCATGCTCCAAGAACCATAATGTCCCAAGTATAATAAAGAGCCATAACGTCCTCAGGAACCGTCACATCCCCTATGTATACCACTCTCTACGACTACCCCCTGAACTCTCGAGTCTTTACGATCCCTTTGAACACGTCATCAATAGTAGAGTACATCCTCGAACTGATCTCATTACTCCCATCATAAAGTCACCATCAATCGTAGAATACCTTCACATATCCATAGCCATCACCCAGTAGTTCCCTCTATCCAACTCATAGTCCTCCTTCTGCATCTCGTAGTACAGTTATCCATTATTGAAGCCGTGACTTCCTATCATAAAGTCATTATTGCCTAATCATGAAGTCCTCACATAGAAGTGTCACATCCTTGGTTCAGCGCCCAAAACTTCTCGTTAAAAACTCATAGCATCAAATCAATTGTTGAACAAACAAACCATCACACAATGCTCCTTGAAGCCTCTCCATCATCCATATTAAAATTGTTCAAATCAGTCATCATCAACAGTGGTAGGCACTGACCACTCTAGTGTAGTCGATAACGACCACTTTGGTCATATACTTAGCCAAAAATAGCTAAGTACAAACCAAATGAAGACATCCAGCATCCATCACGAAGTTTAAAGCACGTACCCAAGTCCATTGTCTTTTGTCTTCGTGATCAGTACAAGCAAACAAGCATACATACATCCATAATATCCTTCATACATCTATTATAACAAACAAACAACACATACAATATATCTAAAGCAACCAATGTGGGATTAATATCAAACATAGCCTAAATCTAGCAATTTTGTCAAAATAGCACGTTAATAAGAAAAATGTGATATTTAATTTAAAACTATTTTAAAACAGTCCTAAAATAAGGTGTAGGTTTAAATATATTGAAAATAACGTTTTAAAGGTAGAAATCATTTGAAAATGTCGTTTTTATACTAACAATCATATTTTGGTGAAAGACAATATCACATGCTTCAACAAAAGATGACCAATCCAATGTCAAGTCATAGAACTCTCCATCACGAGAGTAATGCAAGTAATCGTGTCCAAAATGGACCTCGTATGCAAAAGATAAGGATTTTATTAGACTTCGGATTAATTAAATAATAATTAACCTAATATATTCACTAATTACCTCATTAATGTAAATCCTTCTTCGCCCTCATTTCCTGTACATGCACTACATATCCAAACCCATCTTGCTCAACACCTTCTCTCCTCTCAATATCGCTCAACTTTCCATGAATCAAAAAACAAACAATTGTAGTGTGCTCCAATATGTGCATGCTCTACGAGGGACCCAACCACACGATGATCGGATCATCCCCCCGAATCGCGACCTGGTGGCACGCATGGCTATAGGAAAATGTCATGTTTTACCCGGGGCGATCGAAGCTCGGATGAATGGTGCGACGAGGTGCACTTTGGCATGAGAAACATAATGGTGATCTTCGTTTCACCCAACACCTTCTCCCTCGTGCCTCAATCCTAGACATGGCCTCAAAAATGTCGACGCCTCAATGGTGATTACACCCTTTAAAGTACATATGGATGCGAAGCTCTCTTTGCCGCAATCTCAATGAATCTGTTTTTTTGATTTATCATTGTGCGGATCTCTCGATTAAATTTGAGGAAGGGTTAATAGGAGGCAACCATTCTTTTTTTCCCAAGCACTGTAACCGGTGAAAAAAAATAAGGGAGGGAGGCTTAGTGATTATCTATCAATACAATTTTATTTATTCGATTTCTCAAATGAGCAGTCGTACGTTTCGAGCTTGTACGATCACATGGAATGTCCGATCGCAACAAAACTCATCAACATAAATTGCCTCATTTTTTCGGTCCCGATGATACAAATTTTGTCGCTATCCGAGACAGCGCTATAGGATGACAATTTCATGCATTTCGAGATATTTGGGCCATCGGATCATTACATCTCCAAATATAGCAATATTTATACTCATTTTAATCTGCAACTTCGATACAGACTCAATGGAAGTGGTTTTGAGTCTTGATTCAATTGTATAAGAAAAATCATATTTTTGGGCCTTCAATTAATTAATGACTAAATACGTAAATCAATTACTGAGATATATTACGGTTAAAATATTGATCGTCACATCTTAGGTTTTGAAATTTCAGCAGCAATGAAGATATATGGAGACTAAAATTAGGTTAAAAAATGCTTGATTTTTGATGGCCTAGATTAAAGGAGAATCGATATGAGATTAGATCCACACTTCTCTCCTTTGTATCCACTATATAAGCTCTCTTACTTAATTTGACCTAGATCTTTTGTTGCCTTCTCCTTTATTCCTTAGTGGTCAAAAACCATCTATAGTCCCTCCATCCCATCAAGCTCAAATTAAGTCAAATTCGATCGTTATCCGATAGCGGGTGGTCAATGGTTCAAGGACCAACTCTCTGTTGAATTGAAAACAGTTTCAAGGGACAAAAATCATATTTTCAAGGCATACTTCAAGGTATTGAGATTAAGGTACATTTCTAATCAAAATATAGTTATCAATTCTTAATTATAATGTTTTATTATATATGTATATATTATATATATTATTAGTCTGGTGATGATTCTATTTTGTAAGCAATGATGTCATAAAGTTGTTTGGTTATATATACATATGTATAAATTATTATCCTTATCAAACATACAACAGGTGAGTATGGCTCTGAATAAGAATATAACTTTTATATTTCATAAAATTAAAATATATAATTTGATTACATATATATAGTTTATCATTAATTATAACATCGTAATTTAATTAAAAACGGTTATATAATTTTATATGAAAAGAATTGAAGCTATGATAATTTTTGATGGTGAGAAAATATTTTTTATTAATCTTTTATTATTATTTAATATTAGTTAAATTAATTTATTACATAAATAAATCATATTAATACAAATATATTAAAAACACTATATTTTATATTTAATGAAATAACATTAACACTAAAGAAACTCTTGATAGAAAAATAAAAAAACCATTATCTTTATTTTTAGATTAATCGTCAAAATTTGGTGGAAAAAAGAAAAGTCATTTTAAAGCAAAAAAATTGTGACAATATTTTTAAAGCATAAAGTATCATTTTGGATTATTTGGAAATTTAAAATATGAAATAAATTTTCAAAATTAATTTTTAATTGATATTTTACTAATTTAGGATGAATATTTATTAAAATGTATTTTAAAATTAAAAAAAATATTTTCTGAGATGTATGCATGGCCTGGACAATTATATTTAAAATAAAAATACTATTTTGCATATTTCGTTAAGTTATATACATATATACATATATATATATATATATGTATGTATGTTTATTTTGTTATACATATATTTGTTTGTATGTATGTTTATATATATACACACATATAAATAAGATATTTATATTTAATAAATCTATTGTAATAATATGTATGTAATATTAATATTTTATTCATATGATAATATAAATAAATACACACACACACACACATATATATATATGAATATACTTATATAAAATTATTTAAACAAAACTTAATATATATATATATATATAATACTAATATATAAATAATTGTGTATATATGTACATGTATATATTTGGACAATATATACTTGCACATTGGATGATCTAATATGTCCGTTGTGATGTAAATCCCAACATCTACACATGAGCATATTATACCTCCCACAGTTTGATATGTTACACATGCACATGCACGCTCACACATATTCATGTGTGTGTATGATACACATATATACATACAAACACACACACACATATATATATCAAGACAGATTAAATAAAATGTATACTTTATGAATTTAAATAAAATAAAAGATTTTATTTTAATATAATTTAGATTATTCTAAATGTATTTGACTTCTAGGCCCAATAAAGATCTAATATAGTAAAAAAAAAAATTAAATTCACCCTTAAATTTTACTGCGAGCTGTCCCAGTTCCAACATTTCCCTCTCAAGTATCTTTGTTTCTTTTTCTTCCGCATACAATTTATTTGCATTTAGCAGCAGCCATACGCTCCACAATAGATCCGTAATGTGGGATGAATTCGGTGGTGGTTTTCTTCTTCCCCTTATACATTCCTACAGGCCTACTCTTCATACTAATTTTAAAGGATGTGTCATCATGTGCATTGAAACTTTTAGGACTGGATTCATTACTCGTGTTTCTAAGAAGAAAGCGTAATACCAAGTGTTCTTGTCATAACTTATTCGAAACGTTGCAATGGAATACTATCTTCTGCTACTCTCAGTTGATGGAAACTCATTGCCACGTCTAACTGCGAGAACACTTGAGCTCTGCTTAACTGGTCAAATAAGTCATTTATCCTAGTCAATGTATAATGATTCTTCACTATCAACTCATTCAACTTTTGGTAATCAATGCACATCTGTAAATGACTATTCGACTTTTTTTCAAATACCGTAGATGCTCCACATGGTAAACTACTTGGCCTAATGAAACTTTTATCCATAATCTCTATTAGTTTCCTCTTTAATTCCTCCATCTCCTTAAGTGGCATTCTACTAATAGGTTGTGCCCGAGCACCAAGTCTATTCGGAATTTAATTGTCCTTCTTAGTGGTAATCTCGTTATAGGTTTGAAAACTCTGCAAATTCTCTAACTACACATACTTTACTGATCTCATCTTCTTGACCTTTCATAACATATAACATCAAGTCTGACTTCTCCTTTATTACGTCAAATGCTATCATAATTCTTCCTCCTCCCTTTGGATTTCGTACAGTGATAACCCAAGCTACACAATGTTATTACGCACTAACCAATCCATACCCAAAATTACCCTAGCCCTACGAAGTCAAACATATATGGGTCGTAAACAAAAAAATGTCCATACGAGTCAAACTCAAGATCAATGCACCTTAATCCAAGAGTGGCATATCATTCATCGTATTAGTTACATGTAAGGACATGATCAAATAGGTAGTGTCTAGTTCTAACATATTTTCCAAACTCTCAAAATAAAAGAGTGAGTAACACTAGTATCAAATAGAAATCTAACTGATATACTGAAAACCAAAATTGTAACTCCAAGTACACACTTTCTTTCTCCTTAATAGTCGGTCCAGATGAAAGTCCTTCCAAAGCATAAACATTTACATGCTTCACTTCCGCGCAATCCTTCTTCTTATGGAATGGACTATTACAAATAAAGCACTTATCCCAGTCTTTGTTCTCTGACTGGGTACACTTAGTGGAGTATGCCATTTCTGGTTATAGTTAAAACAAGTAACATCGGCTATATTTGGCTTTTGAGTCCTTCCTCCAGAGTTCTTTCCTCCCTTCTGATACTTTCCACCTTTCTGATTCCTTCTATTTTTATGATATAGATTGAATCTTTTCTTCTACCCTCCCTTGGGTTTAACACCAACTTTTCTTTCTTCTTGAAACAAGTGGTCATGCCTCCTTGTCATTTCCACCATCATATTAAATAGATCCAACAGATGAGCCATCGCCTTGCAATTCAACCCCTTCATTAGACCATTTATGAACTTCTCATACTTTTTTAGTGCGGTATCGATATGCTGCCTTCCATATTTCGATAATGCATTAATGTTTTGGATGTACTCTGCCAAATTCATCTCTCCTTGCTTTAAGTCAAAAACTCCCTACACAAAACACTCTTATGAGATTCAAGAATAAATGGAGCCTAGAATTGCTCCTTAAACTACTCCCAGTTTGTCTCCTCCTTTGGGATATCAGCAAACGCTGCCTCCCACCAGTCAATGCATCCTCCTAGAGCCAATGAGAAACCAACCTCCTCTTCCGAGCATTATTATATCAAAAATCTCCGAAGATACGTTCTGTAACATCCATCTTGGGAAGTAAAAACCACGATATTTTAGCATGGTGCTTGGTGCATGACGTTGCTTTCTAGGATGGTAGGAATTTGAATCCCATGGACATTACATTTGGTATTAGAGCCTATACCCAACTAGAATTATGTGTTATAATGCTATGAATGTCGGTCAGTGTAGCATTGATGCGGGTTACAAGCACAACGTCAGAGTTGTGTCTGATGATGAGCCAATGAGAATGTTGGGCTCTTTAAGGGGGTAGTTTGTAACATCCCTCTTTAAAAGTTAATACAAAGATGTTTTAGCACAGTGGTTAGTGCGTGGTGTTAATTTCCGGGATGGCAGGGGTTCGAATCCCGTGGTCGTTACATATTCACATACTTTCAACCAATTTGGCACCTTCTAGATAGTCTCCTTCCCTGTAAACTCCTTTCCTCCACAACTCTTGAAATCTTTGTTCATCTTAGATATGTCTACTTCCTTTACTACCTCATGTCTCGACTCAACAACTCGAGTTAGCTGTTACCTCATTATCTCTATCATAAATTGGCAGAATAAGACACTCGCATCCATTCCTCCTTCAACCGGGGCAGGCACTTATGTATTGTTTCAGTACGCACTTTCAGGTTCTCCTCCCCTCCTTGGCTGTTAGCTTTTATACCATTATCTCGTTTACAGAAATTCGCTCTTCTACTTACGTCTATTATGTAGATCCATACTTTTCTTCTACATAACATAGGTTTGTAAGAAATAGAAATAAAGAGAGTGAGATCAATTATAGAGGGGTAGATATATTCTCCTACACATCTATATAAAAATACAAGTACATAATACACACACACACACACATATAGTATATATGTAACAACCCCACTTTCGATCAATTTGGTCGATTATGTTCCTAACTTGGTCACTCTTTTTTTGGGTTTTTAAACATTATTGGGCCTGATTCTAAGGATGATGGTAGTGGAGCTCCTTGTTGGAGAGGGACTAGCATCTTTTGTTAGTAGCTTTAGTACTTCTGCCTAGCTCCTGTATTTTAAATTTTTTAAATTTTATTATTCTGGTGTATGTGCCGATCACCTGTTACAATTGCATTTTAATAAAGTGGATGACCTACTCTAAAGCCAAATAACCTTGCTAAAAAACAACCATATTTTCTAGGCCTTAATAATAAATGTATTTAATTAAAATAAAATATTAAAATTCAATATTTAAAAAACTAATATTTTGTAAGTAAATTTTAGTTAACTAAATTCTATTTAATATAAGATTTTGATTTAATCAATGAATTAAATTAATAAATTGTTTTTGGGTAATTTATTTAAAAATTAAGTACAATTGTTAAATTATTGAAATATATTCTATAGAGTGACACTCATTTGGATTCGAGTCAAAATTTATTTACAAAGGAAATATAATTTAAGTTAAATCAAATTGAATTTAAGATCGATATCAATTTGGCCCGTTTTCCCTTCCTTTTTATTTTCCCTAAACATTAACCCATTCCCTTATTCTATACTCCAGAAAATTCTTCAAAAATCGTAAAAAGTGGAAACAAAGAAAGAGATCGAATGTAATGACCCGCATTTTACATATTGGAGGAACGTAAAAAAAAATATTTTATTCATATGAGGTCATATGGCTCTAAGATTTTGAAAATTGACTCTTAGGGACATTTTTCACAACTATGATTTTTGCTACATTTCTATGTGACCATTTTCACCCAGAAAATCTTGTTTGGCTATAACTTTTTATAGGAGCCGAATTAAGGTCTCAAACCGCTTCCACTGCTTTAAGATGATGTTTCCCTTTCTATAGAGTGGTCATAATAGAAAATGGACTTCTCGTTTGAAAGTTGTTGTTTTAAATTTTGGCTGTTGTTGACTTGTTTTAGTGGGTAATTAACTAAGCCCGTGCTTAGGCCCACTTCGAAATTAGTGCTAAGAGGAGGCAGTAGGAACTGATCCAAGTCATTTCCTTATTCCTCAAATTAGGTCTAGTCCTCCATTAACTCTAATTTCATTAAAAATCACAACTTTTGCTTACTAATATTAGCCAAACAATTAATTAGAGAGGTGGTTAGCATATAGAAGATAAAGACTATCATTTTTGTGAGTTCCTCTTTCTTGCTGTTCACTTAGATCTGAGGAAGAAATTTGGTATTTGGTGAGTGGTTCTTGATCCCTCACTTTTCTATACTTGTTTATATGACTAAAAAGCATGTTTTTAACATGATTTTGATCTTAACTGGTTTACTAACTTCAGTCACCTCTTAAAACTTGTTTATGACCAGAAATTGGAGATTTTAAAATGGTTTGAAAAATTGGCTTTGTTATCCCTTTTACTCATATCTATATACTAAATTTCTATCATTTATATGCACATGATAGTGCAGAAGTTAGATTTAGATTAAGATTGGCTTGATTATCACATACTTATGTATCAATTGTATGAATGGATGTATATGCAAGTTATTCATGTTTGTATGTCGTGTTTCGATGTTGTTTGCTAGTGTTTTGGATATTAGGTAGATAGGTTAGGGAATTGAGCAAATCGGAGGCAAATTTGGTCGGAATCGGATGAAGGAGGAGAAGCTCTGGAACAAGGGTGAGCTTGTTAGGAAATTCACACCTCAAAATGAGATATGCCCATAACTTGGTACCCAGTTATGGTGGGAAGACCTATGACTCAGTCGTTTACATGGACATGAAGGGCTTAGCTAATAAAGGTGGCTCACGGCTTGAGGAAAGAGATTTGGCTGAGCGCTAGATGATATACTGCGTTATCCTAGAAGTTAGAAGATAAAGGTAATGGGTGGAGTTGAGTTATCAAAAAGGGATGGGTTGGTATCTAAAGCTCATTGGAAAAGGAGTAATAGGAGCAAGGAGGAGAACTTAGCAAAAATTGGCTAGGTATATAACTCGACGCCGAGTTATAGCTATAAATCAGTACCTATTTATCGAATTTTACCTGATGAAGGTGGAACTTTCAAAGCAGGAAGTGGATGTTCCATAGGTCATGTTGGAGGTGTTGGGTCGTTCACATGATGAATGATGGTGATGTAACAACATGATGAAAGTTAGGGTCTTTGAATGATAACCGGATGATGAATGGAGTTAGATTTCGAAGATAATAGCTCAATGTTGAAAGGAATTGTGTAATTGGGAACGTAGAATGGTTCCTCGAAGTTAACAGCTAGATGTTAAAAGGATTCGTGGAGAGGGGAATATGGAATGGTTTTTTTTAAAGATAATGGAAACTAAATGGAGCAACGAAAGGACTTGGATATGCGTATTAAGGGAGCATTGATACTCGAAGTGTTTTTTTGTACTCAAAGTAAGGGTATTGTAAGGATGCTTATAGATATGTTCAAAGATTAACCTGGATCGGTTGAATGGATCCGTGTACCTGGATCGGTTGAATGGGTCAAGTATCAGCTTCAAGCTAAAGTGAGCACTGAAAACTGGGAAGGGCATTGTCATTCAAGGTATTCTTTCCCTTTATGATGTTCCTATACATGTTTTATTCGATACTGAGGCCTCGCTTTCCTTTATATCAGCGACCTTGTAGATAGGCTAGGATTGAAAGCCGAAATAGTTGACCAACCGTTATTTGTGAAGAACCATATTGGAGGCTCCACTGGCCCATGTATGGTTTGTCATAGTTTGATCTTATCGAGTCATGGATTCTCATTTGGGATTATTTTGTTTTGAGTTTTGTTTGGTTTGGATTTATCTCGAGATTCCACAAGATGAGTTGTCATCTATTCCTATCATTAGAGAGTGTTCGGACATGTTTGAGGAGGTGATCGGGTTACCACGGCATAGGGAGATTAAGTTTCAAATAGACTTGAGAAAGGATGCCAGACCTATACTTATGCCTTTAAGGCATTTGACACCTAATGAGAAGGAGTTAGAGGTACAAGTAAATGATCTATTGAAAAGAGGGTTCACCTATATAAGTATATCTAAGTGGCGGTGCCACTGTAGTATTTTCCATTAAGGAGGATGGCTCTCTAAGGTTGTGTATGGATTACCATGAGCTGAATAAGGCGACGAAGAAGAACAAGTATCCACTCTCATATATTGATGACTTATTCAATCGGCTCCATGGTACGAAGGTGTTCTCCTAGTTGGATTTGGCGATGGGATTTCACCAGTTGTGGGTAGCAAAGGAGAGTGAGCCAATTACCGTGTTTCATATGTCATCTGGTTTCTATGAGTGGTTGGTTATGCCATTCGTCATAACCAATGCTCCAAAATATTTTATTGAATTCATGAACCATTTCTTTAGGGATCTGCTAAACAAATTTGTACTTGTGTTAATGATGATATTCTAATCTATTCCAAAATAGAGAAGAAACACAAAGCGCACTTGAGTATTGTGCTCAAAGCATTGTGGAGGCACAAGTTGAAAGCAATGTTTTCGAAATATCACTCCTGGAGAAGGTAAGTAAGATTCTTGGGTCATGTCATCTCCGAGCAGGGCATCGCAGTAGACCCTGCCAAGGTGGCAACAGTTCAGGATTGGAGCCAACCCAAGAATGCTATTACTATGAGGAGTTTCTTAGGACTGACAGAATATTATAGATATTTTATCAAAGACTTGTCCTAGATGCATGCGTTCCTGAGTCTAAAGGAAAGGTTGACGAGCGCATCTGTATTGACTATTCCTAATGGGAATGAGGAGCTG
This sequence comes from Allium cepa, assembly GCA_030765085.1. NCBI lineage: Eukaryota > Viridiplantae > Streptophyta > Magnoliopsida > Asparagales > Amaryllidaceae > Allium > Allium cepa. The sequence goes on along the minus strand of CM060934.1, from coordinate 550,561,862 downwards.
ATAGTATACACAAACATCTCTATTGGATTAGGTGCAGTATTGATGTAGAAGGGAAAAGTTTTCGCCTGCGCTAATCGACGGCTAAAGCCACATGAGAGGAAGTATCCAATCCATGGTCTAGGGTTGGCACCGATAGTGTTTGATTCGAAGATTTGGAGGCATTATTTATTAGGAGAAAGATTCGAGTTGTTCACGGACCACAAATCCTTGAAGTACCTTTTTTCCTAGAAGTATCTCAACCTTCGACGTCATCGATGGTTGGAATTCTTAGCCTCCTAGGACATTGGCATTTTCTATACATTCGATAAGGGGAATGCAGTCGTCAATACATTAAGTAGGGGACATGCTAGTTTGAAGTGATGTTCCTAGAGTGGAAATAGTTAGAGTAAATTACTGGTTATCATTTTATGCCTTATTACTTGTTAGAGTTAGAGATGTTGGCAAGCTTAACAATTGGGCCTACTTTGATTAAGCAAACCGATACCAGTTAGAGGCAAGATGCTAAATCAGCAGAGATCGTGGAAAAATGGAAGGAGGATTTGAGTCTGAGGATATGATGCAATACGAGCTTGATCGAAAAGGTTGGCTCCGTAAGGATGGGAGGTTGTTTGTTGTCAATGTTGATGGATTACGAGATGAGGTGCTACAAGAGTGCCACCATTCTAGGTTGAACATACATCCCGGGGGTAATAAGATGTACCTTAATATAAGGTAGACCTACTATTGGAAGGGGGTGAAGAAGGATGTCGGGACGTTTATTTTGAAGTGTATCAACTACTAGTTGGTGAAGGCAGGGCAAAAGAAACCAAGTGACCTATTGCAACTGCTTGAAGTTACCGATTGGAAGTGGAAGCAGGTATTGTAACACACCTAATTTTAAATAACATTATTTAGGAGATTTAATTAGATAAATTAAATAGAATAATTTAAAGATTAGGGAGATAAGGGGATTGGATTTGAAATTTTATTAGAGGTCGTGCTTAACCAAATAAGATTAAAAGAATTAGCTTATGGAAACGGTTTTATAAGATAACCGCTAAGAGAATAAGGCAAGGGTATTATGGAGAATAGCCGTCCACCATAACCCTTAACCCCTAAACCCTTATTCTCATTTTTCTTTTCACAAGTTCATAATTCTAAAACAAATCAAAGAGCTCAAGCCGGCCATAACCTAGAGGAAAAGAGAAGAAAAATCAATTCAAAGCTAAGGAATCGAGCAAGGAGAATTAAGCAAGATCAAATCTCAAGTTCCTTATCCAAAGCAAGGAAAATAATAATCAAAACCATCTCATTTTCGTTTTAAAGGGCAATTGATTTCGGCTTTTAAGTTTAAAACCTTTATGTCGATTTTAATTATGATATGTCGGATTACATGATATGTTTGATTCAAGCTAGTATGTTTGATAATTGTTTTATTCGATGTTAAGGCTAAAATCGTATATATTGGCTTTCAAATGCCATGAAGATTTAATACGTTATGTAAAACATTATTTTGGAGATGGGTTTAAATTTTCATAATTATTCAAGCTAAGGATAATTTATTATGAATTTTTGAAAGAAGAAATAATTAATTGGGTTTAAAAATTTATTTCGGCTATTATATAAAGGATTTGGATTTGAAATTTATATATGTTAGATAACATATTAAAAAGGAATTTTGATGATTTTTGGGGATTTTTCCTAAGTAACGTATTATGTAAACTAAATTATTTAAATTGGAGGACTTAAATGTCTTAATTGTTTTGTTAAAGGGAAGGACTACTTTGTGAACTATTTTTTATTAATTCAGGATAAATTCGGCAAAGAAAATATTTTGGTAAAGATTATGGCAAATAACTATATTTTTACAAATAGGCAAGTTAGTTAAAAAGAATTTACTTAAAAAGGCGACAAAATAGTTTTATATTGATTTATTATTTCGTCACTTCTAGTAGCAACCTTTCAACCCCATACTTCCATCTCCAACTAAGTCAAAACCAATAAACATGGTATCAATGATTTGGTACGTAGTGGGTCGGAGAAAGGCGGCTGGTATAGAGTCAAAACCATGCTTTCGAAGGGGTCGAGGCCATTTCAAATAGCTTTTGAAGGCTTTTGTTTTTCTTTCCAAGGAGATGCTGCATGCCTGGCTTTTAATGGATTCTTTCGAGGGTTGAATTACTTTTATATAGCTTTCGAAGGGTTTGCCGTCCTTTTGTTTTAAAGGGTAGCTTTCGAATGATTTGTCACGTATTATAATTTAAAAATTAAGCTTTCGAAAGGGTAGTTTTGAACCTAGTCGAAACCTTGATGCCGTCTTCACACCTTTCAATAGATTTAAGTTCTCAATGCATTCTAAAGGCAAGCTTTTGTTTTATAAATATAACAAGCTGCTTCCTAATGCTTTCGAAATAGCTCCAATAGCAAGTTAAACTAAAGGTTTCAAAGGAAATGGGTTCGAAAGGTGTTTCGAAGCTATCCTTACAATTTTTTATATAAATGATTAGAGCTTTTAAAAGGATGGTTCTGAAGCCATCTGTTTTCCCTAAAATCTTTTACTTGAAGCTAATGGTTTCAAAAGGTTTACTTACATTTATTTTCACTTGATCAAAAATACTTTTTTAAGAATAAACTCAATGGTTTCGAAAGAGGTACTTTCAAATGGTTTCGAAGCTATGCTTTTATACGTTGGAAAATGATGCTTCAATACTTTCGAAAGTAATGTTTTGATGCTTTTCGAAAGAGATGTTTTATTTTGAAAGGCATATGCATAGTGTTTTGAAAAGAAGATTTGAATGCTTTCAAAAGAGATACTCTAATGATTCGAAAGAAAATGTCTAAGGTTTCAAAAACCTTATTTTTAAAAACAAAGAACCCAATCTCATTTTTGAAGGAAAACCCATGGCAATATACAAGAGCTTTGAAATAACTTATAATTTGGAGTTTATCAAGAAGCTTGCCTTGAAAAAAAATAATGGGTTAAAATAATTAACCATGTTTCAGATGGAAATGATTTCAAGGGTATATAACCCTAAATGTTGGTATTATTATGTTATGGCCAGTATTTCTATATGCTTCTTCTATGAACACATTCACTGTGTAATGGACCCATAACTGTATTTTGGGGAGAAAGGGCAGAATGACCAGCTAGGTTATCGAGTAGTAAATATAAAAATTTAATTAACTTCTGCATGAGTTGAATTACATTTAGGAGGTCAAGTAGATCAAAACTTAGGATTCCTAAAGACTAATCAAAAAGTCGTCATTTTAGACAGGTTCATAGTAAACCCATGAAAACTATTTGGAGGGAGTTATTGGCATGAGCCATTAGGTTCCTAGTGATCCCATGGGAACTATATCCGAACAAAATTACTGACGGAAGTCAATAGGTTCATAGTCAACCCATGAAAACTATGATATAAAAGAAGTTATTAAAGATACCAATAGGTTCAGAGAGAACCCATTAAATAATTGAATGAAGTTATTGGCAGGGGCTAATTGGTTTTTAGTGATCACATGAAAACTATGAAACCAGATAGATAGTCCATAAGCTGTAAATAGGTTATTAGTTAGCCCAAGAAAATTAAAAGGTTAATAGTAACCCTAGAAACTATAATTGAGACAGATAGTCAATTAAATGGGGATGGTAAATCAACGATAGTTCGCATGTTTGCATATCATCGTGGTATTATAAATTGCTATGTTTTTAACAACTATGGATGCAGGAGCACAGTTTATGGTTATTATAAATTTTTAAGTAAGATACTAGTAAGGAGAAAACTCATTCCGCTAAGCGGCGTGGTCTCACTAGATATCTAAATGGTTTAAGATGGTAGGTTATTATTCATACCAGGCTTTATGTCTGGCTCGAAGTTTATTTTTTTCCCTTTATACTCTCGCGTGCTCAGTTAATTTTAAGCAGTTTGAGAGTTGAGGTTTTCAAGTTATCCTTAGACGGATAAGCTTACAAAGACATGGAGGAGGCATGCTAGCTGATAAGAGTTCTTTTATATTTGATTCTGTTATGTTTTGATACAAAGGCAAAGTTGTTTAATTGTATATGTTTAGACTATGATCATCTAGGGAGCATCTTCATATGTCGCTCTTAGCATAGTTTGTAATAATTATATTTTCCCTGAGCGTGGTTCTTGAATTTAGGATTATGTAATGAATTTGAAATATGATTGAAATGGAATGAGAAATTTGTTTAATGGTTTTAATTTTTTTTCATATCCATGTGTTTATGTTGTATCAATGTATCTTACATTACCGCATTTGGTCACCAAGAATTAATAACTATGGATGACTGTAGCATCCGTAGTCATTAGTTTTGGACCTCCAAGTTAGGGATGTTACAAGTTAGTATTAAAGCATAAATTTTTGAAAAATTAAAGAAATTTCAAACTTAAAAAGATTTTTCAAAATATAATCCAATGAATCAGAAAATAAGATTGGGATTTGGGTTAACGCTATAACAACATACTTGTATTTGATACATACATATAAGTATGTATTCCCTTCCCTCTTAGACCATTCTTTTGTATCATACTAAGGCTCATATGTAGATTTACGAGAAAGTAATATATGGAGGCAGGAAATGGAAGAGGAAATCTCGATGGAGGAAACACCAAACATATGAAAATGCTCGACCCACTAGGAGGAACCCGGGTCGACGGGCAAATGCTAATCCAAATGCAGATGCCAATATAGGTGTTGGAAATCCGCTAGTAGTTATGGGGATGATGCATCAATTTTTCATCAAGCTGGTGCAAGCAGGAGCTGTCGTAGGAGTAGCTGGAGGTAGTTCTGGGAGTGTTGGAGGAGCTAACCCCATGGCCCCAGTTGGCAACAACTATGCCAAGTTGAGCAGGGATTATACTAGTCTTGGTGGGAAGCCATTTTTGGGAATAGATGCTATTGAGTTTGAGAACTGGCTTTTACGTTGTGAAAGGATCTTCGCTGACTTGGGATTGAATGATGAGCAGAAGTGGAGACTAGCCTCTAGGCAGTTGCAAGGAACAACGCTTCATTGGTGGAATAGTATCACTGTCGGAGTTTTCGAGGAAGAGTTGACATGGGTGGAATTTCAGAGGAGATACGAGAAGAGGTTTTTGTCTGATGTTTCCTAGTCAGCATTGTTGAGGAAGTTCATGTACTTGATGCAAGGCGAGATGTCGATGATTGAGTATGCCACAAAGTATGATGAGTTATCCAGATATGGACTTGCTATCACTGACACCTTCATCAAGAGGAATGAGAAGTTTATTCGGGGATTGAGACCCAATATTGCTAGGGCGACCCTGCTACATTTTCGTGATCATTGTAATATTGTTGTGGAAATGACAATCCGACATAAGGAGATGCTTACTACTTATGGGAAGGAGAAATAGGTTGAAACCCATAGTTCACTTGGCAAGGAGAGGAAGTTCTTCAAGAAGAAGGGAACCCAGCAGGGAGAAGCTGCTACGAAGGTAAAGGCTAATCTGGTTTTCTTTAAATGCAATAAGAAGGGTCATTATGCTCATGAATGCCGAAATGGAAAGGGGAAGAAAGCCATAGAAAAGAAGGGCGTGAAGTGCTTTTTGTGACTAGGTTGGGCATTATAAGAATTTGTGTCCAGAACTAGTCAGCGCGGACAGGGGAAAGTCATTGTTGTTGGACCATCGTCTATTAGGCCAACTACTGCTGAGAGAAAAAAAAAGACCATGTTGGAAGGTACACTTTTGATTCGAAGTACACCAATTAGGGTACTATTTGATACAGGTGCATCACATTCATTATATCTCGGTGTTTGGTTGATAGGTTATGTTTAGAATCTACATACCTTATTACTTCCTTAAGGGTTGCGAATCCAGTTAGAGGGTCTGCAACTCTGGAAATGAGATGTGACCAGTTAGAACTTGATTTGTTAGGTCATAAGTTTGCATGCAGTCTATATGTTTTTGATTTCGTAGATTTAGAATCATTTTGGGTATGGATTGGTTGGGTAAATATGAGGCTAGGATATTTTGCCAGGATAGGAAAATATTGTTGAAACACCCTGATAGTCATAATCGAATTATATTCTCTGTGAAGGATTCTAACCGAAGTGCTTGTGCTTTGTTGAGTGCAATGGAAGTAGAAGAAGGGTTAAGTCAGGTTTGAGTAGCAAGAGAATTTGCAGATGTTTTTGAGCTGGTTACAGTATTACCACCGAAACAAATCGGTTGAGTTCTGGATAAATCTTGTGCTAGGAGCTATACCAATGAGTAGACCACCTAGCGGGATAACATCGACCGAGATGAAGAAATTGAAGGTACGGCTGGTGCATCTGGAAGGGATAAATTTAATTAGATCAAGCAGTCCACCTTGGGGTGCGCCACAGTGTTCGTGAAGAAACAAGATTGGTCGTTAAGGATGTCCACTGACGGTCGTAAGTTAAACAAGAAGATGATCAAGAATAAATATCCTTTGTTGAGAATCAATGATTTATTTGATTAGTTGTGTGGAGCCTGAGTATTTTCCCAACTGGATTTGGCAAAAGTTTCCATCAGTTAAGAGTGGCAAAGGATAGTATCCCCTTGACCGCATTTCGAACTAGGTATGGTTCGTACGAGTGATTAGTAATGCCATTCAGGTTAACGAATGCACCAGCTTTCTTCGTAGATTTAATGAAATGAGTTTTTCGGGAGTACTTGGATAGGTTTATATTGATATTTGTAGATGACATTTAGTGTAATCTAAGGATGAAAGAGAGCATGAAGATCATCTTAGAGTAGTGCTTGAGACGCTAAGGAAGCATCATCTGAAAGCGAAGTTTTCCAAGTATCATTTCTAGAAGAAAGAAGTTAAGCTTCTTGGTCACGTGGTTTATGAGAAGGATTTTATAAGTTAATCCAGAAGATCGAGGTTGTTAATAACTGAAAGAGACCAAAGGCGGTGACCGAGATTTTTAAGTTTTCTTGGACTTTCTGGCTATTACCGGGGATTCGTTAGGGACGTCTCGCGAATAGCAGCGCCTTTGACTAAGTTAACTAGGAAGGACATGAAGTTTACTTGATCTGACAAATGTGAGGAAGAATTCCTTAAGTTAAAGCATTTGCTAACCAACGTGCCTATGTTAGTGGTTCCTGATGGAAACCAAGGGTTGGTGGTGTATACCGATGCATGCGGAACCGGGTTAGGAGCTGTGATGCAGAAGTGTAAAGTCATTGCCTATGCTTCACGACAGCTTGGACTGCATTAAGTGAGATATCCTACTCATGACTTGGAGTTGGCTGCGGTGATCTTCATATTTAAAATATGGAGACGTTATCTCTTCGGGGAGAGATTTGAGCTATACACAGATCATAAGTCCTTAAGATATTTATTCTCTCAGAAGGAGTTGAATATGAGATGGTAGATATGGATGGAGTTATTAGTAGCTTATGATTCTGGTATAGAAAATAAACCTAGAAAAGGAAATAAAGTAGCGGATGCTACAAGCAAAAAAATTAGAATGTGGTGTTAGCCATGTTGGCAGAATGGAAAGATTAGAAGTGTTAACTACTTGTAGTGTGCAGTTAAGACCGATTTCTAGTTCTTGTCAGAGCATCGCCATGTTGTTCTTTTTGGAAGCTCGACCAGTATCGATCGAATAGGTCGCTTTTAAGCAAAAGAGGACCCATTATTAACCAAGAAGATTAAAAGGCTTGAGGTTGGATCAAAGATTGATGGTTTAAAGGATTTTAGTCTTGACCAGATGGGATGGTTGAGAAAGAAGGGACGGTTGTGTGTTCCGAATGTTGAGGACTTGAGGAAAGAAGTTCATAGGAAATTTCATCGATCAAAATTTAAGATTCATCCTGGAGGAACCAAGATGTACCAGGATATGAAGAGGAGCTTCTAATGGGAAGGCATGAAGAAGAATGCTGGCGTGTGGATTAGGCATTGTGCGAACTATCAACAAGTGAAGGTCGAACATCAAAAGCTGAGTGGATTTCTTCAACCTTTGGGGATACCGGTTTGGAAATGGGATTCGATATCCATGGATTTTATGGATGGGTTGCCAAAGTCGAATAGGGGAAATGAAAGTATATGGGTCATAGTTGATAGGTTGACCAAGAGTGTCTGTTTCATTCCAATTAAGCCAACCAGGATAGCACCTACGTTAGCTAAGTTGTTCATAAAGAACATAGTTAGACTGCATGGAATTCCTAGTAGTATAGTCAGTGATAGAGATGCTTTGTTACTAGAATTCTGGAAGAGTCTACAGGATGTCTTAGATACCAAGCTCAAGTTGAGTACTACTTATCACCTTCAGACGGATGGGCAGACAGATAGAGTCAATAAGGTACTCAAGGATTTGTTAAGAACTTGTGTGTTGGACTTTGGTGGATCTTGAGAAGATCACCTACACTTAGTTGAGTTTTCCTATAATAACAGTTATCATACTAGTATAGGAATGACGCTTTTTGAAGCTTTATATGGAAGGCCATGTAGATCACCAGCATGTTGGTTGGAGACTGGAGACAGATTAGTCTTGAGTCCAGATCTGGTTAGAGAGGCGATAGAGAAGATTGATTTGATTCGAGAAAGGATGAAGGAAGCTCAGTCTAGACAGAAGAGTTACCCAGATAAGAGGTGTAAAGATCTATAATTCTCAGTTGGAGATAGATTCTTCATTAAAGTATCACTGATGAAGGGTGTGGTATGATTCAGAAAGTCAGGGAAAAACTGACACCAAGATATGTTGGTCCGTTCCTGATTATAGAGAGGATCAAGAAGCTCGCATATAGTATAGAGTGCCTAGCAGTATGGCGGGTGTCCATAATGTGTTTCATGTATATCATCTTCGTAAGTGTATGCATGATCTAGAGACTATTATTCCTCCGACAGAGTTGGAAGATTTGATAGTAGAATCGAATTTGACTTTTGTTAGACAACCAGTTTGGGTTGTAGCGAGAGATGAGAAGAGGTTAGGAAATAAGACAATCCAGTTGGTGAAAGTTCAATGAAGTGACAGTGAGTAAGTCCATACTTAGGAGAAAGAAGACACGAATATAGGTACTTATCCTGATTTCCTGTGAGGGCATGTTCTATATTTTCTTTATATAGACTGTTGCTAGTCAGGAAGGCTAGTATGGTAGTTAAAAGATGTTAAAGATGATAGCTATGCGTCCTTACTGAATTTCGAGGATGAAATCCATTAAGGAGGAGAGCCTGTAACACCCCTAATTTTAAATAACATTATCCAGGAGATTTAATTATATAAATTAAGTAGAATGATGTAAACATTAGGGTGGTAAGGGGATTGAGATTTGAAAATTTATTAGAGGCCGTGGTTAACCAAATAAGATTAAAAGAATGAGTTTATGAAAATGGTTTTACAAGATAAGTAATAAGAAAATAAGGCAAGGTTATTATGGGGAATAGCCATCCACCATAACCCTTAACCTCTAAACCCTTATTCCCTTTTTTCTTTTCACAAGTTCATAATTCTAAAACATAAACCAAAGATCTCAAGCCGGCCATAACCTAGTGGAAAAGAGGAGAAAAATCAATTCAAAGCTAAGGAATCAAGCGAGGAGAATTAAACAAGATCAAATCTCAAGTTCCTTGTCCAAAGCAAGGTGAATAATAATCAAAACCATCTCATTTTCGTTTTAAAGGGCAATTGATTTTGGCTTTTAAGTTTAAAATCTTTATGTCAATTTTATTGATGATATGCTCGGATTACATGATATGTTCGATTCAAACGAGTATGTTTGATAATTGTTTTATTCGATTTTAAGGCTAAATTTCTATATATTAGGTTTTGAATTCCATAAGGATTTAATATGTTATGTAGAACATTATTTTAGTGATGGGTTTAAATTTTCATAATTTTCAAGCTAAGGATAATTTATTATAAATTTTTGAAAGAAGAATTGGGTTTAAAAATTTATTTCGTATAATATATAACGGATTTTGAGTCTGAAATTTATATATGTTAGAAAATATATTAAAAGTGAATTTTGATGAATTTTGGGGATTTTTCCTAAGTAACTTACTATGTAAATTAAATTATTTAAGTTGGAGGACTTAAATGTCTTAATTGGTTTGTTAAAGGGAAATGCTACTTTGTAAACTATTTTTGATTAATTCTGAATAAATTCAGAAACCTTTAGAAAAGATGGTAAAGATTATGGCAACCAATTATATTTTTACAAATAGGCAAGTTAGTTGAAAATCATTTACTTAAAAGGCAACAAAACAGTTTTGTACAGATTTATTGTTTAGCCACTTCCAGTAGCAACCTTTCGATCCCATACTTCCACCCCCAACTAAGTCGAAACCAATACACACGGTATCAATGTTTTGGTACATAGTGGATTGGAGAAAGGCAGCAGATATAGAGTCGAAACCATGCTTTCGAAAGTGTCAAGGTCATTTTAAATAGCTTTCGAAGGCCTTTATTTTGCTTCCCACGGAGATGTCGCTTGTCTTACTTTTAAGGGATGCTTTCGAAAGGGTTGAATTACTTTTATATAGCTTTCGAAGGGGTTACAGCCTTTTTTTGTTTTAAAGGGTAGCTGTCGAATGGGTTGTCGCGTTTTATGATTTAAAAATGAAGCTTTCGATATAATAGTTTTGAACCTAGTCGAAACCTTGCTCCCGTCTTCACACCTTTCGAATAAGTTGAAGTTCTCAATGCGTTTAAAAGGTAATCTTTTTTTATAAATATAACAAGCCGCTTCCTAATTCTTTTGAAAGGGCTCCAGTAGCCACTTAAACTAAAGGTTTTGAAGGCAACGGGTTCGAAAGGTATTTTGAAGCTATCCTTTCAATTGTTTATTTAAAAGATTAAAGTGTTCGAAAGGATGGTTCCGAAACCTTCTGTTTTTCCTAAACTCTTTTACTTAAAGTTTAATGGTTTTGAAAGGGTTATTTCCGCTTATATTCACTTTGACCTAAAAAAAAAATTAGAATAAACCGAATGGTTTTGAAAGAGGTACTTTCAAAAGGTTTCGAAGTTGTGCCTCTATAAGTCGAAAAGTGATGCTTTAATATCTTTGAAAGTAATGTTTTGACGGTTTTGAAAGAGATGTTTTAAAGTGTTTTGTAAGGCATATGCATAGCGTTTTAAAAAGAAGACTTGAATGCTTTCGGAAGAAATATTCTAATGGTTTCAAAAGATAAGGTCTAAGGTTTTAAAAGCCTTAGTTTTCAAAATAAATAATCCAATCTCAATTTTAAAGAAAACCCCATGGCAATATAAAAGAGCTTTGAAATGGATTATAATTTTTGGAGTTTATGAAGAAGCTTTCCTTAAAAAAAAAGGGTTAAGGGATTAACCATGTTTCAAGTGAAAATGATTTCAAGGATATAAAACCCTAAATGTTGGTATTATACTGTAATGATCAATGTGACGACCCGAATTTCAACGCCCGAAAATCGACATCCATACTTCATCCGTATTTGAATGTCGTTGATTCAAACGTTGAAATATGATTCACCGGAGCTTGTAACAATATTAGGTGATAACAACACAACAAAAACAGAAGAATAATTTTTATTGATGCACACATTTGATACAACAATGATACAAATGAAATATTAATATCAGAGATAGACACAACAACGGAAAAACAAAGCAGCAGAAGACAAACAGCAACAGCAGCGGAAAGATAACATCTCCATTCCAAAGCTTCAATTCTCCAAACCAAAAAGCTCGAAGCACCATCATGCTGAACTTGTAGCAAATCTAGTGCACAAATGCGATCGCCAAATCAATGACTCCAAAGATTGCCAAATCTAAACCTACTAGCTGACTATCTGATAACCTGACTCTAGGCTGCCCGTGTGGAAATTGTGGGCACCCAAAGTTTAGAAAGGGAGCAATAAACTCCAAGTCAGTCATGGAACTGGTGTGAGTAAACAAAAGCAGTTTATTATGAATAAAAAGAAATAAAAAGAAATTCGGTATGCTTTTTTTGGAAAATGAAACTACCATAAGGCCTCCCTCCACACACACAATGCAATCGCACACTTGGAGGAGATTTCTCCTTATGATTGTCAAACACGTTTGATACGCGAAAATCCTTTTGATATTATTATTAGTGCAGAAAATATTTCGAAAGTATAATATTAATCTTAGTCAGCATATGTACCACTATAGTATGCCTACTATAGCTACCATATTAGATGGAAGGTTCTACAACTAAAACCGTATAGGGCGCGTATTGGATGATTGAATTTCCAAAAAATGGTCAATGCTAAGGAACTTCCTTTCTGAATTGGATATGCCTCTGGAGGGACACTCCGAGAACTTAACCAGCTCTCTACCAAACCAAGGTCGGCTTACCTCTGCAACTAGGTAACTAACTGTCACGAGTATGCCATCCCTCGGTCGTTACCGACCTTTATCCCGAGATTCATCAACAAATTGCAAAATCACATAAGTTAAATATCTGGGCTACATACCATGATACCACTTTTTATCCAAAAGGAAATGCACATACCCTAAAGGGCACGACCATCATAACTTTGCTGCATCCTTCCTGTTTCGACCATTTCAGAGTGTAAGGTTCGACGAAGACTCGTCTACAAAGGCACGCTTTTCACAAAATCCATGCTTCGATCAACAAATGATCAACACTTAGCATGCCACATTACCCAATTAGGAATATATCACTAGTAAATATTAACTACATAACCTATGAGATCGTACGTCCTAAAGAAGGGTGTTAAGCTAAGAGAATAAATTCTCCGCCACCAAACAGAAATGTATTTGATAGAAACCAGCTTCACATCTCAAAATGTAATGTCAGACATATGTCCATACATGTCCATCCTGGGTCTGAATGGAACCGAAGGTACTTCATAGAAGCCCTTGCAAATCCAGGCATCCACAATCCCGACCGGACTCTCCATCACATATGGAGATCTCTATACTGAAGCATCTCAGTGCAGATTCATTCGACAGGTAATCCTTTCATTCTCGAAAATACTCGGTCTTCACCACCGTCTTCAATTGCTACCCATTTCGTCGTATCAATATTCTAAATGGGTTTTATGACATAAAGTCCTCTCCCAGCTAAACCGAATAATGAGCGCTTATCTTAAAAAACATATGGATATATTGGAATATTAGTTAAGTCACAACTTTTAGCTCAAAACTTTTCTTTTTTGAATGGTTTAAACAAATTTTCATTTGAAATCTTTTAAACAAAAGATACACCTTTAAGATCCTCTTCAATTTGAAAACAAGGTTCACCAATCTTTAACAATGATTCATTCTTAGCTTTCTAAAACTATTTCCAATTTGATTCACCTATAACTTGAAATACTTTTAACAAAACTGGAAATTATTTCGTTATATGAAAGCCATTATCAATTGAAAACAAACTATACATTAGAAAGTATACATTAGAAAGTCAGCGAACTGGCGTATTCTCGGCAAGTTCTATTTGAATTAAATTTAAATTCCCAAAATAATTTATTTTAAAAAAATACTTTTAAAATGGTTTAAAAACCATATTTATACATTATATAACTTGTATAACCCTTTTCAAATCATATTATTATTTTAATTTCCAAACTTTAACAAATCGTATTATACTTTAATTCCACAATTCCCTTTCCAAAAGTTTTCCATATTTAACTCAAATCACTTCCAAATCATTTTGGATTCAAAATTCAACTTGAAATTCTTTCACCATTTTGGATAAAATAATTAAATTCAAAAATCCATGACTTAACCAACTTTCCGTGAAATCCATATTGGTGTATGTATGGTGTAGTCCATGTGTTTCACAAGCAACAATAAAACATCACAACCATCATTAATTCAAGCAAAACAATATCGGTAAGCAGTATAATCCTATAACGCTTATGTTTCATTCACGCATAAACAAGTAAATTCATTACAGAAAATAAATCAAAGTTCACAGCTTAATCTAAAGCAATTCACATCATAGAATGTCACATATCAGAGATATCAAACAATTCAAGTTATTCAATATGATTCAATCATTCATAAGCAAGATCAATTTTAATCACCTGATTATAATTAATTTGACTATCTCAAAATAAATTAATCACCTAAACCTGATTAATTAACATTAATTAATTACCAACCATTTGATATTAATTTATGAATTTAATTAATCAACCTTAATTATCCATCTTAATTAATTATCCTTAATTAATCACATAAATAAATTAACCTAAAGTTAATTACATAAATTAATCATCCTCTAATTAATTAGTTAATTAACCTTTTATTATTAAGTGATTAGCCCTTAGTTATTAATTAACCTTTAATTAATTAACCTTTAATTAATTAACCTTTAATTACAAATTATCTTATAATTAATTATTCTTTAATCACTTGATTTATCAACCGTTAATCATTAATTAATTACTTTCATTAAGTAGTTATCTTTCAGTAATTAATTACCTTTAATTACTTACATTAATTAAACTTAATTAATTAATTATCCTTTAATGTAATTACACAAAGTAATCATCCTTTAATTGCATTAAGTAATAATATTTTATTAATTATATTAAGTAATCATGCTTAATTAATTTCATTAAGTAATTATCCTTTAATTACTCATCAGTAATTATCACCTCTTAACTACATACTAATCAAGTATCCTTTAATCAATCACATTAATTAATCAACGATTAATTAATCACCATCATCTTTTAAGTTTATTACATTAAGAAATTACTCAAAACCTTAATAAATCAAAGATAAATCATTTCCTTAATTTATTTATTAATTATTATTTAAATCTTTATTAAATAAACCTTGAAAATAAATTATCATTAACATATAATTTGACTTAAACTCTTTAAGTTAATTAATAATCAAAAACATTATTTAAGATAAACCTTGGTAATAAATCACCATTAACAAATAAATTAACTGAAGTCACATAAATTAATTGATAATTGAAAGCATTTCATTTCCTTAATTAGCTATTCAATTTCAATATTAAACTTATTTAAAATAAACTTTAAAATAAAGGTTATATATATAAAAACACTTTAATACTTAATTAATTTGAAATAATTCCTTTAAATTTTTTAACTAATTCCAAAATTAAAATAAAACATTTATTATTTTAAAAGAATTAACAAGAAGGTGTCTAAACTTGTTTTAAATCTAAATTTTTTTAATTAAAAATTCAAAAACTCAAACTCGAGATTACTTCGGGTATCAACCCGAGTCAACTACCAAATCCCCTGAGCCTTGCATCGAGTCAAACCCATCCTTTTCTTTTAAATTTTTATTTTGTTTTTTTAATTTTAAAACCTGTTATAATCACCAGCGAGCTACCCAATAACCCACTCGAGCCAAGACCCTACTTTCCCCGAGATCAACTTCGAGACAAACTTCATCTTCTCCAACAAACCAAACCTGAAACCCAGATGCACACCTGTATGTGCACGGATGATCGGAGCTTCTCCGATCATCACCGCGACCATCGACACTTCACCGAACACCTCCCCCAATGGTCTGATCACCCAAAACCTCGAGTTCACCCTCGTATTAAAATTGAGCAAAACGAGTCGTAACACGAACCCAATCGATCAACCAAAAAGCCTCGCGCATCAATTCCAGCCACCAGCAACCTCGCTATCACGACCATAGCTGCTCCACTATCCCAGGCCCCTTCTCCCCCTTGTGCGATCGCTTCCAGTTCACCCACGACCAAGAAATTTTCCCTGACATTATCATCGACCAAACAGGTTGCTAAACACTAACTCATCGTCGTGCCACCACCACGATGGATAATAAACCCAGCCACCATTTTTTCCAAGACATCCTACCATCAAACTTCCTCCAGCAATGATTCTAACCTCACGCCTTTCGTTGATCGCCAGAAATCACCCAATATATGATTTCCATTCAACTCGTGATATCTCTATCACCATAATCTTAAAAATCATGATACAATGACAAAAATCATCATTTTTTAATACGAATCAGATTATGTAATTAAAACGTGAAATCTGAAATTTCAATTTCTGACTTATATATGGTTATCACTGTAAATCCTTATTTCCAAATTATCACTCAATATATCCACAAGAATCTATTTTTAAAAATGATACTTCAATATTACAACCATTTTATTTTTAAAGATCGTAGCTTAAAATTATTTGTATAAAGAGAAATTGAATTTTGAAATTGATTTAAACCTGTAAACACCAAGAATATAGTTACCTATATATGCACAGACATGCATATCCAAACCTCTGCATATTTATATATATACAAACATATTCACATCCATGCAAACAATTTTTCACTACTTTACTTCATAGAATCACAGTATAACACATATTCAAGCTTTAATAGGTTAGTTTGCTCACTTGGAACATGAACCAGAGAAACTTTGAAAACCTGGAATGTTTGTTTTGAATTCTGAAATTCTGGAAAATGATCTGGAAATTGTATTTGATCTGGAACCTTTTGATCTGAAGCTTGATGCTTATTTGAAATGATTTGTGTTTCTTTGTATTTGAATTTGAACTAGGCTTGATCTTTGAAAAATTAGAACTTGTTTAGTTGCTTGATTAACTGAGATAATCTTTGCTTTGGATCTATAACTTCAGTTTGAAAATAGAAAGAGATGTTTGCTTTGAATTTTGTTTTTTTTTTGAAAATTTGGAATGCTTTGTTTCAATTGAGATGATTTTCATTTTCTTAGGTTTTTGAGGTTTGTATGTTTTCTTTTCTCTGATTTTCTAAGTTTCCAGTTTTAAATTGATTTTGATCTAGTTTTGATTTGAATGGATTAAAGAAAAAATGAGAAGGAGGAGAGTGTATATATAAACTTGTTTTCACTTTATTTATTATTTTGAAATGAAAAGATATTTAAAAATAGGTGACACTTGTATAATGTATGACATAATTTACTTAACACTTGTATTTTTGCATGGTGAATTACTTAACACTTGTTAAACTTCATATTTAAAAGAGTTACATTTGTTAATTCTCATATTAAAATGCCTACACATGTAATTTGCATGTATTAAAGGTTTTAGATATGATTTTATATAAAATCTTTTCAATTTGTTTATATATATACATATATATAAATATATTTCTTTTTATATATATTTATACAACCTTAACGAAAATGATTTTAAAACTAATTATACATAAATAAATAAACGCATGTATTTATTATATTTTAACTCTTAAAGAAAATGATTTTAAAATCTAATTATACCTTAATAAATAATTAATATATATATATATATATATGTATTAGAACTTAATCCTTAAATAGCTTCTGAAAATTTATTATATTAATTACCTTTAATTACTTACATTAATTAATTAATTATCCTTTAATGTAATAACACAAAGTAATTATCCCTTAATTGCATTAAGTAATAATCTTTTGTTAGTTACATTAAGTAATTATACTTAATTAATTTCATTAAGTAATTACCCTTTAATTACTCATCATTAATTATCACCTCTTAACTAAGTACTAATTGTTTGCACAAAAAAGGGGTAAACACCTCCAAATCGTATGAATTAGTGGATTTTATGTTGTTTCTAGTGATTTGGGTGATTTACGCAAATATATAAAAAGCAGGGACTAAATTGTAAAAGACACACAGATTTATAGTGGTTCGGCCAGAACGTGCCTACGTCCACTTTATATGTTATTCTCCTTTTCTCTTCAGATTATAAGTACAAAGCTTTTGATTACAAGTAATTGAAAGTTGTTTGAAAGTTCTATCCGTGCTTGAGCTCTCAAATTTGTCTGCCATTGTTGTACCCCTGCCCCTCTATTTATAGAGTGAGGCTGGGGGCAGGGGTCTTGGATGTATATGGCTGTTGGTGGGCCTGGGCTGCCTGGTAGTGCTAGTCCGGTACGCCTTCCTCATGTTGGTTCGGTAGGAGGTGGTATGTTGTTTGGACCGGTAGTAGGTGGAGTGAAGGTTGGTCCGGTCGTAGGTGGTTCGGTAGCTTGGGGATGAGCTGGTCCGGTGAGATGTTTGGACCGGTAGGGCTCGGTGGAGAGTTGGTTCGATAGAAGCTAGGGAGTGGGTTTGGACCAGTTATGCAGGGAAGTGGGTGGTTCGGTGGACCGGATGGTTCGGTGGACCGGATGGTTCGGTGAACTTGGTCCGGTGAAGCGTGGACATGTGCCCAACATTTGCCCCCCAAAGTGGGGCACATGCCTGCATGTGTCGCGCTTTGTTTTGCTGGGATAGCCTCGTTCGGTTTTAAGCGCCGAGCCATCTGGTCCGGTCATTGAGGTTTGCTTATAAATAGGGGCCATGTGGTTTCGTTATTCCTTACCAACCAAACCAAACCTTTTGCCGAATCAAACTCTCATTTTCGCCGAACCAAAGCATTAGCCGAACCAGGTGAGACCCCTTTGTCGCCGAATGAACTTTTATATTGTGCTACCGAATGAGCTTGAGGGTTCGATCGCCGAATGAGTTGTGAAAGTTGGAATGCCGAATGAGCCTTCATATTTGAAATGCCGAATGAGATTTCATATCTGGAACGCCGAATGAGCTCTAGGTTGGGCCTTACTTAATGAACTCGGGGATTCCGAGTGTTGAATGAATCCCTTACCGGATGGACTTTTATACTTGAATTATCAGTGAAACTCTAGATTACATAGTTTATGTGTTTTAACGATATACTATCTTGTGTCGTAGACAAATGTCTCGCAAAGTGGAAACTCGATCAGAAAAGAGAAAATCTACGGACAGAAGTGAGCCTTCCGTCGTGCCCCTAGTCCAGCCGGGACCAGCGCGACATGGACCTTCCCCGAGGTCATTAGTGGACAGATATGGCCCTCAAGAGCTTCTGATCTCTCCTCCCGATTGCTTTCCGAGCTCCCTCAAAGAGGGACAACTTGATGTTATCGCTCTCTCCTTCGGGATTGACAGAGCGAGCATGCTGCTGCCGGGAGATGGTGTGATGCCGTATGATCCTCCTGAAGGATATTTTGCCTATAGCCGATACCATTGCATGTGCGGGTCCGTTCCTCCTATCAATGCGTGGATAGTCAGCTTCATTACCTACCTGAAGGTGGCTCCTTTTCAGCTTCAGCCCAACTCCTACGCCATCTTAGTGTGTTTATTCGTTATCTTCCAGAGGAGATATGGGCGCCCCCCTTTTAACCGGGAAATCCGATATTTGTATAATCTGAGGGGCTACAAGAAGGGGTCTCCGTACATTAGTTTAGAGTCGGCCGTGTCCTTCAAGCCGGTCTTGGACTTATACTCGAAATTCACCATGTTTAAGAAGGAATGGTTCTTCGTCAAGGATGACTCCGTTTCTTTTCGCCTTTTCACTTCTGGCTGTAAGTTGAACTTCATTTATATTTCCCTTGTCTCAACCGCAATGCTTCTTCTTATATGCTTTTATTTCTTGCTTGCGACAGGTGGCTTTGCGGTCGTGGAGAATGATCGCCTGGTACAGATGGCTGCGGAAATAAAGGCCATTTCGGGACGGGATAGGTCGGCTTCTTACCTGATCAGGAACGCCACTCTCCTGGAGTACAACTTAATTCTGCCATGTCAATCTGTGGTTAAGCAGAGAGATATAGCCGAGGAGAGGGCTGCCAAAGCTAAAGACGGGGCTACTGCGAAGAGTAGCAAGAGGAGACCTTTCTCGGTACCTCCAGTCGTCGGGGGAAAGAAGCTTAAGAAATCTGATGGACCCTCTCCCAGCACATGCCCAGATGTTCCGGAGGAGGAAAGTGGAGAGGAAGAAAGAGGCGAGGGGAGAGCGGAGGTGATGGAGAAGGTGACGGTGGTAACGGTGGCGAAGGGCAGAGTGGTAGTGGCGTTGGTGCCTTGACTTCTGGGCAAGCGGGTGAGATTCAAGAGTGGACGGATGATGCCTTCCGTCAAGCCTTTGAGGGATCGGGGGAAGGACCGGCCTTGATGGAGAAATCGAAGAAGTCTGATAAGGCCGGGATGGGTGCCAGTCTGTCTTCTGAGAGTATTTCAGCTAAAGCAACTCCGGCGGTTCAAGGTGAATTCTTAACTTCCGCAGACTCCCTTTATGATAAGGAATTAGTAATATTTTATGGCCAGCTCCCGTCCTGGAATGAGATTCAGGACTTACTGCGGTATCTCACTCCCCCTCAGGGTTTGTAAAATAAACGCGTTTTCCTATTCCTTTTAACTTAACATATTTCTTGGATCATAGTTTCATGCATGCTTATAACACTTGGTTTTTATTCCAGGAACGGGTAAGGTGGCCAAGACATCAGATATTCGGCACCGCCTTGAACAGTACAAGCTACTCAAAGCTTCCGCCAAACCGAAGCCGTCAACTAGCCGTCCCGGAGATGTGATTGGCTATCGCCCTCTTCTCGGAGTTATTGAAGAAGATATGCAAAAGAGGAAGAGGGGCCGATCTTTGTTTGAACCTTCACCTGGCCCTCAGCCTCCAGTCCAGCCTATCCATGATATTACTGAGGAAGATACTGAGTTTATGCCTTCCCCACATCCATCCGAAAATCCAACCGTCACCCCGATAGACCACCCTGGTTTGGTTCGCAACCCATTCGCCGGCCACCCGGATCTGGACCCGAGTTTTCAGGACATTTCTTTTGACGAGACCACGGGTGAGCATCTTCTTCCCCGCAATCCCATGGTACGGGTGCTTGATGAGGCTAAGTCCTTAGACCTCGATTTGCTTACTACTCGGATTGTGACCCTAGAGGATGAGGCCAAGGCAAACATCGATCGGGTGGCTGAGGAGACCAAGAGGCTAATGGAGCATCACGCTCGACTGGCCAAGGCTGGAGAGGAAATCGGAAGTGCTAACATTCGATTGCGGCTAAAGGTTTCTGATCAGGCCAAACAGCTTGCCGATCAGGCTATCCAGATATCCCAGCAGGAGGCGGCCTCCACACGACTAAAGAAAACCATGAAAGAGGCTAGCAAGGCTGAGTTGCGAAA
The DNA here is from genome assembly GCA_030765085.1 of Allium cepa. Classification (NCBI taxonomy): domain Eukaryota; kingdom Viridiplantae; phylum Streptophyta; class Magnoliopsida; order Asparagales; family Amaryllidaceae; genus Allium; species Allium cepa. The sequence goes on along the minus strand of CM060934.1, from coordinate 550,540,970 downwards.
AATGGAGGCTGTTTGCAAAGAACGAATTGACATGGCCATCGCAACGGTGGATGAGGTTCGGAGAGAGGATCTTGAGCAGGTAGAGGAGTTACTTGGGAGACTTGAGGCCGTAGAGCTTGCTCAGGCCAAGCTGAAGGAGGAGATGGAAGTGATGCTGAAATCCCTTCAGGCCGACTGCTCGAGATACCGATTGGAGAAAGATGCCGCCGTCGCACGGCTGTCGGCTTCTGAGGCCCGGATGAAAGAGTTTGAGGAGAACGAGGGGATGATGGATGAGATTCTCCAAGACATGTATTTTCGAACTTGGAAGCAGGGCAACCTGTCCTGGATGGACGACTATCCCCGGGTCATGGCTAGGATATATCTTTGGGCTTTGGAGGAGGCTAAGGCCGATGCGGATAAGGAAGGTGGTGCGGCTTTCAGGATGGGTGTGGTTACGGCCCAATTTACTATGGAAGAGAAGGTAGCGGTTAAGGAGGGCATGCGGCTGCTCGCTGCGGATGAGGTAGGCGTGCAGCTAGATGATGATGATCAGGGAGCAGATGCTGGTAGGTCTTCCCTCTCAATTTTTCCTTAACTTGATTGCGTATAATTTATCTGATGGATTCTTTTCCCGAATCGGACGGGTGGGACCCCTGGCCAGCATGTTGGGAGTTCTGACCCTGCGGTCAAGTAGATTCCGGAGGGCGAGCAGGATAGAGGCGCAGCCCTGCTGCAGCTGATTATTTTTTGGCCTACTTGGCATTCCTGTATATACTAGTCCCAAAACATTAATGTACTTTTGGGTTGTAATTATATCATTTGTAATGGACGGCTTTATTTTTTGACATGTAATTTCATAACATAGACTGATTCTGCTATATTTGAATGCTTTTGTTACTTTGATGTGTTGTATAAGAAATATAGATGTGCATGTGCTAGTGATTCAATTGTGTTTAATGCTAAGTTCTTGCTTAAGCTATAACTTATGTTTGGTAACGTTAGTGTGATGTGCGCATAAGTTATAACTATGTATTTATATACAAGAGAAGAAAGTACCGCCCTTCAAGTTTTAGCTGTATATGGTAGCTTTGAATGTCTTGTGTAGCTGAGTATGGAATGCAGTTGAGTGTCATGTCATCTAGTTGTGAGTTCCTATTTCCATCGGCGGGCATCTCCTATTCTGTGTCCTGTACTTTAGGGATCGTTATAGAGGATAGGAGGAAAGTTTTTATAAATAAAATGGAAACATAAGAAATAGTAAAACTTCCAATCATGGAAGGCCGTCTATATGCTTAAGTTCGTGGAAAACGAGTTTTGTAGTCACTTTCCCTAGCTGTGGGTCTTGGAGACATTTGTCACTCATCTTATGCCTCCGCGGGGAGTTTATCTTTTTTACCACAGCCGCACTTAAGACATATCGGAGCCGAGATCGCGCATAGTAACTACCAGAGCCATTATGGCCCGTAATCGTGGGTATTATTCGATTTACTATGGCCGGCTAGCGTGGGTGTCGATCGTCAACCGTGAACTACCCCTGGCTGGCCACACCTTATGTTGGGGCTTAAAGTAGGTTCACAGTTGCCGGCGAGCCGAACGCCGTAATGAGCTGCCATCGGCTATAGTCGGCCTTCTTGATGGCTTATAATCGGCTCATTACAGTTGGCTTTGAGGGAAGTCACTAGCAATGAGTTAACCCGCGGCAGAGGGATGCCGGAGCAAAAGTGTCTCATTGGCGAGTGCATAGATTCGTATAGTACCTGTTAGGTCTTGTCCAGGTGAAGCCACGCGATGATACGTCTTGAATGGAAATACAGGATTTTGTTCAATAGAAAAGGATAAAACTCAACAAGTAGCCAAGACATAAAGGAACAAGTTAACATGAGACAAGATTTTTAAAGTGGTTCGGTACGAAAATGCCTACGTCCACTGATTCTCTTTGTTAATTCACTTCATATGGGCAGTACAAGTTAAGAAAAGTATCAACGAAGGTGTTGGATGTTCCATTCCCTCTGGAACACCTCTCCGTCCACTGTTGACAAAATATAAGCTCCATTGTGGAGATCTTTATGAATTACATAGGGTCCCTCCCAGACTGGATCTAGCACCCCGGGGCGCGGGAAGATCCGTTTGAGGACAAGATCTCCTTCTTGTAAGCTGCGGTGTTTGACTTTGGAGTTGTATTGTGCTGCTACTTTTTGCTTGTGAGTTGCTGCTTTGAGTGCTGCATCATTTCTTCTCTCCTCAGTTAGATCCAAAGACATATGGAGGAGTTCTTCGTTCTCTTCTGGGTTGTAATGGATCCTACCGTGGGAAGGCACTACAGTATCAACTGGGAGCATGGCCTCCGATCCGTATGCCAAAGAGAAAGGAGTATGCCCTGTTGATGTTCTGTAAGATGTGCGGTATGCCCAAAGTGCCGTAGGAAGTTCATCCACCCAAGCGCCTTTTGAATTTTCAAGTTTCTTCTTGATTAGGGTTTTGAGGATTTTGTTGACAGCTTCGACTTGTCCGTTTGCCTGGGGGTAAGCCACAGATGAGAAGCTTTTGTGAATTCCGTGCTCTTGGCACCAGTCGATGAATTCCTCGCTGTCAAACTGAAGTCCATTGTCTGATATGATTTTGAGTGGAACCCCGTACCTGCATAAAACATTTTTGATCAAGAAGTTAATAACTTTTGCCGAAGATATTTTATTTAGAGGCTCCGCTTCCACCCATTTGGTGAAATAGTCAACTGCCACTATGGCATATTTGGCTCTGCCTCGGCCCATTGGCAGTTCGCCAATCAAGTCAATTCCCCATATTGCAAAGGGCCAAGGGCTGGTCATTTGAGTAATCTCATTTGTGGGCAGTCGAGGAATCTTAGCAAATTTCTGACATCTGTTGCATTTTTTGACGAAGTCCAAGGCATCTTTGTTTAAAGTGGGCCAGTAATACCCGTATCGGAGTATTTTCTTGGCTAGAGTCTACCCTCCGGTGTGATCTCCGCAACTTCCTTGATGGATGTTGGACAAGACTTCCCTGGCTTCCCTTCCAGCGATACACCTTAATAAGGGATTAGAGAAGCCGCGCCGATAGAGGATGCCTTCTTGTAATGTGTAGCGGGAAGCTTTCCTTAAGATTTTCTTAGCTTCGTTACGCTCGTCGGGCAGTGTGCCATCTTGTAAATATTTTCAGATAGGAGTCATCCAAGTTTCCTCTTCGGTTGCAGCTATCATATTCATTGTCTCGTAACTCGGGGCAAGTTGCTGTGAGATGGTTATTGTTCGGGAAGCGGTGTCGTCCTTCATGCTAGCTTGCTTTGCCAATTCGTCGGCCTCCTGATTCTTTTCTCGAGGAATGTGTTTGATTAAATAGTGATCCAACTGATTGAGCAGCAGCTTGGTCTTCTTTAGATATGATGTGAGTCGATCTCCTTGAGTTTGGAATTCTCCCAGTATCTGATTTACAATAAGTTTAGAATCACTATGGAGACATAAAGAACCAACTCCAATTTCCACGGCAAGTTCTAATCCGACTATCACTGCTTCGTATTCTGCGTCATTGTTGGTGGCGGCGAATTCCAGCCTTAGGGCGTAGTGCAGCTTCCTTCCCCTGGGGGTGATTATCACAACACCTTCCCCCGAGCCTTGTTCATTTGATGCTCCATCTACGAAGAGATTCCACTTGATATTTTCTGCTACTTTAGATTACTCCTTACCTTCGTTAGTAGTGAATTCGGCAATGAAATCAGCTATGGCTTGCCCCTTGATAGCGGTGCGAGGATGGTAGGTGATATCGTATTGACTCAGTTCAATGCACCACTTAAGTAGTCGCCCAGAAGTGTCGGGGCGATGGAGTACCTGCCTTAGCGGTTGATCGGTTAAAACTCTGATGGAATGAGATTGTAAATAGTGTCGCAATTTCCGTGACGTGATTAGCAAACAGTATGCTAGCTTTTCGAGTTTAGGGTATCTGGCTTCTGCCCCTGTAAATCTCTTGCTTACAAAGTATACGGGCCGTTGCGCGCGGTTTTCTTCTCTCACCAAAGCGGCGCTTGAAGCATGGGACGATACAGCAAGGTATAGGTATAGTTCCTCACCTTCATTTGGAGTTGAGAGTACTGGTGGTCTCTGGAGGTGTTTGATTAAGTTAAGGAAGGCTGTCGAGCATTCGTCGGTCCATTCGAACTTTCCTTTGTCTTTCTTTAGAGCTTCGAAGAAAGGAATGCATTTGTCGGTTGCTTTAGAGATGAACCTGCTTAGGGCGGCCACTTTCCTATTTAGGTTTTACATCTCTCTTCGAGTGGATGGTATCTTGATATTGCAAAGCCTGAACTTGTTCGGGGTTTGCTTCAATCCCCCTGGCATGGAGGATGAATCCCAAGAACTTTCCCGACGATACTCCGAAGGAGCACTTTAGAGGGTTCAGCTTCATTCCGTATTGGCGAAGTACTTGAAACATCTCGTCTAGGTGGTTTATATGATCGTTGGCTTTCCTCGATTTTACCATCATGTCATCCACATAAACTTCCATAGTTTGTCCTATTAGTTCCACAAACATCTTGTTGACGAGGCGCTGATAAGTAGCTCCGGCGTTTTTAAGTCCAAAAGGCATTACTCTGTAGCAGTACAATCCCCGGTTAGTGATGAAACTAGTGTGGTCTTGATCGGGGGCGTGCATAGGGATCTGATTATATCCTGAGTATGCGTCCATAAAGAATAAGAGTTCGTGTCCAGTTGTGTTGTCCATGAGCTGATCGATTCGGGGGAGTGGGAAGCAGTCCTTCGGACAAGCGTCATTTAAGTTCGACAAGTCGATGCATGTTCGCCACTTCCCATTAGCCTTCTTTACCAGCACTGGGTTGGCGATCCATTCTGGGTAGATGGCTTCTCGTGTGAAGTTATTGGCAAGTAGGCTTTTTACTTCTTCCTCTAGGGCTGCTGACCGTTCTGCCCCCATGCTTCTCTTTTTCTGCTTTACTGGCACCTTGGCGGGATCGATGTTCAGCACGTGGCATGCTACGTTCGGGGAGATTCCAGTCATGTCAGCGTGCATCCATGCAAATACGTTCATGTTGTGGCGAAGAAAATCAATGAGTTGATCCTTTAATTCTTCTTTTAGTTGAGATCTGATTTTCAATAGTCTACTTGAGTCATGTTTGTCTACAGCTACGAATTCCATAGCCTCCGCAGGCTCGACGGTGGCCTCCTCCTCTTTGTCCATGGGATCTAATTCATTGAAAGGATCACTGGTATATCGAAGAGGAGGGGCTTTCTTTAGTTGCTATGCTTCCAAGCTTTTCACGCAGAGAGTAGTCTCTGCATTCTTCCCTTTATCTTTTCTGCGGTTATTGCGAACTTCAGTTACATAGCAGTCTCGAGTAGCGTCTTGATCTCCCTCTACTTCTCCTATTCTGTTATCTATTGGAAATTTCATCTTCAGGCACCATGGGGCTAGGACAATTTGGAAGTCAGACAAGGCTGGTCTTCCCAAAAAGGCGTTGTAGGCCGAGTGGTTCTCTATTAGTAAAATGTTTGTTTTCGCACAACGGAGCGGGGATGACTTCCTATTTCAACAAAGAGGTCCAGTTGCCCGAGGTGCATCTTTGCATCTCCAGTGAAGCCATGCAGCGGTTTGCTATAGGGAAACACATCCTTCATTGACAGTTTCACTTTGTCGAAAGCATGCTTGAATAGGATATTTATTGAACTTCCAGTGTCTACTAGAATCCAGAAAACTTTGGCTGGACCGAACCAGGAAGAGATGACCATAGGATCCATGTGTGGGTACTGCCTTCCCTCTAGATCACGCCTACTGAATGTGATGTCGTCATTCTCTTTCCGTTTCGGGTGGCGTTCTTCCATAACAGAATTAACGTAGCCTTCATCATTTCTAAGTGACTTACCATATCTTTCCTTCTCTGCCCAGCTTCTGTCGGCGATGTATGGTCCTCCTGATACGGTATGGATCACTATCTTCTCTTGACTAGAGCCGTTGGTATTGCGATTTCCTCCGCCTACTTCCGGGAGGGGTAGCCCTGGATTCTCATCGGCAGGAGTCGAATTCCTATTCCGACCTTTCACATAGCGCTCTAGTCTTTTCCTTCTGATGTGTTCTTCAATCAAGTCCCGGAGATGGTGGCATTCATTGGTGTCATGTCCATGGGATTCGTGGAAGCGGCAGAACTTTCCAGACTTGAGTGCGTTATCTGATTCCTTCTTGTGCGGGGGGCGCTTGTATCTAACTTCGTCTTGGGTTGCTAGGAAGATGTTTTCGATTGTTTCATTCAAAGGAGTGTAAGAGTCAAATCTTGATCCTGGTCGATATAAGCGCTTTTCTCCCTTCTTGCCCCAACATTGTCTCTAGAGTCATTTCTCCGAATATCCTTTGCTGCAGCGGGAACCCTGTTTGGAGTTGTCTTAGCCTGTTGCCCTGACTGCCTCTCAGTGGCAGCGTCTTCAAGTCTCATATACTTTTTAGCTTCATGGAAGAAATCAGGTAAAGTAGCTGGTTTTTCCTTGGTTAGTCTTCTAGAAAATTTAGTATCCGGATGTACACCACTGCAGAGGGCCATTAGGATAAGTTTCTCGTCGTCATCTTGGACTGCGGCCGCCGCGGCATTGAATTAGGTTAGATATTGTTGCACTGTCTCTCCGGGTTTCTGTTTGATATTAGATAAGGAATAAGCACCCTTGGGTTGTTCCACATGAATGCGAAACTGGCCGATGAACTTTTCTTTCAACATTTTCCACGAGCTGATGGACCCTTGGGGTAGATGGCAGAACCAGGAGGTAGCTAGATCTGCCAGGAATAGTGGGAAGCATTTACACAATACTCCCTCTGTTGCTCCGCTCATGAGCATATGCTGTGTGTATCTTTGTAGGTGTACGACGGGGTTAGAGGTTCCCTTGTAAGGTTCCATTGTTGGCATTTTCCATTCTCGGGGGGTGACGGCAATTTCGATATTACGGGTGAAGGGGCTGGTTACCCTAGCACCTATCCCTCTATCTCTTTGGTCCCGTTGGACGCACTCTCTGAACAATCGCGCCAACCTTTCATCAGAACTTGGAGCGGATAGAAATGAGTTTGGTTCTTCCCGGCGGGATTGATTCCGTCCAGATGACCTGTAGGGATGGTATCGTCTATCACTCCTAACATTCTCCAATGGCTACCTTTGGTCTTCCGGGGGCATGCTGGGGTCAGCCACAGTTGGCCCTTGCCTTGATCTTTCCCTGCTGGGTTCTCTTCTCAGCACTTCCTCGGGTCCAACTTCGGGCTGGACTCCAGCTCGGCCCCGTTCCTTGGTGTTTCTATGGTTAGGTAGCATGGGGGGCTCAGCTACATCCGACCCTTGCCTGGTACCTCCCCCGTTGGGTTCGGTTCCAAGCGTTTTCTCGGGTCGGAATTCGGGTTGAGTCCGGGCTCGGCTCCTACCATAGCTGTTTCTGTTGTTGGCCTCTTCGAAGAAGAAAGACCCTTGTCGTCTCCTAGATCCTCCAGACTGGGACTCACCCCATGATTCAGTGTTGTGGTTGGTTTCTTCGACATCCCTTAAGCGTGACATGAGTTGATCCACTAAGGCTTCTTGTTGAGATGTAAAGCGGTTAGTTACTTCAGCCACAACCTTGTCCAGATCCGCCCTTGTAATTGGTTGTTCCGTAGTAGGGGCTGTCGGATCTGCCTGATTTAAATTTTTTGTTGGAACTGGACGATTGTCTTGGTCTCTGATCACAGGATCTGGGATACTGCCAGTTGCGATGTTCTTTCCTTTGTTAGCATCTTTCTTTCGTCCGGGAGGCATGTTTTCCAGGCAATGAACGATGCTGACAGAAAAAAGGGTTAAGTGGGGGAAGCTGAAGCTTCGAGCTCCTGTTCTCAGTGAAAGCACCAAAAATGTTTGCACAAAAAATGGGCAAACACCTCCAAGTCGTATGAATTAGTGGATTTTATGTTGTTTCTAGTGATTTGGGTGATTTACGCAAATATATAAAAAGCAGGGACTAAACTGTAAAAGACACACAGATTTATAGTGGTTCGGCCAGAACATGCCTACGTCCACTTTATATGTTATTCTCCTTTTCTCTTCAGATTACATGTACAAAACTTTTGATTACAAGTAATTGAAAGTTGTTGAAAGTTCTATCCGTGCTTGAGCTTTCAAACTTGTCTGCCATTGTTGTACCCCTGCCCCTCTATTTATAGAGTGAGGCTGGGGGCAGGGGTCTTGGATGTATATGGCTGCTGGTGGGCCTGGGCTGATGCAATCTGGCCTGGTAGAGCTAGTCCGATACGCCTTCCTCATGTTGGTTCGGTAGAAGGTGGTATGTTGTTTGGACCGGTAGTAGGTGGAGTGAAGGTTGGTCCGATCGTAGGTGGTTCGGTAGCTTGGGGATGAGCTGGTCCAGTGAGATGTTTGGACCGGTAGGGCTCGGTGGAGAGTTGGTTTGGTAGGAGCTAGGGAGTGGGTTTGGACCGGTTATGCAGGGAAGTGGGTGGTTCGGTGGACCGGATGGTTCGGTGAACTTGGTCCGGAGAAGGGTGGACACGTGCCCAACACTAATCAGTTATCCTTTAATCAATTACATTAATTATTCAACCATTAATTAATCATCATCATCTTTTAAGTTTACTACATTATGAAATTACTCAAAACCTAAATAAATCAAAGATAAATCATTACCTTAATTTATTTCTTAATTATCATTTAAATCTTTATTAAATAAATCTTGAAAATAAATTATCATTAACATATAATTTGACTTAAACTCTTTAAGTTAATTAATAATCAAAAACATTATTTAAGATAAACCTTGGTAATAAATCACCATTAACAAATAAATTAACTTAAGTCACTTAAGTGAATTGATAATTGAAAGCATTTCATTTCCTTAATTAGCTACTCAATTTCGATATTAAATTTATCTAAAATAAAGGTTATATATCTATATGAACACTTTAAAACTTAATTAATTTGAAATAATTTCTTTGAAAACTTTAACTAATTCCAAAATTAGAATAAAACATTTATATTTTAAAAGAATTAACAAGAAGGTGTTTTCTTGTTTTAAATTTAAATTTGTTTAATTAAAAATTCAAAAACTTAAACCCGAGATTACTTCGGGTATCAACCCGAGTCAAATACCAAATCCTCCAAACCTTGCATCGAGTCAAATCCATCCTTTTCTTTTTAATTTTTGTTTTGTTTTTTAATTTTAAAACCTGTTATAATCACCAGCGAGCTACCCGATAACCCACTCGAGCCAAGACCCTGCTTTCCCCGAGATCAAATTCGAGACAAACTTCATCTTCTCCAACAAACCAAACCTGACACCCAGATGCACACGTGCAGGTGCACGGATGATCGGAGCTTCTCCGATCATCACCGCGACCATCGATACTTCATCGAACACCTCCTCTAATGGTCTGATCACCCAGAACCTCGAGTTCACCCTAGAATTAAAATTGAGCAAAACGAGTCGTAATAGGAACCCAATGGATCAACCAAAAATGCCTCGCGCCATCAATTTCGGCCACCATCAACCTCTCTATCACGACTATTGCTGCTCCACTGTCCTAAGATCCTTCTTCCCCCGGTGCGATCACTTCCAATTCACCCACGACCAAGAAATTTGTTGTGACATTAGCATTGACCAAACTGGTCGCTAAACCCTAACTCATCGCCGTGCACCACCAGGATGGACAATAAACCCAGCCACCATTTTTCCAAGACATCCTACTCTCAGACTACCTCCAGAAATAATTCTAATCTCATGCCTTTCGTTGATCGCCAAAAATCACCTAATATATTATTTCCGTTCAACTCGTGATATTTCAATCGCCATAATCTTAAAAATCATGATACGATGATCAAAAATCATCATTTTTTAACACGATCAGATTATCTAATTGAAACGTGAAATCCAAATATTTTAATTTCTGACTTATATATCGTTATCACCGTAAATCCTTATTTTCCAAATAAGTACTCGATATATCCACATGAATCTTTGTTTAAAAATGATATTTCAATGTTACAACCATTTTATTTTTAAAGATCATAGCTTAAAATTGTTTGTATAAAGAGAAATCAAATTTTGAATTTGATTTAAACCTGTAAATACCAAGAACATAGTTACCTATATATGTACAGACATGCATATCCAAACCTCTGCATATTTATATATTTACAAACATATTCACATCCATGCAAACAATTTTTCACTACTTTACTTCACATAATCACAGCATAACACAGATTCAAGCTTTAATAGGTTAGTTTGCTCACCTGGAACATGAACCAGAGAAGATTTGAAAACCAGGAATGTTTGTTTTGATTTCTGAAGTTCTAGAAAATGATATGGAAATTGTATTTGATCTGGAACATTTTGATCTGAAGCTTGATGCTTATTTGAAATGATCCGTGTTTCTTTATATTTGAATTTGAACTAGGCTTGATCTTTGAAAAACTGGAACTCGTTTATTTGCTTGATTAACTGAGATAATCTTTGCTTTGAATCCATAACTTCAGTTTGAAAATAGAAAGAGGTGTTTGCTTTAAATTTTATTTTTTCTGAAAATCTGGAATGCTTTGTTTCAGTTGAGATGATTTTCATTTTCTCAGGTTTTTGAGGTTTATGTGTTTTCTTTTCTTTGATTTTCTAAGTTTTTAGTTTTAAATTGATTTTGATCTGGTTTTGATTTGAATGGATTAAAGAAAAAAATGAGAAGGAAGGAGGTGAGTGATATATATAAACTTGTTTTCACTTTATTTATTATTTTGGAATGAAAAGAAAATTTAAAAATAGGTGACACTTGTATAATGTATGACATAATTAAGTTAACCCTTGCATTTTTGCATGGTGAATTACTTAACACTTGTTAAAATTCATATTTAAAAGAGTTACATTTGTTAATTCTCATATTAAAATGCCTACACATGTAATTTGCATGTTTTAAAGGTTTTAGATATTGTTTGCACAAAAAATGGACAAACACCTCCAAGTCGTGTTATTTAGTCGATTATATGTAATTTTCAATGATTTTAGATGAGTATGTAAATATGAGAAAAGTAGGGGCTGAAATGTAAAAGACACACAGATTTATAGTGGTTCGGCCAGAATGTGCCTACGTCCACTTTATATGTTATTATCTTCTTTCTTTCAGGTTACAAGTACAATGCGTTGTATACAAGTGTATGAAAGTAGTTTGAAAGTTCCTTCCTTGCTTGAGCTCTCAAACTTGTCCGCCATTGTTGTACCCCTGCCCCTCTATTTATAGAATGAGGTAGGGGGCAGGGGTCTTGGAAGTATATAACTGCTGGTGGGCCCGGGCTGAAGCGATCTGGACTGGCAACTGTGTTGGTTCGGCGAGCTTCATTCGGTGGTGAGGTTGGACCGGTGGTAGCCTCGTTACCGGTGGTAGCCTCGTTCGGTAGGGAGTTGGCTCGGTGTCTTGTGGTGACGCGGTTCGGTAGTGCCTAGGGAAGGCCTTGATCCGGTAGGTGATGTAGAATGCTTGGTTCGGCAGGGGGAGCTGGTTCGGCGATGCTCCACTTGTCATGGGTGCATGGACCGGTGACGGAGTGGACCGGTGGTAGGTGGTTCGGTTGTTGGAGGGGCTTTCGTCCGGTTGTCGGTGTACCGGATGGAACTGTTACCGAATGAACATGGGGGGTGTTGTGCCGAATGGATTCCTGCCTTGCTTTACCGAATGAGCCTTTGCCTGTATTGCCGAATGACCTTGTACTGGGAATGCCGAATGGACTTTAGGTTGGGCCACCGAATGGAATAGAGGGTTGCGAACCCGGGTGAAACTGACGCATCTTGGTCTCGAGATCTTCTGGGTGAGAATTCGCCCAACATTTGCCCCCCAAAGTGGGGCACGTGCTTGCATGTGTCGCGCTTTGTTTCCCTGCGGCAAGAAGGCGTGTTTTGTAATGCCATGGGCTGGATGTTCATATCCTGTTGATGTCCGTGTCGCTCGGGACGAGCAAGTGTGCCCCGAAGGGGCTTAGCATTGTCGATGCCAGGTTCACGTTAGAGTGGGTCCCTGGGTCGTTTGCCAAGGTGGTTTATCGCCAGCTCAGAGCATGCCTAGGGATCGTTCGCGACCCCGTACATGTGTAAGTAGCTTAGCCATTTCATAATAATTATCAAATATCCATATGACCGATGGGCTTAAAAAGGCGTGTCAAAGTGTAAATTCCCACGACGATAGGGTTAATAACCATTCAGAGCGTGCCTATGGACCATTCGTGGTCGCATACACGTGTAAACGATTAATCCATGTTAGTGAGAGTTTTACGACTTATTCACCGTTATCATAATCTTATTTTATTAGTTAGTTCTGGAGTTCGGTACTTATCTGCATGAGGCGCTCTGTATGCCCCTAGTTCCTGGTTGTTGTTGGCAGAGAGAGAGTTCATTCGGCTTTGTGTTTGGTCCGGCTGTTCTCATCCGGCTTTTGGTTGGTCCGGTACCGAACTAACTGGTTCGGCCGTCCTGAGCTCGCCTATATATAGAGGCTACACCCCCCTTGGTTTTTCCTTACCGAATCAGAGAGCCGAATCAACTGTACTGCCGAACCAAATCTTCTGCCGAACCAAATTTCTACCGAATCAGGTACGTACTCTATTGCCGAATGCCTCTTATTACCGAATGGCTCAGAATGCCGAATACACACGTTGGTTCTCAAATGCCGAATGAACATGGGACATAGGTGCCGAATGGGCTTTCGTCATTAGGGCCGAATGAATTTACTTGCACTGTACCACCGAACGAATTCGTATACCGGATGAACTCCTAATGCCGAATGGAATTTCCGAATGAGGCATATACCGAATGAGACTCGAGAATTTGAATCTTGAGCGAAATCTTAGGCTTTTATACGCTTGCTTTATATACTTGCTTGTTTGTGTTTCTATACTTCTTATTCTAATCTCAAGTCTTTCTTGTGCTGCAGAAAATGTCTCGCAAAGCGGAAACACGATCAGACAGAAAGAAGTCTAGAGGCACAGGAGAGCCTTCTTCTTCCTTGCCCCCAGTCCAACCAGGATCCGGGCAACACCGACCTATTCCGAGGTCTCTAGTGGACGGATATGGTCCACAGGAACTTTTGATCTCTCCCCCGGATTGCTTTCCTAGCTCCCTAAAGGAGGAGCAACTTGACGTCATATCCCGTTCCTTTGGGATAGATAGGGCCCTTATGCTGCTGCCGGGAGATGGAATGATGCCATATAATCCTCCCGAGGGCTACTTCGCTTTTAGCAGATACCATTGTATGTGCGGTGCTATCCCCCCTATCAACGCTTGGATAATTAGCTTCACCACATATTTGAAGGTGGCTCCCTTCCAGCTTCAGCCTAATTCTTATGCCATCCTGGTGAGCCTTTTTGTTATCTTCCAGAGGAGGTACGGGCGTCCTCCTTCTAACCGGGAAATCCGATACTTGTACAACCTGAGAGGCTATAAGAAGGGGTCTCCGTACATTAGCCTGGAGGCGGCCGTACCCTTCAAACCAGTTCTGGACTTGTATTCCAAGTTCACCATGTTCAAGAAGGAGTGGTTCTTCGTCAAGGACGATGCTGTTTCTTTCCGCCTTTTCACTTCCGGCTGTAAGATTGATTTCATTTATATTTTTCATGTGTTTTGACTGTAGTGTTTTTTCTGACATGCTTCTATTTCTGGCTAGCGACAGGTGGTATTGCAGTCGTGGAGGACGATTCCTTAGTGCGAATGGCTGCTGAACTAAAGGCTATTCCGGCACGGGACCGGTCGGCCTCTTTCTTGATCAGGAACGCAACCCTTTTGGAGTATAATTTGATCTTACCGCGCCAGTCCGTGGTTAAGCAAAGGGATACGGCTGAGGAGAGGGCTGCTAAAGCTAAGGAGGGGGCTACGGTAAAGAGCGGTAAGAGGGAGCCTTTCGCAGCGCGTCCTGCGGTTGGGGGGAAGAAACTGAAGAAGTCCGATGGCCCTTCTCCAAGTACTTGCCCGACTGTCCCGGAGGAGGAAGGTGTGGAAGAGGAGGAAGGAGGCGAAGTTGGAGAAGGGTCGGAGGGTGGAGGAGATGGCGACGGTCAAGGTGGTAGTGGTGTTGCCGCTCTAACCTCTGAGCAAGACCTCGAACTGGATGAGGCTCTCCGTCGGGCCTTCAGGGAGTCGGAGGGAGAGTCGGAAACGGAGAAGGAAAAGGAGAAAGAAACGGAGAAGGCAAAGGAAACCGGCAAAGCTGTGGCTTCAGCTAGGGTGACTCCGGCGACGCAAGGTGAACTTTTGTCTTCTGCCGATTCCATTTTCGATAGGGACTTAGAAATTTTTTACGGTTCACTTCCGTCCTGGAATGAGATCCAGGACTTATTGCAGTTTCCCACTCCTCCGCCGGGTTTGTATAATAGATGTGTCTCCTCACTTTTCTTTCTTTTTAACTTAGCACATTTTTTGAATTGCGGATTATTGTATGTTCGTAACACTTATTCTTTATTTCAGGGGCAGGCCCGGCAGTTAAAACGTCGGATGTTCGACATCGTCTTGAACAATTTAAGTCGAGGAGAGCTTCTGCGAAACCTTCTACTGATCGCACTGGGGACGTAGTCAAGTACCGCCCTCTTCTTGGGGTCATCGAAGAGGGCATTCAGAAAAGGAAGCGGAGCCGTTCCTTATTTGAGTCTTCTTCTGCTTCGCAGCTTCCTACTCTGCCTCCCCTTACTCAGCCTCCTCGTGATACTACGGAGGAGAGCACGGAGCCCTGCCCCCCTCCTCCTCCTTCCAAGAGTTCTACTGTCATTCATATAAGGCGTCCCGATGTGCCTCGCCCCGTGCCTTGTGACCCTTTTGCCGGTCATCCTGATTTAGACCCAAGTTTTCGGGACATTTCATTCGATGAGACCACGGGCGAGCACCTACTTCCCCGCAACCCCATGGTAAGAGTGTTGGACGAGGCCAAATCTTTAGATCTTGATTTACTTACTACACGGGTAGTCACCATGGGGGATGAGGCCAAGGCTAATATCGACCGGGTGGCCGTAGAGACCAAGAAGTTAATGGAGCATCATGCTAAGTTGGTCAAGGCCGGGGAAGAGATCGGGAGTGCTAACATTCGGTTGAGGTTAAAGGTTGCCGATCAGGCCAAGCAACTCGCCGACCAAGCCATCCAGATTTCCCAGCATGAGGAAGCCTCCAAGCGTCTGAAAGAGACCATGGAGAAGGCCAGTAGGGCGGAATTACGGAAGATGGAGGTCGCTTGCAGGGAACGGATTAACATAGCTATCGCAACGGTGGATGAGGTTCGAAATGTGGATCTCGAGCGGGTGGAGGAGTTGTCAGGGAGGCTCGAGGCTGCGGAGATGGCTCAGGCCGAGTTGAAGGAGGAGATGGAGGAGATGAGGAGGTCCCTCAAGTTGAAGGAAGAGGAAATGAGGAGGTCACTCCAGGCTGACTGCTTGAGATACCAATCAGAGAGGGACGTCGCCATCACCAAGTTGCAAGCTTCCGAGGCCCGGGTGAGGGAGTTTGAGGAAAACGAGGGGATGATGGATGAGATGTTGCAGGATATGTACTTCCACACTTGGAAGGAGGGCGGCTTGTCTTGGATGGACGATTACCCTCGGGTCATGGCCAAGGTGTATCTCCAGGCTTTAGAGGAGGCCAGGGTGAATGCGGGTAAGGAAGGCGGAGAGGCTTTCAACTTGAGTGCGGTCACTGCTCAGTTCTCAAAGGAGGAGCAAGCGGCGGTGAAGGAGGGGATGCGGCTACTCGCTGCAGAGGAAGCGGGCGTGCAGTTGGATGATGAGGATCAAGCGGCGGATGCTGGTGAGTTATTCTTTTCCCTTTCTTTTCTTTTCGTGTTTTCATAACTTGATCGTTCGTTTAATGAATTCCTCTTCTGATCTGGACAGGTGGGACTTCAGATCCACATGCTGGGGGCTCCGATCCTGCGGCTAAGTAGGCTGGGGGAGTTGGTGATGGAGTGTGGATGCATCTGCCATCTTTTTGTTTCTTTTTTATCACTGTTCATGTTAGTCTTTGATATGCAACTGTAATAAAATTATTTGCAAAGAATAACTTCGTGTGATCTTATAATATAAGCTGATTTTGTCATGTTTAAATGTTGTTGCTATCTTTATGTGCTGTGTGAGAAGTATAATTATGTATATGCCTGTGATTCCACTTGTGTTTGATGTTAAGTTTTTGCTTGAAATATAATTTCACGTTTTGCAATGTCAGTGTATGAATAAGTTATAGTTACGCATTTATGTACAAGAGAAGAGAGTACCGCCCTTTATGTTTTATTCGCAGGCGTTAGCTTTGAGTGTCTTGTGTAACTGTTCACGGGTATAGCCGAGCGCCCTGCTACCCAGCACGCAGGCTTAGAGCCTCATGAGTGAATGCTTCCTATTTGGTTTCCTGTACTTTAGAGTTTGTTATACAGGATAGGAGAAAAATATTTAAATGGAATGGAAATATAGTAAAAGTAAAACTTCCAGTCACGGAAGGCCGTCGATGTGCTTAAGTTCGTGGCAAACGGGTTTTGTAGTCACTTTCCCTAGCTGTGGGTCTTGGAGACATTTGTCACCCATCTTACGCCTCCGCGGGGAGTTTTCTTTTTTACCACAGCCGCACTTAAGACACATCGGAGCCGAGATCGCGCACGGTAACTACCCGAACCATTATGGTCCGTAATCGTGGGTATTATTCGATTTACCGTGGCCGGCTAGCGTGGGTGCCGTTGGCCGTGAACTACCCCTGGCTGGCCACACCTTATGTTGGGGCTTAAAGTAGGTTCACAGTTACCGACGAGCCGAACGCCGTAATGAGCTGCCATCGGCTATAGTCGGCCTTTATGATGACTTATAATCGGCTCATTACAGTTGGCTTTGAGGGCAGGCGCGCAATGAGTTAACCCGCAGCAGAGGGATGCTGGGGCAAAAGAGTCTCATTGGCGAGTGCATAGAATCGTAGCGTACCTGTTAGGCCTAGTCCAGATGAGGCCGCGGTGCGTCTTGAGTGGAGATGCCATAGAATTTTGTTCAACAGAAAGGGATAACGCTTAACAAGTAGCCAAGACATAAAGGAACAAGTTAAAAAGAGACAAGATTTTTTAAAGTGGTTCGGCACGAAAATGCCTACGTCCACTGATTCTCTTTGTTAATTCACTTCATATGGGCAGTACAAGTTAAGAAAAGTATCGACGGAGGTGTCGGATGTTCCATGCCCTCTGGAACACCTCTCCGTCCACTGTTGACAAAATGTAAGCTCCGTTGTGGAGATCTTTGTGAATTACATATGGTCCGTCCCAGATGGGGTCCAGTGCCCCGGGGCGCGGAAAGATTCGCCTGAGGACAAGATCTCCTTCTTGTAAGCTGCGATGCTTGACTTTGGAATTGTATAGTGCTGCCACTTTTTGTTTGTGAGCTGCTGCTTTGAGTGCTGCATCGTTTCTCCTTTCCTCAATCAGATCCAAAGACATGAGGAGGAGTTCTTCGTTTTCTTCTGGGTTGTAGTGGATCCTACGGTGGGAAGGCACAATAGTCTCAACTGGGAGCATTGCCTCCGATCCATATGCCAAAGAGAAAGGAGTATGTCCCGTTGATGTTCTGAAAGATGTGCGGTATGCCCATAGTGCCGTAGGAAGTTCGTCCACCCAAGCGCCTTTTGACTTTTCAAGTTTCTTCTTGATTAGGGTTTTGAGAATTTTGTTGACAGCTTCAACTTGTCCGTTTGCCTGAGGGTAAGCTACTGATGAGAAGCTTTTATGAATTCCATGCTCTTGGCACCAGTCGGCAAATTCTTCGCTGTCAAATTGGAGTCCGTTGTCTGATACGATCTTGAGGGGGACTCCATACCTGCACAGAATGTTTTTGATCAAGAAGTTGATAACTTTTGCTGAAGATATTTTATTTAAAGGTTCCGCTTCCACCCATTTGGTGAAATAATCGACTGCCACTATAGCATATTTGGCTCCGCCTCGGCCCGTTGGCAGTTCGCCAATTAAGTCAATTCCCCATACAGCAAAGGGCCAAGAGCTGGTCATTTGAGTAATTTCGTTTGTGGGTAATCGAGGGATCTTGGCGAACTTCTGACATCTGTCGCATTTCTTAACGAAGTCTAGGGCATCTTTGTTTAGTGTGGGCCAGTAATATCCATATCGGAGTATCTTTCTTGCCAAAGTCTGTCCTCCAGTGTGATCTCCGCATCCTCCCTGATGGATGTTTGTTAATATCTCCTTGGCTTCCCTTCCGGCGACGCATCTTAATAGGGGGCTAGAGAAGCCACGCCGGTAGAGGATGCCTTCTTGTATTGTGTAGTAGGGAACTTTCCTCAAGATCTTCTTGGCTTCGTCACGCCTGTCGGGTAGTATGCCATCTTGCAAATATTTCCGGATAGGAGTCATCCAGGTTCCTTCTTCGATTGCAGTTATCAGATTCGCTTGTTCGAAACTCGGGGCTAGCTGCCTTGAGATTGCTAGTGCTCCGGGAATGGTGTTGTCCTTCATACTAGCTTGCTTTGCAAGTTCATCTGCCTCTTGGTTTTCTTCTCGAGGAATGTGTTTGATTAGATAATGGTCCAATCGATCGAGCAGCAGTCTGGTTTTCTTTAGGTATGCTGTGAGCCGTTCTCCTCGAGTCTGGAATTCTCCTAGTACCTGGTTTACGATAAGCTGAGAATCACTATGAATACATAAGGAATTGATCCCAATTTCTAGGGCCAGTTCCAATCCCGCTATTACTGCTTCATATTCAGCATCGTTGTTAGTGGCCGTGAACTCCAATCTTAATGCATAGTACAACTTTCTTCCCCTGGGGGTGACGATCACAATACCTGCCCCCGAGCCTTGTTCGTTCGATGCTCCGTCTACAAAGAGGTTCCACTTGATGTTTTTTGCTACTTCGGATTGTTCCTTGCCTTCGTTGGTAGTGAATTCGGCAATGAAATCAGCCATGGCTTGTCCTTTGATAGCGGTGCGGGGATGGTAGGTGATATCATACTGACTTAGTTCGATGCACCATTTGAGGAGTCGCCCAGAAGTGTCAGGACGATGGAGCACTTGTCTTAGTGGTTGATCGGTTAGAACCCTGATGGAGTGAGACTGGAAGTAGTGTCGCAGTTTCCGTGACGCGATCAATAAACAATATGCTAACTTCTCAAGTTTAGGATATCTGGCTTCTGCCCCCGTAAATCTCTTGCTTACAAAGTAAACCGGGCGTTGTGTGCGGTCTTCTTCTCTTACCAAGGCGGCGCTTAGAGCATGAGATGATACAGCGAGGTATAGGTATAACACTTCACCTTCATTTGGAGTTGAGAGTACTGGTGGTCTCTGAAGGTGTTCGATTAGGTTGAGGAAGGCTTTTAAGCATTCGTCGGTCCACTCGAACCTCCCTTTGCCTTTCTTGAGTGCTTCGAAGAAAGGGACACACTTGTCAGTTGCCTTGGAAATGAATCTGCTTAGGGCGGCCACCTTCCCGTTTAGGCTCTGCATTTCTTTTCGAGTGGAAGGTATCCTTATTTCTTTTAAAGCCCGGACTTGTTCAGGGTTTGCTTCGATTCCTCTGGCGTGGACGATGAATCCTAAGAATTTTCCCGATGAAACTCCGAAGGAGCACTTTAGAGGATTCAGCTTCATTCCATACCGGCGAAGTACCTGAAACATATCGTCCAGATGGCTTACATGGTCGTTGGCTTTCCTGGACTTTACCAACATGTCATCCACATATACTTCCATAGTTCGTCCTATCAGTCCTGCGAACATTTTGTTGACGAGGCGTTGATAGGTAGCTCCAGCATTTTTGAGTCCAAAAGGCATGACTTTGTAACAATATAATCCGCGGTCGGTGATGAAGCTAGTGTGGTCCTGATCGGGAGCGTGCATGGGGATCTGGTTATATCCGGAATATGCATCCATAAAAGATAGGAGTTCGTGCCCAGCTGTGCTGTCTACGAGTTGGTTAATTCGGGGAAGTGGGAAGCAGTCTTTCGGGCAAGCGTCATTCAGATTGGAGAAGTCAATACATGTTCGCCACTTTCCATTGGCCTTTTTTACTAGCACCGGGTTAGCGATCCATTCTGGGTAGATGGCTTCCCGTATGAAGCCATTAGCAAGTAGATTTTTTACTTCCTCATCAAGGGCTGCTGATCGCTCTGCCCCCATGCTCCTCTTTTTCTGCTTTACTGGTACCTTGGTGGGATCGATGTTCAACATGTGGCATGCTATGTCTGGGGAGATTCCTGTCATATCGGCATGGGTCCACGCAAATACATCTAAGTTGTGGCGGAGGAAGTCAATGAGTTGATCCTTCAATCCCGTTTTCAGCTGAGATCCGATTTTTAATAGTCTACTTGAATCATGCTTATCTACCGATACGAATTCCACAGCCTCTGCAGGCTCGGCGGTAGTCTCCTCCTCTTTATCCCTGGGGTCTAGTTCATTGAAGGGATCGCTTGTGTATCGAAGAGGAGGGGCTCTCTTTAGTTGCTATGCCTCCAAGCTTTTCATGCAGAGAGTAGTCTCTGCATCTTTTCCTTTATTCTTTCTGCGGTTATTGCGAAGTTCAGTTACGTAGCAGTCTCGGGCAGCATCTTGATCTCCTTCTACTTCTCCTACTCCGTTGTCTGTTGGAAATTTCATTTTCAGGCACCAGGGGGCTAATACAATCTGAAAGTCAGACAAGGCTGGTCTTCCCAAGAAAGCGTTGTAAGCCGAGTGGTTTTCTATTAGTACGAACGTTTGTTTTCGCACAACGGAGCGGGGATGACTTCCTATTTCGACGAAGAGGTCAAGTTGCCCGAGAGGCATCTTTGCATCTCCAGTGAAACCGTGCAGTGGTTTGTCATAGGGGGATACATCCTTCATTGATAACTTCATTTTGTCGAAAGCATGTTTGAACAGGATATTAACGGAGCTTCCCGTGTCTATTAGAATCCGAAAAACTTTAGCTGGACCAAACCAGGCAGAGATGACCATGGGATCCATATGTGGGTACTGCCTTCCTTCCAAATCATGCCTACTGAATACAATGTCATTGTTTTCTTTTCGTTTCGGGTGGCGTTCCTCCGTAATGGAGTTAACATATCCTTCGGCATTTCTAAGCGACTTGCCGTACCTTTCCATCTCTGCCCAACTTCTGTCGGCGATGTGTGGTCCTCCTGAGATGGTAAGGACCACTATCTTCTCTTGACTAGAGCCACTGGTGTTGTGATTGTTGCGATTCCCTCCGCCTACTTCTGGGAGGGGTTGCTTTGAGTTCTCGTTGGCAGGAGTTGGAGTCCTGTTCTGACCTTTCACATAACGTTCCAGTCTTCTTCTTCTAATGTGTTCTTCGATCAAGTCCCGAAGATGGTGGCATTCATTGGTGTCATGTCCGTAGGATTCGTGGAAGCGACAGAACTTTCCGGACTTGAGTGCGTTATCTGATTCTTTCTTGTGCGGGGGGCGCTTGTATCCGAGTTCGCCCTGAGTGGCTAGGTAGATGTTTTCGATTGTTTCATTCAAAGGAGTGTAGGAGTCAAATCTTGGCCCTGGTCGATATTGGCGCTTCTCAACCTTTCTGCCTCCAGCATTGTCTCTAGATTCATTTCTTCGAGCGTCCTTAGCTGCAGTGGGAACCTTGTCCTGAACTATCTTGCCTTGTTGCCCTGACTGCCTCTCAGTAGCAGCGTCTTCAAGTCTCATATACTTTCCAGCTTCATGGAAGAAATCAGGCAAGGTAGCTGGTTTTTCCTTAGTTAATCTTCTGGCAAACTTGGTGTCTGGATGTACACCACTACAGAGGGCCATCAGAGTGAGTTTTTCATCGGCATCTTGAACTGCTGCCGCTGCGGCGTTGAACCGTGTTAGATATTGTTGCAGCGTCTCTCCGGATTTCTGTTTGACATTGGATAGAGAATAAGCATCCTTGGGTTGTTCCACATGGATGCGGAACTGGCTAATAAACCTTTCTTTTAACATCTCCCATGAGCTGATGGATCCTTGGGGTAGATGGCAGAACCAGGAGGTAGCTAGATCTGATAGGAATAGCGGAAAGCATTTACATAATACTCCTTCTGTTGCTCCACTCATGAGCATATGCTGGGTGTATCTCTGCAGGTGTACGATGGGGTCGGAAGTTCCTTTGTAAGGTTCCATGGTTGGCATTTTCCATTCCCGGGGAGTGATGGCAGTTTCGATATTTCGGGTAAAGGGACTGGTGACCCTAGCGCCTATTCCCCGGTCCCTTTGCTCCCGTTGGACACATTCTCTGAATAATCGTGCCATTCGTTCGTCAGAACTTGGAGCGGACAAAAATGAGCTCGGTTCTTCCCTGCGGGATCTATCTCGTCCAAATGCCCTGTAGGGATGGTACAGTCTATCACCTCTAGCATTATCCAGTGGTTGTCTTTGGCTGCTTGGATGCACGCTAGGACCAGCTACAGTTGCCCCCTGCCTTGATCTTCCCCTGTGGGGTTCTGTTTCGAGCACATCCATGGGGTCAACTTCGGGCTGGGTTCTAGCTCGGCTCCGTTCAGCGGGGTTTCTATGATTAGGTGGCATGACTGGCTCAGCTACATCCGACCCTCGCCTGGTGCCTCCCCCGCTAGGTTCGGTTCCAAGGGCTTCCTCGAGTCGGAATTCGGGCTGAGTCCGGGCGCGGCCCCTATCATCGTTTTTCCTGTTGGTAGCTTGTTCGAAGAGTGAAGACCTTTGTTGCCTCCGGGATCCTCCGGATTGGGATTCACCCCATGATTCCGTGTTGCGGTTGGACTCCTCAGCATCCCTTAAGCGTGACATGAGTTGGTCCACCAAAGTTTCTTGTTGGGATGTGAAGCGGTTAGTTACTTCAGCCACAACCCTGTCCAGATCTGCCCTAGTGATTGGTTGTTCCGTTGCGGGACCAGTTGGATTCTCCTGATTTTCATCTGGTACTGCTGTTGAAGTGGGCTGATCTGTGATTGCTGGATCTGGAAGGCTGCTAGTTGCGATGTTCTTTCCTTTGTTAACATCCCTTCTCTGCTTGGAAGGCATGATTTCTAAGCAACGAGTGATGTTGTTAGGAAAGAGGTTGAGTGGGAGAAGATGAAGCCTGAGTTCACCTTCTCAGTGAAAGCACCAAAAATGTTTGCACAAAAAATGGACAAACACCTCCAAGTCGTGTTATTTAGTCGATTATATGTAATTTTCAATGATTTTAGATGAGTATGTAAATATGAGAAAAGTAGGGGCTGAAATGTAACAATGGCGGACAAGTTTGAGAGCTCAAGCAAGGAAGGAACTTTCAAACTACTTTCATACACTTGTATACAACGCATTGTACTTGTAACCTGAAAGAAAGAAGATAATAACATATAAAGTGGACGTAGGCACATTCTGGCCGAACCACTATAAATCTGTGTGTCTTTTACATTTCAGCCCCTACTTTTCTCATATTTACATACTCATCTAAAATCATTGAAAATTACATATAATCGACTAAATAACACGACTTGGAGGTGTTTGTCCATTTTTTGTGCAAACAGATATGATTTTATATAAAGTATTTTTAATTCGTTTGTGTGTGTGTGTATATATATATATATATTCTTTTTATATATATTTATACAACCTTAAAGAAAATGATTTTTAAAATAATTATACATTAATTAATAAATACATGTATTTATTATATTTTAACTCATAAAGAAAATGATTTTAAAATCAAATTATACCTTAATAAATAATTAGTATATATATGTATTAGAATTTAATCCTTAAATAGCTTTTGAAAATTTATTATATTAATAAATTCAAATATAACTTCCAAATCACAATGTGTGTGTGTGTGTGTATATATTATATGTACAAAATTAGAAAACAAACTTTTATTAATTAAAAATATTGGGTATTCAAATTCAATTTATTTTCAATATATTTACTTTTGAATTTCAAACCCACAATTCAATTTAAAATAAAACAAACACATATCTTATTTATTTTTGGAAATTTCAAATTAATTCTTAATTAAATTCAAATTACAATTTAAATTTGACTTAAAACGGGATCGTTATAGATCAGTATTCTATATGCTTCTTCTGTAAACACATTCACTATATAATGGACCCCGTAACTGTATTTTGGGGAGAAAGGAAAGAATAACCAGCTAGGTTAACCTAGTAGTGAATATAAAAATTGAATTAACTTCTGTATGAGTAGAATTGCATTCAGGAGGTCGGGTAGATCAAAACCCGGGATGCCCAAACACTGGTTAAAAAGTTGTCAGTTTAGACAGGTTCATAGTAAACCCATGAAAACTATGTCGGAGAGAGTTATTAGTAGGGGCCATTAGGTTTGTATGAAAATTATATCTGGACAAAGTTATTGACAGAAGTCAACAAGTTCATAGTCAACCTATGAAAGCTATAATATAAGAGAAGTTATTGGAGATACCAATAGGTTTAGGGAGAACCCATGAAATAATTGAATGAAGTTATTGGCAGGGGCCAGTAGGTTCTTAGTGATTCCATGAAAACTAAAACCGAACAGATAGTCCATAAACTATAAACAGGTTATTAGTCAGCCTATGAAAACTAAAAGGTTAATAGTGACCCTAAAAACTATATTTGAGACAGATAGTCAATTAAACGGGGAAGGGAAATCCAAGATATTTTTCATGTTTGCATATCATCATGATATTGTAAATTGCAAATTTTTTAACCACTGTAGATGCTGGAGCGCAGTATATGGTTACTATAAATTTCTGAGTAAGATACTAGCGAGGGGAAAACAAGCTCCGCTAAGCGGTGTGGTCTCACTAGATATCCAAATAGTTCGAGATGTTAGGTTATTATTTGTACCAGGCTTTATGTCTGACTCAGAGTTTATGTTTTTCCTCTTAAACTCTCGGGTGCTTAATTAATTTTGAGTAGTTTGAGAGTTGAGGTTTTCATGTTCTCCTTTAGACGAATAAGCTTTCGAAGACATACAGAAGGCAAGCTAGCTAATAGGAGTTCTTTTATATTTGATTCCCTTGTGTTTTGATGTAAAGGCAAAGTTGTTTAATTGCTTATGTTTAGACTCTGATCATCCAAGAGGGCATCTTCTTATGTCACTCTTGGCGTAGTCTGTAATAATTATATTTCTCTGAACGTGGTTCTCGAATTTGGGATTATATTGAAATATTATTGAAATGTAATGAGAAATTTGTTTAATGATTTAAAAAAATTCGTATTTATGTGTTTTTGTTGCATCAATATATCTAACACTACCGCATTTGGTCACCGAGAATTAATAACTAAGGATGACTGCAGCATCCGTAGCTATTAGTTTTGGGGCTCCAAGTGAGGGATGTTACAAGTATCAATTGATTTCATTGATGGACTGTCGAGAAATCGAGCAAGGTATGATAGCATTTGGGTCATAGTCGATCGATTGACCAAAAGTGCCAAATTTATACCCATCAAGTCAAGTAGGATGACAGCCAAACTGGTCAAATTTTATCGGAAATGGATTATACGATTTCATGGTGTGTTAAAGAGCATTGTGAGCGACCAAGATCCATTGTTCACTAGTGGATTTTTGGAAGAGCTTATAGGGGGCATTGGATACCGGGCTGCATCTTAGTACAGCTTATCACCAACAATTGGGTGGGCAGACCGAGAGAGTGAATCATATATTATAGGATCTCTTGCGAGCTTTCATTCTCGATTTTGAGGGCTTGTGAGATAATCACCTGAATTTGGTGGAGTTTGCATACAACAATAACTATCAGTCTAGTATTGGTATGGCACCGTATAAAGCATTATATAATCGACTGTGTAATGCCTCTTCATGCTGGTGGGAAGCAGTCAAGAAATACTTGGGCCAGATATGGTTAGAGAAACCGCGGAGAAGATAGAAATCATTCGACAATGGATGAAAACCGAATAGGATAAGCTGAAGAGTTACACTGATATTAGACGTAGAAGTTTAGAATTTTCTATCGGCAATATGGTATTTGTAAAAGTTTCTCCTTTGAAGAATGTTATTCACTTCCAGTAAGGGAAAGTTAACGCCGAGGTTCGTAGGTCCTTTTCTGTTAGTAGAAAGGATTGAGAACTTAGCACATCGGGTCAACTTACCTCAAAAGATGGCGGATACGCACAATGTCTTTGATGCCTTTCATCTGTGGAAGTTTGTGCATGTCTCAGGTGTAATAATTACATCAGACCAGCTTAATGATTTTAAGATTGAACCAAAACTTCAAAACCTTGTAGGCCAACTTGTACTGTCGGACGCAATACGAAATAGCTTAGGAGGAAGACGGTGCAGTTAATGAAGGTTATATAGGGCAAAAGTGAAGGCGATTGCACATGGAAAACCAAGAAGAGCATGAGGGCCACACAACTGGAGCTCTTTACATTGTAAGGCCTACTATTTATCATATTTACTTTCTCTTTCAATATCATATGGGCTAGTTTAGTATTCCGCATGCTAGGATAGGCTTACTAATATTATTGAGTTCCGTGCTCGATATGTTTGATGATATACATGATTATTAGGCATGCAGTGTAACTATAATTGATTGTTTTTGTTTGTTTAGGGATATTTCGAGGGTGAAATTCCTAAAGGGGAGAGAGTGTAACGACCCACATTTGACGAATCAGAGGATCGTAAAATATTTTTATTTTATTCATATAAGGTTGTATGGCTCTAAGATTTTGGAAAGTGACTTTTAAAGACATTTTCCACATTTATGATTTTTCCCACATTTCTATTTGACCATTTTCACCTTGAAAATTTTGTTTAGACCATAAATTTGGATAAGGACCAATTAAATCTCAAACTACTTTCATTGCTTCAGGAAAACCTTTTCTCATTCCATAGAGTGGTCATAATAGAAAAATGAACTTATCGTTTGAGAGTTATTGTAATTTTAAGTTTTGGCTGCCATTGGCCAATTTTGGTGGGTAGTTAACTAATCCCGTGCTTAGACCCAGTAATCTACTTTGAAATTTGTGCTAAGAAGGGTTAGTAGGACCTGCTCATTTCCTTCTTTCCCAAATTAGGTCACCTCCATTAATAATTTCATCAAAAATCACGCCTTTTCCTTACTAATCTTAGCCAAATCATTGATTAGAGAGGTGATTAACATATAGAAGCTAGAGATCATTAATTTTTTTATTTGAGTTCTTCTTCCTTGTCGTCCATTTCAGATTTAAGGAAGAAATATGATATTTTAGGTATTCGGTGAGTGGTTCTTGACCCCTCACTCTTCTATACTTGTTTATATAGTTTGAAATCTTGTTTTTAACATGATTTTGATCTTAAATGGTTTTCTAAGTTTAACCACCTCTTCAAACATGTTTATGACCAGAAATTGAAGATTTTAAAATGGTTTAAAAATTGGTTATAATCCATTTTACTCATATCCACATGCCAGTGTAATAACTATCATTTATGTGCATATGCTAAGGTAAAAGTTAGATTTTGATTATGGTTGGCTTGATTACCATATTCTATGTATTGGTTGTATGAATGGATGTACATCATGTTATTCCATATTTGTATATCGTTTTTTATGTTTGTTTGCAAAAAATTTCAATATTAGGTAGGTAGTTGGGAATTGAGAAAATAGGAGGAAAAATTGGTCGGAATTGGACTAAACTTGGAGGAGAGGCTCTG
Source organism: Allium cepa (assembly GCA_030765085.1). Taxonomy (NCBI): domain Eukaryota; kingdom Viridiplantae; phylum Streptophyta; class Magnoliopsida; order Asparagales; family Amaryllidaceae; genus Allium; species Allium cepa. The sequence goes on along the minus strand of CM060934.1, from coordinate 550,513,403 downwards.
GAGCATGGGTGGAGCTTGTCAGAAAATTTGCACCTCAAAATGAGTTAAGTACATAATTCGACACCAAGTTATGCCTATAACTCGTTACCGAGTTATGGTAAGAAGACCTGTGACTCGATCGTTGGCATGGCAGGAAGAGCTTAGCTAGTAAAGATGGTTAATGGCTTGAAGCAAGAGATTTGGCTGAGTGTTCGGCGGTATAACTAGTTATCCTAGAAGTTTGAAGATATAGGCTATAGATGGGGGCCGAGTTATCAAGAAGGGATAGGCCGGTATCTAAAGCTCTTGGGAAAAGGAGTACTGGGAGCGAGGAGAACTTAGCTAAAATTGGCTAAGTATATCATTCGGCACCGATTTATAGCTATAACTTGATATCGATTTAACAAATTTTACCCGATGAAGGTGGAACTTTCAAGGTAGGAAGGGGATGCTCTATAGGTCATGCTGGAGGTGTTGGCTTATTCACATGATGACTGATGGCGATGTAACGGCATAATGAAAGTTAGAGTCTTTTGATGGTAACTTGACAATGAATGGAGTTAGATTTTGAAGATAATGGCTCGATGTTAAAAGGAGTTGTGAAGTAGGGAATGTAAAAAAATTCCTTGGAGGTAACGGCTTGATGTTGAAAGGAGTTATGGAGAGAGGAATGTAGAATGGTTTCACGGAAGATAATAGAAACTAGATGAAGCAAGGAAAAGACTCAAATACACGTAGTATGGGATCGCTGATACTCAAAGTGCTTTTGCAGGGGTATTATAAGGTTGTTCATGGGTATATTGAAAGGTCACCCTGTATCAGTTGAATGGATCTGTGTATCCCAAACTGGTTGAATGAGTCAAGTATCAGCTTCAGGCTAAAGTGAGTACACTGAAAACTAGGATTTCTATTAGTCCTTGGTAGTAGAAAGGTCAAACGAGTTATCATATATCCAGAGTACATCGGGTGATAGTGAGGATTATTTGATGGATGTTGTGGTTGCTTTGTTTTCTTTCCCCATAGTCTATCACATTAAAGTAGTCATTGGAGATAGGTATTGGAGATAGGGATACTTGGACACCCGTTATCATACTTAGTGTATTATGCCTTTATGACACGTAGAGTAGCATATGGTGTCAGGCACTAACTCTTTGGTTGCAGGGACAGGTCAGATATGACTCATATACCTTTGTTCCTTACTATATCGACTTATATAGTATTTTAAGATTCATTTATCGCCTACACTAGATTGTTGTCTGATTTGAGGTTTTATACTTTGCTCCTTATTATCTCGGGTACTCTTAAAGGAGTAGACTATATAGTAGGTCTAGGTGCGATGCAGTAGCTTTGTAAAGGACAAGCTGGAGGGAGCTATCTCATATTATATATGGATTTCTATGCTTACTCTGTTGTGAAACACTCTGGATCCTTGACAGTGCTTGCTTATTACTATTATTGGTATGAGATAGGTGCTTGAGTTTACTTCTATGTATAAACACTATTTCATCATGTATAACTTTATGTATCCATATTATGATATTTGGTTTACTCAGTTATTACTATCTCTTCTATTTTATATCCGTCATATTATATTTTAGTCTATGCACAGTGAGATATACGATAGATTCTATGACGTTTTTGTTTCACTTTTTAAACCTTGATGGTCATCCTACATCAATCGGCACGTTAGCGGTGCACTATCTTATGTATATTGGGTGCCGGTGGTATAGGGCGGTCATCACATTTAGTATCAGAGCTTAGGTTGCATTGAGTAACCTAAGGGATACTGGGTTCCAATATAGGTAAGGTAGGAGTTCTCGCCTTAGATTGGACTGAGAGAACACACACACACGAGAGAGAGAGAGAGAGTGCATACTTATTATTTATTTTGATTTTAAAAATTATATAGTAGTATATATAGTATATAACACGCATCCACACATAAGTACCATTGACATAGCTTTCTTTTTGAGAGACTGATCATTCTTGTTAAAGATCAAGAATGAGTTGGCAAACAAGAAACACCGTTAGGAACTCCATCAATGGAGTTGAGCGAGGAGTGGGTCGGGGGCTGCTAATCCTAAATTGTAAGCTATGTTCAACGCGATGACGGAAAACATGCTTTAAAATGCCCAAGAGGTCGCTTTGAATGTTGTCGGCAGTAGCGCTCAAGTCCAGGCACCAAGGGCTGACTTCGTCAAGATATGCAAAGATTACTTTATTCTGGGAGGCAAGTCATTTCTTCGAATGGAGTCTGCCATCAAAGTGCAAGATTGGTTGGAGACCTGTGAATATATCTTTGGTGATATGGAGATTGATGATGCCATGAAAATGAAGCTGGCCTCTAGATAGCTTCAAGGGTGGGCCATGAACTGGTGGAATGCATCACTATTGCTACGCCCGAGCATCGGTTCACTTGGGATCGATTCAAGGCCAAGTTTGACGAGAAGTTCATTCTGGCTACCTAGAACTCAATATTATTCAGGAGATTCACTGATTTAAAATAAGGAGATTCGTCAGTTTCTGAATATAATGCTGAGTTTGATGCTTTATCAAAGTATAGGACTTCTTTTATCGACACTCCATTGAGGAAGAACGAGAAATTTATTATGGGTTTGAATGATTACTTAGGGGAGAAGCTAGTAAGTCATATTGAAGAGCCATTTGCAAGACTCATCGAGAAAGCTCCATGCCAAAAGAGTGCATACCCCAAGTCCAAATCAGTTGTTGTTGTTAAGGAAGAGCCAAATACGCAACAAAGCGGTGAAGGCAAGAAGAAGTGGTTTGGAAAGAGGAAGCAGTCTCAGGGAAAGAATAAGGGGAAGAATGCTCAAAAGAAGGTTAAATTGGATCTTATTTGCTATGGTTGTGGAGAGAACGGTCACTTGATCAGAGACTACAAAATCGGTAGGAAGAAGAAGTGTTACAACTGTGGTAAGCCTAGGCATATACTGAAGAATTGTCTGAAACTAGTGCAGCGGAAACAGTTGTTAAGGCATATGCTTTAGACACTGTTCCAACTTCATTGAGTGTTCCCTCAGTGAAAGAGAAGGGGAAGGCGTTGTCATTGTAGGTACGCTTTCTCCTTTTGATGTTCCCTTACGTGTTTTATTTGATATTGGGGCTTCACATTCCTTTATATCTTGCAACCTAGTAAATAGGCTGGGATTGAAACTCGAAATAGTTGATCGACCGTTAATTATGATGAATCCTATTGGGCGCTTCACTATCCTATTATGGTTTATCGTGGTTTGTTCTTATCGATTCACAAATGCTCTTTTATTTGTGATTGTTTTGTTTTGAATTTCTTTGGTTCAGGATTATCTTGAGAATGGACTAACGAAGGAAATATGTGACATTGGTGGATTGCAAGAAGCTGCTGGTGACAATTGGGGCCGTGGAGGGGTGGACGGTAGTGATTAAATGCCTGCTATAGGATGGGTTTATGATTAGCTTTTTGTATTCAACATTCCATGGGATGAGTTGTCATCCGTGCCTATTATTAGAGAGTATCCAAACATGTTTGAGAAGGTGATAGGATTACCATTGCATAGAGAGAGGGATTTTCGAATAGACTTGATCAAGGATGCCAAACTTATAGTTATGCATTTGAGGCATATGATACCTAAAGAGAAGAAGGAGTTAGAGGTATAAGTCAATGACCTATTGAAAAGAGGGTTCATTCATAGGAGTATATCTGAGTGGGGTGCACCCGTAGTATTTGCTACTAAGACGGATAGCTCTCTAAGGTTGTGTGTGGATTATCATAAGCTGAATAATGTGACAAAGAAGAACAAGTATCTACTCTCACATATTAATGACTTGTTCGATCGGCTACACGGTGTGAAGGTGTTCTCCTAACTGAATTTGGCAATAGGATTTCACTGGTTGAGGGTAGCAAAGGAAGGTATGTCAATCATCATGTTTTGTACGTCGTCTGGTTTCTATGAGTGGTGGTTATGCTGTTCGGGCCAACCAATGCTCCGACATACTTTGTTGAACCCATGAACTGTGTCTTCGGGGATTAGCTGAACAAGTTTGTACTTGTGTTTGTGGATGATATTCTGATATATTCCAGGATAGAGGAGGAACACAACACACAGTTAAGGATTGTGCTCGAAGTGTTGCGGAGGCACAAGTTGGAAGAAAAGTTTTTGAAATGTCACTTTTAGAGAAGGGACGTGAGATCCTTGGGTCACATCATCTCTAAGTCGGGCATCGTAGTAGACCCTGCTAAGGTGGAAACGATTCATGATTAGAGCCAATCTCAGAATGTTATTGATGTGAGGAGTTTCTTCGGACTGACATGGCATTATGGACGCTTTATCAAAGACTTGTCCATGGTGGTCGCGCTGTTAACCAAATTGACAAAGAAGAATCAGACCTTTATTTAGGACATGAAGTGTGAGCATGCGTTCGTGAGTCTGACTGAAGTTCCCAAGTGGAAGTGGGAGTAGATATCGATGGATTTCATTAATGGACTGTCGAGAACTTGAGTAGGGTACGACAACACCTGGGTCGTAGTCGCTCGATTGACCAAGAACGCAAGATTTATACCCATTAAGTCAAGCAGAATGACTGCCAAATTGGCCGAGTTGTATGTGAAATGGATTGTATGATTTCATGATGTGCCGAAGAGCATTGTGAGCGGCCAAGACCCATTGTTCATTAATGGGTTTTGGAAGATCTTATAGAAGGCATTGGGTATTGAGTTGCATCTTAATACAACTTATCTTCCACAAATGAATGGGCAGACTGAGAGAGTGAATCCTATATTAGAGGATCTCTTGCGAGCTTGCATTCTCTATTTTGGAGGCTCATGGGATGATCACTTACATTTGGTAGAGTTTGCATATAACAACAGATATCAGTCTAGTATTGGTATGACACCATATGAAGCATTGTACGGCCAACCATGTAATGTCTCTTCATGCTGGTAGGAAGCAAGCAAGAAATACTTGGGCCAGATATGATTAGAGATATCCCGGAGAAGATAGAGATCATTCGAAAATGGATGAAAACTGAACTGGATAAGAAGAAAGTAACATAATTTTCTATCGGCAATACGGTGTTCATGAAAATTTTTCCTTTGAAGAATGTTACTCGATTCAGTAGTATAGGGAAGTTGGCATCGAGGTTTGTAGGTCCTTTTCTAATAACAGGGAGGATTGGGAACCTAGCATATAGGGCCAACTTACCTTGGAAGACGGTGGGTGTGCACAATGTCTTCCATGTCTCTCATTTGCGAATGTTTGTGCACGACTCAGGCATAACAATTGCACCGGATCAGCTTGATGATATTGAGATTGAACCAAAAGCTTCGAGACCTTATAGGTTGGTTCATATTTTCGGGTACGAAATAAAATAGCTTAGGAGGAAGACTGTGGAGTTTGCGAAGGCTCAATGGGGCGAAATCAAAGGCGATTACACATGGAAAATCGAGGAGAGCATGAGGGCCACACATCCAGAGCTCTTTGCATGGTAAGGCCTACTGTTTATCGAATTTACTTTCACTTTCGACATCATATGGGGTAGTTTAGTATCCCACATGCCAGCATAGGTTTACCTAAATTATTGGTTGCACGGTTGCATGCTGATATGTTTGATGATACCCATGGTTATTGGGCATGCGGGGTAACAATGATTGATTGTCTGTGTTTGTTTAGGGATTTCAAGGCAAAATTTCTGAAAGGGGAGAGTGTAACGACTCATTTTACATATTGGAGGATTGTGAATTATTTTTATTTTATTTATAAAAGGTTGTATGGCTTTAATATTTTAGGAAGTGATTCTTAGAGACATTTTCCAAAACTTTGATTTTTATCACATTTATATCTAACCGTTTTCTCCTGTAAATCTTGTTTGGACTATCACTTTTGATAAGTGCCGAATTAGAGTCTCAAATCATTTTCATTGCTTGGGATAATGGTTTCCTACTCCTTGGAGTGATCATAATAGAAAAACAAACTTTTCATTTGAGAGTTATTGTAATTTTATGTTTGGGTTGCTGCTGGCCAATTTTAGTAGGTAGTTAACTAAGCTCGTGGTTAAGTCCAGTAACCCACTTTGAAATTTAAGCTAAGAGGAGGCAATAAGAACTTGTCTAAATCATTTTCTTCTTCATCAAATTAGGTCTAAACCTCTATTAACCCTAATTTTATCAAAAATCACATGTTTTGCTTACTAATTTTAGCCAAATCATTGATTAGAGAGGTGATTAGCATATAGAGGCTAGAGATTGATATTTTTTCTAATTTGAGTTCTTCTTTCTTGTTGTCCACATCAGATCTAAGGAAGATATTTGGTATTTTAGGTATTTGATGAGTGGTTCTTGACCCTCACTCTTCTATACTTGTTTATATTGTTAAAAAGCTTGTTTTAACATGATTTTCATCTTAAATGGTTTTCTAACTTTAACCACCTCTTAATGCATGTTTATGACCAGATATTGAAAGTCTTAAAATGGTTTAAAAATGAGCTTTGTGATCTATTTTACTTGTATCCACATGCTAGTGTGATCCCTATCATTTACATGCATATGCTAGTGCAAAAGTTGGATTTATATTAAGGTTGGCTTCATCATCACATTCTTATATATTGGTTGTATGAATGGATGTATATGCATGTTATTACATGTATATATGTCATGTTTTGAAGTTGTTTGTTAGTGTTCTGGATATTAGGTAGATAGGTTGGGAAATTGAGCAGATCAGAGGCAAAGTTGGTGGGAATTGGACGAAACTTAGAGAAGAGTTTCTGGAATATGGGTGGAGCTTGTTAGAAAATTTGTACCTCAAAATGAGTTAAGTACATAACTCGGCACTGAGTTATGCCTATAACTCCTTACCGACATATAGTGTGAAGACCTATGACTCGGTCGTTGGCATGGTCCGGAAGGGCTCGGCTTGTAGAGGAGGTTCATTGCTTGAGGAAAGAGATTTAGCTTAGTGTTAGGTGATACACCGAGTTATCTTAGAAGTTAGAACATATAGGTTATAGGTGGGGACTGAGTTATTAAGAAGGGATAGGTCGGTATCTAAAGCTCTTGGGAATAGGAGTACTAGGAGTAAGGAGGAGAAAATTGACAAAATTGGTAAAGTATATTATTCGGCATCGAGTTATCGAATTTTACTCGATGAAGGTGGAACTTTCAGGGAAGAAAAGGGATGCTCTGTAGGTCGTGCTGGAGGTTTTGGCTCGTTCGCATGATGACTGATGGCGATGTAACAACATGATGAATGTTAAGGTCATTGGATGGTAACTCGACAATCGAGTTAGATTTTGAAGATAATGGCTCGATGTTGAAAGGAGTCATGAAGTAGGGAATGTAGAATGGTTCCTCGGAGGTAACGAATCGATGTTGGAAGGAGTCATGGAGAGGGGAATGTAGAATAGTTCCTCGAAATATAATGGAAACTAGATGGAGCAAGGAAAGGACTCAGATACACGTACTAAGGGATCATTGATACTCGAAGTATTTTCTGTTGTACTCAAAGCAGGGGTATTGTGAGGATGCTCATGGGTATGTTGAAAGGTTACCCCAGATCTATTGTACTCGGTAAAGGGCTGACGTCGACTGGAGGTGCGAGGCGATGTGGGATACGCAAGGTGGCACTGGCGATGTCGCGTATGAAGGTGGACATGATTTTGGTGATCATGATGTCGGTGATGTCACGACTGTAACAAGCAAGGCTAAAGGGAGTGTTCGACTTGGAAAAGGCTGTTTTAGTGGAGATGGTGGTGATGCTGTTGTGATAAAGGAGACACGAGCAATGAGTTAGCGATGCTGGGTCGATGCTTTGGCAGTGATGGCTATGTTGTGGCTGATATTGGAGGTTGTACGTGCGTTCAAGCTAGGGTTGGTGGTGCAGCCAAATTTGAGTAGCGAAATGGTGATCGATTAGCAATTACCGAGTTAGTAAAAGTAATCCCTTGGATTTCAGTGAGTATACACTCATAATTATATTTACAGTTCATTGCCAACTTATTATATATTGATTTCATATATTGATTGATACTTAGTTGAAAGGTTTGGTTGGAATATTGGTTGATTGTTATGATTTTGGGTATGAATTTGGAGTTGAAGTTGAGATTTTTTGTTTGTTGGACGGATGGAATTCGATGTAACACGATTCAAGCCCACGATAAAACTACATTGATAATTGCTTATTTTAGATAATATTTCTCTATGATGTATAAATTAAGATGTTTATTTATTTTTCTATTTTAAATATTTAAAAATGCTTTGAAATAAATATAATTTATTTTGAAATAATAATTAATTGTAGAAAATTGTGGGAAGATTTCTATAAAGGATATTTGGATCATACAACAATCTTAAATATTTTAAATTTATAAGAAAGGATTTGAATGTATATTACAGTTTTCAGTTATTTATTTTGATATTACATAAATAAGGTGAAATTATCGAATATAGAAATGTTTTACCAGTTTTGTTAATTTTAAAATATAAAATTGATTGAAGAAAAGTTTTATTTAAAATTATTAATTTATTTAAAAGAAGATTTCATATTTGGTTTTAATTAATTATTTAAAAAATTATGAAATATTTTAAGTATTTTAAATTGTATTTCATTAATAATATGATTACTGATGAATTATTAGAGTGTGATATATATATATATATATATATTAAATGTTTAAGTAAAGGTTTCGTTGAACTTTATCATTATTTCATTTCTGAATTAAATTTGGGTTTTATGTATGATTTCTATATTTTTCGATTTATCATTTTTCTACTGATTTTGGAACCATGAATGATTCACCGTTGACGTTGACTTGTTTGGTGATTTAGAATGATACGGTGAGGACATTCTTTATTACAATTTTGTGATGAATTTTAACTCTGTGTGACGAGATATTTTAATAAACGACGTTACAATACCATTTAAGATGGAACAATCAGTAATATATCTCCGGCTATTTTTTAAAACCATTATATAGAATATTATGGAGATTGTGTGTAGTTTATGAGTGAATAAACTTTTGCGTATCATGTAGTGGTATGAGGCATTGTTGTGATATTTAATCGGTTATTCATTGTAAGTATATGATACTCACGTGACGGGATTAGTATGATGAGATTGTACTTACGTAAGGTGGTGCTTGTAGGTGCGAGCAGGGTTGGTGCCCTTATATTTATTGATATTTCATGCTACCATCATGACATACTCTTTTTATTAGCGTTGGAGAGAACCAAATGGCTAGAATCCATCCTAGTGGCCTGATCTTTTGGTCACGCCCTAGATCCATGACACTTTGTTTGATATACTAGATTTGATACCCATTCCATGATTTGGGTTAGGTAACCCATTAAGTAGGCTCCCATTTTTTGAGATTTGGGTTTGGTGACCTATAGGGCAGGTGCCCTATAGCTCATTTTATGTCGCATAGGCCAGCAGTATGTTACCTATCGAGGCAAAGCAGGGTTGTGACTAAGAGACTTTGCGTTAACGAGCCATTAGTGAATATGTGTCACGATGTCCGTCGAAGTAACTAAAGACTGTAGGAGTAGACCCAATTAGATGATCCTAGGCTCTTAGAGTGCGCAAATGGCCATCAGTCTCCCTTCTGGTTCTAATAGAATGGTAGTTTGGCATATTCCATTGATACATCTCACTTAAGTATAAATATGGGTTAGGCAACGCAATATTAGGTGACCCACATAATGATCTATATGTGACTTTACTTGGGAATATGAGTCTATCGTACAGTCATTCTCCATCATGATATATTTTGTTTTATACATGAGGAGATGAAATTATTTTTGGATAAGTGTCCAGAATATAATAGACTCTTGTATCTTTTATTTTATCTGACTGATGGGTAGGTGCCTTAAATTTTATAGTTGGATGGTCTATTTTATATTATTTTGATGATAATTTTATTATTTGAGAGAGAGAGATATATATACTTGATGACATCTTATATTTGATGGTTTATGGACTTTGATAATAATTTTTGGATATGGATGATTCACCAATTTGATGTTATTTCACTATTTCTGATTTGATGAGTTTTATATGGGCGATGACCTTTTTATATTGGGTTTTGTGGTGTTCCACATCATATGATATTCAGGACCGTTTGAGATGACATTATTATATTTATACCCAGCATATACAAAGTTCCGTATGTATATTGACCCTTTGATTTGGATATAGTCTGACCCATTTATTATTATATAATACTCGGGTCAGTCCAGGACATTTTAGGTACATGGATGATGGGACTAGCTTGTATTTTTTAGGCATATAGGAGACTAGATATTTGTTATCATAGATTATCATCCTGTACTGTATAGTCTCTCGTGTGTATATCATTGTGATGCAGATTAGACATATTTTGTATATTGTATATTACCGTTGCGATTGACTCTGTCATCTTTGACATTTTCTGTTTATTGTGCATTATTCTGTTCTAGAGGCACACTTGTTTACCGCTTTATGTCGATACTATGTATGTATAAATGAGTATTTATTCGATGTTTAAATATGTACCGGTGTTAGCCTAAGGGAATATTCACATATTCACTTCATATAGCCTCGTTCTCCATATTATTTGATAGTATTACCTAGTAATACTCTTGGATAGTATATGTATGGAGGTAGGTGTCTGCAATATATACTTCCCAAGGTGTTCATTTTATACTAATTAGTTTCTACTTAGCTCTATTTTACTTAAGCGTTCCCCTAACCTAAGCACTGATATCACGTTGAAACATCCCCTACTCCGAGACTCGAAAATAGATGCTGATGATGCCACAATCATCACAAAATCATTTTCCAGTGACAAAGTGAGTTTGGTATTATTTTCCACAACATAAGTAAAAAGAGCATCTAAATAGCTTTTCCATCACATCAATTTGAATACATAATTTTAACCCAAATCATTGCTCACACAATGGTAAATAAAAAAATGGATAGGGTAGTATTGTGTCCGACATATGAAGATGCCAACACAACATATAACCTATAACAAATCCTAGTTTTACACAGCGAAATTTCAAAATAACTTTTATCAGATAGCAATCCTCTTGCTTCATCTTTGAAATCTTTATTCGTCCTTCAAAAGATACATGTCTAATTCATAAACTCACCCTACTTGAATAAGTACCCATGAGTTCATGGAAAATAATAAAAACATGGGTCAAACATAAAGCTTGGTACAAGTAAAACCTTTATCCTAGTCATCCAAAGTGAGACGACATTGCTAATGCGGAATGGGTGTTCCCTCACTTTATTATCATAACATAGTATACCACATCATGTAAACAAAAATTACATAAAAAGCAACTATGTGCATATCCAATCAAGAAATATACTCTATACTTATCATTTAGTTATAAACCATGTCATACATAAATTCAAGTTAAAGTATATCCTATAGTTATCATCAGTTATGAACCATATCATTCAATCATTCATCATCTATTCAATCATCACCTATTCTTTTGTTTTGAGCATTCATCGTTAAGTCATCATTAACTTATGTAGTGATTGCATCCTTAGGCCTATCCATCACTATTTCGTCTTTTCTCAAACATTATTACCTGATGAAATGGCCACTCATTTCGTCAATCGAAGCCAGCCTAACTAGAGCTACCTTGACTCTCCAAAGTGGTAGAATGTAAGCACCCTGAATATATTTTAGTAATCCTCCTTACTAAGTGTCAATGTCCCCTATTAGTCCCTGAACCGCTATCATTTACGTTGTCGATTGATTCATTTTTGTTGTAACACACCCGGATGTTTTGACACCGTGCCTTAACTCTCCTTTAAAGTATATAAATATTGTAGGATTAAACTCTATTGTGGCATCCTCCCATATACCATTGGACTTTAGACCTATGTAGTTAAAGCATTTAGCGGTCCATAGCGGTGGAAGTGCGAAAAGTTATAACGGGGATAATGTAGGGAATTAGAGGAAAATATCGGAGGTGCAAAAAGCTTCATTAAATATAAAACCCAAATATTTAAAGTTAGTTTATTCTCATTTTCACATCATTTTTGCAGAAAAAAGAAACATTATTTAATCTTATATAACAATACCGAAGGATATCATGATTTATGCAGTCTATATTCATTGACTACAATAATTTCCAACTCGTGTTGAGCACTTATGCCTTAAAATTAGATCTTTACTCAGAATTTATTGATTTGGTTCAAAAGAGAATTAGTCAAATAAACCTTTTTATATTAATATTGCTAAAGCGGGAGCTAAATGCCTTAATTTAGCGGGTGTAGTGGAAAATAGCAGGGTTTAAAGTGGACCTACTATTTAATAGCGCTATATTAAAAAGCATAGCAGTCGAAGAGCGCTATACACTATAGCGGAGATTTTGTGAGGCTTTAGCGGGAATTTAACTACACAGCTTAAGGCTAATAGTCAAGGCACTCCGTCATACAATAACTACATGAGCTGATATATCTACAAACGTAATTCAACCTATTGCATTCATTCATTTATAGTGTACCCTAAAATTCCTTTAGATAAAACATTTTCATCTTTCATTTAAATGATACCCTATCATTTATTAGCTTTGCTAAACTTTCTTCCATTTCCAAATAAGTTAATAGTATTTTAACTCATCAGAATCTTTTCTTTATTTCATCCCTATGAAATAGTTCAATAACACTTGGAAACTGTCTTCTAAAGTGCCCTAAGCATTTTCTCATTTTACTTAGAAAATATAGCATCCCGTGCTTGTCTATGTTATAATTAGTCGCCATAAATTAGTTATGTCATAGCTTTTGAATGTTATGTTATTTTATAGTATATTTGGCTATCACATAGCCTTCGAGTGTTAAGCTTAGTCATCATATGTTTACTATCTCATAGTCATAGTGGGTTATTTATTTTAAGCTATCATGTACTGTTATTCATATATTCATCGCATACTATCTTGTATATAGTGACCGCGTTCTATCTCATCTAATGCCATCATATGTTGATCCAACCAAGGCCATCGTGTGCTAATTCGCCAAAAGCCACATAGCTTTATCTCATTCATAGTCATCGTGTGTTATCCCTTCTGAAGCCATCATGTGCTATAACCCCTAAAGCTGTCATGTGCTATAGCTATCATGAGCCATTCCTTCTATAGCCTTTATAGGCTATTCCTTATGTAGCTTTCGTATGCTAAGTTCCATACTTAGCTTCCATGTCCTAAGCTCAATAGAGCATTCATTTGATTACTCTCCCAAGGCTATCGTGGGTTATATGTATTAAAGCCTCTGTGACTTATAACATATATGTACATATAGGCCTTCGTAAGTACATGCTTTAATGTTATCTTGTATTAACTTGTTAATAGCGATCGTGGGTTATTTCCACTAATGCCATCACTTAATGTTATATATGCTCTCTTGAGTTAAAAGGAAATCTTGTAAGTATGTTGAAAACTGATTCATTGCCTTATTTTGTATTAACTTTACACCAAATCCTATTTAACATCGAATTCTCATTGGCTATTTTTTTTACAGGCAACTATTCAGAAATGGTTAACTACAACTTCCATTAGTTAATTAATTATCATTAATTATTATTGTTATTATTTTAAAGGGCTAGCCGGTTTTATAGTGGCCATCTACTATTTATTAATCAAGAGAAAGCAAAATACAAAACATGCCTTATAATTAAAAAACAAAGGAAAATGAAAAGGTAACGAGAACGACAAAAAAGAAAATTGCAATTAGAAATTAATACGCCATAATATCGTATTTAAACCAAACCCAACCCTCTCAATGAACCACCTTCTGGACTAAAATCGAACTTGATAAACGAGCGCTAGTAAAAACCCTAGCATTCCTTTCCTCCCAAAGAACGCTAATGACTTTCTTTAGGAGCTTCAGAAGGTGCATCGATTCATTCGATCTCCACCGAGTCGCTTTATATATCCTCAACCACTCAGCTACGTGATTTCTAAAGGGGTTCCTAGCTTTAACATGAGCAAGAACATTTCTCCAAAGCTTGAAGGAGAATTTGCACGCAAAAAAAGATGACCAGTCCTCTCTATAACAAGAACATTCCCGTAGCCAATTAATTCATAAAAAATCGAAAATTGATGGGAAAAATCCTAAAAATTAATTTTATCATCCTTTATCTTTTCCTAAAATTTCACGTCAAAATGATTAATTTTATTATTTTTAATAATTAATTTATCCAAAATTAACTATTTTCTCAACTGTAACGACCTATAAATTTTTAATAATTAAAATTGTTAAATTGATAAAATTTTGGTAATTTAATATGAAGAAAAATAAACTTTGTAATAAAATAAGGAACGAATGTTAAAGTGGAAATGCATATTTTATTCATAAGGTAATATAAAAGAATGAAACTTATCTGAATGAATTTATTTGAGGATTCAATCATAATAAATATACACATTCAACAAATTCAATATAATTAAGAACAACTGTTAATACAAAGGAAAGAAATTAATTAAATCCATCAGGTCATTGATTGATTTCTTGCCTTTTTCTACATGGCCTCTTTATTTCTTGCTTTAGCCATACAAACTCTTAACCTAGTCGTGTATTTCTCATTTGCAAATCATGTACAAGAAGATTTATTTCTCATTTCAAAACTTCTCATTTTCATTTGCATTTAAGAATAAAACATATATACGTTTCTTTCTCCTTAACTTATGCCTTTTCTATTTCTTAGCATTTACTCTCACTTTGCTTGCCATCCAAACCATCTATGTATCAACCCAAAAATTTTAATAAATGTTTTATTTATTTAATTTAGATAATTTTGTTATTTAAAATATAAATTTTGGTGTGGATTAGAATTCCACACATGAATTAATAGAATATTTTCCGAAAATGTGAATTTTGTCAATATGGTCAAACTTTGACTTTTAAATTTAAAATTTTAAAAGTTTGAAATTTTGAATTTTATTTTTATTTTGAAAGTAAATAAAATTTTAAGAATACTGCTTTTCACTTCGTTAAAATCCAATTTATAAAAGTTATGCCTTTTTAACTATTGTGCGTAATTTGTTGTATTTAACAAAATTGTTTACTTTAAATTATATAAATAATATTTTATTTGGTCATGTAATGTTCTAATTTATATTTTCAGGGGTAAAATAATTTGTTTTCTATATATTTTGGTTTTAAAACATTTTTAAAAGTGTAATTGACATTTTTCAGTGTCAGTTGTATTTTGTTTATAATTTCTAATTTCCAACTTCAATTAATTTAAGCAATTCTTTATTTATTTTATATTTTTCTTAAGAACTTATTTTATTCTCATTCTCACTTTATTTTGTTTCTCAAAGATTTATTTTAAACCATTTTTAAGAAGAGTTGTAATTTCCCAAAGTTAAGTGGATTATGTTTGCAATTTTCTTAAGCTAATTTCAATAAATTAAGCTATTTTCTTTATTTATCTTTCTATTTTCCTAAAATGTTACGTTTCTTTATACGTATATACCTCATTTTCTTAGTTAAATGATAAATAAATCAAATGAATGTAAACAAATCAAATTCTAAATTAATGTAATAAATAGTATATAAATAAGCTATATAATTTCATGTTTTAATTTGATACGTTTATATCCGTTTTGTTTAATTTAGTTGGTATGTAAATGGTACGCCATTTGATGAAATATCCGTTAGTGTATGTTTTACTAAATATATTTTCTAAATGAATAAGAAACGTATAAATAAAATACGTTACTTTTGCTATAATTTTGGGCATAATTTGGACGTACGTTTCATTTATTTATTGCGTCTATAATGCACACTCCTAAATTTCTTACCTCGGCTAATAAAAATCAATTATCAACCGTGCCTTTTCTAAAGGAAAGAAATTTAAAATATTGCCCCAAAAATTCGCGTGTCCTGATTTATCTACTATCCACTTTCCGTTGCCTCCTTATACTTAATAGGAATGAATGCATTTATTTCTCTCTAGCCGTTCAAAATCCGTTTAAAGATTGCTTGAAATTTCACGTGTAAACTTCTACACGTTCCTTTTGCTTTAATTATTTTAATTGGTATATAATATTTTATTTCTCTTAGCCGTTACAAAAGCAATTACTTCTTGCCATTTTCTTTCACCTAAATATACGCACTCATTTATCTCTTACCTCAGCAATTAAACAAAACAAATCGGCCGTGTATTTGTTAGAAGAAGAATTAAAACCTTGCTTAATTCACGTTCAAACTTTTCTAGACTTTCCTTTTGCCTCTTCTGTTTGATAGAAGCGAAATCCTTTATTTCCTTAACTTTCAAATATCTTTATTTCTTGCGTTTCTTTAATTAATTTATCAAACGCAATTACCTCTTATAAACTCAAACATCACACACAAAAATTTCCTGACCGTTTCAAAATTTCTTCTTGCCTTTTACGTGAAAAAAATTTCTACTTTCCTTTCCTTCATCTGCTTTAATAGGAATAATTTTTTTTGATTTCTACCTGACCGTTTAAAAATTTATTACATGCCCTGAATTCACGTGTAAACATTATACACTTTCCTTTTTTCTTCAATTGTTTTAAATTGGTAGGAAATCCTTGAATTCGCATAGCCCTCTAAAATCAATTATTGCATGCCATTTTCTCCACTCAATCAACGCAAGTTTCTTTTAAATACTAAGCACGTTCACATAATTCCATCACCACTTCAATTGTCTTCTATTTCTTCGCCTGTGGAAGTTTGCTCATCAGGTAATGGCTGCCAAATATTTTCTTGCTTTCTTTTATTTCTTTTGCTTCTTGCTTTGTTTTCTTGTTTCCACTATTTTGTCTTCTCCAAGTGGTGAAGGGTTGAGTCACTTGTGTTCACGTCATTCTTTTTCAAATCTTAGTTCCAGTTTGCTTTATATAAATTTGATGATCGTATTTAAAATTCGCGTAATTAGTTTATTCGTTTGTGTTTCAAGAATTTGAGTCTGATCGTCGCCTCTGCTAAAATTTGATCGTGCCTTCTATACGCTTTTTCGGTGTGGATATCGTTGTTTTGAATAGAATCTTCAGCGGCGTAAAGGTGAGTATTCACACCCGACAAACATACTTATAGATTTGTAAATTAATAACTAGTGAAATTGTAGAATGATTATATTTTATGCCTCTGATAAATTTTAGAATGTTAAAAACCCTATTATAAAATTTACACATCATCGGTTATATTATATGCTGTTATATTTTATACTGTTATACTATTTATTTATTTGCTGTTTATCACTGCAAGTTCCCTGTAGAATAGAATCGTTACGGGCTGAAATGATAGGCCTGAACGATATTTATTTAATTATTATATTTATTTATTTACTTGGGATTGCGGGTTTGAAATGATAGAACCCGAATTTTCTTTTTAAATTGCGGATTGAAATGATACATATCTGTATCACATGGCCTAGGATAGAAAATTTTATACAGGCCCTGTGGTATATTTTTAAATGATTTTCTTAACATATGTACTTTTTTAAAGTTTGAAATTTTGATTTAAAATATATATTTTATGGTTTTAAGAAATTTAAATATTAAGTTTTGAATTGTGAATTTGAGTATGTAAATTTGAAGTAAATGTGATTTTGACTTTAATTTATACTTAAAAATGCAAGTAAATAATGGAAATTAAATTTTAAATTTTAAATGGATATTTGAAGTAAAATGTTAAGTTTTATTAAATTAATAAGTTAAGAAAACAGTGGAATTTTGACTTAACAAATGAATTGTGTTTAAATTGGATATTTAATTATAAAAAAATTGTTGTGGTAAATCATATGTTAAAAATGATTCAAATATGAAATTTTGAAGCCTAAGTATGATTTATAAGTTTAAAAATAGCTAAAATTTAAGTTTATTTAACTCTAGAAATTTTAGTAATAGGCCGCTGTAGCACTTTGTAAGTGCTGCCGTTGCTAAAGTTAACTAAGCTTTGAATTAATAAGAATGACTACTGTAGCATTTTGTAAGTGCCGCTATTGCTGTAAATAAACAAAACATCTCTGCTATAGTACTTGGTAAGTGCTATGGTTGCTAAACTAAACTATATGCTGAAATACTTAATATAAGCTACGATAACACTCTATAAGTGTCGTCATTGCTGAAATTTGTCAATGTTTTGTACTATTATAGATTTTAACACTGTTTTGGAGTTATATTTTAAAGTGTTAAATGATTTAACTTTTGGAATTGATTATTTATGAAGTTTAAGGAGTTTTGAATATAATTTAATATCTAAATTTGAATTTCAAAGGAATCTAAATTGAATTTGAATTTAAATAAGGTTTACTTTGTTATGTGTTAAATGGAATGAAATGTAATGAGATAAATGAATTTTTGAATGGAATTTTGAGATGTGTTTTGAAATGATATTTGAAATAATAAATGAATGACATAATTGATTTTTAAAAATGATATTTAAATTGAATATTTGAATTTAAGAATGATAATGAATTGATAAGGGATTTGATAGGAAATAATTGAAATGGTTTTGATATGAATATAGTTTTGAAATAAAAATGGTTTTGTTTTCGAAGTACAAACTATTTTGAAAGGAATATAGTTTTGAAATGATATCTTTGGTTTTTGGAAGTATATACTATTTCGAAATGACCACGGTGTTATAATAACGATTGGTTGGCAAAGAGACCAAGATCAGATATGGGCATACTCTCTGTCGATACCGAAAACCACTTTGACAACCGTGTACGCGGTGGAGATTCCAGAATGAAGTAGGATGGTGGCGGCGTTTCCTTTGAGGTAAATACGTGGACCCGACTCCCGTGAGTTGGCAAAAGGTGGCTAAAACAGAAGCGATTGACGGGCTAATGAGGTAGCACCTTTGATCGGACACGTCCCTTCGATATTATACTTTGACTTTTGGATTGATTTGGTGACCACTTTTGATTTTTTTATTTGGGGGTGTGGCTCGAGGTGGGAGGTAGCTGCACACTACGCGTTACCACCGTCCCGGAAGCGTAATTGGTATATCTACCTTGGCATTGCCTAGTTGTGTCGTGTCACCTACCCTATCACGCCTTGTACGAGTTTGGTTTTCTCCCATAGCCCGTATGGTATCCTCTGGTGGCTTCCCGATCAGGAGGGACTATGATATTGGATGGACAACTGGGACTATTACGTGTTAAGGGCTATATGGGTAACCCCTTAATGCTATGAAAAAAGTAAGTTCATTTTACAGTAGACACTATTATAATAGCGAAGTATTACTACATAGTAAATAGTTTAATGGATCCTTAGAGGATGAGCGGTCCCAAGCATCCTTTAAGTTACTTGCCTTTATATTACAGTTCACTTGAATTAGCTTACACTGTATAAGTATGTATGTCCTAACTCGAGTGTTTGTGTTTATTTCTTACACTCGGGTCAGTTTGAGTATCGGTTCGGACTTCATTTCTCGGAGCTAGGACTGTTGAAGATCATCTCTTTCAAGCTGCTGTCTACCTTATATTTAGTCTTTTAGCTTAGCTTATGTAATTGAGACATAGAAATTTGGGATTTTCCGTGGTCGATTCAAACTATATTTGGTTTTAAGACTATGTAATTTATACATATTTTGAGACTGTGATAGTGGCTTCATGAACTACTATTTCTCTACTTCCGCTGCATTTCTTACTCTGTGTCTGTGATTTATGATTATTTATTTACTGTATATTCTGAGATTTGCCAAATTTTATTTACAACGCGGTATTTTGAATAATTCAAGTCCGACATGTGCGGATGCGAATGATTGAAAATACCGGGTCGTTACATTTGGTATCAGAGTTTTGGCTCTAGGCAAAACTTAGAATGTATGGTAAATTTGATTTACAGAATCACTTTCATTCGAGCTTGAATCTCTTCCTTTTGATTCGATTTCCTTTGAATTTTGAAACGTTCCTTGCGGTTCCAAACTTCATTCGTGTCCCTCACTATTCATCTTCTTTCGATTCGAAAGTATCCCAAAACTCCACTTCGGATGATCTTTATATTAGACTCTCGATTTTAATTATAACAACCTATATAAAATGTTATGTATTTTAAACCATCTTTGCAGGAGATTTATTGCAGATTCATCTAAAGATGTTTATAGTTGTATATTATGTATCTAGAGTCTGTATATTACTTAGAAAATTTGTTAAAATCTCTCTTTAAATGGCATATATATATAAACATATACATACACATGCACATGCTCATACATGCACAAAACAGCAAAATCAGACGTCTGAATCCATTCATTCAGGCATCTGAGTACTGAAATAAGAAAATTGTTTTCGCAACATTCAGACGTCTCAACTAAAATATTCAGACGTCTGAATGAGGTCAAAAATGAACTATTTCTTTGCTGTTTACGTTTTCAATCTAATTCAGAAGTCTGAATTTTTTTATTCAGATGTCTGAATATCCCTATCTGCTATTTTCTTGAAAAGTCACTTCTCTTCACCAAGAGAAACATCCTTTTAAATCAACAGCTGCATCCGTTCTTTTCAATATAACATTTCATTTAAAGATGCAACTCTTCATATACTATATATAGATTATAGAATTCAACAAACAAATTACCGAATTTACTTTTAGCATTCTTGAATTCTTATCTATTCTCAAAATTTTCAAACTGCACTCAAATTCTTACATATTTTGATCATTGATCACTTTGTCTTCCACAATTCTCAAACCATATCACACTATATATCATAAAGGAGAAGATTATAGGAAGATTGTACTCAATTGACTTATCAGTGTTATTTAAGAACACACTACAGTTAGATATCTTTTGTGTTGAAGTCCTATTCGGTTGCTTAGGTGGGTGAAGTCATGTTCGGTTGCTTAGGCAGCATAAACCTATTCCTCCGGGTTAAGTGAGGGTTGTTGTAGTTAAAATTCCAGCAGGAGTCTGGGACTGGAAGTAGAACGGGAAGTTCGAACCAGTATAAAAATTCCTGGTGTTCTTGTTTTATTTTTATTTACTTTGCTATTATCATCTGTTTTCGCATTTAGATTTAATTACATTCCATATTACATGATCCTAAGTAATAGCTTTCCATAGTAGTTACTTCCAATTGGTATCAAAGCAAGGTTTCTTATAATCGTTACACAATTATCTGATATTTTTGCTAATATGGAAAACAACACCAGCACTACCAACACTGCCACAAACACTAGTTTTATTGAAGGTCAATCCACTGCACGAACTCCATTTTTCAATGGTTTAAATTATAATTATTGGTCTACTCGTATGAGAATTTATGTGCAATCTAATAGTTTTGAATCATGGAATATCACACAGAATGAATACACTCTTCCTACTGGAGAGTATTCTACTTGGTCAAACACACAAAAATTAGATGTTATTGCCAATGCTAAAGCTATGAACATGTTATTCTGCGCACTAGATAGAAATGAATTTAACCGTGTTAGCATGTGTCAAACTACTTACAAAATTTGGAGAACACTTAAAATCACACATGAAGGAACCAACAAAGTTAAACAAAGCAAAATCTCCATGCTCAAAAATCAGTTTCAAAACTTTAGAATGAAACAAGATGAATCCATAAATGATATGTACTCTAGATTTCAAGATATCTATCGTTCACTATTAGGATTAGGAGAAAAGTACACTAATTTTGATATTGTATCAAAAATCCTAAACTTTTTAACTGATGAATGGGAAAGAAAAGTCTTGGCCATTGAAGAAGCTAACGATCTTTCTACCATAAAACCTGAAGAGTTAATAGGAAATCTAATGTCCTATGAAGTGAATTTGCAGGCAAAATGAGTACAAACACAAGACAAAAAGAATACAGCTTTCCATGCTGAAGAAGAAAAAGAAAAGGATTCAGATGAAGAAGATCTGGCATTTGTTGCCAAAAATTTCAAAAATTTCTTGAAATTCAGGAAAAACAACAGAAATAATGGAAAAAAGAACTTCCCAAACAAACCATCATCTTCAATTCTAAAATGCTTTAACTGCCACAAGAAAGGTCATATCCAAAAAGAATGTCCAGAATTAAAGAAAAAATACTTCAACAAGAGCAGAAAAGATAAGAAAAAGAAAGCATTCTCCTTAACATGGGATGATTCAGATACTTCTTCATCAGATACTTCTTCATCAGATAACAGTAGTGAAAGTGAAAACGAGCAAGCAAATGTCTGCTTTATGGCTACTGAATACGAGGTTAGTAATTTTACTTTTGATGACATGATTGAGACAAATTCAAAACTAGTTGATACTTTGAAAAATCTCAAAATAAAATATAAGGAAACTCGTGAACATCAGAACAAAGCAGAATTCAAAAGAGATAGGCTTAAAGATGAGAAGAAAATACTAGAGGAAGAACTTGAAAAATTACAAGAATCATTCTCTAATATAAATTCTCAACTTACTCTTTTGAGTCATGAAATTGAAACTCAAAAAGAAAAGAATGATGCTCTTGTTTCTGAAAATCATGAACAAAAAACTAAGGTAAAATAGATAGATTTGGATAATAGTAGTCTTAAAGCTAATTTAGAAAGCATTACCAAAAATGTTTCAAATTTTAATAAAGGAAAAGAAACTTTATCTAAAATTATTAATAGCTCTCAATCCGTTTCAAGTAGAAAAGGATTAGGATATGTTAAGAAAATAATAAATTCACCTAAAAAGAAAATTAAGAAAAATATTAAATCTACTATTGACAGACAAAAAGGAATTCTAACCCAAAAAGTATAAACATCTGGGTTCCTAAAAAAACAACAATTTGATTAGAAAGAAACATATAAACACCTTTTTTGAAATTGTTCACAAAAATAAAATTACATTTTTAAATGGGATACTGAGCCCTCTTAGGTTTGGTTTCCTAAGATTTAACTCTTAGGACCCTATTGAAAAAGTGGGTACCAATATTATCTCTTATTTTTTGTAGGTCTCACTCAAGAAAAGAGGAAAATGGATACTCGACAGTGGTTGCTCAAAACATATGACAGGAGACAAAGATATGCCAACAAATATTACTTACTCAGATGGAGGATCAGTCACAGTTGAAGACAACTCCAAAGGCTATATCATTGGCAAAGACGATGTGAGCAATAACGGTATATTAAATTTACCTCTTATTTCAAATGTTTTTCTTGTCAAAATTTAAAACATAATTTACTTAGTATCAGCCAATTGTGTGACAAAGGATTCAAAATAACTTTTTCTGAAAACAAATGTAATATTTTTGATCAAAATCAAAATCTTATCTTTGAAGGTAATAGAGACAGAAACGTCTATGTTCTGAATATGAAAATAAAACATAATTCAAATTTGTGTTTAATAGCCAAAGAAAATGATATTTGGTTATGGCACAAATGATTATGTCATATTAACTTCAAAACTATAAATAAACTCTCTAAAAAAGATTTAATGAAAGGTCTACCAAAAATGAATCTTAAATTTGATCGTATTTGTGATGCATGTCAGTTAGGAAAGTTAACAAAGTCATCTTTTAAATCTAAAACGGTCATTTCAACAATACAACCATTTGAATTACTACATACGGATTTATTTGGACCAACACAAGTAAAATCCATCAATAATAGTAGATATGTGTTTGTTATTGTTGATGATTTTTCTAGATATACTTGGACTATTTTTATGAAAAATAAAAGTGATACCTTTGATAACTTCAAAAAATTTGTTAAAAGAATTCATAATTTTGAAGGTTTGAAAATAAAAAACATAAGAAGTGATCATGGAGGTGAATTCGAAAACGAAGCCTTTGAACATTTTTGTAAGAAAAAAGGAATATTCCATATTTTTTGGTTTCCTAGAACTCCACAACAAAATGAAGTTGTAGAACGTAAAAATAGAACCTTACAAGAATGTGCAAGAACTTTGTTAAATGGAAGTACGTTACCAAAACATTTCTGTGGTGAAGCAGTTGCAACAGCATGTTATGTTTTGAATCGTGTTTCTATTTGACCTCTAACTAAGAATACTCCTTATGAACTTCTTAATGGACGAAAACCAATTATTTCTTATTTTAAAAAATTTCGATTCAAAATGTTTTGTTTTAAACACAAAAGATCAGCTTGGTAAATTCGATCCTAAATCCGATGAAGGAATCCTTTTTAGGATATTCGGATCGAAGCAAAGCTTATCGAATTTATAATAAAAGAACAAATATCATCGAAGAAACACTTCATGTATCTTTCGATGAAAATTTTAAACGAATGCCAAGTATAAGAGATGATGAAGAATTTACTGATAATATCACAAACATAGAAATTTCAAATATTGAAAATAACGAAAACATTAATCACAATAACAATGAATTAAGATCTCCACCTAGGATATTAAGAGATCATCCTTATGATAATGTTATTGGAGAAGTCAACTCATCTGTTAGAACAAGAAGTCAATTAAATCAAATGGGTCATTTAGCTTTTCTATCTAATATTGAACCTAAAAATATTAAAGAAGCATCTACCGATGAAAATTGGTTAATCGCTATGCAACAAGAACTAAACCAATTTGAAAGAAATGACGTTTGGAATTTAGTTCCATGGCCTAGTGATCAATCAGTTATTGGTACAAAATGGGTTTTTAAAAATAAAGTAGATGAACAAGGAAATATTACTAGAAATAAAGTTAGATTAGTTGCTCAAGGATACAACCAGGAAGAAGGAATTGACTATGAAGAAACATTTGCTCCTGTCGCTAAACCAGAAGCAGTACGAATCTTACTAGCATTTGCATGTTTTTATAACTTTAAATTATATCAAATGGATATCAAAAGTGCTTTTTAAAATGGTTTCATAAAAGAAAATGTATATGTTGAACAACCTCCATTATTCGTACATGAATAATTTCCTAACCATGTCTATAAGCTTAAAAAGGCTTTATATGGTTTGAAACAAGCACCCCGTGCTTGGTACGATCGTCTTAAAAGATATTTAATAGATTCTGGTTTTGAAATTGGAAAGGTTGATCAAACTCTTTTTATTACAAGAAATAAACAGGATATTTTAATTGTTCAAATATATGTTGATGATATTATTTTTGGATCTACAAATGAAAGACTTTGTCAAGATTTTTCTAAAATAATGACTAAAGAATTCAGAACGTCGCATATGGGTGAGTTAATTATTTTCTTGGCTTACAAATAAAACAACTAGAAAATGGTATTTTTATTAATCAAGAAAAGTATTGTAACAATCTAATTAAACGCTTTGGTATCGAAAATGCTTCTACCAAACCGTACAACCATACATCTTGATAAAGATGAAAAAGGTAAAAGTATTGATCAAAAATTATATCAAAGCATGATTGGATCGTTACTATATTTAACAGCTAGTAGAGTGTTTGTTTGTGTGCACGATTTCAAGCAGATCCCAAAGAATCACATTTACGAGCAGTGAAATGCATACTACGATATCTTAATAAAACCAAGGACTTTGGACTATTCTATCCAAAGGAATGCCCTTTTGAATTAGTGTCCTATAGTGATGCTGATTTTGGAGGAAGCCGGACAGATAGAAAAAGTACAAGTGGGACTTGTCACTTCATTGGACGGTCTCTTGTATCTTGGTTTAGTAAAAAAACAAAATTGTGTTTCATTGTCGACATGTGAAGCAGAATATATTTCTGCAGCTTTGGCATGTGCTCTAGTTATCTATATGCAACAAACACTATAAGATTTTGGTTTTAATTTACGCAAATCAACTATTTATTGTGATAATTCTAGTGCTATAAACTTATCTAAAAATCCTGTAAATCATTCACGAACAAAACATATTGACATTCGTCATCATTTTCTTCATGATAATATTGGAAAAGATTTAATAAATCTAGAATATGTATCCTCTGACAAACAATTGGCAGATATCTTTACAAAACCGTTAAATGAAAATACTTTCATGAATTTAAGACGAGAACTTGGTATCGTCTCTCTTAAATATTTTTAAGTTCAATTTTTTAATATACATATACATATATATATATATATATATATATATATTCTTTTATAAAAATAAAAATAAAATATAGAATTCATAGTTTCTATCAAAAGAAATAAAAAGTGTCTTCTAGCACTAGAACTTAAGACCTCCCACTCGGTAGTCCTCTACGCTATCACTTCTCTCTCTCTCTATTGTTTTCTGAAATATAAGGTTGTCATTAACTTCATATATATACCTTCCGTTCTCTCCTTCTTTTCCTATGGATACTATTTGTCTAAACATTAAAACCATACATTGTCCTCTATTTTTAAACAAGCTTCTTCCTATATATTGCTGAATTCTTACAATTCTTTTCATCAATAATTCTTTTGATTCCTTTTTTAAAAAAAATTATTTAATCATGTCATCTCTAAATAACTCCATGTCATCTAACTTATCTTACACCTCTCCTTCGTCGGAATCGGAGAATCTACCAACTCCTACTCCTATATATGAACCGGTTCCGATCGTTCCACCCTCTACTCATACTGGATATACTCCACCAGCAAAAACAACAAGATGGTCTCTTATTTTTGGATCACCGTCCATAAAAGGGAAAATTGATGATATTCATCATTATCAAAAAGAAACATTAGACTTACAACGTGAATTATACTATGAGCAAAAAGTTAATGCCAAACGGGTTAGCTTTTTGGAACAAGTAGCGATAAAATTCTATGGTTCTTCAAAGGATTCTGTTCATCAACCAGCTCGTTCTCCAAGTCGTTGCAATCCTTGGGAACCATCACCACAATGTCCACCAACAACTCCAAATTCTTGGGAACGTGGTAACAGATGGTATCCGCTTCGACCATATGTGGAGAACACCAAAGTTGAAGAAGAATCTTATCATACTCCATCATCTTCTTCAAAATCTACTTAATCGTTTCATGTTTTTTTAATATAATCTGTTATTTTGTCATTTCATTCTGCTTATTCTATTTTTAATATTGAAAATTATTCAATAATATATATTTTTTATTCTCACCATTGCCAAATATATGCTTCTGTACACAATTCAGATGTCTGAATTGGTTTAAACAGACGTTTGAATATTCATTGAAAAAAAAAATTGCCCCAGATTCAGACGTCTGAATCAAGAAAAACAGACGTCTGAATTAGCCCAATTTTGAACTAAATCCTCGCGGGTTGCAAACCAACCAAATTCAGACGTCTGAATTGAATTACTCAGACGTCTGAATCCCTTCTAAGGATTTTTGTCTACCTTTCTTATTCTATATTTATTACCTTTTTACCCCTACCTTTTCATCATCTATATAATAACTTTTTCACTTCTTTACCTCTTACTTCAGAACCCTAGCCCCCAATTTCATCTCACTCAAAGCTTTTACTCTTCCTCTAACTTACCAATGGCACCAAGATCAAAGAGAACAAGAGAATCAACTTTCGGACCATCCGAAGACCAAATCCGGCAATGGCTATGGAACGATGTTGCCGTTTCTCGGTGAAATTCCATGAAGAACTCAAACATCTTTGAAGGAGCATTCATGAAATTCTCGGACTTCGCAGTATATCGAATTAGAGAATTAGCGGAGTAATTTCACTTTGACAGCTTGATTGGGTACACTCCTAATAATGTTGAGATTAATCATCTTATGATTAAAAAAATTCTTGCAAACTTAAATTTGGATCATCAAAATCCTCAAAACTATCAAGATTGTGTTTGGCCGTTAGTTTGTGGCGTAAGAATTTTCTTACATTTACAAAGACTAGGTCATATTTTAAATTGTCCTTATCAAGGAATTGATATTAATGAAATCGAAGTTGATATGGAACATCGTAATGAAGTTTCGCATCAATTTTTATCCGATGAACTTATAAATATGGGCAATTTAAAATCTACCTACTTACGGCCACAAATTAGGCTCATTCACCGTGCTCTTATTCGATCTCTCCAGCCAAGAACGGGTAGCTATGAAAAAGTGTATAAAGTAAATTTTTAACTTTATTCTATCTATTCTAGTCAACAAGTAAATTGGGGGAAGATTATTTTGGATGAATTCCAAGATATCACAATCCGAAGGAAATATAGAACTATTCATTATGGTGCCTATATTATGCGCATTCTCCTAAATATCGAAGTACCGATGCTTGATTCCAATTTTACAAGTATTAGTGAACTAGGCGCTAAAATTTTAGGGTTGATGGGTCTTTCTATACGGCCTCCTTCTCAACAAATCATTTCCTTCCAACAATGGTTACAAAATATTCAACAAGGTGTTCCTCAACCTCGAGACACTAGTATTGCTTCTTCTTCCTGTACCCATCATGAAGAAGAAGAGGAGGATGTTGACACCATCCAAGAAATTGGCCCGGATACTTCTTCAAGACAAGCCATCATCATTCTCTCCCGAAATCAATCAAAGATTCATTGAGACATAAAAGCACTTGAGAAAAAGACGGAAAGAAAATTCAATTCTATCAAAGGCTTTCTCAATAACATATGGGATCGAATTTCTTGTTCCGGCTCTACATCTACTCAAGCTTACAATCCATCTCCTTTTGAATGGTCTTCCTCAAGCTCAAGCTCTAATCACAATGATCCATCTCTTTCAAGTCAATTTTAAATTATCTTGCTTTATTTTTTTTATGTTTGTTTGTCACTTTTATTTCTTTATGTTAGTTGTATGTGAACTATCTATAACATTATTTCTTTATGTACTATTTCTTTATTTGCCTTAATGAAATGGATTATCTATTATCATTCATGTTCTTTCTTTTTGTCGATGACAAAGGGGGAGAAATTTAAATTGTGCATATTAACAGGGGGAGTATCTAGTCTATTAATTTTATATAGTTGTCATCATCAAAAAGGGAGAGAATGTTAGACTCTCGATTTTGATTATAACAACCTATATAAAATGTTATGTATTTGAAATCATCTTTGCAGGAGATTTATTGCAGATTCATCTACAGATGTTTATAGTTGTATATTATGTGTCTAGAGTCCGTATATTACTTAGAAAATTTGTTAAAATCTCTCCTTAAATAATATATATATATATATATATATATATATATATATATATATACATGCATATGCACACACATGCTCATACATGCACAAAACAGCAAAATCAGACGTCTGAGTACTGAAATAAGAATATTGTTTTCACAATATTCAGACGTCTGAACTAAAA
This sequence comes from Allium cepa, assembly GCA_030765085.1. Taxonomy (NCBI): domain Eukaryota; kingdom Viridiplantae; phylum Streptophyta; class Magnoliopsida; order Asparagales; family Amaryllidaceae; genus Allium; species Allium cepa. Next base: position 550,484,321 of record CM060934.1, on the reverse strand, counting down.
TATTTAGACATCTGAATGAGGTCAAAAATGAACTATTTCTTTGCTTTTTACGTTTTCAATCTAATTCAGAAGTCTGAATTTTTTTATTCAGACGTCTGAATATCCCCAACTGTTATTTTTTTGAAAAGTTGCTTCTCTTCACCAAGAGAAACATCCTTTTAAATCAACAGATACATCCGTTCTTTTCAATATAACTTTTCATTTAAAGATGCAACTCTTCATATACTATATATAGATTATAGAATTCAACAAACTAATTACCGAATTTACTTTTAGCATTCTTGAATTCTTATCTATTCTCAACGTTTTCAAACTGCACTCAAATTCTTACATATTTTGATCATTGATCACTTTATCTTCCATAATTCTCAAAGCATATCAGACTATATATCATAAAGGAGAAGATTATAGGAAGATAGTACTCAATTGACTTATCAGTGTTATTTATGTGATAACCCGGATTTCTGGACATCTGTAATTGATTAACAAACTGGGTCAATTAATAGAATATTGATTTATGGATTAAACAAATAAATTTAATGATAAATATTTATACTTGGATAGATATTTATTTGATAATCTTCTAGTATGATTATTTTAAAATTTGCAAAATTATTATTTTCAAACACATGTAATGTGTGTTTGTTTAAAATATGTATATGAGTCAATTTAAATTGAATTTGAATTTGAATTTGAGGTTTGAAATTCAAAGAATAATTATATTAGTGTATAATTAAGATTTTAAAATCTTTTCTTTTGAAATTTTTTATATGTATAAATACTAGAAAGGTATGAATATAAATATAAAATATAATTGATCAAAATTTTAAGAAATGATGAATTACAATTTCAAAATATTGAGTGTTAAAATCTAACCTATTTCTAAAGATTCATTTTTGAAATTTCAATTCCAAAATTCCTATCTACAATTTATCTATGTAAGCTAAGGTACCCTCTTTTAAAATTTTATATGCTTAAGTATAAACTAAACTAAAAGTATAATATATAATCGTATTATAAACATTTAATTACATGTATAACCATTAAATACAAAAGCTTTCAAAATTCATTTAAAAATTGTAAGAAAATGAATAAATACAAATGTTTAATTTATGAAGCTCGTTGTTGACATGTGTAATGAGATTATAATGATATTTTGACAAATGTAATCAATTTGTACAATTGCCATGTTTGAATTTTAATTTACTTTTCTTTTATTTTGATGAATAAAGAGGAAACAAAAATTTTCTTCATAATTTAAAAAAATTCATAACCTGTTAACATCCTCAAACCAGAAATTTAATCAGGAAATCAGCAACTTCAATTTTCTCAGTTTTTAAAGCTAAATCTTCTAAACAACTAGCAGCAATATCAGATCCAAATTCAAAATATCAAAGATTCAAAGTAAGATTCAACTCAGATAATTCAAGCAGATCAAAAATCAAAACCGAATGTCCACATTTTTCAAATTTCTGATCAGTTCCATACCTTCTCTGTTCAAACTGAAATGGTGAGTAAGCTATTGTTTTTTTTAAGAAATTTATTCTGGTTCAAATCTTGATGTACGAGAAATCCTTGAAGTTATGAATGTAAATCTTGTTGTATGTCTGTATATAGGAAGGTTTAGTGTATGCAGGTTAGTATAAATGTTTGTACTTCCCTGTTTAAAAAAATTTACAGGCCTTATCAATTTGAGAAAATCAAATATTCATCTCCTAATTCCTTTTAGGATTTGATGTTTAAACAGAAGTTGTTTGAATCAACCAGATCTTAACCTTAAAAATATTTCCAAGTAATATTGGTTTAAAATTTATGGGAAGTTTGGAAAGACAGTAGATTTTCTTTAAGTAGGTAAAAACCCAAACATTTTAAATTGTTGATTTGAATTCACCACTTGAATCGTCATTCAAAAACTTGATTTTTAAGATGAAGATCACGAATTTTAGATTGGTAAATTGGGTGATATTGCATGTTGATCAAAATTGGGTATAGTGGTAAATTCTGGCGATCGGAATACTTTCTGTGGTTGGGATTGTGCTCAAAGGTGGAGGAGGATCTGAAGACCTCGGTAAAAATGTCTGACGAATTTATCAATCTTCGTAGGGGCCGGACTTTGACAATATAGGGTTTTAAGCTTGTGTTTGTGTATGGGTCGAATTCTAAGTGATGCGTCGTCCTCAGTGGACCGGGTCAGTTCGCACCCATGGTAATTGAAAGAAGAGGAGTTGGAGAAGCTCTGTCCATAGTATCATCGTCTCTGGTGGCTTGGGGATTCGGGATGAGGCGTTTCATTGAAGATTGTTTTGGTTCCAGTTGGGCTATGTTGCTCGATTTCGCTTTCACCGTCTTCTTTGATTTCTAGGTGAAGGTGGGTGTTCGTGGGATCATCGCTGATGTGTTGATGAACCTAGCTTCGGTTGGCAGTGGATGGAATCGTGGTGCACATGCACGAATTCCCAATGTGCCATGGCTTCGTGAGGTTGAGAGGGATTGGGGGCGTGCTCGAGAAATGAGGAAGATGGCCCGAGTGTTGCATCGAGTTTCCTATGGGTTTACTCGGGTCTCATCTGGTTTCTCATAAGAAACTCGCACAGGGTTTTGCAAAACATATTTAACAGTTTCAAAACTTAAAATAAAAATCCAAATTTTTTTGAAAATAAGGGGAGAACGTGGGGAAACTCGGGTATAGGTCTGAGTGGCTTTCAGGTAAAACCCGAAGCAACTATTTCAAACAGTTTTTAGAATGATTTAAAATCCTATTGTTTTTAAAATTTAGATTATACTTTTATATAAACTTACTTTATATATAATAGTTACTTCTTAAAACAATTGGTTATGAAATTTTAAGGGTTGTTTAAATTAAATTCTATTAAATGAAATTTAAAGTGGTTTTAAACATTAATTTAAATGTAAGTTTAAGATTTTATAAAATAGGTTTTAAAAATACAAATTGAAATTAGTTTTAAAACTTCAACTTGATAATATTTAATTTATTTAAGGAAGTTAAAGATTTGTTAACTTTAAAATTTTCAAGTTAAATGGTTATTTTATTTCAAATCTTAATTAAATGATTTAATTAAGTTTAGTTAATTATAATGTTAAAATGTTTTAAAATGTTAATGGTAATTAAGATCTTTATAAATAGTGTTTTATCTTAAAGATGATTTAAGAGATAAGGTCTTGAAATTAATTAGTTCTAATAAAAGGAATTAAGTATAATTAATTAATTTGGTTAATTGATTATAAAGGATTAGTTAGGTGATTAATTAAGAGTAATTGGTTGGTTCAATTAATCAATAATTGGGGTTTAAAATTTATTAATTAATTCAAGGTTAATTAATTGTAATTAAGAATTATTAATTAAAAGATTGTTAATTAATGATCAAAGATTAAGTAATTGAGTAACTAAAAATTAATTAATCAAGTAAATAAGATTTATTAATTTTTGTAATTAGAGAGTTTTGAATTAATTATTTAGAGGCTATTTAATTAATAATTAAGAAGTACTTATTTTATAATTAAATTTATGAATTAATAATTAGGTATTATTAATTAATACTTAAAGAATGATTAGTCAAAGGTGATTAAGGATTAATTAAAGGTTGATTAAAGGTTGATTAACTGTTTAATCAACTGGTGATTAAGGAGATTAATTAATAATTGAGGTTTATTAATTGATAATTAAAGGATAATCAATTTATGTTAGAGGTTTATTAATTGATTGATAAGGTAATCAGGGAGCGATGAATTAATTAAATGATTTTAATTAATTAATGGTTAATTAAGCAGGATTAGATGATTAATTATGACATGGATTGATAATGCTTGCTTATGGATGATTGTTGTTGAATGTCTAAATTGAATGATATCTATTGGATGATATGCTGTGACATTTTATTGATATGGTGTTGGTTATATCAATGATTAATGGGTGATGTTTATCTATGTTATTGCTGTGTAAAAGTGACATCCAGTAGTTGAATTTAATCGCTTGGATAACTTGGGTTAAGATGACATTGGATTCGAAGAGACCGGAGTCAGGTATTAGTAAATATCTGAAACCACTTCGATTCTTTATGAATTGATATGTGGAATCAATGGGCTGAAATGGAATGATTTAAGTGAATTGGACCATTTAATCTAAGTTTTGGTACTTAGAAATTGATATGTGAAAAAGTGGTGTCTATAACAATTTGTGAAATTGAAAATCTATATGAGTTACCCCGGGTTTTAAATAAGTTGTATGGTTTGGTATTCCTTGTAAGATGAGTTTACTCACGCTGGTTTCCAGCCTGACCCGGGTGTTACTTTGATGTAATGCTCGGGTTAGACTGAGTATTACAGCTTTTCAGGTAATGACGTTCTGGAGCTCAGAAGGCGAGCTGGATGGCAGGAATGTATAGAGTATTTCTGCTGTGTTATATATTACTGTTATCTAAGACATGTTGATACGTATAAATGTCCAGTGTTTTGAGAGATGTTGTAACTCTGATGTGTTAAAATGTAATTGACAGACACAGTATTCTTTTGTAAATTGTTATTATTTGATATTACATTCTGATCCGTTGCGAATATGAGATTCTGTGTTGTGTTTCTGATTCTTTTCCTTCTATCTCTTTCTTCTTTTCCTAACTATCTGGAATTATCGGGATCAAAATTTCTGGTCGTTACAATTTAAGAACACACTACAGTCAGATATCTTTTGTATTGAAGTCCTATTCGACTGCTTAGTCGGGTGAAGTCCTGTTCGGTTGCTCAGGCAGTGTAAACCTATTCCTCTGGGTTAAGTAAGGGTTGTTGTAGTTAAAATTCCAGAAGAAGTCTGGGACTGGACGTAGAACGGGAAGTTCGAACTAGTATAAAAATTCCTGGTGTGCTTGTTTTAATTTTATTTACTTTGCTATTATCATCTGTTTCCGCATTTAGATTTAATTATATTCCATATTACACGATCCTAAGTAATAGCTAGCCATAGTAGTTACTTTCACTTTATAGTGAATTGGCGGTCTCGCCAATATTCTAATAAAGGGGTGAAACTCCTTTACAGTTAGCATTGATTCACCAGAGAATTATATTTATCCTCGGTTTAGATGCTAGTATCTTTGGTTATTCCGAACTCTATCTCTTCAGATCGAATGTAGATTTACCCTAGAAAATCCACATCGATTTTATTCTTCAAGTCACGATTGACCCGATTAAGGTTGCCACGATTTATATAAACTTATGCAATTCCTTATTCTGTTATTTAATCATCGGATCTTCTGATTCCAGCTTATCTTTAAATCAAAATTCTCTTTGATTTGAGTCCATCAAATTTGACTCTTTATCCTTGTTTTGAAAATTTTATTCCTATATTTGGAAAAAATATATTATATTATATATAAGCATAATTTTCAGAATTTTTATAATTAATTTAACTAGTTGTCAAGAGATAATAGTCTTTGATTTTATTCATGGTCTTGTAAACCATGGGTATTGTCTCATATAAATAAGTGAACTATAAACAATGGTTATAAATTAATTTGGAAACAGAAATGAATTTAAAATAAGAACTTGAGAATTCAATTTCCGATGGTTTCAAACCTTGTGTTTAAAGTTTTGTAAGGATATATTATTTAAATTATTTCCGAATAGAAATTTGTTTCCAAAGAATTTTAAAGGTTTAAAAATCAGGGATCTTCTCTTTGTCGCTGGGAAATAGTTTCGGTGATGAATGTAGCATCATCGACATTCATTTTCGAGTTTCGAAGTGAAGAGACCATTCTGTAGTCTGGCTACAGTGTTATCTTGAGAATTTAATTGATTTGAATCTCTAAAATATGACTTGATTTATAATATATAGATATATGATTTAAATTTGATTTGACATATTATGTACATATATTTATTTATCTCTAAATGGTTTGAAGGGAATCAGAAATTTAATTCTTAAATTTTATCTTGAGGAATAATTTCAATTATAAAAAGAAAATAAATTTTTTGAATAAATGATTCAAACTTGAGATATTGAATTTGAAAGTTTTATTTGTATAATACTCAATTGCATTTCAATATGACTTACCTTGATTTTCAGAAGTTAACAATGTAATTGGATAATATACAATATAAAAAGATTTTATAAATAAAATTTGAGTGGTTATAATAAACGTTATACAGTTAAATTCTAGTTATAAAAAAGATCAACAGAGGTAAGTAGAATAAAAGGGTAATGGAATAATTTACAATATAAAATGATGTTAAAGGAACTAAGAATAAATTTAAGCAGTTGTAATAAGTGTAAACTTATTTAACGTAGATGATAAAAATATATTAAGAGAGATAAATTTAATTATAACTAGGAATAAAGAAGAAATTAATTTATTGAACACATTTTTGAGTTTAACAAATGATTTTCAAACTTATGATTTTAGGAATTTTTGTTTTAAGATAATTGGAAGATGAAGTAATGAAATTTGAAATAGTTAAATTTAACTTAAGTAAAATTAAATAGATGAAATCAATTATTAATTTAAAATTGAATTTGTATAGTTTAGATTAATTATTCTATTTTGAGTTTCAATTTAGTTTTCTTTCAGGTTGTTTCTATTCCCCTACGTTCTTCCTTTTCGAGGACGAAAAGTATTGAGTGAGGGAGAGTGTAACGACCTATAAATTTTTAATAATTAAAATTGTTAAATTGATAAAATTTTGGTAATTTAATATGAAGAAAAATAAACTTTGTAATAAAACAAGGAATGAATGTTAAAGTGGAAATGCCTATTTTATTCATAAGGTAATATAAAAGAATGAAACTCATCTGAATGAATTTATTTGAGGATTCAATCATAATAAATGTACACATTCAATACATTCAATATAATTAAGAACAATTGTTAATATAAAGGAAAGAAATTAATTAAATCCATCAGGTCATTGATTGATTTCCTGCCTTTTTCTACATGGCCTCTTTATTTCTTGCTTTAGCCATACAAACTCTTTTCCTAGTCGTGTATTTCCCATTTGCAAATCATGTACAAGAAGATTTATTTCTCATTTCAAAACTTCTCATTTTCATTTGCATTTAAGAATAAAACATATATATGTTTCTTTCTCCTTAACTTATGCCTTTTCTATTTCTTAGCATTTACTCTCACTTTGCTTGCCATCCAAACCATCTATGTATCCACCCAAAATTTTTAGTAAATGTTTTATTAATTTAATTTAGATAATTTTGTTATTTAAAATATAAATTTTGGTGTGGATTAGAATTCCACACATGAATTAATAGAATATTTTCCGAAAATATGAATTTTGTCAATATGGTCAAACTTTGACTTTTAAATTTAAAATTTTAAAATTTTGAAAATTTGAATTTTATTTTTATTTTGAAAGTAAATAAAATTTTACGAATACTGCTTTACACTTCGTCGAAATCTGAATTATAATGTGAAAGCTATGCCTTTTTAACTATTGTGTGTAATTTGTTGTATTTAACAAAATTGTTTACTTTAAATTATATAAATAATATTTTATTTGGTCATGTAATGTTCTAAATTATATTTTCATGGGTAAATAACTTGTTTTGTATATATTTTGGTTTTAAAACATTTTTAAAAGTGTAATTGACATTTTCCCGTGTCAGTTGTATTTTGTTTACAATTTCTAATTTCCAACTTCAATTAGAAATTCTTTATTTATTTTATATTTTTCTTAAGAACTTATTTTATTCTCATTCTCACTTTATTTTGTTTCTCAAAGATTTATTTTAAACCATTTTTAAGAAGAGTTGTAATTTCCCAAAGTTAAGTGGATTATGTTTGCAATTTTCTTAAGCTAGTTTCAATAAATTAAGCTATTTTCTTTATTTATCTTTCTATTTCCTAAAATGTTACATTTCTTCATATGTATATACATCAGTTTCTTAGTTAAATGATAAATAAATCAAATGAATGTAAACAAATCAAATTCTAAATTAATGTAATAAATAGTGTATAAATAAGCTATATAATTTCACGTTTTAATTTGGTACGTTTACATCTGTTTTGTTTAATTTAGTTGGTATGTAAATGATACGCTATTTAATGAAATATCTGTTAGCGTATGTTTTACTAAATATATTTTCTAAATGAATAAGAAACGTATAAACAAAATACGTTACTTTTGTTATAAATTTGGGCATAATTTGGACGTACGTTTCGTTTATTATTGCGTCTATAATACACACTCCTAAATTTCTTACCTCGGCTAATAAAAATCAATTATCAGCCGTGCCTTTTCTAAAGGAAAGAAATTTAAAAAATTTCCCCAAAAATTCACATTTCTTGATTTATCTCCTATCCACTTTCCATTGCCTCCTTATACTTAATAGGAATGAATGCATTTATTTCTCTCTAGCCGTTCAAAATCCATTTAAAGATTGCTTGAAATTTCACGTGTAAACTTCTACACGTTCCTTTTGCTTCAATTATTTTAATTGGTATATAATATTTGATTTCTCTTAGCCGTTACAAAAGCAATAACTTCTTGCCATTTTTTTCACCTAAATACACGCACTCATTTATCTCTTACCTCAACAATTAAACAAAACAAATCAGCCGTGTATTTATTAGAAGAAGAATTAAAACCTTGCTTAATTCACGTTCAAACTTTTCTAGACTTTCCTTTTGCCTCTTCTGTTTGATAGAAGTGAAATCCTTTATTTCCTTAACGTTCAAATATCTTTATTTCTTGCGTTTCTTTAATTAATTTATCAAACGCAATTACCTCTTATAAACTCAAACATCACACATAAAAATTTCCTAAACGTTTCAAAATCCCTTCTTGCCTATGACGTGAAAAAAAAAATTCTACTTTCCTTTCCTTCATCTGTTTTAATAAGAATAATTTTTTTTTCGATTTCTACCTGACCGTTTAAAAATTTATTGCCTCCCCTGAATTCACGTGTAAACATTATACACTTTTCTTTTTTCTTCAATTGTTTTAAATTGGTATGAAATCCTTGAATTCGCATAGCCCTCCAAAATCAATTATTGCATGCCGTTTTCTCCACTCAATCAACGCAAGTTTCTTTTAAATACTAAGCACGTTCACATAATTCCAACACCACCTCAATTGTCTTCTATTTCTTCGCGTGTGGAAGTTTGCTCATCGGGTAATGGCTGCCAAATATTTTCTTTCTTTCTTTTATTTCTTTTGCTTCTTGCTTTGTTTTCTTGTTTCCACTATTTTGTCTTCTCCAAGTGGTGAAGGGTTGAGTCACTTGTGTTCACGTCATTCTTTTTCAAATCTTAGTTCCAGTTTGCTTTATATAAATTTGATGATCGTATTTAAAATTCGCATAATTAGTTTATTCGTTTGTGTTTCAAGAATTTGAATCTGATCGTCGCCACTCCTAAAATTTGATCATGCCTTCTATACACTTTTTCGGTGTGGATATCGTTGTTTCGAATAGAATCTTCAGCGGCATAAAGGTGAGTATTCACACCTGACAAACATACTTATAGATCTGTAAATTAATAACAAGTGAAATTGTAGAATGACTTCATTTTATGCCTGTGATAAATTTTAGGATGTTAAAAACCCTGTTATAAAATTTACACAACATCCGTTATATTATATGCTATTATATTTTATACTGTTATACTATTTATTTATTTACCGTTTATCACTGCAAGTTCCCTGTAGAATAGAATCGTTACGGGCTGAAATGATAGGGCTGAACGATATTTATTTAATTATTTTTTTTATTTATTTACTTGGGATTGCGGGTTTGAAATGATAGGACCTGGGTTTTCTTTTTAAAATGCGGATTAAAATGATACATATCCGCATCACTTGACCTAGGATAGAAAATTTTATACAAACCCCGTGGTATATTTTTAAATGATTTTCTTAAGATATTTTTTTTTAAAAGTTTGAAATTTTGATTTAAAATATATATTTTATGGTTTTAAGAAATTTAAATATTAAGTTTTGAATTGTGAATTTGAGTATGTAAATTTGAAGTAAATGTGATTTTGACTTTAATTTATACTTAAAATTGCAAGTAAATAATGGAAATTAAATTTTAAATTTTAAATGGATATTTGAAGTAAAATGTTAAGTTTTCTTAAATTAATAAGTTAAGAAAACAGTGGAATTTTGACTTAACAAATGAATTGTGTTTAAATTAGATATTTAATTATAAAAAAAATGTTATGATAAATCATATGTTAAAAATGATTCAAATGTGAAATTTTGAAGCCTAAATATGATTTATAAGTTTAAAAATAGCTAAAATTTAAGTTTATTTAACTCTGGAAGTTTTAATAATAGGCTGCTGTAGCACTTTGTAAGTGATGCCATTGCTAAAGTTAACTAAGCTTTGAATTAATAAGAATGACTACTGTAGCACTTTGTAAGTGCCGTTGTTGCTGTAAATAAACAAAACATCTCTGCTATAGTACTTGGTAAGTGTTATGGTTGCTAAGCTAAATTATATGCTGAAATACTTAATATAAGCTACGATAACTGTCACGACCCGTCTTCCACTAACCAGAAAGACGCATCATGAATTAAGAAAGAAAGGGATAGAAAGAGAAAAGATAGAGAAGAAAAAAGAAACAACAACAGAATCTCAACAGCGGAACGAATAAATTATATTAATAACATAAGTATTACATAGTATACAACAACTATCAGAGTTACATAGCTTATACAGCACATGCTAGACAGTTATAAACACCTGTCTAGTTATTACTACTTAATACAATACAAGGAAATTACTCAGAGAAACCAACACAGCGGAATACTATAAATATCTACAACGCAGAAGCCTCCTGCTCGATTGCTCCTCCACAATTCGTCAAAGCTAACCTGAATCCCTTGGCTACTCGTAAAAAATTTGAGTATCCAAAAATTTAAGGAAACAGAAGATAAACTCTAGGTCAGACATATATCTGGTGTGAGTAACAGGTTAAAGTTGCTTAACTTTTGAAAAACCTTTGGAAAGAAAGGTATCACGTAAGACTTCCCACACATAAACATGGAAAAGTTTTTACCTTACGCTAACCAAAACATTTGATAGGAAATCCGGTGACATAATAGTAGGTCTAGGGTTTTCAAGTAAATATGAAATAGCCGAAATTGTTACATTATTAAATTCCAGCTATTAGCCACAAAGGTGGGTAATACAATCAAAACTGTTGGCACTTATTGGATTTTGGATTCCATACAATGGCAGGGCTACCGGGGTACCACCCATCACAATACGGAGACTAGATCACCGTACTGAGGATCACTCCCAATCCCCTGCAACACAAGGCCGGAACCATCCCCTACTGGACAGTCTTGAACAAGACAACCCCACAGCTGGCCATGACCCAACTGCCCACACAGCCGAATAAAAAGGGACTTTTAGACAGGGGAAATCTCGTCCTACTTGGGCATGACCCACTTAGCCTTGCTGCACCTCCCATGTTTTAGCCATTCCTGGTTGATGAGGCTTGAGGCTGCGATTACCTTTAGAGAACACATCTCTTAGAATGCTCATCGTCCACCTGACGATGTTCTGAAAGCATTCAATCCATACAAGTTTGTTCCGGGTTCGAACGAAACCGAAGGCATTATCTTGTTACACTAATTTTGGAATCACCCTCAGAGTTAACGACGATAACCCTTGCATTCTGAATCTTCATCTCGAATCTGAAAGTACTATCTCCGTCAAACTCATCTCGGAATCACCCTCAGAGTTATACTAACGAACAATTCTTACACCTCGAGTCTTAACTCCTCACTTGAGATTCACGACCTATCGTTAATTTAGATCGATGTGGTTTTCAGATATCCAAATTTGGAAACCCGATCCCGGTCTCATCGAAATCCAAAGCATATCTTTTAAGGCCAAGTTGTTTTAGAGTTTAAAATAATTCAATCTCATTATCTATATACACACAAATAGATAATTCACATATCACAATAGATAATCATCACAACAGATAATCAATATTATCATTATCCAAAGATAATCCATATTATAATCACAATGCAACCAATGCATCCATATCACACAACATTACTTATCTCATAGCTGAGATTTCAAACCATTCCAGGATATCTATATCATCCATATATAAACAAGGATTAATAATCACACCCTTTATAATTAATTTAAAATGAATTAAATTAATTATTCCATCACTAATTAATTTAAAGTAAATTAAATAATTTACGTCATTCTATAATCCTGCTTATATATCCCTTAGTTAATTACAAATCAATAAATTAATTAACCTCTAATTAATTTCCTTAATTAATCACCCTTGATTAATATTCTTTAATTACATTCCAGTAATTATCTTTAATTAATTTTACAAATTAATTATCCTTAACCAAAAACAGTAATTAACCGTTAATTACTTCATTAATTAATTAATTATAATTAATTACATTAATCCTTAATTACTTACATTAATTAATTATTTTAATCACTTTCATTGATTAATTAATCTTACTTAATCCTTAATTACATCATTAATTATATTATTTAATGATCCCTAATTATATTTAAATTAATTAAATACATTAAGTAATTAATCATAATTAAACCATAATTATTAATCACTTTCTATTAATCACTTTCAGTAATTAACTACTCTTAATTACTTCATTTAGTAAATTAATTACTCCTAAATTAATTGCATTTAATAATTAACTATATTTATTAATCATCCCCGATTAATCCCATTCGTAATTAATCACCTTTAATTAATTACATCGCTTAATTATTTTTCAAATGACTTGATCAATCAATGCTTAAATTAATTTCCCTAAGTAATTAATTATTAATTGCTTTCACTAAGTAATTATCCTTAAAAACCATTAATCCCAAAGCTTTTCCATACTTCAATTAATTACCTTCAGTAAATTACTTTAATTACTTCTCTAAGTAATTATTCTTCATTGATTCTTATCAACCCATCCAATGATTATTCTAAATTAATTAAACCTAGTTAATTAATTTAAAATAATTATTTTAATTAATTAATCACAAAGAGTAATTATTGCCTTTAATTACTTTCATAAAGTAATCATATTTAACCAAATTCCATAAATGATTATCTAAATTAATTAATCCAATTAATTAATCCAATTAATTATCAAAATTAATCACACTAATTAATTAATAAATAGTCTCAAGTTAATGACCTTCATTAACTTATCAACAATTCCTTAATTACCTTTCTTAAGTAATTAACTTAAATTAATTAATATTAGTTACCAATTTAATTCATCCTAGTTACTTAATTTAACCTTAATTAATTTATTCAAATCCCTAATTAAATAAATAAATAAATTATCTTATTTAAATTACCTTACTAAATTAATGAATCACAATTCATTAAATTCTTTGGTTTACTTTAAAATAAAGACATTTCTTATTAATGATTACATTACCATTAACAAAGCAATTTAAAACAACTTACTTTAAAATTTGTTTTCAAATTACATTTTATATTTAAAATTTAAAATGAAATCAAACTTAACTTTAACAAAGTTTTTAAAACCTTTTTAAAACTTATGCAACAGAATTTCTTATTTTATAAAAGATGTTTAAAGGAATTAAATCCCAAATTCATTTTAAAATACAAATCATATTTAAAATATACTTCAACATCCAAAGCTGTTTAAACATTTTAAATTTTAAAACTTCCTTTATTTTCAAAACTATGATTCACATTGGGATTTTGATTCTAGTTTTAAACTTATGTTTAAATCTTCTACTTTTTATTTTAAAACTTTACCTTTAAATTCAATTTATTTAAACTCTTTTAAAGTTGTTTAAACATTTTAATGTAAATTAAATTTTAAAACTAGGACTCAAACTTAGCTTTGAATCCATACTTTAAATTTAGGTTTAAATTCTGTTTAAAACCTGCTTCAGATTTTAAATTAAATTTTGAGTTTGGAAAATAAACAGATTTTTAGAGGAACCTGTAACCATTTAAAATACCCGAGCCCCACTTCAATTTACTCCGAGAAAAACCCTACACCACTTCGAGCAAAAACTCGAATTACTCGAGTAAAACTCGAGTCCAGAAAAAACAGCAACCCCAACCTTCCTTGCACCGTGCATATGCACGGTGGTTCTGGCCGCCCCCAGTCACCACCAAGACAACGAGCATGTCGACGCTCATCCCTGAAACACATCACGACCATCATAAACTCACCATCCATTCGAAATCACATTCGAGTACCCAAATCAGAAACCTGGAACCAATATTGCAACCAGATCCCAAAACTTGTCAATGGCTCGAACTCACCTCTCCGATCAGCAGAGAACCATCACCACCGACCATGGCTTCTCCTATACTCCAGCTTCCATTCCCCAGAGTTGTGTCAAACTTGATCATCCCTAGACTTCGTGATGATCAAAATTCCAGACCAGCTAAAAATAGGTTTACAAAAAAACGATCAACCATCATCACCACGATGATCTTCCACCACCTCCACTATTTTTCCTCCACTCACCCATCAATCATCCATCACCGGAAGAAATTTCGATCCCCTAGACTACAGAGTCATCAGAATTTTCCCAAATTCCAACTTCTGGTTAAACAAGAAATACTCTTTAATCTCTTTACTAAAAATAGGGATTTTTGTTTTAAAAATTGGATTTTAGTTTAAGCTTTTGATTCATATACCTGAATCAAAGAATCTTGACAATTTATTTTTGACTTATTTTTAAGTTTGTTGTTGTTTATTAATTTCTAGAGGAAATACAATTTAGTTTAACTTAACTAGATTTTGAAACTTAAAACTACGATACAATAACCTCAATTCGTCCAATACTTAAGTCTTAACACAGGTTGAATTCGTAGCAATTAAATTTTGATTTGTTCTTGACCCTGGAACAAGTACAATAGCATATACAATAACACTATACATTCACACAGAAACATGCACTTGTATATATTCAACATAACAACTTATTTCAGATAAAATCAAGCAACCAAAATCAACTTATAAATATATTTTAATAAAAACTGTTGTTACTCACCTGACATTGCATGAAACAGAGGCAGAGAGTTTTTGAAAACTGGTTTCAAACTTGCACTTGAATGCTTTTATTTTTTTGTTTTAAAACTAAGTTGCTGTAGATTAGACTTGCATGCAGGCTTGCTTCCAGATGCATTTGAATCTTTAAATTTGAAAAATCTTGCAGTTTGCATGCTGTTTTAAACTTGCATGCAGGTTTGCTCTTGCTTCATACTTTACTTGCGTGCTTAAAAGCTTAGGTGGAAGAGAAAATGCTTTGCATGTTTCTCAGATTTGAAACAAATATGCAGAATGTTCAGGAATAAAGCTTGGAGGCCTGAACATCTTGAAAATGATTTGCAAAAATGAATTCCAGGTAATTGATTTAAAGATATTGCTGGTTTGATTTTGAAGAAGAACAGAATTGAAAAAAAATGCAGGTAAGCTTTTTGTTTGAAGAAGGATTTGCATGCTTGAATTTTCTGGTTTTTGTGAGAAGTTAAAGAATTGAAAATCAAATTTGACCATGATTTTTGGTTTTGAGAGTTTGGTTACTGATTTATTTTCAAATTTGGTTCAGCTGAAATTTTCTTAGCTTTTGAAATTGAAGATTAAAAAGAAAATGAGGGGATGAGGTATGTGTTTAT
The DNA here is from genome assembly GCA_030765085.1 of Allium cepa. NCBI lineage: Eukaryota > Viridiplantae > Streptophyta > Magnoliopsida > Asparagales > Amaryllidaceae > Allium > Allium cepa. Next base: position 550,468,680 of record CM060934.1, on the reverse strand, counting down.
ATAAGATAAAAAGATTTATTTAAAAATTAAAAGAAAAATTAAAAACAAATGTGACACTTGTCTTTAACTTATATTAATATGCTAACACATGTATTTAAGAGATTATAACTTTAACACTTGTCATTATACCTCTTAATATATTAACATGTGTTTTATAAATAAATTTTATTGTTTTTATTTAATTTAAAAGTAAATAAAACCCTTTTTCTCTTTATTTGTTAAATACATATATATAAATTATTTTCATAACTAAGTGTATATGTGCATTCCTTTTTAAAGAAAATGGAATGAAACAAATTGTATAAAAATGAAAGCTTACTCACATAATTTAAATATTTTTATTCTTTTGAATTTCAAAATTAATTCAAATTCAAATGTTATTCATACATTTAAAAATCCAATTTATATATAATTTATATCAATATATTTAATTTGAAAGTAATAATAATATTATCCTTTAACCTATCTATATTTATACATTTATTATTATTTGAAAATAACACATTTATTAATTTAAAATAATTTATAAAAGAAATTATAAATTACTTATCACTTATCTAACTTATTTAAATGCATTAATGTTTTAATATATAAATGGTATTTTAAATTTTCATATATAATTTCAAATTATATTTATTAAGCTATATTTAAAAAGAAGGTAAAATAAACCTTTGTTTATCTTATTTAAAATTTAAACTATACTTAAAATATATTTAAACAATTTAAAACATTTTCTTTAAGTATCTTAAAAGCATATAGTTATTTATTAAATAGTTTTGAATAGTTATATATTAAATAAAATAATAATTTTCAAATTATCAAAATGAATATTAGAATTTAAAAACAAGATTTTATTTGTTTATTAAACTTCAAATCAAAACTTATCTATTTACGATATATAAATATACACACACACACACACACATACATATATATATACATTATAAATAGAAAAACATTTTATTAGCTTTTAAAAGATAAAATTCACCAATTAAATATTTATTTAATTGGATTATTAAATCAAGTAACTTTTTATTAACAGAATTTATCAAATTAATTTAATTTTAAATACAGATTATTTAATTGATATTGCCAAAATTTCCGGAATATCACAATAACACTCTATAAGTGCTAAGGAGGGACTATGATATTGGATGGACTACTGGTGGCTTCCCGATCAGGAGGGACTATGATATTGGATGGACTACTGGGACTATTACGTGTTAAGGGCTATATGGGTAACCCCTTAATGCTATGAAAAAAGTAAGTTTATTTTACTGTAGACACAATTATAATAGCGAAGTATTACTACATAGTAAATAGTTTAACAGATCCTTAGAGGATGAGCGGTCCCAAGCATCCTTTAAGTTACGTTCCTTTATATTACAGTTCACTTGAATTAGCTTACACTGTATAAGTATGTATGTCCTGACTCGAGTGTTTGTGTTTATTTCTTACGCTCGAGTCAGTCTGAGTATCAGTTCGGACTTTATTTCCCGGAGCTAGGACTGTTGAAGATCATCTATTTCAACATAACAACTTATTTAATACAAAGAAAAGAAATTAATTAAATCCATCAGGTCATTGATTGATTTCTTGCCTTTTTCTACATGGCCTCTTTATTTCTTGCTTTAGCCATACAAACTCTTTTCCTAGTCGTGTATTTCTCATTTGCAAATCATGTACAAGAAGATTTATTTCTCATTTCAAAACTTCTCATTTTCATTTGCATTTAAGAATAAAACATATATACGTTTCTTTCTCCTTAACTTATGCCTTTTCTGTTTCTTAGCATTTACTCTCACTTTGTTTGCTATCCAAACCATCTATGTATCAACCCAAAAATTTTAATAAATGTTTTATTTATTTAGTTTAGATAATTTTTTTATTTAAAATATAAATTTGGTGTGGATTAGAATTCCACACATGAATTAATAGAATATTTTCCGAAAATGTGAATTTTGTCAATATGGTCAAACTTTGACTTTTAAATTTAAAATTTTAAAAGTTTGAAATTTTGAATTTTATTTTTATTTTGAAAGTAAATAAAATTTTAAGAATACTGCTTTTCACATCGTCGAAATCTGATTTATAATGTGAAAGTTATGCCTTTTAACTATTGTGTGTAATTTATTGTATTTAACAAAATTGTTTACTTTAAATTATATAAATAATATTTTATTTGGTCATGTAATGTTCTAATTTATATTTTCAGGGGTAAAATAACTTGTTTTGTATATATTTTGGTTTTAAAACATTTTTAAAAGTGTAATTGACATTTTCCAGTGTCAGTTGTATTTTGTTTATAATTTCTAATTTCCAACTTCAATTAATTTAAGAAATTCTTTATTTATTTTATATTTTTCTTAAGAACTTATTTTATTCTCATTCTCACTTTATTTTGTTTCTCAAAGATTTATTTTAAATCAGTTTTAATAAGAGTTGTAATTTTCCAAAGTTAAGTGGATTATGTTTGCAATTTTCTTAAGCTAGTTTCAATAAATTAAGCTATTTTCTTTATTTATCTTTCTATTTTCCTAAAATGTTACGTTTCTTTATACGTATATACATCATTTTCTTAGTTAAATGATAAATAAATCAAATGAATGTAAACAAATCAAATTCTAAATTAATGTAATAAATAGTATATAAATAAGCTATATAATTTCATGTTTTAATTTGGTACGTTTATATCCGTTTTGTTTAATTTAGTTGGTATGTAAATGGTACCCTATTTGATGAAATATCCGTTAGCGTATGTTTTACTAAATATATTTTCTAAATGAATAAGAAACGTATAAATAAAATACGTTAGTTTTGCTATAACTTGGGCATAATTTGGACGTACATTTCGTTTATTTATTGCGTCTATAATACACATTACTAAATTTCTTACCTCGGCTAATAAAAATCAATTATCAGCTGTGCCTTTTCTAAAGGAAAGAAATTTAAAATCTTGCCCAAAAAATTCGCGTGTCCTGATTTATCTACTATCCACTTTCCTTTGCCTCCTTATACTTAATAGGAATGAATGCATTTATTTCTCTCTAGCCGTTCAAAATCCATTTAAAGATTGCTTGAAATTTCACGTGTAAACTTCTACACGTTCCTTTTGCTTCAATTATTTTAATTGGTATATAATATTTTATTTCTCTTGGCCGTTACAAAAGCAATTACTTCTTGCCATTTTCTTTCACCTAAATATATGCACTCATTTATCTCTTACCTCAGCAATTGAACAAACCAAATCAGCCGCGTATTTGTTAGAAGAAGAATTAAAACCTTGCTTAATTCACGTTCAAACTTTTCTAAACTTTCCTTTTGCCTCTTCTGTTTGATAGAAGCGAAATCCTTTATTTCCTTAACGTTCAAATATCTTTATTTCTTGCGTTTCTTTAATTAATTTATCAAACACAATTACCTCTTATAAACTCAAACATCACGCACAAAAATTTCCTGACCGTTTCAAAATTCCTTCTTGCCTTTTACGTGAAAAAAATTTCTACTTTCCTTTCCTTCATCTGCTTTAATAGGAATAATTTTTTTTGATTTCTACCTGACCGTTTAAAAATTTATTACTTGCCCTGAATTCACGTGCAAACATTATACACTTTTCTTTTTTCTTCAATTGTTTTAAATTGGTATGAAATCCTTGAATTCGCATAGCCCTCTAAAATCAATTATTGCATGCCGTTTTCTCCACTCAATCAACGCAGGTTTCTTTTAAATACTAAACACGTTCACATAATTCCATCACCACCTCAGTTGTCTTCTATTTCTTCGCGTGTGGAAGCTTGCTCGTCAGGTAATGGCTGCCAAATATTTTCTTGCTTTCTTTTATTTCTTTTGCTTCTTGCTTTGTTTTCTTGTTTCCACTATTTTGTCTTCTCCAAGTGGTGATGGGTTGAGTCACTTGTGTTCACGTCATTCTTTTTCAAATCTTAGTTCTAGTTTGCTTTATATAAATTTGATGATCGTATTTAAAATTCGCGTAATTAGTTTATTCGTTTGTGTTTCAAGAATTTGAATCTGATCGTCGCCTCTGCTAAAATTTGATCGTGCCTTCTATACGCTTTTTCGGTGTGGATATCGTTGTTTTGAATAGAATCTTCAGTGGCGTAAAGGTGAGTATTCACACCCTACAAACATACTTATAGATTTGTAAATTAATAACAAGTGAAATTGTAGAATGATTATATTTTATGCCTGTGATAAATTTTAGAATGTTAAAAACCCTATTATAAAATTTACACATCATCGGTTATATTATATGCTGTTATATTTTCTATTGTTATACTATTTATTTATTTACTGTTTATCACTGCAAGTTCCATGTAGAATATAATCGTTACGGGCTGAAATGATAGGCATGAACGATATTTATTTAATTATTCTATTTATTTACTTGGGATTGCGGGTTTGAAATGATAGAACCTGAGTTTTCTTTTTAAATTGCGAATTGAAATGGTACATATCTGTATCACTTGGCCTAGGACAGAAAATTTTATAAAGGCCCCGTGGTATATTTTTAAATGATTTTCTCAAGATATGTATTTTTTTAAAGTTTGAAATTTTGATTTAAAATATATATTTTATGGTTTTAAGAAATTTAAATATTAAGTTTTGAATTGTGAATTTGAGTATGTAAATTTGAAGTAGATGTGATTTTGACTTTAATTTATACTTAAAAATGCAAGTAAATAATGGAAATTAAATCTTAAATGGATATTTGAAGTAAAATGTTAAGTTTTATTTAATTAATAAGTTAAGAAAACAGTGGAATTTTGACTTAACAAATGAATTATGTTTAAATTGGATATTTCATTATAAAAAAATTGTTGTGGTAAATCGTATGTTAAAAATAATTCAAATGTGAAATTTTGAAGCCTAAATATGATTTATAAGTTTAAAAATAGCTAAAATTTAAGTTTATTTAACTCTAGAAATTTTAGTAATAGGCTGCTGTAGCACTTTGTAAGTGCTGCCGTTGCTAAAGTTAACTAAGCTTTGAATTAATAAGAATGGCTACTGTAGCACTTTGTAAGTGCCGCTGTTGCTGTAAATAAACAAAACATCTCTGCTACAGTACTTTGTGACGACCGCCCATGACTCTTGCACTAAATAAGGAAATAGTGCGCTGTAAGGAGTGTCAGGCAGCCATGGATGATCATCAAGGTAAGGTAAAAACAGCGGAGTCTATCGTATTACTCACAGCGCAGGGATAACATACAATAGAAAAGTATACATAGTGAAGCTCCATAGAACAGAATCTCATCATACACTACGAAACAATTTGATACAAACATCTGAATAGTCAATACATCAAGCCTCACTACATAACACTCAGAGAATCATACAAGCAGCGGAACATCCAGTACATATAGTAAGAAAAACAATATGCAAAAGCCTCCAGCTCGTCTTCGTCATCAACAGCGTTGGTCACTAGGAACAGCACCTGTCACCTGCTACCTAGTCTGCCCATCCCAAAACGGATGAATAGGCCAAGGTAATAAGAGTTGAACATAAAATCTTGAGTCAGACAACAGTCTTAATGAGCGGTAAATCAACTATCAAACATACCAAAAGAGCATAAAGGGTAAAAAGAAATAGGAACCCAACCAACTCACTCCACCTCTTTCTACAGTGATAGCCCCCTGATCCACTAAGCAGAAATAAACATAGCAAAGCAGACATTTAAAGTAAAACAATTATCACTCGAGTCAAGGTCGATGTTTTCCAAGCACAAACCCCCAAGGCCTAAACCAAGATCAGATAAGCACCCACAAAACATCGCACTTGAGACCGAGTGACGATACAACCAAAGCATCCAAACATCCATGACTCTGGCTATCACTGTTATCATTGCCTCGATATCACCGTTAATTGAATGACCGGCTCATTCTTTCATCCGTCCGTCGAGGGCTAATGGTAACCCCGGTTCTAGACATAACTCCGCACGTCATCGTGACCCGTGCCTAGGACTATCAAATCTGCCCAGAGTACTAGACCATCAACTATTAGTCTTAGGACTATCGAATCTGCCCAGCGTACTCTTGCTTTGAGCATGCTAGAACCTTCAACAACGATGAAATCTCAGCCTCCTAGTCATCCTCCTCGACGACCATTCTCATACTAGCTCAAGCGCCCCTCGAGCCAACCATTATCAACGAACTCGAACCATATCACCGAGTTATCAACCTGCTTGGGATGATCCCGTCTGGATTAAACCAAGGCTATCTCATATCATGCTTTGCTTCATCGCATCATAACAAAGTCCCATCTCAACATCATACTTTTCTTCATCAAATCTATCCATATGAGCTTTATCATCCGCTTCATATGCCACGGGCAGCTTTCCTTATTCAAGAGCCTTTCCACTTAGCTTTTGAATCATCTTCGACCAACTTGTCCAAATCAAATCATCAATCAACTATTATAGCAATCAATCAGATCAATCATTAATCCAAGTAATCAATCATTCAAACAAGATCTAAATAAACAGTTATAACAATAATGGCAATTTCGTAAATAAAGAGTCCAAATCTAACAAGCATGAATTCACAGTAATACCTTGATGAATGAACTAGCATAGGTTAACATGTAGTAAAGTGGATATCAAAACTTTATGAACGATGGATCTACATGCAGAGTTAAGGAAAATGTATGAAATCACTATCTTTAACACACAAACAAACCACCGATCCAATATACTCCTTGGGTCCGTGTGAGAGATAACCACCACTCACCGAATCACCTAAATGCTTCAAAAGCAACTAACTTCAGATCTGGACAGCAAAGGATCTAGCTTGATCCGACAAGATTTCCCTTCAAACGATGAAGTCTCTCTTTGAAGAATGTAGATCTTCAATTTTGGCTCTTGGATCTTCGATTTGATCTTCAATCTTGGATGGAAGGAAGCACTAGATTAGAGTAGAGAAAAGAAGTGAAGAAGTGTAGCACTCGAACTCTCAAAATGGTAGGACTTCGTCGCTTCAAAATCCGGATCCCAAAAAGTGAGATAAGCACTTCTATTTATAAGCCAAACCTATGAGTCGTTCGCCCCTTTAAGTCGGTCACGACTTAACAAGGCCCCACGACTTACGACTCATCAACCGCACGGCCTACCGACTCAAGCTTCTACGCGACTTAACTTAGATACGACCTAACGACTCAGCAACTGAACACAGGAGACGACCTACCGACCTAACACAAACACGGCTCAACACACACACGACCTAACACACTGCGGCATTTCTACCTAAGTCCTAAGTCGTTTCAACGACTCAACGACTTACGACTCAACGACCTAGCGACTTAGCAGTGCCTAAGACTTTCCACGGCTCAACAACCTAACGACTTAACCTATGCGCCTTTAGCGACTTAACTATGGTCGCGACCTAACACCCTTGCCTTCATGCGACCTACGACCTAAGCCTTATCTCGTCCACGACCTAACTGCAAACACAGGGTCTCACGACCTAAACTACAACGACCTAAGCCATCTTCCTTAAGCCGCTTGAACAACCTACCTCCCTTAGGTCGTTAACCTGCTTATGCCGTTAACTCCTAAGCCGCTAACTACCTTAAGTCGCTAATTACCTTAGGTCGGCCAAACCCCTAAGTCGCTCACTCCTATAGGTCGGTCACTACTATAGGTCGGTCAAATCCTATAGGTCGCTCCATCCTCTAAGTCGCTCCACCGACTTATGCTACAACACGACCCAACCCTGGATGACTCAAACTCCAAACAACTTAAATTCTAAACGACTTAACAACACTAACAACCTAATGACAACAGTTCTACGATTCTTCGATCCGTAAAAATACAGGTCGTTACAGTACTTGGTAAGTGCTATGGTTGCTAAACTAAACTATATGCTGAAATACTTAATATAAGCTACGATAACACTCTATAAGTGCCGTCGTTGCTGAAATTTGTCAATGTTTTGAAATATTATAGATTTTAACACTGTTTTGGAGTTATATTTTAAAGTGTTAAATGATTTAACTTTTGGAATTGATTATTTATGAAGTTTAAGGAGTTTTGAATATAATTTAATATTTAAATTTGAATTTCAAAGGAATCTAAATTGAATTTGAATATAAATAAGGTTTACTTTGTTATGTGTTAAATGGAATGAAATGTAATGAGATAAATGAATTTTTGAATGAAATTTTGAGATGTGTTTTGAAAAGATATTTGAAATAATAAATGAATGACATAATTTACTTTTAAAAATGATATTTAAATTGAATATTTGAATTTAAGAATGATAATGAATTGATAAGGGATTTGATAGGAAATGATTGAAATGGTTTTGATATGAATATAGTTTTGAAATAAAAATGGTTTTGGTTTCGAAGTATAAACTATTTTGAAAGGAATATAGTTTTGAAATGATATCTTTGGTTTTTGAAAGTATATACTATTTCGAAATGACCACGGTGTTATAATAACGATTAGTTGGCAAAGAGACCAGGATTGGATATGGGCATACTCTTTGTCGATACCGAAAACCACTTTGACAACCGTGTATGCGGTGGAGATTCCAGAATGAAGTAGGATGGTGGCGGCGTTTCCTTTGAGGTAAATACGTGGACCCGACTCCCGTGAGTTGGCAAAAAGTGGCTAAAACAGGAGCGATTGACGGGCTAATGAGGTTGCACCTTTGATCGGACACGTCCCTTCGATATTATACTTTGACTTTTGGATTGATTCGGTGGCCACTTTTGATTTTTTTTATTTAGGGGTGTGGCTCGAGGTGGGCGGTAGCTGTGCACTACGCGTTACCACCGGCCCGAAAGCGTAATTGGTATATCTACCTTGGGATTGCCTAGTTGTGCCGTGTCACCTACACTATCGCGCCTTGTACGAGTTTGGTTTTCTCCCGTAGCCCGTATGGTATCCTCTGGTGGCTTCCTGATCAGGAGGGACTATGATATTGGATGGACTACTGGGACTATTATGTGTTAAGGGCTATATGGGTAACCCCTTAATGCTATGAAAAAAGTAAGTTTATTTTACTGTAGACACTATTATAATAGCGAAGTATTACTACATAGTAAATAGTTTAACGGATCCTTAGAGGATGAGCGGTCCCAAGCATCCTTTAAGTTACTTGCCTTTATATTACAGTTCACTTGAATTAGCTTACACTGTATAAGTATGTATGTCCTGACTCGAGTGTTTGTGTTTATTTCTTACGCTCGGGTCAGTTTGAGTATCAGTTCGGACTTCATTTCTCGGAGCTAGGACTGTTGAAGATCATCTCTTTCAAGCTGCTGTCTACCTTCTATTTAGTCTTTTAGCTTAGCTTATGTGATTGAGACATAGAAATTTGGGATTTTCCGTGGTCAATTCAAACTATATTTGGTTTTAAGACTATGTAATTTATACTTATTTTGAGACTGTGATAGTGGCTTCATGAACTACAATTTCTCTACTTCTGCTGCATTTTTTACTCTGTGTCTATGATTTGCGATTATTTATTTACTGTATATTATGAGATTTGCCAAATTTTATTTACAACGCGGTATTTTGAATAATTCAAGTCCGACATGTGCGGATGTGAATGATTGAAAATACTGGGTCGTTACATCAACTTAGAAATGTTGTATAAGTTCCAAATAAATTTCAAAATCCAAAATCCAAAACCCATATTTAATTCATCATTATAAATACCATATTTTGATTTGAATCATTTAACTTAGATTAATTTATGTTTTACCCTAAAACATGAACAAATTTATTTTATTTAAATTCCTCAGCACAAATAAATAATATTTTATCATTCAAACATGTTTAACATCATCGAAACATTCATAAGGAAATCAAATTCGAACCCAATAAGTTAGGATAGGTTTTAGAGAATTTTTTTACTCATTTTGATTTAAGAAACCTTATTTTATCTTCCTTTTCCTTAAATTGAAAGCTTTAATGCACTAGCTTTGAAATCTTCTTCTTCTTCCTTGAGAATAATGACTGGCCTTGGTTCTTAAGTTTAACAGTTTTGTTTTAAGAAATGAAATAAAATAACAAGGAATGCATGGATTATGGGATTAGGATAAAGAAAGTGGGCTAGTGTATTTGGCTTGGATTAATATCTCATTCTTTCCTGGTCACATTATTGCATTTCCCTTAACATAAATATTTCCATTCAAAATTTAAATTTATTTCCATTAGGAATGTTAACCTTAATTGCTCTAATTACCCTTGGTTCATTCAATTAACTTAATAAAGCATCCTACATTTAATCAATCAAATCCTCCTTAAGAAATTATTGCAATTAAATTATCTTATTTATTTCTTTAATAATATCTCCTTTTTATTAATCTAATTTAATTTTTCATATTATGGATCCTCCATAAATATGGATTGTTACACATTTTTGCAAGCTTCGCTAATTACACATGATGTATTTTATTCCATAAATAATACTCATGATTATGAAGATCTTATTTTTTTCCAATAGCTAATGTGCATTATTTTTAACTTATATTATTTTAGTTTTGTTAAACATTAACTTGGTTAAATGCAAAAATCATTTTGTACTTGCCCTTTTCATATGAACTTTTCTTTTATTGAATTTTTATTTCAGTTGTGATTTATAATTCTGGTATGTTTTTATTCTTCTTCTAATTGTATTAACTCTATCAAATTTACATCTCCTCTCATTTGTAAAATATTTACTTTGTTCACAGCATAGTGTGAAATTAAAGCAATCTTTTTATGTAGTAATCTCATATTAACCATTTTTCTTTTAATGCATAATTACATTTTTTTTCTTCTTCCTGTGTTTATGCTTCCATCAATTTGTAAAGTACACATTTAATTAAGAACACGAGTACTTCATATATTGACATGCATCAAATAGATTGTCTACATTGTTCATTTTATTTATAATATTAATGTTCTATGTTTAGTAAGTCAGTAGCCACTACATAACTAATCTTTAAACTCCTCATTTGCATTTTAACTTGGCATTAATAATCATCTAGATGTAGGATGATGTAAGCTCCAATTTATGCTTTAGTAATTACACACGTGTATTATATATTACACCATAAGTTAAGGCTTCATAGTTAGCGATACGAAATATGAATTATTAGCTTCAACAGAAGTTAGTCTTATAAGGTTTTGTTATCCATCAACAACGAAAAATTGAAACCGACAAAATTTATGTACAAGCTAAGTAATATATTCAAGATTAATTGAGGAAGAATGTTGCATACTGATTTCATAATTATTCCCTTAAGATAATTTATTTGTTTTAACACCTATCAAAACATCCACATTGTTTGAAATAATATGAATGTATATTTTATGATTAGCCACTTTCTGCCAAATACTAATATCAATTTCCAACTCAATGCATAAAATATTCATATCTTGAAGACCTTTATAATTACCATATGAACTATGGGCTAGGTGGTATTGTGTACGTGTATTGAACTTTTTTGGTACTTCATATTAAATCAAGCAAATAACATTAGCTTTATTTTAGTGAGATATGATTGATGTGCAAGTTCTAGGATTAAGTTATCGATGATAACTAAAATTACCTAGAAAAACAAGCAAAACCATCCTTTTGTAAATTATTATAAGACATCACTTGCGAGTCATAATATATGCATGCAATCTCCTACGTATGGCACATTGACATACTATATGCTCCAAAACTGAATAATGTGAATAAGGAAAACAAAGTATATATTATGGAATAAACAAGTTAGGTTTCTATAAAAATTGCAAAATGATTCAAGCTTACTCTGACATTACATACTTGTTCTTTTCATTCTATAATGGAAGTTTGGCATAAACCATTGCATGTTTATGCCACATGTTTATTAATGAATATTATAAAACTAGAGATACACATATATATTTTCCTACATGGATAATCTATGACTAAAAATTTCAAGGAACTTGAAAACAAAGGATTCAGACAAAACTGTTTGTTTACATGATGAAAAATTGTTCATCTGAATACAAGATTATGACATGTGGCAGCCCATTCTTTATCTCTTTTTTCAACTACTCGAAAATACAAACCTCCTAATAGTTTAAAAAATGCATTTTACCGTACTTGAATTTATTTTACATATTTGAGTTCTATAATATTTGGTGATTTGTATATGATTAATATATCATGTGATTACTTGGGTGAAAGTAGTATTCGATATATCCAACAATGTTTAATATTTTTACATGTTTAAACATCCTTGTCCCATATTGTATGTTCAGCATCAATAAAAAAAAAGCAATCCATTTATATGTATAGATATATTCTTGATTCTTACCTAATTAGTTTATTTCTATATTCCTAGCAGTTAAAGAATCACAAGGAAAACTAGCCTGATGATCAAAGACTTTCAATTGCTATAATGGGACTTAATATAAAAAAATATAGGTGAATTCTATGTTTAAAATAAAAAGAATTAGTTTTCTATCGATGCCATTTATGCTTGACCATTTATAAAGCAATACATAGTTATTGAGAATTTTGATGTTTCTTACTAAAGTACAAGTACAACATATCAATATCTGGAGATTTTATTTTGGAGATTAATATGAATTATACCATTATACCACACATGAATATATATATATATATATATATAAATAAATCTATTTATGTTGATCAGTGGATTGATTGATGTTATTTTGTCACTCTTCTTAAAGGTAATAGGATAAGATACATACGAAATTTGTGATATTGTAATGTTTAGTGCTCAATAATATGCTAACAATGTCCTTTCTTGAAAATACCTTTTGATTGTAGTTTTAAAAGGGAATGATATGTGGGGGAAATGATATGCATATTAGTTTTGATTCTCTATATTGTGATACTATGTTAATATAGTTAGAAAATGTTATGTATGATGAAGGAAACTACTAGACTTTATCAGATTATTTACAAAAGTGTATTATAATATTTTCCTTTATTAACCATTGTTATATTTCATGGTATAGGTTAATTTGATTTCCTTATGTTGAGTCCATGTAATATATTTTTCTATTATTATAGTTGCATAATTATTTTCCATTTTGCAATCTTCTTAACCCATTTTATATATGTAACCATTCAAAAAGTATACAATCGCCAAGATTTTTTCTCAAAGTATCATTTATATTGTACTTTAATGGATGTAGTATAAAAATTTATTTCTACATATATTCTCACTAGATTTTATATTTAACTTTGGAGATGACAAAGCTTGGGATTGATGAATGCTTTGAGGTATGTGAAACATTAGAGTACAGAGATGGTCATGCCTTTATGCGTTTAATCTCTAACTTGATTGATTAAATTCATTCCCATTCTACTTTATTCCATATGATATTCTTTTGTTTTCTTCTTGGAGCTATGTTATGCTCACTCATGCAAAGAGCGAGTGCCATGTTATTTGAGCTGTGATTGTGTCATTCATTTTTTCATTTTGGTATTTGAATAGAAGATAGGTTCCATTATAATTATCTAGCCAACCCTAAGCAAATATGTGAACGATCACTATTTAAGCATTTATGCATAACAGTGTTGTCTATTAAAAGGTCTTTTATGCCTTTAATGTTTTTTTATTTTCTAAACTAGTTGAAAGAATGTAGGAAAAATAATATTGTCCTTTTGTACTAAATACCATGGATGATGATTGATTTGATTATGTAAAATAAATTAGGATTTAATGTACATTTCCTTGAAAACTTTTCTAAATGCTTATTTTTACTAAATTACATGTTAATTTTGTAAATAACGATTGGTAAATGGTAAAGAGTTGATGTGCTCAAAATAATAAGTTTTTTATTTGGTTAATGCTTAATTAATAAAGTTTTTGATATTTATCTTATCGTAATTATTTCTTTTTAGTAAACATTATTTATACATATGAAATTCCGCCTTTAAACTCAATGAACCTTTTTCCATCATGCTTTATGTACGAAGCATATATTCAATTCATCATCATCACAAACTATCAAAATATTATGATTCACCTAAGAACATGATTCAAAGCGAAGGAAACGTTAAATCATTTTTTAACAATTGTTAAGAGGTTGTGTTGTATATTTTTTACATTTATGTACAATGACTATGAGTAGAGTGAATATGGATGTATGAACTTGCATCCTTATCAAAATGAGCTATTGATTAGTGAACTTGAAAATTGAATGAAATTAAGAAGCAAAGATCTTTGAGGTGGTTGTTTCCCAACTTTTAATCGTAATGCTGTGTAGTTACTCCCTTTGGTTTGTCTAAATTTTAGTATATTTTAAAGTTATACATTTTTTAGCCAACCGTGTGTGAAACTTGGGTTCGCACTTGTATTGATAAAAATAGTAAGTTGTTTAGGTAGCCATTTTTCCTCACAAACAATCTTCTCTTTTTTCTTTGTAAGACTCGGTGATACAATATTTCCAATTGCAGAAGATTTGAAAGATATTGTTGATTTCAATGATACAATATTTCCAATTGCAAAAGATTGAAAGATATTTGAGATAATTACTCAAATATATATATATATAGCCTCTTGTATAGCATTAAAGAGAGTAATAAATCACCTACATGAGAAGAAGAATATTTTTGGGAGATTGAGGTAATCAATTAATTCCCTAATTAGCTGATTAAAGAAGTAATCTTATCAGACGCATGTAAATTAGGGGAAATTGAAAAATTAAATGGATAAACATTTCATGTATGAATAGAAGAATTAACGAGGCATTGATTTATGACCATAAATCAATTACTTCAACCCCAAGTAATAATCTCTATATAAAGGTAGAGATTAGCATGAATAGAATTATCTCTCTGAGTTGTATTTCTTATTCTTCTTCTCCATTATCAATCTTGTAAAAATTTCTTCTCTTAGAAAGTAATAAAATCCCCTCTCCCCAAGTAGATGTACGCTATCTCGCGGTAGTGGAACCACTATAAATCCCGTATGTTATTTTCTTTTTTTGCTTGATCTATGATTGCTTTTAGCTAGTGACTATCTGTTGTTTTTTTGCCTCATCGTCAATCCAGTCCTACTTGTTTTTCCACAAGGTTGGGTTTTTGTTCCTAGGACAATCTTGAGGGATTTTTCCCCAGCACTGTGGCACCAGAGCAACAAGGGTAATTAAGAAAGGGTGTTAGGCATTATGGCAGGAGATGAGGAGACTGCAGTGGTTGTACTAACACCCTATGTTAGAGGGACCTATATTGTATCAGGATCTAGTTTAACGATAGAGAAGCAGAAACAGTGATGAAGACTTTAAAATTAGCAATGGAGGATGAAAGCTATTCTGATGAGAAACGAAGTTCATCATGTTGTGTTTTCTCCGTAGGAATTGACGGTTGAAATGTCAACCGAGAAAGGAAGAAGATGGAAAAATGGGCATTTACTACTTTGTAATTAACAATGGGATAAAACGTTATTTCTGAGATGAGTGGTGAAACTACTACTAAGGGCAGATGGTACTTCTGTCAAAGAGCATCCTGGGTTTCTTCGACGATCTAGTGATAAAGATGAAGACTTTGAAGGTAGATGAAGAGCATATGACTATGATGCTCTTGTGTTCACTTTCGAAGAGTTACACAGGTTTCGCTAACAGTCTTATCTTTATAAGAGATGCTTTGGCCGTTGAAGATGTGAAGTCGGGTCTTCCATCTGAGGACATAGGAGATCAGATGAAGGAGATGGGTGAAGCAAGAAGAGGAAGTAACAGTCAAGGCCTATTTGCTGAGAGAGGGAGAGAGGAGGAGAAGAATTGAAATTCTAGAGGGCGTTCCAAATCTAGAAAGCCCGGTAATGATAAAAAAGGTAAATGCATAGAAGGGTAATGCTACAACTAGACCATTGAAAGGGAGATTGTCCAGACTTGAAGAGGAAGATTGAAGATGGAAGTTGATCGATTGCAATGGATAAAGTTGTATCCAATGACTTGTTAACGGCGGTAGTATCGGATGTATCAGACCATTGGATGCTAGATACGGGAGCATCTTTCCTTGTGACACCTAATAAGAATTATTTCAGTTCTTTTGAAAGAAAAAGGGGAAAGGAGATTATTATAGGAAATAATGTTAGTTGTAGAGTCATGGGCGTAGGTACTGTGCAGATTTGCATGTTTGACGGGGTGATACGCATCTTAACGAATGTCTGTTATATTCTAGGTCTTCGAAAATCGATGATATCTCTTGAATAGTTGTCATCGAAAGGATGCAAGGTAGGTATGAAGAAGGATAGTCTGAGGGTTTCTAAGGATGAACTTATAATGATAAAGGGAGATATGTTGCAGAATTTGCATCTCCTAAAGGGAAGCACTGTACTTGGAGGGTCTAGGGTTGGAGCCTACGGTTCTCGTGGAGAAGATGTCAAAGCTAGGCATACGAGAAGGGACTTCAGATTTCTGCATAAATAGAACAAGATCAAAGGGGAAAGCTTCAATAAGGTAAGGTTCTGCCAAGAGGACATACTTGATAAGCGGAAGAAGGGCTCATCTGAAGTTAGCCATCAGAGATCAAGGAGAAAGCAGTCGATCGGTATAAGTCTTAGCGGGCTGTACAGATCGAGCATTGCTCCACTGGAATCGCTTATCGAAATGTTAGTGCCACATGGTGGCATAGGCTGGCTGGGGAAGAGTTGAGGTTGTTCATGGAGAGATTTGTTTTCATTGTGGAGATTGATAGGTCCTACTTGGAGTAAGAGGATGTAGGTGGAGTTGGTAGGCTTGCACGATAATATAGTATCAAGGAGTAGATTATAAGGTTTGGTGATACAATATTTTCAACTATAAAAGATTTGAAAGATATTGTTGATTTTAGTGATACAATCTTTTCAATTGCAGAAGATTTGAAAGATATTTGAGATTATTACTCAAATATAAATCACTTCTTTTATAACATTAAAGAGAGTAATAAATCACTTACATTAGAAGAAGAATTATTTTGGGAGATTGAGGTAATCAATTAATTCCCTATTTAGCTTATTAAAGAATGAATCTTATCATGCGCATGTAATTGGGGGAATTTGAAAAATCAAATGGCTATATAAAAGCAGAGATTAGCATGAGTAGAGTTATCTCTCTCAATTGTATTTCTTATTCTTCTTCTCCATTATCAATCTTGTAAAAAAAATTCTCTTAGAAAGTAATAAAATCTCCTCTCCCCAAATGGATGTACATTACCTCGCGATAGTAGAACCACTATAAATCCTCTGTGTTATTTTCTTTTACTGCTTAATTTGTGACTGCTTTTAGCTGGTGACTATCTCTTGTTTGTTTATCCTCACCATCAATCTGGTCCTATTTTTATTTTTACGCAAGGTTGGGTTTTTGTTCTTAAGGCGATCTTGAGGGATTTTTTCCAATAGTCTTTTTCTCTTTTCATTTTGTAATTCATTATTCAAATAAAAGAGATGGATGTGACAATGGAGCTAGCCAATAGTAATTTCTAAGTGAAAGTAGTTAGAGTTAGAATTAGTCATTGACATAAGAGGCAAAGTCTTCCATAGTGAGGCATGGTGATACTAAAGTGGTAGGAGGATTGTGGTATCAAGGTAAGTTATTCTTACTCAAGTCCCTCACAAGAGTATTACAAGTTATTTTATATATGTATATTAGTTTACCATATCTCTTTACCGATATGATGTGATTATATTATGTATCTATTGGTAGTTACATTTTGAGATGCTCAGATAAATTGATTTCCATGAAAGCCTTGATTAGATAGCTTGGTTTACCTTAGATCAAGGATTATGATGCTTTGATTTGATGTTGTTTTCCTTTATATTGAGAGTAAACCATATGATATGCCTGTTCAATCACAATGCTTGTAATTTTACAAAGAAATCTAATCTACTTTTGTTTAAGGACCGATTCACAAAATTAATACTTACATGTCTTCAGGGACGTACACAGAGATCTTAGACCATGTGGGCGGTTTGAATTTCAAGCACATCATATGTTCTATTAATACTAAATGCATCTATAGCTCATAAGCTTATATATTAGCATTTAGTATAATCCATGAAATTGTCACGCGACATAATTTTCAAAAGTTCACATCATATCATATTTTTTTCGAAAAACCACCTTTAAACATGATTTTTTTTTTAAAGAAAATCCTTCAAAACTTCGTATTTTGGAATTGTTAAATCCTTCTATTAGTTTAAATGTTGAGTATGAAATATAGAAATAAATGTATAAATTTATCATGTTAAAAGTTTAATTCAATTTACGTAAATAATATAAATTAAAACTAATCTTAATTGATTGTGAGAATATATAGTGAGAGAAAAATGCAATTTTAATCAATAATGCTTGACTTTTTTGGTGGAAGAATATTTTTAAAAAGAGGTATATTGGTTTAGGGTATTTATACTGGGAGTAAAAAGAGAAGGATATGAGCATAGGAGGAAAAGTAAAGGCAGGAGAAGCATGTTAGTAAAAAATTTAGTAAAAAATAAAAATTCTTTGAAATCCAGTGGGGTCGATGGCCCTTATTGGGCTTTAGGTGGGTACACCATTGCATGTCTTGTACTAAGTAGCTGGGCATACCAGGACACCAATGTTTGGATCCAGTGATTTGCTTTCATTATGTAGTTCACGCTTAGGTACCAAACATAGCATTTGATATCCATATTGTTATGTTCCGATTTCACAAAATTGCTGAGAAGTTCATCAATGGTGCTCATGAGGAAATCCTATGACTATGATGATTAGCTTGGAGGATGTAAAA
Source organism: Allium cepa (assembly GCA_030765085.1). NCBI lineage: Eukaryota > Viridiplantae > Streptophyta > Magnoliopsida > Asparagales > Amaryllidaceae > Allium > Allium cepa. Next base: position 550,449,970 of record CM060934.1, on the reverse strand, counting down.
GTTGGTCAAGTGCGGTCAGTTTCTCATAAAGGTTGATCGGGTTCAACCTAGGATAAGCATCTAATTTTATGAATTTTCTTACGTGTGAAATTTCTAAATTAAAAAGTTATGTAAGTAATTTACTCAGTTGCCTTGGTGCTCAACCAAGACCCTAATTACTGTGAGGAGATGGTGACCAATTTGCGTTAACACTCAAAAGATAAGATTAAAACACTTGGGTTACGCAAGGAAAGTCGAAGAGGAACTACAATTGGGGATGAACTGGTCTAATCGGGTGATGATCACCAATGGGGAACTGACTCAATGTAGAGGTTGAATATGCTCAAAAGTCGCTTAGGTTGGTGCATTAATTGACCCTCGAAAGAAGATTGAGAGAGAGGAACATGGAATGAATTGACTGAAAGAGTGTATACTTAGGAGATCACGATAATATGATAAGCGTATTAATCAAATGTGTGACAACCCACTGATTTTATCATCTAAAATCAGTTACAAACGCCATCAAAATACGCTTACAACTAGTTTCAGATATCAAAAGTTGTAAACCATTGTTATAAAAAATTAAAAATTTAAGAAAAGGAACATAAAGGAAACCTCATAATGGAATTAAACAACCTTTCATATACATTATCTTAGAAATTTAAATATCATACAGATTTAGCCATTACATAATATTCATATTTTCCAATATATTTACCACTTAGTAGTAATAGAACCATGGTGTAAATATACCAAGTCGAACATTTGTGGACATAACATATTTCTCGACCTTTGCTCCATCCTCTGCTCCTACCTTCAAATTCACACACACACATAATAAAGGGAAAATACGATTAACTATGTTTGGACATGCTAATTTTTATATACTGCGAGCACAAGAGAACCGAGAGTTGATGCATAGAATGCCCACTGGGATCAATCTCATGTTGAATATGCGAGTATACGATTTTTGTTTGATGATAATAAACATATATATATATATATATATATATATTCATTAAAATGTATTTGTTAATAAACTATTTTATTTTCATAGATTAAATAAATATTTGCTGAATAAAATAAATAATACAATTTAAATTCAAATAAATATTTTATTCAAACAAATATTTATTACAATTTTGAATAGTACAATTGAGCTCTGGCAAGGGGTGAGTCACTTTGCCCAAACGTGGTAAATCAGCTTACTCAGGTCGTCAAGTATGGACTATGCTCGACAAGGGTCTGGAGTGACCAGGATTCGGCCTAGAACTTAGGCCTTGTATTATTAATTATTATCTTAGGTCGTCGAGTATGGACTATGCTCGACAAGGGTCCGGAGCGACCAGGATTCGGCCTAGGACTTAGGCCCTATACTATTGATTATTATTTCAGGTCGTTGAGTACGGACCACACTCGACAAGGGTCTGGAGTGACCAGGATTAAGATTAGGATTTAAGCCATGGCATTATACAACGTCCAGGGACACTGGACCACGGTCGTCAAGTGTGGATTGCGCTTGGCAAGAACCCAGAGATGTTAACTCAACGTCCAGGGACACTGGACCACAGTCGTCAGATGTGGGTTGCATTTGGCAAGAACCTGGAGAGGTTACAGATTCGAATGTTGACCCGAAGAGGTCATGAATTCGGTTACTAGTGATTGGATAAGGTTGGGTTAAGACTCGGTTATCGAGTTCGGATGGATATGGAATTGGCTATGGACTTTGGATGTCGGATTCAGAGTTATTCAAAACACACCTTCTTATCACAATGCATGTTTTGGGGGAAAAAAGTTATCCCACCTTTTGGTCAAGGTTGGAATAACAACGAATTGGCGAGAAAGGATGGATATCAGGATTGGAGATCGATTGGAAACAAGGCTACGATCGATATCGTTAAAATTTGGTCGAGCTCCGACAAAGACGGAATCCATTGGGGACGATGATCAAGGCTAGGAGAGGCTGCATTTCAAATTTCTGGTTAATCAGAGTTCCTATGAAGGAGATACGAGCGATACAAGGTAGCTCTCACTATACATACACGATTTCAATTACAATACAATTTTGATTACATCACAATTTTTCGTTTACAAATGTCCTCACTACATATCGCTCGTTCACTCATATTTATCTTCAACTATATTTTAGATTGAATCCAACATCTGAGCTATCTACAAAAATACACACTGTCACAGTAAAATTGAAAATAAAATATTTTTGCGGTGTAAAATAAAATGTAATTTTGAAAATATTATTTACCTCAGTTATTTGGGTTGTTTGTCATCATTTAAATTTGAATTCATCAGACACGAATAGCTTGTGACATGCACAGTGTATCACTGTACATGCCACAAGGCTGTGAACACCGATATACACTTGACAAGATTGTAGGGATAGGTGAGCATAAGGTCAAACCCAAATCAAAAGCCGGGTTCAACTCAAGTGAAATAAATATTTAGTCACGATATCGACACAAGGTCAAACCCGAGCTATAAGCTGGATTCAACTTAGGTGCAATACAAAGTACAAGTCAAGTACAAGTGATAATGCCTGATCAAAGAAATCAAGCAACACGACCTCAAAAATGCAATGGACATAACCAGAACTGGAAACAAAAGCCCCAAACAAATGAACAGATTGTCAAAATTGCACCAGTACGGTTTCAATGCTTTAAGACCAAGTCACAAACATTTGCAACAGAAGAAGGCCATACAAGCAACCAGAAGAAGGCCACACAAGCAACCAGACTGCACATTCAGGTACGTGTCCAAGTGCTTGACCATGAAAACAAGTAAGCTGCAGCCTTAACAAGTGATGGCCTCAACATCAAATAACAAACGACAACAGAAATGAAGTGTATACAACAAGTATACATGAGCAAAATGACCCGTGAACTAGTGAAGGCATAAAGACAACATGGTGATAAACTACATTCAAGCATCCAGAAATGAACTACATAATTTGACCAGTCCAGATACAAAGCAACCAGTGATCAAATGAAGACTAGATTGCAACGACCACAACAGTAATCGGAACCGGACACAAGAATTTTAGACAAAACACATATATGCACATATATTTAGGGAGTACGCATGACCACTTCAACTCCAAACTCAAAACAACATAGCACAAAGACACAATCCAACAAACAAAGCAACTTGAGCTAGCTAAATGAACCAACTCTCAAATCCAGACCACAGGAAGTATGAAAACAATTAAACAGTACAACTGTGAACTAGCTCGAATGAATCAAGGTGCAGACCATACATATATACAGAGTTGACATAATGAAAACATGTACTCGAGGCAACATGCACAAGTGAAGAATGAATGCAGCAGAACAACTCGACCAGTTCAATATGCTATGCACAGGAATTAAGGCCAAGACTAGTGAATAGCAAGATGATAACTTGAATGTACAGAACAGTTCAACATGAATCAACCCAATGCAAATAACATGACTGGTCAAAATCAGTACATATTGAAACAAGGCTATAAGCTATGCAACATGAACAAATGATCATGTGGACAGTGCAACTCGAACTCAACAATCATGCAACATGAAGAAGTCAACACATATAATCAGAGGAAAGCCATAGTCAATGTTAAGCCATGGTTGTCAAAGAACTTGAACAAGCCAAAAATGGTTCAAAAGTCATGGAATGGCAATCAAACAAGTCAAGTATGCTACAGAAAAGAACAGACATGTCAAAGTCCAGGAATCATTTCAAATAAACAATGTCAAGCCACAGTTCAAAATCAAGTCAGAGCCATGAGTACCAAGAAATCAAAATATATACGAATTGAACAAGTCAGAAATTATCATCAACATCGAACGGTCGAAAATAAATTGAAGAATTCAAATGATTATATACGAACGAATTTATAGGACATCGAATCCTATATAAAGATTTAACATCATCGACAGAAAATTCATTCGAGTTCAAGCAACAAAGAACAATCATTCAACGCGAATCAAAAAGGTAGAGCAAAATCAATATCGAAAAAGGAAAAACTGCATACCATTTTGACAGTCGAACTCGACCAAATTGAAGTAGCCGTGGACGAGTCAATCGAAGAAAAGAAATCAAAGCATCATCGATCAAATCGAAAAAGCCGGCGACTTCATCACAATGCCCTAATGTAACGACCCTGACTCGACCTTTGAAAATCGACACCAAATACATCACCGGTATTCGAATGCCGTAGATTCAAACGTCGAATCTGGCCCGCCGGAGCTTATAACACATTAAGTAAACAACATAGCGAAAATAGAAAATGACAATATCATTGATACACAATAGTACAACATCAGATACAAATGAATATCAACATATATCAAAGATACAAGAGAACAGTGGAATAATATCAACATCTGGTCTTCCAAAGGATAGAAAGAGAGATATAATCCAAAACTGCATTCCAATTCAATTCTCCAAATCTAAAGCTCTAAACTTCAAGCTCGAACCACCATCACGATGAACTAAGCAAATTCAGTCCAAAATGGGATCGCCAAAATCCAAAGGCTGGATGCTATCGAATCTACACCTACTATTTGATTATCTGAAAATCCCAACTCTAGGCTGCCCTATGGAAAATTATGGGCACCTAGAGTTTAGAAAGGGAATAATAAATTCCAGGCCAGTCATGGGACTGGTGTAAGCAAACAAAAACAGTTTATCTTTAAAACAAACAACAAAAGAAGTAAAAGAAATTCGCAAATGCTTTTTCGAAAATGAAACTACCATAAGGCCTCCCGGCACACACATAATGCAATCGCACACTTGGAGGAGATTTCTCCTTATGATAGTCAAACATGCTTGATACGCGAAATCCATTTGATATTATTATTAGTGCATTGTGGAAAACATTTGCAAGTATAATATTAATCTTAGCCAGCATACGTACCATTATAGTATGCCCACTATAGCTACCATATTAGATGGTAGGTTCTACAACTAAAACCATACAAGGCGTGTGTTGGGGATTGGATTTGCAACAAATGGTCAGGCTAAGGAACTTCCTGGGCCATATGGGTACGCCTTTAGAGGGACGCCCCGAGAACCTAACCGGATCTCTGCCAACACAAGGCCAGGTTACCTCTGTAACTAGGTAACTAACTGTCATGAGCAGGCCATTCCCCGGTCGTAACAGATCTTTATCCAAGGCCTCGACACCAACAACCATAAAGCAATAAATTTGTAGTAACCACATAAGTTAAGTATTTGGGCTCCATACCATGATACCACTTCTATCCAGAAGGAAATGGATACACCCTAAGGGCGCTACCCCTAATAACCTTGCTGCATCCTTCATGTTTCGACCATTTCCGGGTTGTGAGGCTCGACGAAGTCTCGTCCACAAAGCTACACTTTTCACAAAAGCCATGCTTCGATCAACAAATGATCAGCATCACTTCATATGCCACATTACCAAATTGGGAATGTATCACTGGTAACCATCAACTACATAACCTTTGAGCTCGTACATCTCAGAGAAGGGTGTTAAGCTAAGAGAATAAATTCTCCACCACCAAACAGAAATGTATTTGATAGAAACCAGTTTTACATCTCAAAGTGTAATGCCAGACACACATCCATATAAGTCCGTTCCGGGTTCGAATGGAACCGAAGGCATTTCAAAAAAAGCCCTTACAATACAGTATTGACAATCTCGATCGGACTACCTATCAAATATGGAGAACTCTATACCGGCACGACTCAGTGCAGAGACATTCGACGGGTAATCCTTTCATTCTAGAAAATACCTGGTCTTCACCACCGGTCTTCAAATGACTATCCATTTCGTCGTATCACTATTCGGAATGGGTTATATGACATAAAGTCCTCTCCTGACTAAACCGAATAATGAGCGCTTAATTTTAAAAAACATATGGATATAATGGGATCTTAGTTAAGTCACAATTTATTACCAAAACCTTTCCAATTTTCCACTTTAATCTTTTAAACATAAAGTTCACTTCACAAAGTTCACCAATCTTTCACAAAGATTCAGTTATAGCTTTCAAACTATTTCCAATTCAAATCTTTTATACAAAAGATACACCTTTTAAGATCCTCTTAAATTTCAAAACAAAGTTCACAAATCTGTAATAACGATTCATCTATAACTTTCAAAACAATTCCATTTCAAATTTGAAACCCTTTCCAACAATAACTAGAAATCCTTTCTTTATTTGAAAGGTATTATCCTTTGAAAACAAATGCTTTTCGTTTCGGAAAAATTTGATCAAATATATACAATTTATAGCCTTTAAAAATATAAACCAGAAAATCAGCGAAATGTCGTATTATCGACAAGTCTATTTGAATTAAGTTCAAATTCCCAAAATAATTTATTCAATATACTTCAAAATGGTTAAAAATCTATATATACATTGTATAACTTGTTTAACCCTTTCAAACCATGCTTTCCAAAATGATTTCAAAACTTAAACAAGATAAGTTATATTCAAACTAAATTTCAAATTTCAAAACTTCATTTTCAAAAGCTTTTCATATTCAATCCATTTCTATTTCCAAAATCATTTGGATTCAAAATTCAAACAAAATAATATTTATATTTCAAAATATTTGTGACTTAACTAATTTCCTCGTGAAATCAATATTTGTGTGTGTATGGTGTAGTCTAGGGTTTTTACACAATAGTGCAATATCATCAATCATCACAATCCAGACATAGAAATATCGATAAGCGGTATAATCCTATAACGCTTATCTACATTCACAGATTCACAGATAAATAATATAAATTCATCACAGATAAATAAATTACATTCATCACGGCTCAAATTAAAATAATTCATATCACAAAGCATCACACATCAAGGATACCAAACAATTCAAAGCATTCGATACAATCCAGATATCCATAAGTAAGATCAATTAGTCATCTGATTAAATTAAATCAGATTAATTACTTATGAATAAATTACTAATCCTGGTTAATTAATTGTTAGTCAATTACAAATCATTTAATTAATTACCCTTTAATCATTTATTAATTAACCTTTAATAATAAATTAATTAACCTTTATTCATCAAATAACTAACCTTTAATTATCCTTTAATTAATTAATTACATTAACTAATTCATCCTTAATTAATTACATTAACTAATTAATCCTTAATTAATTACCATTTAATTAGTTATTCTTAATTAATTATAATAAGTGATTATCCTTAATCAGTTTCATTAATTAACCTCTAATTAATTATTCTCAAATTAATTACCTTAATTAATTAATCACATAAAATAATTATCCTTTAATTAATTATTCTTTAATCACTTGATTAATCAACCCTTAATCATTAATTAATTATCATTAATTACTTTCATTAAGTAATTACCATTAAATAATTAATTACCCTTTAATTACTTATCATTAATTTACAACCTTTAATAAATTAATGAGTCAACCATTGTTAACTCTCCTTTTTACAAGGCCATGGCCAGGCGAGTTTAACCAAATCGACTATTCATTTGTTGAAATTGGAATACGATTGGTAGGAGCCAGCTGGATGGAAAGACGGTCGGTTAGGAATGGTTCGATATGCATGGCTCGGCATTGGAGAGATGTCCCGGCATTTGAGAGGCCGCTCGATATTGGAGACACGGCTCGGCATTGGAGGGGCTGCTCGGCATTGGAGAGGCGGCTCGGCATCGTGGGTCGCTCGGCATCGTGGGTCTCTCGGCATCGTGGGTCGCTCGGCATCGTGGGTCGCTCGGCATCTTGGTTCGCTTGGCATCAAGGGTCGCTCGGCATTACAAAGAAGTCAGGGTCGCTCGACATTGTCGCTCAGAATCATGGGTCGCTCGGCATTACAGAAAAGTCAGGGTCGCTCGGCATTGTTGCTCAGTCGGGGTCGTTCGGCACTCGATGGTGGTTTTGGGTGGTTCGGCACTCGATAGTGACTCGGCATTTAGGTGGTTCGACACTCGAAGGTGGGCCATATTACTTCGAGTCGTTGAGCATATCGCTTCGGGGCAGTATCATGGTTACTTCATGTTTGCCTATGGAGGACTTGGGGCAGGTTGAGGTAAAGGGTGCGAACTCGGCCGAAGTCTTAATGGTGGGCTTGTATCACTTGAGAAGCCCAACTACCTGGTTTTGCCTATAAATACAGCACGTAGGGCTTATGAAAAAGGGATCTTCTTCTCATCGGCTCTCCATTTTTCTACTTTCAAAGGTCAACACTATTCTACCATTCTGTAACTATAATCGTTTATTACATCAATAAAAACTTATGAAGTGGACGTAGGCCGGAGTTAGCCAAACAACAATAAATCTGTTGTTCTCTACTACTTTCATTTTAATTTTGACTATTCTTCATATTATAGCTCTCCACATACATTATGTATGTTATTTGTGACTGTTAGTTGGTACTTTCATTAACATTTTGGGTGTTAGTGACCAATTTTGGCCCTGACAACCTTTAATTATTTAACTATTCTTTAAGTAATTAACCTTTAATTACTTACATAAGGTCAACCTTAAATTAATCACATTAATTAATCAGTTTCTAATTAATTAATTGTCATTGAAAATCTTATAATAATTCTTTGAAAACAATAATCATTAACATATAATTCATCTTAAAATCATTAAGTTAATTTATAATCAAAACATTATTTAAGATAAACTATTTATCTTTTAAAAATCTTATTTACATAATCCTTGAAATTTAAATCAACATATGAATTGACTTAAAGTTCTTAAGTTAATTAAAACCCTGATCTTTTAATTACTTAAATATACCATTTAAAAAAATAAACTTAAGAATTTATTTAAAATAAATAATTAAAACACTTTAACTTAATTAATTAAAAATAATTATTTTAAAACTTTAACTAATTAAAAAAACTAGTATAAAACATTTAATTAAGAAAGTGTTTCAAAACTTGATTAAATTTGAAATTTGAAAAACTTGTTTTATTTTAAAAACAAAAAACTATTTTCAATCACAATCCCGAGAAACCCCCAAGATGATCTCGAGCTCAATCCGAGCTACACATTCACTTCAATTTCTTCGAGACAGTCTCATTTCGACTTCGAGATATGACCCGAGAACTCATCTTCTTCCCCAAATTTCAACAAATCAGACACGTAAACGTGCACTCGTGTATGTGCATGCCTTACCAGACCAACTTCGACCAAGTCTCCGTCCACCACCAAGTTGCTGTCAACCCACACAAGCCTCCCGACCACCTAGACTTATGGAATTTCTAGGAAGATGAAATCGAGTGTACCCATCATCCATTGGAACGAATACACTCGCCAAAAAACCTCCACGCATTGCCACCTCCGACCGACTGAACTCACGACACCACGTCCATAGTGGTGCCACACATCAACGCTCCGATTCCACCTGCTCCTATCAAGTCCGATGAGCCCACGACACTGCGGTGACCCCATTTCCGACGTCGATTAAACTAGATCTAAATCACAAACCATCTTTGCCCCACTATCACGGTCGATTAAAAACTACGCCACCATTTTTCTGATGACCTCTACTACACAGGCTATCTCCAGCTCCAAACTCGAGACAACCGAACTTCGTGATCACTAGGATTCAACGAAAAACCCAGTCCCGTTCAACCTTTAATCTCTTCTAATATATAAGCTTAAATATTGTGATTCTATTTCCAAAAATCATTATTTTTAAAGACGAGACTAGTTATATAATCCAAACATGAATTTTTAACAAACAAATTTCTGACTTAATTTTGTCTCTCACCGTTCTTTCCATTTTCCAGTTATCCTACTTTCTATCTTCTCCTAAAACTATTTTTAAAATTTAATTTTTTATTTTTCAAACCCATTTCCTTTAATCATTTTTCCTTAAAAAAGAATGGAGAAAGAGATTTTGAATTTGGAACCAGGTTTTGAAAACCTGATAAGCTAAGAAGAGGCCTGTATAAATATATGTACAGACATAAATATTTAGTCAATTTCATATCTATATATACACAAACATATTTACTTCCATGCATACATTTTCACCATCATACTTTCAAGTATTATCAACATCAAGATATAATACTAGGTTCGATAGGTTTGCTCACCTGGACATGTTGACAGAGAGGAACAGAGAAGCAAAGGTCTGAATTGATATCTGGAAACTTTGATGTATTTGATTTGATCTGGACTAGTTTTGATTAGCTTGATGATTTTTGAAGTTGAATTGCTTGTTTGATCTGATTCTTTGCTTTACCAAGTTGAATCTTTTCTGGTTGCAAATTGATTTTGAACTTTGCTTTTTAAAACTGGGTTGAACTTGATCTATTTTTGTTTAAATTTGCTCAGGTTTTAACCTGAAACCTGGAACATGTTTTATTTGTTGAGTTGCTTTCATGTTTTGGTCTTGCTTTTGCATAGCTTCAAGTTTTGATTTTGTTTTGATTTTCTTTCTGATTTGTTTCTTAGGTTTGTTGGGTTTTGGTCTTTCTTTTGCATAGCTTCAAGTTTTGATTTTTTTTTTTGATTTTCTTTCTGATTTGTTTCTCAGGTTTGTTTTGATTTCTGATTTTGATTTCTTAGCAATTGAAGATGATATATTTTAAGCCTAGTTTCTACTCTTAAGAAAAGTTATTATAATTTTAATTAAAAGAAAAACTTAAATGCCACTTGTTCATTTGCATATTACTTAACTTATACTTGTTAAAGATAAACATTTTGTGCTTAAATCCTTGTTTTAAGTAGTTTTATAATTTATGTTTTAAACCTATGTTTAAAGTATTATTTATTTATGTAGATTATCTATTCTATATTAACATATGTTTTAACTTTTATACATTTACAAACTACATTTTTTTAAAGAAAATGTTCTAATCTTTATAACCAATCCTATTTTTAAACTTAGTTTATTATACTTTTTAAAGGTATGGATGTTTATATTTACACATTCCCTATTATTCATATTTGCATATGTTTGCACAAAAAATGGACAAACACCTCCAAGTCGTTTTATTTAGTTGATTATATGTGATTTTCAATGATTTTAGATGAGTATATAAATATAAAAGAAGTAGGGGCTGAAATGTAAATGACACGCGGATTTATAGTGGTTCGGCCAGAATGTGCCTACGTCCACTTTATATGTTATTATCTTCTTTCCTTCAGATTACAAGTACAATGCTTCGTATATGAGTATATGAAAGTAGTTTGAAAGTTCCTTCCTTGCTTGAGCTCTCAAACTTGTCTGCCATTGTTGTACCCCTGCCCCTCTATTTATAGAATGAGGTAGGGGGCAGGGGCCTTGGAGGTATATAGCTGCTGGTGGGCCCGGGCTGAGACAATCTGGACTGGCAGTCACCTGGTTCGGCGAGGCTTCATTCGGCCGTGCTTGGAGATTGGTTTGGTCATGGTGGTTCGGTTGTGGAGGTGGTTGTTGTGGCTTGGATCGGTGGCGATTGGTCCGGTATCATCCTCGTTCGGTATTGTATTGGAGAGGCTGGTCCGGCATCATCTAGTTCGGTAGTGTATTGGAGAGGCTGGTCCGGTATCATCTGGCTCGGCAGGAACTTATGCCGAATGAGGTTATAGGCTGGGTTTGCCGAATGAAGGGACCGAATGGAGGCTCGGGCCGACCGAACTTCTTCATGGAGAATATTGGATGGTCTTCTAGGTTGGTATTGGCTATCGAACGAAGTAGAGGTTGCTTGCGAGCCCGAGTGAAACTGCGGCTTCTTGGTCTTGAGGTCTTCTGGGTGAAAATTCGCCCAACATTTGCCCCCCAAAGTGGGGCACGTGCTTGCATGTGTCGCGCTTTGTTTTTCTTGTGGCAGGAAGATTGGCTTTGTAACGCCAGCGATTGGACGTTCGTATTCTGTTAATGTCCTGCAAAGGAATTTACAGTTTTAGTGTGATTTCGAATAACGGCCGTTCATGATCGAAATATTCGAGATGAAGTGAACTGTGCCGTTCAGGACGAGAGAGTGAGCCCCGAAGGGGCTCGGCATCGTCGATGCCCGGTTTATGTTTGTGAAGATGGTTTATTGCCAGCTCAGAGCATGCCTAGGGATCGTTCGCAACCCCGTACATGTGTAAGTAGCTTAGCCATTTCATAATTATCAAATATCCATATGACCGATGGGCTTAAAAATGCGTGTCAAAGTGTAAATTTCCACGATGGTAGGGTTAATAACCATTCAGAGCGTGCCTATGGACCATTCGAGGTCGCGTACACGTGTAAACGATTTAATCCACGTCGGTGAGGATTTTACGACTTATTCATCGCTATCATAATCTTATTTTGTTAGTTAGTCCTGGAGTTCGGTACTTATCTGAGGGAGGCGCTTTGCACGCCACTAGTTCCTGGTCTTGGTCTGTAGAGAGAGAGTTTCATTCGGTTCTTGGTTGGTCCGGCTATTCCCATTCGGCTTCTGGTGGTCCGGTATTATTGGTCCGGTTGGGCGAATTGTTTGGTTCGGTGGTTGTGAGTTCGCCTATATATAGAGGCCGTACCCCCCTTGTTTTTCTTCACCGAATCAACAGGCGCCGAACCAATACTATACCGAATCAAAGACTCTGCCGAATCAAGCTATTTCCGAACCAGGTATGTACTCATGTGCCGAATGACTTTTATTACCGGATGATTCTGACTTGCCGAATACATACGAGGAGCTTTGCTTTACCGAATGAGACTTAGGCCTTAGGGCCGAATGCCTTGCGTACCGAATGCCCTTGATACAGTACCACCGAATGAACATGATGACCGAATGAACTTGATGACCGAATGAGATGGAAACCGAATGAACATGATGACCGAATGGGATGGAAACCGAATGAACATGATGACCTTGAAAACTTTAGTTTGCGAATGAAATCCCACACTTGCACGCACTTGTTTGTTTACTTTTCTATGTTCCCTGTTCTAATGCCTTGCTTTCCCTGTGTTGCAGAAAATGTCTCGCAAAGCGGAAACACGATCGGATAGAAAGAAGTCTAGAGGCACGGGAGAGCCTTCTTCTTCCTTGCCCCCAGTCCAACCAGGATCCGGGCAACACCGACCTATTCCGAGGTCTCTAGTGGACGGATATGGTCCACAGGAACTTTTGGTCTCTCCCCCGGATTGCTTTCCTAGCTCCCTAAAGGAGGAGCAACTTGACGTCATATCCCGTTCCTTCGGGATAGATAGGGCTCTTATGCTGCTGCCGGGAGATGGAGTGATGCCATATAATCCTCCCGAGGGCTACTTCGCTTTTAGCAGATACCATTGCATGTGCGGCGCTATCCCCCCTATCAACGCTTGGATAATTAGCTTCACCACATATTTGAAGGTGGCTCCCTTCCAGCTTCAGCCTAATTCTTATGCCATCCTGGTGAGCCTCTTTGTTATCTTCCAGAGGAGGTACGGGCGTCCTCCTTCTAATCGGGAAATTCGATACTTGTACAACCTGAGAGGCTATAAGAAGGGGTCTCCGTATATTAGTCTGGAAGCGGCCGTGCCCTTCAAACCAGTCCTGGACCTATATTCCAAGTTTACCATGTTCAAGAAAGAGTGGTTCTTCATCAAGGACGATGTTGTTTCTTTCCGCCTTTTCACTTCCGGCTGTAAGATGGATTTCATTTATATTTTCCATGTTTTGACTGTAGTGTTTTTTCTGACATGCTTCTATTTCTGGCTAGCGACAGGTGGTATTGCAGTTGTGGAGGATGATTCCTTGGTGCGAATGGCTGCTGAACTAAAGGCTATTCCGGCACGGGACCGGTCGGCCTCCTTCTTGATCAGGAACGCAACCCTCTTGGAGTATAATTTGATCTTACCGCACCAGTCCGTGGTTAAGCAAAGAGACACGGCTGAGGAGAAGGCTGCTAAAGCTAAGGAAAGGGAGCCTTTCGCAGAGCGTCCCGTGGTCGGGGGGAAGAAACTGAAGAAGTCCGATGGCCCTTCTCCAAGTACTTGCCCGACTGTCCCGGAGGAGGAAGGTGTGGAAGAGGAGGAAGGAGGCGAAGTTGGAGAAGGGTCGGAGGGTGGAGGAGATGGCGACGGTCAAGGTGGTAGTGGTGTTGCCGCTCTAACCTCTGAGCAAGACCTCGAACTGGATGAGGCTCTCCGTCGGGCCTTTGGGGAGTCGGAGGGAGAGTCGGAAACGGAGAAGGAAAAGGAGAAAGAAACGGAGAAGGCAAAGGAAACCGGCAAAGCTGTGGCTTCAGCTAGGGTGACTCCGGCGACGCAAGGTGAACTTTTGTCTTCTGCCGATTCCATTTTCGATAGGGACTTAGAAATTTTTTACGGTTCACTTCCGTCCTGGAATGAGATCCAGGACTTATTGCAGTTTCCCACTCCTCCGCCGGGTTTGTATAATAGATGTGTCTCCTCACTTTTCTTTCTTTTTAACTTAGCACATTTTTTGAATTGCGGATTATTGTATGTTCGTAACACTTGTTCTTTATTCCAGGGGCAGGCCAGGCAGTTAAAACGTCGGATGTTCGACATCGCCTTGAACAATTTAAGTCGAGGAGAGCTTCTGCGAAACCTTCTACTGATCGCACTGGGGACGTAGTCAAGTACCGCCCTCTTCTTGGGGTCATCGAAGAGGGCATTCAGAAAAGGAAGCGGAGCCGTTCCTTATTTGAGTCGTCCCCTGGTTCGCAGCCTCCTACTCAGCCTCCTCGTGATACTACGGAGGAGAGCACGGAGCCCGGCCCCCCTCCTCCTCCTTCCAAGAGTCCTACTGTCATTCATATAAGGCGTCCCGATGCGCCTCGCCCCGTGCCTCGTGACCCTTTTGCTGGCCATCCTGATTTAGACCCAAGCTTTCGGGACATTTCATTCGATGAGACCACGGGCGAACACCTCCTTCCCCGCAACCCCATGGTAAGGGTGCTGGACGAGGCCAAATCTTTAGATCTTGATTTACTTACTACACGGGTAGTCACCATGGGGGATGAGGCCAAGGATAATATCGACCGGGTGGCCGCAGAGACCAAGAAGTTAATGGAGCATCATGCTAAGTTGGTCAAGGCCGGGGAAGAGATCGGGAGTGCTAACATTCGGTTGAGGTTAAAGGTTGCCGATCAGGCCAAGCAGCTCGCCGACCAAGCCATCCAGATTTCCCAGCATGAGGAAGCCTCCAAGCGTCTGAAAGAGACCATGGAGAAGGCCAGTAGGGCGGAATTACGGAAGATGGAGGTCGCTTGCAGGGAGCGGATTAACATAGCTATCACAACGGTGGATGAGGTTCGAAATGCGGATCTCGAGCGGGTAGAGGAGTTGTCAGGGAGGCTCGAGGCTGCGGAGATGGCTCAGGCCGAGTTGAAGGAGGAGATGGAGGAGATGAGGAGGTCCCTCAGGTTGAAGGAAGAGGAAATGAGGAGGTCACTCCAGGCTGACTGCTTGAGATACCAGTCGGAGAGGGACGTCGCCGTCGCCAAGTTGCAAGCTTCCGAGGCCCGGGTGAGGGAGTTTGAGGAAAACGAGGGGATGATGGATGAGATGCTGCAGGATATGTACTTCCACACTTGGAAGGAGGGCGGCTTGTCTTGGATGGACGATTACCCTCGGGTCATGGCCAAGGTGTATCTCCAGGCTTTAGAGGAGGCCAGGGTGAACGCGGGTAAGGAAGGCGGAGAGGCTTTCAACTTGAGTGCGGTTACTGCTCAGTTCTCAAAGGAGGAGCAAGCGGCGGTGAAAGAGGGGATGCGGCTGCTCGCTGCAGAGGAAGCGGGCGTGCAGTTGGATGATGAGGATCAAGCGGCGGATGCTGGTGAGTTATTCTTTTCCCTTTCTTTTCTTTCCGTGTTTTCATAACTTGATCGTTCGTTTAATGAATTCCTCTTCTGATCTGGACAGGTGGGACTTCAGATCCACATGCTGGGGGCTCTGATCCTGCGGCTAAGTAGGCTGGGGGAGTTGGTGATGGAGTGTGGATGCATCTGCCATCTTTTTGTTTCTTTTTTATCACTGTTTATGTTAGTCTTTGACATGCAACTGTAATAAAATTATTTGCAAAGAATAACTTCGTGTGATCTCATAATATAAGCTGATTTTGTCATGTTTAAATGTTGTTGCTATCTTTATGTGCCATGTGAGAAGTATAATTATGTATATGCCTGTGATTCTAGTTGTGTTTGATGTTAAGTTTTTGCTTGAAATATAACTTCACGTTTTGCAATGTCAGTGTATGAATAAGCTATAGTTACGCATTTATGTACAAGAGAAGAGAGTACCGCCCTTTATGTTTTATTCGCAGGCAGTAGCTTTGAGTGTCTTGTGTAACTGTTTACGGGTATAGCTGAGCGCCCTGCCACCCAGTACGCAGGCTTAGAGCCTCATGAGTGAATGCTTCCTATTTGGTTTCCTGTACTTTAGAGTTTGTTATACAGGATAGGAGAAAAATATTTAAATGAAATGGAAATATAGTAAAAGTAAAACTTCCAGTCACGGAAGGCCGTCGATGTGCTTAAGTTCGTGGCAAACGGGTTTTGTAGTCACTTTCCCTAGCTGTGGGTCTTGGAGACATTTGTCACCCATCTTACGCCTCCGCGGGGAGTTTTCTTTTTTACCACAGCCGCACTTAAGACACATCGGAGCCGAGATCGCGCACGGTAACTACCCGAACCATTATGGTCCGTAATCGTGGGTATTATTCGATTTACCGTGGCCGGCTAGCGTGGGTGCCATTGGCCGTGAACTACCCCTGGCTGGCCACACCTTATGTTGGGGCTTAAAGTAGGTTCACAGTTACCGACGAGCCGAACGCCGTAATGAGCTGCCATCGGCTATAGTCGGCCTTTATGATGACTTATAATCGGCTCATTACAGTTGGCTTTGAGGGCAGGCGCGCAATGAGTTAACCCGCAGCAGAGGGATGCTAGAGCAAAAGAGTCTCATTGGCGAGTGCATAGAATCGTAGCGTACCTGTTAGGCCTAGTCCAGATGAGGCCGCGGTGCGTCTTGAGTGGAGATGCCATAGGATTTTGTTCAACAGAAAGGGATGAAACTTAACAAGTAGCCAAGACATAAAGGAACAAGTTAAAAAGAGACAAGATTTTTTAAAGTGGTTCGGCACGAAAATGCCTACGTCCACTGATTATCTTTGTTAATTCACTTCATATGGGCAGTACAAGTTAAGAAAAGTATCGACGGAGGTGTCGGATGTTCCATGCCCTCTGGAACACCTCTCCGTCCACTGTTGACAAAATGTAAGCTCCGTTGTGGAGATCTTTGTGAATTACATATGGTCCGTCCCAGATGGGGTCCAGTGCCCCGGGGCGCGGAAAGATTCGCCTGAGGACAAGATCTCCTTCTTGTAAGCTGCGATGCTTGACTTTGGAATTGTATAGTGCTGCCACTTTTTGTTTGTGAGCTGCTGCTTTGAGTGCTGCATCGTTTCTCCTTTCCTCAATCAGTTCCAAAGACATGAGGAGGAGTTCTCGTTTTCTTCTGGGTTGTAGTGGATCCTACGGTGGGAAGGCACAATAGTCTCAACTGGGAGCATTGCCTCCGATCCATATGCCAAAGAGAAAGGAGTATGTCCCGTTGATGTTCTGAAAGATGTGCGGTATGCCCATAGTGCCGTAGGAAGTTCGTCCACCCAAGCGCCTTTTGACTTTTCAAGTTTCTTCTTGATTAGGGTTTTGAGAATTTTGTTGACAGCTTCAACTTGTCCGTTTGCCTGAGGGTAAGCTACTGATGAGAAGCTTTTATGAATTCCATGCTCTTGGCACCAGTCGGCAAATTCTTCGCTGTCAAATTGGAGTCCGTTGTCTGATACGATCTTGAGGGGGACTCCATACCTGCACAGAATGTTTTTGATCAAGAAGTTGATAACTTTTGCCGAAGATATTTTATTTAAAGGTTCCGCTTCCACCCATTTGGTGAAATAATCGACTGCCACTATAGCATATTTGGCTCCGCCTCGGCCCGTTGGCAGTTCGCCAATTAAGTCAATTCCCCATACAGCAAAGGGCCAAGGGCTGGTCATTTGAGTAATTTCGTTTATGGGCAGTCGAGGGATCTTGGCGAACTTCTGACATCTGTCGCATTTCTTAACGAAGTCTAGGGCATCTTTGTTTAGTGTGGGCCAGTAATATCCATATCGGAGTATCTTTCTTGCCAAAGTCTGTCCTCCAGTGTGATCTCCGCATCCTCCCTGATGGATGTTTGTTAATATCTCCTTGGCTTCCCTTCCGGCGACGCATCTTAATAGGGGGCTAGAGAAGCCACGCCGGTAGAGGATGCCTTCTTGTATTGTGTAGTGGGGAACTTTCCTCAAGATCTTCTTAGCTTCGTCACGCCTGTCGGGTAGTATGCCATCTTGCAAATATTTCCGGATAGGAGTCATCCAGGTTCCTTCTTCGATTGCAGTTATCAGATTCGCTTGTTCGAAACTCGGGGCAAGCTGCCTTGAAATTGCTAGTGCTCCGGAAATGGTGCTGTCCTTCATACTAGCTTGCTTTGCAAGTTCATCTGCCTCTTGGTTTTCTTCTCGAGGAATGTGTTTGATTAGATAATGGTCCAATCGATCGAGCAGCAGTCTGGTTTTCTTTAGGTATGCTGTGAGTCGTTCTCCTCGAGTCTGGAATTCTCCTAGTACCTGGTTTACGATAAGCTGAGAATCACTATGAATACATAAGGAATTGATTCCAATTTCTAGGGCCAGTTCCAATCCCGCTATTACTGCTTCATATTCAGCATCGTTGTTAGTGGCCGTGAACTCCAATCTTAATGCATAGTACAACTTTCTTCCCCTGGGGGTGACGATCACAATACCTGCCCCCGAGCCTTGTTCGTTTGATGCTCCGTCTACAAAGAGGTTCCATTTGATGTTTTTTGCTACTTCGGATTGTTCCTTGCCTTCGTTGGTAGTGAATTCGGCAATGAAATCAGCCATGGCTTGTCCTTTGATAGCGGTGCGGGGATGGTAGGTGATATCATACTGACTTAGTTCGATGCACCATTTGAGGAGTCGCCCAGAAGTGTCAGGACGATGGAGCACTTGTCTTAGTGGTTGATCGGTTAGAACCCTGATGGAGTGAGACTGGAAGTAGTGTCGCAGTTTCCGTGACGCGATCAATAAACAATATGCTAACTTCTCAAGTTTAGGATATCTGGCTTCTGCCCCTGTAAATCTCTTGCTTACAAAGTAAACCGGGCGTTGTGTGCGGTCTTCTTCTCTTACCAAGGCGGCGCTTAGAGCATGAGATGATACAGCGAGGTATAGGTATAACACTACACCTTCATTTGGAGTTGAAAGTACTGGTGGTCTCTGAAGGTGTTCGATTAGGTTGAGGAAGGCTTTTAAGCATTCGTCGGTCCACTCGAACCTCCTTTTGTCTTTCTTGAGTGCTTCGAAGAAAGGGACACACTTGTCAGTTGCCTTGGAAATGAATCTGCTTAGGGCGGCCACCTTTCCGTTTAGGCTCTGCATTTCTTTTCGAGTGGAAGGTATCCTTATTTCTTTTAAAGCCCGGATTTGTTCAGGGTTTGCTTCGATTCCTCTGGCGTGGACGATGAATCCTAAGAATTTTCCCGATGAAACTCCGAAGGAGCACTTTAGAGGATTCAGCTTCATTCCATACCGGCGAAGTACCTGAAACATATCGTCCAGATGGCTTACATGGTCGTTGGCTTTCCTGGACTTTACCAACATGTCATCCACATATACTTCCATAGTTCGTCCTATCAGTCCTGCGAACATTTTGTTGACGAGGCGTTGATAGGTAGCTCCAGCATTTTTGAGTCCAAAAGGCATGACTTTGTAACAATATAATCCGCGGTCGGTGATGAAGCTAGTGTGGTCCTGATCGGGAGCGTGCATGGGGATCTGGTTATATCCGGAGTATGCATCCATAAAAGATAGGAGTTCGTGCCCAGCTGTGCTGTCTACGAGTTGGTCAATTCGGGGAAGTGGGAAGCAGTCTTTCGGGCAAGCGTCATTCAGATTGGAGAAGTCAATACATGTTCGCCACTTTCCATTGGCCTTTTTTACTAGCACCGGGTTAGCGATCCATTCTGGGTAGATGGCTTCCCGTATGAAGCCATTAGCAAGTAGATTTTTTACTTCCTCATCAAGGGCTGCTGATCGCTCTGCCCCCATGCTCCTCTTTTTCTGCTTTACTGGTACCTTGGTGGGATCGATGTTCAACATGTGGCATGCTATGTCTGGGGAGATTCCTGTCATATCGGCATGGGTCCACGCAAATACATCTAAGTTGTGGCGGAGGAAGTCAATGAGTTGATCCTTCAATTCCGTTTTCAGCTGAGATCCGATTTTTAATAATCTACTTGAATCATGCTTATCTACCGATACGAATTCCATAGCCTCTGCAGGCTCGGCGGTAGCCTCCTCCTCTTTATCCCTGGGATCTAGTTCATTGAAGGGATCGCTTGTGTATCGAAGAGGAGGGGCTTTCTTTAGTTGCTATGCCTCCAAGCTTTTCATGCAGAGAATAGTCTCTGCATCTTTTCCTTTATTCTTTCTGCGGTTATTGCGAAGTTCAGTTACGTAGCAGTCTCGGGCGGCATCTTGATCTCCTTCTACTTCTCCTACTCCGTTGTCTGTTGGAAATTTCATTTTCAGGCACCAAGGGGCTAATACAATCTGAAAGTCAGACAAGGCTGGTCTTCCCAAGAAAGCGTTGTAAGCCGAGTGGTTTTCTATTAGTACGAACGTTTGTTTTCGCACAACGGAGCGGGGATGACTTCCTATTTCGACGAAGAGGTCAAGTTGCCCGAGGGGCATTTTTGCATCTCCAGTGAAACCGTGCAGTGGTTTGTCACAGGGGGATACATCCTTCATTGATAATTTCATTTTGTCGAAAGCATGTTTGAACAGGATATTTACGGAGCTTCCCGTGTCTATTAGAATCCGAAAAACTTTAGCTGGACCAAACCAGGCAGAGATGACCATGGGATCCATATGTGGGTACTGTCTTCCTTCCAAATCATGCCTACTGAATACAATGTCATTGTTTTCTTTTCGTTTCGGGTGGCGTTCCTCCGTAATGGAGTTAACATATCCTTCGGCATTTCTAAGCGACTTGCCGTACCTTTCCATCTCTGCCCAACTTCTGTCGGCAATGTGTGGTCCTCCTGAGATGGTAAGGACTACTATCTTCTCTTGACTAGAGCCACTGGTGTTGTGATTGTTGCGATTCCCTCCGCCTACTTCTGGGAGGGGTTGCTTTGAGTTCTCATTGGCAGGAGTTGGAGTCCTGTTCTGACCTTTCACATAACGTTCCAGTCTTCTTCTTCTAATGTGTTCTTCGATCAAGTCCCGAAGATGGTGGCATTCATTGGTGTCATGTCCGTGGGATTCGTGGAAGCGACAGAACTTTCCGGACTTGAGTGCGTTATCTGATTCTTTCTTGTGCGGGGGGCGCTTGTATCCGAGTTCGCCCTGAGTGGCTAGGTAGATGTTTTCGATTGTTTCATTCAAAGGAGTGTAGGAGTCAAATCTTGGCCCTGGTCGATATTGGCGCTTCTCAACCTTTCTGCCCCCAGCATTGTCTCTAGATTCATTTCTTCGAGCGTCCTTAGCTGCAGTGGGAACCTTGTCCTGAACTATCTTGCCTTGTTGCCCTGACTGCCTCTCCGTAGCAGCGTCTTCAAGTCTCATATACTTTCCAGCTTCATGGAAGAAATCAGGCAAGGTAGCTGGTTTTTCCTTAGTTAATCTTCTGGCAAACTTGGTGTCTGGATGTACACCACTACAGAGGGCCATTAGAGTGAGTTTTTCATCGGCATCTTGAACTGCTGCTGCTGCGGCGTTGAACCGTGTTAGATATTGTTGCAGCGTCTCTCCGGATTTCTGTTTGACATTGGATAGAGAATAAGCATCCTTGGGTTGTTCCACATGGATGCGGAACTGGCTAATAAACCTTTCTTTTAACATCTCCCATGAGCTGATGGATCCTTGGGGTAGATGGCAGAACCAGGAGGTAGCTAGATCTGATAGGAATAGCGGAAAGCATTTACATAATACTCCTTCTGTTGCTCCACTCATGAGCATATGCTGGGTGTATCTCTGCAGGTGTACGATGGGGTCGGAAGTTCCTTTGTAAGGTTCCATGGTTGGCATTTTCCATTCCCGGGGAGTGATGGCAGTTTCGATATTTCGGGTAAAGGGACTGGTGACCCTAGCGCCTATTCCCCGGTCCCTTTGCTCCCGTTGGACACATTCTCTGAATAATCGTGCCATCCGCTCGTCAGAACTTGGAGCGGACAAAAATGAGCTCGGTTCTTCCCTGCGGGATCTATCTCGTCCAGATGACCTGTAGGGATGGTACAGTCTATCACCTCTAGCATTATCCAGTGGTTGTCTTTGGCTGCTTGGATGCACGCTAGGACCAGCTACAGTTGCCCCCTGCCTTGATCTTCCCCTGTGGGGTTCTGTTTCGAGCACATCCATGGGGTCAACTTCGGGCTGGGTTCTAGCTCGGCTCCGTTCAGCGGGGTTTCTATGATTAGGTGGCATGACTGGCTCAGCTACATCTGACCCTCGCCTGGTGCCTCCCCCGCTAGGTTCGGTTCCAAGGGCTTCCTCGAGTCGGAATTCGGGCTGAGTCCGGGCGCGGCCCCTATCATCGTTTTTCCTGTTGATAGCTTGTTCGAAGAGTGAAGACCTTTGTTGCCTCCGGGATCCTCCGGATTGGGATTCACCCCATGATTCAGTGTTGCGGTTGGACTCTTCAGCATCCCTTAAGCGTGTCATGAGTTGGTCCACCAAAGTTTCTTGTTGGGATGTGAAGCGGTTAGTTACTTCAGCCACAACCCTGTCCAGATCTGCCCTAGTGATTGGTTGTTCTGTTGCGGGACCAGTTGGATTTTTCTGATTTTCATCTGGTACTGCTGTTGAAGTGGACTGATCTGTGATTGCTGGATCTGGAAGGCTGCTAGTTGCGATGTTCTTTCCTTTGTTAACATCCTTTCTCTGTTTGGAAGGCATGATTTCTAAGTAACGAACGATGTTGTTAAGAAGGAGGTTGAGTGGGAGAAGCTGAAGCCTGAGTTCAACTCTCAATGAAAGCACCAAAAATGTTTGCACAAAAAATGGACAAACACCTCCAAGTCGTTTTATTTAGTTGATTATATGTGATTTTCAATGATTTTAGATGAGTATATAAATATAAAAGAAGTAGGGGCTGAAATGTAAATGACACACGGATTTATAGTGGTTCGGCCAGAATGTGCCTACGTCCACTTTATATGTTATTATCTTCTTTCCTTCAGATTACAAGTACAATGCTTCGTATATGAGTATATGAAAGTAGTTTGAAAGTTCCTTCCTTGCTTGAGCTCTCAAACTTGTCTGCCATTGTTGTACCCCTGCCCCTCTATTTATAGAATGAGGTAGGGGGCAGGGGCCTTGGAGGTATATAGCTGCTGGTGGGCCCGGGCTGAGACAATCTGGACTGGCAGTCACCTGGTTCGGCGAGGCTTCATTCGGCCGTGCTTGGAGATTGGTTTGGTCATGGTGGTTCGGTTGTGGAGGTGGTTCGGTTGTGGCTTGGATCGGTGGCGATTGGTCCGGTATCATCCTCGTTCGGTATTGTATTGGAGAGGCTGGTCCGGCATCATCTAGTTCGGTAGTGTATTGGAGAGGCTGGTCCGGTATCATCTGGCTCGGCAGGAACTTATGCCGAATGAGGTTATAGGCTGGGTTTGCCAAATGAAGGGACCGAATGGAGGCTCGGGCCGACCGAACTTCTTCATGGAGAATATTGGATGGTCTTCTAGGTTGGTATTGGCTATCGAACGAAGTAGAGGTTGCTTGCGAGCCCGAGTGAAACTGCGGCTTCTTGGTCTTGAGGTCTTCTGGGTGAAAATTCGCCCAACAGCATAACTTTTTAAAGAAGATAATTTTAAAATCTAATTATATACTATAAATAATCCTATATACATACGTACATACATATATATATATATATGTGTGTGTGTGTGTGTGTGTGTGTGTGTGTGTGTGTTTAAATTCTTATTCATACATTTTTCTTATTATTTATATCTATACAAATTAAAGAAAAATAATTTGAAATCAAATTATATATCAATAAATAAACACATATATTTATACATACATACATATATATACATATATATATATATATCCCCAAATTTTCAAATTAGTTCTCAATTAATTCACAAATTATCCCAAAAAATTATATTAATTACAAATTTTAATTTGGCCTAAAAACCGGAAATGTTACAGATTCCACCCTTAAGAAAATTTCATCCCCGAGATTTGCTAGACAGGGAGACAACAGATAAAAAGATGTTTTACCAGATCAAACTGAATATCTATTCTGCATTTGGCTTACCAAATCAACAATAGATACGAGAAGGAATCTACTCAATATTTCACAAAATACTCGGGTCATCCAGTCTACGAAATATGCAGGGGAATTGATTAGTCCGAAGGGCAACTAACCATTCGTAGAACATATCTGGACCCCACAGAATAAACAATTGGATACAATTTAATTCAGCCTCGTTTTTATCAACAGATTATTTCAATTAAATTTATTAAAGTTAAAACGAAAAGATTGATAAGCAACTGATGATTAGAATATGAAATAGGAACTTATCTACACGATTCGCAGGGCCATCACCTCACCGAAGCTTCTTCTTATAGCTGAACCAATCAAAGAATTGATATTGGATGATTGTCAAAAAAGATTGAGGAAAAACTTGTTTCCGTTGCCGCAGGTATTGACCATTTGTAGTGGTACTTCCCTGTCCCCTACCTCGACCTCTTCTTGCACTCATACTCACTATTAGTGGATAGTAGGAGAATTTAATGAGGCATACAGACAAGATATCTTAGGGATATACTTATTCTAGGGTATTTGTAACCTTATCTCTAACGAGTTACCTAATATTTTATACTCCTGAGCTAAAGTTCTTACTCAACCTTCAACTCCAGTACACTTGTAATGACTCTGACTCGACCTTCGAAAATCAGCACCAAAAACATCATCTGTATTCGAATGCCACAGATTCAAACGTCGAATCTGGTTTGCGGAGCTTATAACACATTAAGTAAACAACACAGCGAAAACAGAAGATGATAATATTATTGATACATTACAGATACAACATCTGATACAAATGAATATCAACATATACCAGAGATACAAGATAACAGCGGAATAATATCACCAATCTGATCTTCCAAAGGATAAAATGAAAGGTAGAATCCAAAACTGCATTCCAATTCAATGCTCTAAAGCCAAAGCTCTAAACTTCAAGCTCGAACCATCATCATGTTGAACTAAGAAAATTCAGTCCGAAATGCGATTGTCAAAATCCAAAGGCTGGATGCTATCGAATCTACACCTACTATTTGATTATATGAAAATTCTAACTCTAGGCCGCCCCCAGAGTTTAGAAGGGGAACAATAAACTCCAGGTCAGTCATGTGACTGGTGTGAGCAAACAAAAACAGTTTATCTTTAAAACAAACAACAAAAGAAGTAAAAGAAATTCGCAAATGCTTTTTGGAAAATGAAACTACCATAAGGCCTCCCGGCACACACACAATGCAATCGCACACTTGGGGGAGATTTCTCCTTATGATAGTCAAACATGATTTATACACAAAATCCTTTTGATATTATTATTAGTGCATAGTGGAAAACAATTGCAAGTATAATATTAATCTTAGCCAGCATACGTACCATTATAGCATGCATACTATAGCTACCATATTAGATGGCGGGTTCTACAACTAAAACCATATAAGGCGCGTATTGTTGATTGGATTTCCAACAAATGACAGGCTAAGGAATTTCCTGGGCCACATGGGTACGCCTCTGGAGGGACGCCCCG
This sequence comes from Allium cepa, assembly GCA_030765085.1. NCBI lineage: Eukaryota > Viridiplantae > Streptophyta > Magnoliopsida > Asparagales > Amaryllidaceae > Allium > Allium cepa. Next base: position 550,424,194 of record CM060934.1, on the reverse strand, counting down.
AGAACCTAACCGGATCTCTGCCAACACAAGGCCAGTTTACCTCTGTAACCAGGTAACTAACTGTCACGAGCATGCCATCCACCGGTCGTAACCGACCTTTATCTGAGGCCTCGACACCAACAACCACAAAGTAATAAATTTTCAGTAACCACATAAGTTAAGTATCTAGACTCCATACCATGATACTACTTCTATCCAGAAGGAAATGGACATACCCTAAGGGGAGCTACCCCCATTAACCTTTCTGCATCCTTCTTGTTTCGACCATTTCCGGGTTGTGAGGCTCGACGAAGTCTCGTCCATAAAGTTATACTTTTCACAAAAGTCATGCTTCGATCAACAAATGATCAGCAGCACTTCGTATGCCACATTACCAAATTGGGAATGTATCATTGGCAACCATTAACAACATAACCTTTGAGGTCATACGTCTCAAAGAAGGGTGTTAAGTTAAGAGAATAAATTCTCCACCACCAAACAAAAATGTATATGATAGAAACCAGTTTTATGTCTCAAAGTGTAATGTCAGACACACATACATATAAGTCCGTTCCGGGTTCGAACGGAACCGAAGGCACTTCAAAAGAAGCCATTGCAAGCCAGGTATTCACAATCCCAATCGGACTCTCCATCACATATGGAGATCTCTATACCGGCACGACTCAGTGCAGAGACATTCGATGGGTAATCCTTTCATTCTCGAAAATACCTGGTCTTCACCACCAGTCTTCAAATGCTATTCATTTCATCATATCACTATTCGGAATGGGTAATATGACATAAAGTCATCTCCCGGCTAAACCGAATAATGAGCGCTTAATTTTAAAAAGCATATGAATATAGTGGGATCTTAGTTAAGTCACAATTTATTACCCAAAACCTTTCCAAATTTCCGCTTTAATCTTTTAAACAAAAAGATTCATTTCACAAAGTTCACCATTCTTTCACAAAGATTCATCCATAGCTTTGAAACTATTTCTAGTTCAAATCTTTTATACAAAAGATACACCTTTTAAGATCCTCTTAAATTTCAAAACAAAGTTCACAAATCTATAATAAAGATTCATCTATAACTTTCAAAACAATTCCATTTAAATTTGAAACCCTTTCCAACAAAAACTGGAAATCCTTTCTTTATTTGAAAGCTATTATCCTTTGAAAATAAATGATTTTCGTTTTAGAAAAATCTGATCAAATATATACAAGTTATAGCATTTAATAGTACAAACCAGAAAATCAGCGAACTTTCGTATTATCGGCAAGTTCTATTTGAATTAAATTCAAATTCCCCAAAATAATTTATTCAATATACTTCAAAATGGTAAAAATCTATATATACATTGTATAACTTGTTTAACCCTTTCAAACCATACTTTCCAAAATGATTTCAAAACTTTAATAGGATATATTATGTTCAAACTAAATTTCAAATTTCAAAACTTCCTTTTCAAAAGCTTTTCATATTCAATCCATTTCTATTTCCAAAACCATTTGGATTCAAAACTCGAACAAAATAATATTTATATTTCAAAATATTTGTGACTTAACTGATTTCCTTGTGAAATCCATATTTGTGTGTGTATGGTGTAGTCTAGGGGTTTTACACAATAGTGCAATATCATCAATCATCACAATTCAAACATAACAATATCGATAAGCGGTATAATCTTATAACGCATATCTGCATTCATAGATTCACAGATAAATAATATAAATTCATCACAGATAAATAAATTACATTCATCATGGCTCAAATTAAAATAATTCATATCATAAAGCATCACACATCAGGGATACCAAACAATTCAAAGCATTCCATACAATCCAAATATCCATAAGTAAGATCAATTAGTCATCTGATTAAACTAAATCAGATTAGTTACTTATAAATAAATTACTAATCCTAGTTAATTAATTATTAATCAATTACAAATCATTTAATTGATTACCCTTTAATCATTTATTAATTAACCTTTAATAATAAATTAATTAACCTTTAATCATTAAATAATTAACCTTTAATTATTTAATTATCCTTTAATTAATTAATTACATTAATTAATTAATGTTTAATTAATTACCATTTAATTGGTTATTCTTAATTAATTATAATAAGTGATTATCCCTAATCTATTTCATTAATTAATTAACCTTTAATTAATTATCCTCAAACTAATTATCTTAATTAACTAATCACATAAATTAATTATCCTTTAATTAATTATTCTTTAATCACTTGATTAATCAACCCTTAATCATTAATTAATTATCATTAATTACTTTCATTAAGTAATCATCATTAAGTAATTAATTAACCTTTAATTACTTATCATTAATTTATCAATCTTTAATAAATTAATGAGTCAACCTTTAATTATTTAATTATTTTTTAAGTAATCACCTTAAGTAATTAACCTTTAATTACTTACATAAATCAACCTTAAATTAATCACATTAATTAATCACATTAATTAATCAGCTTCTAATTAATTAATTATCATTGGAAATGTTATTAATAATTCTTTGAAAACAATAATCATTAACATATAATTCATCTTAAGACCTTTAAGTTAATTTATAATCAAAAAATTATTTAAGATAAACTATTTATCTTATTAAAATCTTATTTACATAATCCTTGAAATTTAAATCAATATATGAATTGACTTGAAATTCTTAAGTTAATTAGAACCCTGATCTTTTAATTTCTTAAATATACCATTTAAAAAAAATAAACTTAAGAATTTATTTAAAATAAATAATTAAAACACTTTAACTTAATTAATTAAAAATAATTATTTTAAAACTTTAACTAATTAAGAAAACTAGTATAAAACATTTAATTAAGAAAGTGTTTTAAAACTTGATTAAATTTGAAATTTGAAAAACTTGTTTTTAAAAAAAAAACTGCTTTTAATCCCAATCCCGAGCAACCCCCGAGATGATCTCGAGCTCAACTCCGAGCTACACAATCACTTCAATTTCTTCGCGACAGTCTCGTTTCGACTTCGAGATATGACCCGAGAACTCATCTTCTTCCCCAAAGTTCAACAAATAAAACATGTAAACGTGCACGCGTGTACGTGCACGCCTTACCAGACCAACTCCGACCAAGTCTCCATCCACCACCAAGTTGCCGTCAACCTATATAACCCTCCTGACCACCTAGACTTATGGAATTTCTAGGAAAACGAAATCGAGTGAACCCATCATCCTGGAACGAATACACTCGCCAGAAAACCTCCACGTATCGCCACCTCGGACCGACTGAACTCACGCCACCACTCCATAGTTGTGCCACACAACAACGCTCCGTTTCCACCAGCTCCTATCAATCCGGTGAGCCCATGACACTATAGTGACCCTATTTCCGATGTCGACTAAAACTAGGTTTAAATCACAAACTCTCTTTGCCCCACCACCACAGTGGATTAAAAACTCTACCACCATTTTTCTGATGACCTCTACTACCCAGGCTATCTCCAGCTCCAAACTGGAGACAATCGAACTTCGTGATCGCTAGGATTCAACGAAAAACCCAATCCCATTCATCCTTTAGTCTCTTCTAATATATAAGCTTAAAAATTGTGATTCTATTTCCAAAAATCATTATTTTTAAAGACGATACTAGTTATATAATCCAAACATGAATTTTTAACAATCAAATTTCTAACTTAATTTTGTCTTTCACCGTTCTTTCCATTTTCCAGTTATCCTACTTTCTATCTTCTCCTAAAACCGTTTTTAAAATTTAAAATTTTATTTTTCAAACCCATTTCCTTTAAACATTTTTCCCTAAAAAGAAAGGGGAAAGAGATTTTGAATTTGGAATCAGGTTTTGAAAACCTGAAAAGCTAAGAAGAGGCCTGTATAAATATATGTACAGACATACATATTCAACCCATTTCATATCTATATATATATACACAAACATATTTACTTCCATGCATACATTTTCACCGTCATACTTTCAAGTATTATCAACATCAAGATATAATAATAGGTTCGAAAGGTTTGTTCACTTGGACATATTGACAGAGAGGAACAGAGAAGCAAAGGTTTGAATCGATATCTGGAAACTTTGATGTATTTGATTTGATCTGGACTAGTTTTGATTAGCTTGATGATTGTTGAAGTTGAATTGCTTGTTTGATCTGATTCTTTGCTTTACTGAGTTGAATCTTTTCTGGTTGCAAATTGATTTTGAACTTTGCTTTTTAAAACTAGGTTGAACTTGATCTGTTTTTGTTTAAATTTGCTCAGGTTTTGACCTGAAACCTGGAAAATGTTTTAATTTGTTGAGTTGCTTTTAGGTTTTGGTCTTTCTTTTGCATAGGTTCAAGTTTTGATTTTCTTTTTGATTTGTTTCTCGGGTTTGTTTTGATTTCTGGTTTTGATTTCTTAGCAATTGAAGATGAGATATCTTAAGCCTGGTTTCTACTCTTAATACATGTTATTATAATTTAAATTAAAAGTAAAACTTATACTTGTTAAAGATAAACATTTTGTGCTTAAATCCTTGTTTTAAGTAGTTTTATAATTTATGTTTTAAACCCTTGTTTAAACATTTATTTATTTATGTAGATTATCTATTCTATATTAACATATGTTTTAACTTTTATATATTCATAGACTATATATTTTTTTAAAAGAAAATATTATAATCTTTATAACCAATCCTATTTTTAAATTTAGTTTACTATACTTTTTAAAGGCATGAATGTTTATATTTACACATTCTCTATTATTCATATTTGCATAACTTTTTAAAGAAAATAATTTTAAAATCTAATTATATACTATAAATAATCATACACACACACATATATGTATGTTTAGATTCTTATTCATACATTTTTATTATTATTTATATCTATATAAATTAAAGAAAAATAATTTGAAATCAAATTTAATATTAATAAATAAACACATATATTTATACATACATACATACATACATACATACATACATACATACATACATACATACATATATATATTTATCCCCAAAATTTCAAATTAGTTCTCAATTAATTCACAAATTATCCCAAAAAATTATATTAATTACAAATTTTAATTTGGCCTAGAAACCGGGAATGTTACACCTAATTATCGAAAGAGGAACAAACAAGAAAAGGAACGAGACAGTCGTTTTTACAAAGCAAAGGCCATAAAATAAAAGGGAAAAAGGGCCAGTAATTTTTAGCGATAAGTTTATTTAGGTCGATTTCTTTTATTATTTGGGCTTTAAAATTAGGGTTTTGTTTTTATATTGTTGTTTTAAATTTATGTTTTTCATTTAAACTCGTGTAATTACTAGCCGTGTGACTAGGGGACGAACTACGGTGGTGTAGTTCGAGAATTCGCAACTCAGTAGCTGAGTTGTGGCAGGGTTTTGAGCGTAGAGTTAAGGCTAGTCGATAGCGGGTGTCGCGAGTTTACATGTGTAAGCGTCTGACTGCTTAATTTCTAGTAGAATCCTTGGGGGCAGCACTCAGGCAGGGTTTTGCCGAAGCTGGGTAAATTCTGTGTTGTTTTATTTCTACATTTATTATTCTGCTATTACTTGTGATGCTATTATTCTGATATAACTGCTTTGAAAATATTTTACAAACTTTCGTAATAAATTTTTATGCTTAATAGTATCACCCTATTCACCCCCCCCCCCCTCTAGGGTGAAATCGATCATACAAGTGGTATTAGAGCCTGGTTCAAATTGCCCTTTTTTGTTTTAAAAAAGTTTGATTTTTTTCAAAGACCAATTTTTTTACAAATTTTAATTTTTAAAATGGCTACTTTTTCTGAGAGTCGGACTAATATTATTCCTCTTGTTTTTGATGGAATAGATTTTTTGAATTGGAAATTAAAAATGGAATTTATTTAAAATCTGTTAATGTTAAATGTTTGGATATTATTGAAAATGGGTGGAATATAACAGACGAGAAAATTATCTCGATTAATTCTCTTGCTATGCATATATTATATTCTCATATTATTCAAGATAAATTTAACTTTATCTCTCATTGTGAAAGTGCACAGGAAATCTAGAGTACTTTGGATACATTATATGGTGCAAACGTCAATAGCAATGAGAAATGCTCCATAATAGACACAGAATCATGCTTAACGGGATTGACAAAAAGCAGCAGTGATGATGATGAAGATAGAGCAGCTGTGCTGGCATTACTAATGAAGAGATTCAAAAAGTAGAACCGCAAATACAGAAATACAGCTCTAAATCAAAAATTGATAAGCAGAATATCCGAAGCACCAGACAACCCAGAAGAACGGGAAATCATCTGTCACAAGTGCAACAAATCCAGACACATCAAGCCCAATTATCCTCGACTTCAACACGACTAATAAAATAATTCAAAAGGGAAAAGTTTTGCAGCCACGTGGAATAAAAGTGAGGATTGTAAAAGCACTGCCAGTGAGAGTGAAAGAGTAAATCTGTGCCTACAAGGTGATATAACTTATAGCGACGGTGACGAGCCAAACGAGGTATCAAAACTTTCTCACTCACAACTACTTATATATTTCCACGAAGTAAATGGCTGTTTCGAAAGATTTAGGAAGAAATACGCTAAACTTGAATCACAAAGAGATACTTTAATAGATTTGAATAAACAACTTGATCAATTAGTTAAAACTATCAAAATAGGATCCCTAAGTGTAATAAGTGTCCAACATTCGAAGAAGAGATTAAAAAAATCAGAAATTAAAATTAAATCGCTTGAAAATGAAATTATGATTTTGAAAGAAAGTGAAAATACAAGAAGAGAAAATTCCGTTAAAAAGTGCACACAATTATTGAACGAAAATGAATCACTAAAAACACAAGTCCAACAACTGTCAACGACTTTAGGAAAATTTTCCAAAAGTGAAAGATCGTTGAATATATTATTAGGGAAACAAATTGTTAATACAGTTAGACAAGGACTTGGATATAATCAATCTGAAAATGTTAGAAACGAAATTAAACAAGTCAATTCCATGTGCACAATTTGTAGAAAAATTGGACATAATCAAAATATTTGTTGGTATAGACCTAAACACGTGAAAACCATTCCAATTTGGGTTCCAAAAGGCATAAATATAAAATCTTTGAAAGTCAAACAAATCTGGGTGGAAAAAGGAACATATATAAATAGTTTTGGGTCTCCACAAACAGATTTTTCAAAATATGCTGCCACTAACAACAATGGACCCATGAAAACAAATAAGTCACAAAAATCTTTTAACGCGTAGGTGTGGTGGCAGGCTAAGGAACAATAACAGTGTTATCAGGATTCTGGCTGTTCCAAAAACACAACGGTCGACAAATCAAAGTTCCTTAGCCTAGTATAAAGGTGACAGAATCACAATGGGCAACAACGAAAAATTATCGTAAAGGTAAAACAGGTAACAGTATATTTATTTTGAACGATATATTAAATGTGATAATCTGCACCATAATCTGAATTAAATCAGCCAATAATGTGATAATGAAATGAATGTTGATAATGATTCTGACTTTTTCAAATTTGTTGGCCAATTATATTTTTATGCTAAGAACACTATAAAAAAATTCTAGAGTCTTTGAACTACTTCATATAGATTAGTTTAGATTAATGATAGTGTTTTATTGGTTGATGATAATACATTTGGTTATTTTACGGCTGACTCTATATTCACGGTTTTTGTTTATTGGCACGGCTTCAATTAAAATTGAAAAGAATTTCATTTAAAAAGTCTTCGAGAATTTGTTGCAACATCACGGTCTGGTTTATAACATCCACCTAATGATAATTTTGAGTGAAAGAAAAATTAAGATGCAAATTACACTGGTAATCTAGTTGATAGAAAATTTTCTAGTAGAACGTGATTTATGTTGAGACATTCAGTAATTGCATCACATTTTCAAAGAAAAAATCTGCATATTTTTCATTTCAAATATTTTTCAAATAGCAGAATTTTTCTTATAAAACCCCTTCTAGAAAATCATCTTTTGACTTTGTTTCAGATTAGTCATTTTTAGAAAATTTGATAATTATTTTTGAATTTGAGCTTAAACGATTACATTAACTAATCTGACTCCCTAACTGATTATCGAAAAGATAAATAGTGATTGAAAAAGTTATGAGTGTTGATATTGATCATATATTATAACTCCAAACAGTATAATTAATAAATTTCTTTAGAAATTTAAACATGAGTTATAAAAACTTTTTGTTGGTAAAAATTCCATGACCATTTCTATTTCTATCAACCATTACTCATCAAAATTCAATATAATATGTCAATATGTGGTACTTTAAACAGGAATCATTCATTTTTCATTTCATTATTTTTTTTGATAAATAAAAACATCCAAAGTATTCACTTTCATTTAAAAGTCCTCACGGTTATGCATTGTTGAATTAATTGGAATTTTTAATGTGCTTCCATGCTCATTTAAGTCATCACGGTTATGCATGTATGGAACACATATTAAAATTGATTAATTAAATAGACAAGTTGATTCTAATCCCATTTAAAAGTCCTCACTGTTATGTATGGTTAGAAGATACTTGAATTCATTTTTTTTAAATTTGGAATACTACTAATCTCATTTAAAAGTCCTAACGATTATGCATGGTTAGTAGATATTCAAATTTCTAAAATAAATATACCACAAATAGACACAACTATATGATTTTATATGATGACATCATCCCTATCATTCTAAAGTGGAATATGCGTCAATCAAGTATCTATGATTTTTGTTTGATTTTTTATTGAAATTTAATATTTGTACTCGATTGAGTATTAATGTTATATTAATGTCTATGACTTTATCTCTATTTTGCTAATACTATTGTTCTTTTGCTGATAACAAAAGGGAGAGAGAAAAGTTAAGATTTTGGTAAATAAAGGTCAAATATTTTCTATATGCATCTAGGCTCATTTGCATATTGTTATGCATATTTGAAGGGGGAGCTTTGTGCAGAGAGGAAGCATTCAAATAGGGGGAGCAAATTGAACGATCAAATACATTTAACATTCAAAATCTTAAATATATGTTTGTTATCATCAAAAGGGGGAGATTGTTGAATATGTGAGTATATGATTTTTGTTTGATGATAATATATATATATATATATATTCATTTAAATGTATTTGTCAATGTACTATTTTATTTTCACAGATTAAATAAATATTTGCTGAATAAAATAAATAACACAATTTAAATTCAAACGGATATTTTATTCAAACAAATATTTATTACAATTTTGTATAGTATAAATTTAATCTCTCACTATACATACACAATTTCAATTACAATACAATTTTGATTACATTACAATTTTTCATTTACAAATGTCCTCACCACATATCGCTCATTCACTCATATTTATCTTCAACTATATTCCAGATTGAATCTAGCATCTAAGCTATCTGCAAAAATACACGCTGACACAGTAAAATTGAAAGTAAAATATTTTTGCAGTGTAAAATAAAATGTAATTTTGAAAATATTATTTGCCTCAGTTATTTAGGTTGTTCGTCATCATTTAAAATTGAATTCATCAGACATGAACAGCTTGTGACATGCACAGTGTATCATTTGTACATGCCATAAGGCCATGCACACCGATATACACTTGACAAGATTGTAGGGACAGGTGAGCACAACGCCAAACCAAATCAAAAGCTGGGTTCAACTCAAGTGAAATAAATATTAAGTCACGATATCAACACATAGGTCAAACCCAAGCTATAAGATGGATTCAACTCAGGTGCAATACAAAGTACAAGTCAAGTACAAGTGAAAATGCCCGATCAAAGCAATCAAGCAACACAGGATCAAAAATGCAATGGCCATAACCAGAAGTGACCATGAAAACAAGTAAGCAGCAACGACCTTAACAAGTGATGGCCTCAACATCAAATAGAAAATGACAATAGAAATCAAGTGTATACAACAAGTATACATGAGCAAAATGACCCGTGAACTAGTGAAGGCATAAAGACAACATGGTGATAAACTGCATTCAAGCATCCAGACATGAACTGCATAATTCGACCAGTCCAGGTACAGAGCAACCAGTGATCAAATGAAGAGTGGATTTGCAACGATCACAACAGCAACCCGAACCAGACACAAGAATTTCAAAGAAAACACACATGTGCATATATATATATATATATATATACATACATACATACATACATATATATATGTATGTATGTATGTATGTATGTATGTATATAGGGAGTACACATGACCACTTCAACTCCAAACTCAAAACAACGTGGCACAAAGACACAATCCAACAAACAAAGCAACTCGAGCTAGCTAAATGAACCAGCTCTCAAATCCAGACCACATGAAGTGTGAAAACAATGAACCAGTATAATGTGAACTAGCTCGAATGAATCAAAGTGCATACCATACATATATACAGAGTTGACACAATGAAAACATGTACTCGAGGCAACATGCACAAGTAAAGAATGAATGCAACAGAACAACTCGACCAGTTCAATATGCTATGCACAGGAACCAAGGCCAAGACCAGTGAACAATAAGATGATAACTTGAATGTACAGAACAGTTCAACATGAATCAACCCAATGCAAACAACATGAATGGTCAAAGGCAGTACACATTGAAATATGACTATAAGCTATGCAATATAAACAAATGATCACGTGGACAGTGCAACTTGAACTCAACAATCATGCAACATGAAGAAATCAACATATATGATCAGAGAGTCAATGTTAAGCCGTGGTTGTCAAAGAATTTGAACAAGCCAAAAATGGTTCAAAAGTCATGGAACGGCAATCGAACAAGTCAAGTATGCTATAGAAAAGAACAGACATGCCAAAGTCCAGGAATCATTTCAAATAAACAATGTCAAGCCATAGTTCAAAATCAAGTCAGAGCCGTAAGTACCAAGAAATCAAAATATATACGAATTGAACAAGTCATAAATTATCATCAACATCCAAGCAACATCGAATGACCGAGATAAATAAATTGACGAATACAAATGATTATATACGAACGAATTTGTAGGACATTGAATCCTATATAAAGATTTAACATCATCGACAGAAAATTCATTCGAGTTCAAGCAACAAAGAACAACCATTCAACTCGAATCAAAAAGGTCGAGCAGAATCAATATCGAAAAAGGAAAAATTGCATACCATTTTGACATTCGAACTCGACCAAATTGAAGTAGCCGTGGACGAATCAATCAAAGAAAAGAAATCGAAGCATCATCAATCAAATCGACAAAGCCGGTGACTTCATCACGAAGCCCTAATTATCAAAAGAGAAACGAGCAAGAAAAGGAACGAGACAGTCATTTTTATAGAGCAAAAGCCATAAAAATAAAAGAGAAATAGGGCCGACAATTTTTAGTGATAAGTTTATTTGGGCCGGTTTCTTTTATTATTTGGGCTTTAAAATTAGGGTTTTGTTTTTATATTATTGTTTTAAATTTGTGTTTTTCATTTAAACTCGTGTAATTACTAGTCCTCTGACTAGAGGGTGAACTACGGTGGTGTAGTTCGAGAATTCGCAACTCGGTGGCTGAGTTGTTGCAGGGTTTTGAGCGTAGAGTTAAGGCTAGTCGATAGCAGGTGTCGTGAGTTTACGTGTGTAAGCGTCTGACTACTTAATTTCTAGTAGAAATCTTGGGGGCAGCACGTAGGCAGGGTTTTGCCGAAGTTGGGTAAATTCTGTGTTGTTCTATTTCTGCATTTATTATTCCGCTATTATCTGTGATGTTATTATTTTGATGTATCTATGTTGAATTTTTTTTACAAACTTCCACAATAAATTTTTATAATTAATAGTATCACCCTATTCACCTCCCCTCTAGGGTGAAATTGATCCTACAGCTCACGCATTTTATTTTTTTCCCTTTTCCTACACCAAATACTTATTAACACATAACAACCATAATATGCTTGCAATCAATACAAGCAGAAAACACTATTTCTACTAAACCATTATAATTAATCATCATAAACATGGGGTAACAAGAATAGTTACTTCAAATATCAACAACACCCAATGTCAAGCCCAAGCATCAAAATTATACAATTTAGGTGAAAATCAAATCTAATTACCGAGAACCTTAGATAATGAAGCAAATATACCAAAATTATACAATTTAGATGAAAAAAGAAACGAAATTGTGGAAGAGAAGAGTGATGAGGGTTTTGAGGAAGTTTGGTAAAGTAAAAATGAGGAGAGTGAGAGAAAGGTAGGTTACTGTTAGAGACAGGTCTCTATCTTTGATGTGTTATAAGAAAAGTCTCTATAGAAACGAGTACATAAATTAGGTCTCTGTTTTTTCTAAATTAAAAAACACAAAACAGCTTGCACTTTCTAGATAGATAGCGCAAGTAAACTTACTTTTTTTCAAAAAGTTTTTCAAAAATTGAAAAAGCAAATTTCTTTGTCCGTAAACAGTGGTAATTGTTATTTAAGTATAATTTTAGTAAATAATTACAGTTTTTTTAATCATTATTAATTTTATGCGTTTTTTGATTTTCTTTCCAAAAACTATAAGTCAACTTGCAGTTTCTTTCAGAAAAGTATAAATTACCTTGTATTTTTTGTTTTTTAAAAATAGGGACTAATAAACGCATTTTCAAATGTTCCCTAAGTAATCATTTGAATTAGAGACGACTTTTCGAAAGTCCCATTCGTCATGTAATGGAAAAATATATAGATGACAATCTCAAATTGAATCTGCAAGGACAAACTAAGTTTTACGAATAAAAAGTATACAGACATTTGTAATGTGGTCTGTGTTGTTTTGCCAGCATGGCACTGAATTGGTCGAGACGGTATAATTTAAAAAATGACCAGATCAAATAAAACAATTTTTCTGGACATACTTTCCAATTCCTACACGGGCCCAGTTGCTTCACTACAACATTCCAGCTGCTTCTTCGTTTTTCTGTTGCTGTAATTTTCTCAATGGACCTTTTCCGCCACATTGCGTTATCACCGTTGCAATTGTCCTCCGTTCTAATTTGTTGTTTGTTTAGTACTGTAACTAATGGCTCTACAGAGTCGAAGCTCATTCATCATGTCTCACATCCTAAGTCCTCGTTTAACAACTCTTCATCAGATATTTTCTTCTACAAGATCGCTTACATCCGATGCTCTCGTCGAAATTAAGCCTGGCGAAATCGGAATTATTTCCGGTATCCCTGAGGAACATCTTAAACGCAGGGTAATCTTTTGACTACTATGTATTGTACATATTATTTACTGAGATTAATAAATTAAATAATTTAATATATGTTAGACTTACACGAGAGTTACTCCTTTTCTAAAAGTTTAAAAATTAATGCTTATGAGAATGTTTTGAGTTCAGTTTGTAAATCAAGATGATAATAAGGCTAGCGATTAAGAAAGCATACTTTCTGTAAGTGATTGCCATTTTGTATTTCAAAAGTGAAACAGGACTTTGAATTTTACAAGTTTACCTGTTATTCTATGATCGATTCTGCAATATTAAATGGGAAAATTTTGTGTCATTAATATAACTCTGCGATTTGCCATGGTAGGATAGCATAAAAATAGTTATGTTTCAAAATACATTCAGTGCATAGTCTGAATGCTGTTTAGGCCTGCATGATACATTCCACAAAATAACGAAATGTGAATTTCAACAATTCTATTTTAATAAATGTTACATTACAGAGGGCAAACTGTTGCATTGCTTTCAATTTTCTTCTGCGGAAGAATGTTGTGGGTAAAAATGATAGTTGTATTTGCATTCTGTGCCATTTAAAGTAATAATGGAAGTTGCCAGATTGGCAAAGGTTAATGTTTGTCTATAAAAGTGATTTTTGCAAAGTTGCAGAGATTTATCGAACCATTTTGGAGGCAAATAATGGTTATTCTTTTACTGGATTTTTTTATATATTAATATAGGTCACTTTTGAAAACTATTAATATGAGCAAACTAGTTGTAAAACAATTACAAAAATAGATTTGTTCCAGTCACGACATTTGAAATGAGCTGTTGCACTATCAAAGTGCAACAATATATGTACATGTATGTATATTGACCTGTTGTGCTTTTGGAGTGTGCCAGTTATTTTCTAACGTATCGTAGGCGCACTTTGAAAGTGATTCAGTTATATTTCTTGTACAACAACGGTTAAACATTTTAATACCTACACATTATCATCACATCGTATTTAAACAACCACTACACAATCATGCTAAAATGTAACAATTACATGTATGTATAATTTATGAAACAACCACTACACAATCATGCTAAAATGTAACAATTACATGTATGTATAATTTATGAAAGGCGCACTCAGGCAGGGCAAGGTATGGTACAGTGATTGCGCCTCTGTTTTCATGGTGCGACACAAACAATAGATACACTAAATGGTGCAAAGCACATGTCACAGGGTGTAAAAATGATATGCTTTTTTTGTTGTTGCTATTTTTTAATTTTTTTTTTTACTTTTCCACAATCTCGAAGGTGCATAAAATTTTGTATTCATCATATGATTGTGTTTACAAATTAATTTTTTTTGTAGGTTCTAAATGATGTTTTTTCCTTCCTCCTAATTTTTTTTTTTTGCAAGGCAAGCCAGTTTTATAGTGGACCGTTCACTTTTTATTACGAACGTAATAAAAATTGAAGTACAGGAGCAAGATAAAAGCACCTTAACTACTAAAAGAGAAACAGAAAATACAGCACAAGTACGTGACGGCTATGTCACGGTAACTAAAAGTATCATAGTAAAACTAGCACTCCTCCGTGGAGGGAGAATCACCAACAACCGAAGTCCCCAAAGAGGATCTCAAAGGAACAGACCCAGAAAGACCAGCATACGGGCGAAACCGGAGAGCAAGACAAGGGTCATAAACCACATCGTCAGAACAGTAGATAAAAGATCGTTCACAGGATGGATCAGCAAGCATGTCAGAATTTGCAGCCGCATCCAAACCGTCCATATCAAGAACTATAGAATCACCAGATTGTTTGTAGCGAAGGCATCTAAGGTCCAGTTGATTATCAGATACAAACCGGAAGAAGGATTCATTAACCGGGTTATACCTCATATCAGAAATGAGATCAATCCAACACCCTTCGGCCTCATCCCAAGCAACAGGAGGCAGAAGCGAGGAAGGGTCAGGAGCAACAAGATGGATGACAGGAGCAGCACCAGGAACCACAGAACCAGGCGGAGAAACAGGCATAACTAGGGGCAATGAAGGAACTCTCAGACCTGGCAACGCAGGCTCAGGAGCAGGAGAAAGGTGAGAGGGAGGGGCAGGACCTTTGGAGACCCAGATCCTACGACGGGGGCGCGGCAAAGGTAACTTTGGAGCAGCCGCGGTAGCTTCAGAATGAAGGCAATCGGTAGCAAGGTGTCTAAAGGAGTGACAGCATGTACAAATATCTGGAACCCAGCCATAGCGAACCCTGACTTCCACAATATGACCGACAACAAGCTGGACAGGAATGGATGAAGGGAGAGGCTTAGAAGGGGAAATCTCGATTAGAGCCTTCGCATACATCAACTTATCACGCTTCACCGTGTTAGAGTCAAAACATTTCAGCTTACCAATATTACAAGCTAACCAATTCAATCCAATAAGAGGCTGAAGAACTGAGGGAATCTGAGAAAAATATACCCAAACAGGGATGAAACAGACTTGCTCACGAGCACACGCCACAGTAGGAGACCAGGGGGTAACAATGAAGGGCCTTCCATCGACGATGCAAGGCTCAGCATCCAAAACACACCGACGATCTTCAGAGGAGGAAAACTTTAAGAAATACATCGTATCAATCAGTTTCACATGCAAATTACCACGAATCTTCCATGCCCTGCGAAGCACCGTTGCCGCATTTGTAAGTCGGTGATGTGGGTCCAGAAAAAATCAACCAAATAGTCTGACCAAAATTCCACACCGGCTTGCATAACACACGGGGAGGAATCATCACCCCATTTTCCTCAACCAATTCAAAATCGATCGGGATGTAGGCACCCGCATTGCGGGGCAACTCCCGTTGTCCCTCAGTAGCTCAGTGGTAGAGCGGGACGAGAAAAGAGAAGACCACGATTTTGTGTGCTGCTTCATACCATCAGGAACACGGCTATCAACAACTCTGAGGGCAGTGGGAAAAGTAGCAATATGGCTAAAAGCAGGGACATTAGGATCAGACTTCTCAGGGGAAATAACACAAACACGTGGTGTGCCTAAACCACAACAAGTAAAATCAGTAGAACCACTCCCCTAAGCTAGGTCAGACTCACCAAAAACCTCACTGGAAACGTGATCATCCAACAAGTAATTCTTTCCCACATCACAACTCAGCTGTATCTGGTCACTCAGGTCCTGCGCACTCGCAACATGGCGTGGCACGGCAGCTAGGTCAGCACGCAATGACACAGTCTCAACCAAAGCACATGGGTGAACTGGTGAAGAAAGCAAAGGAGGAAACTCGGTTGGCGAGAGGAGGGCAGGGGGACGAATGCATGTACTTATATATATATATATGTATGTATGTATGTATGTATGTATGCATGTATGCATGTATATGTGTATTTTGTATTCTTAAAGAAGATTGTAATATGCATTGATCATGTATGCATAAACTAATATTGATGTTTTAATGTATTATAAATTTATTTATACAATGTACAATAAATTGACATAAGATCTAAGCCGTAAATCTTATATAATTCGAAGTGATCAAAAGATGCTAAATAATTATTAGAAAAATATAAAGTAAAAAATTACAAAATAAAATAGACAAATGTGAAACAAAACAAAATTAGTTTACCAAAATAATACGACACAAAAACAAAATGAAATATATTCTCTTAGTTTTTCTATCACTTAAGACATACAAAATCACCAATGTTATGTGTCTATCAACTCATGTTTATGCACTTCTCCAAATTATTTAACGATGCAATTTGCACATGCAAGGCAAACCTAACACCCCCCCTCACATCCCCTTGGAGTAGTTTGAAAGCATTTATTTTCTTGTCCGCATGACCCAGTTTGTAACCTTCTACTCTAATACCATGTCGTGTAACGGCTTTCGAACTAAGTTCCTCCATTTCCTGCATGGGGCATGTGCATACGAGTTGACACACATTAGTGTAACAAAAAGAATTCTAATGTTACTTGTCTACCAACTCATATTTATATACCACTTCTATAAATTATTTAGTGATGCAAAACTATTCCATTTCAAACCGTCGTTTCTATATGATACATGCGAGACAAACCTAACAACTTATACCTAAAATTAATGTTAAAAATAGCTTTATGCTTTTACTTCTAGACAAATGGTCAAACATTGAACACTGCCACATAAATGAATGCTATTCTATGCTTATGACATTATATAATGATTTTCTTGAGAAATATTTGAAAAGAAACTCTTCATTTTGGATATCTATTGGTAAAAATAATAATTTATTTTAGTCTACTTTAATTAATCATGATATATAATTAGTATGTAATTTTTTTAGCTCATGCACTATAAACCAAAAAGGCATGTGCCATTTGTAGCGCCGTGCGCTAATACTCGAGGAAAGTTTTGTGCTTTTTTGCACCATACGCCATTAATAACTATGCACGTATTATGATAAAAAAAACAATCGAAACACATCAAATATTGAACAATTTAAGCACATCAAATATGTCAAAAACAATCACATTAGACCAAGTTCTAAATGATCACGCTTTATCAAGTTCTAAACAACACATCACATAAAGTTCCAAACATATTCATGTGACTTAAATACATTAGTCGAAATAAAATCATTCCTTCACTCTTCTAACCTCCATTGACGTACCTCTTTTCTTCTTCTTTTTCGTTGGAACGAGCTAAGAAGGCTCAACATCCTTTTTTACTTAAGTTTGTGGAGTTTGTGAAGTTCGATGAATAGCTTTGTCTTGAATCTCTTGAAAATCCTTGTACATCTCCTCATGCTGCTTGTCTTGTCATCGCTTTGTGATTCTTTGGTAATTGATGTAATACTTTCTTTGCGGATGCGGTGGTCGTGACATTCGTTTTTTCCAAGTATAGATTCTAAAATGCCTTTTATACTTAAAAGTTAAAACATTTTGTTTTATTTGGCTGTCCACTTCTTCAACATCTATGACAAGGCTCAAAGCATGATTTATGTTATCTTCTATAAAAATAATATATTAGAATTGAACGAAGGTAGATACTTGTGCATGTGCGTATTTAAACAAGACAACACTAACCACATTCCTTTCAAGAGGTGCACGAGTAGTATACATGTACTCAATATTTGCAGATGCAATAACAAATCTACGAGTAGTACTCCAATACCAACTACGGTCCTCGTCAATCAAAATAGATGGTTGTCATGTCATGCATTTTGGATGCATGAATGTCAATTATTCCACGTACTATTGCTTTGATTTCTAATCGCTTGGTCAATATTTCAGGCGTGTATGGTTCCCCTATCGTAGTCGCATAATCTAGAACATCAAACTTGCTGTGATAAAAGCGCACTTTTTTGTAGTACCTACATGACACTTTGCCTCAACCCACCTATGATACATTACATCATTAGAAATTTATTAAAATCATACAGTATAATTACAAATATTTGGTATGAACAAAGGTTACCTGGATTTGAAAGGTTGTGATATGTCTACAACAATCAAATGAACAGTCAGATGATTAATTGGAAGATAAGTTTGTGACTATAACCGTATAATAATAAATGATTATCATTTATATATTTTGTAACATAATAAAATAAATTATATCCAATAATACTTGTACCAAAAGGGGGTATATTCAAAATTTATTATTACGAGACAATTGACAATTCATCCTACACGTTGAATAGGATCACAAGTCCCAATGTTTTTTTAGACAAAGTCCAATAAAAAAGGAAGCCATTTCAAATTAACTCTTATTTTGAAGCAGTCAACAGGCAAACTACAAGCAAGGGATGAATAACAGCGGCACAAGCTCTTTGATAGATTTGTACATCTGTAGCATCTAATGTTTGATTGGAAGTTATGAAATTACTGTGAAACATCCTATCTTAAAACAATTGACCACTTGATTGTTCCTCTTTAAAAGGAACCACACCTAATAAACCATAAAATGCGTAATAGTCATAGCCATCTAAAGTTGTATTTGCACTTCCATAAAGTAGCGGTAATCTCTTCGACATGCAAGTGAATTGATGAAGTTTTAGATCTCCATTTAGCACATAATGATGTGATAAGATTGTTATCTTGTTGAATATAATCCAAAATCGAAACTTGTAAAAAAAAAACAGGATCTTTCTAACTCTGCTTCAACTTAGGATGCGATAAAAAAAGCTTTATTAACATGTTAGAGTGATTAATATGAATGTGTTCCATATTCAATACTAATACCGATCAACAATGCAAAAATCCCTCAATGCAGGGCCAAATGCTCAAAAAGTACTTTATAAACTCCCACGCTATCGTTACTTAATAACCATCCTTGGCTTGACTTTTTTCCTTCCAAGTGTAGTAGTAATTTCATGTAGGATTCGATTTGATCTCCATAAACATAACCTAATGCTTTACTCAACACTCTCCCTGTTTCATTTAACTTATTTTAATATACACGGTTGTTCTTGCACAATTGTCCATACCACACCGTAAAAATGTATTTAGATTAGTAATAGATTGAAATGTCACTTACAAACAAAATAAATAGATGTAGTATAGAGTAACATTCTCTAAATATACTTTTACCAATGGTACGATTTCATTAATAGAAAATGTTTGTAGTTTGTTGATAGTTTGAATTAAATATAGGATTCACACAATTATGATTGCCATTGTATTGTCTAATTTCTTATCATCCAGAACTAACTTTCTGAGGCAGTTGCATGAACTCTCTACTGACAATTCTCATCAATGCTACAAATAGCCACATATTTAGTTTTGTTAGATTCCACTTGTTTGAATTCCACTTGTTTGAACGACATCATACCCTTAGTTGTTGTAGAAGAGGTACTTTTGCCTCCAACATTGTTCACATTTTGCACTTTAAATCCAGTTTCTACGCATGAAGAACTAAATCTTTCATTGTTGAACTGAACATCATCAATGGATCATCATATGATCAGTGCACAAATCGACTTCAAATCTCTTTCCATTCCTATAGGTTCATCATTACCATCGTCTTCATTAACATCATGATTCTTCATTATCATCATCATTCTCAATTGGATTCAAAGTCTAATGGTCTGATGCATGGTTTAAGGTTTCGGTTGGAAACCCAAGATTCTGATCACCTCGGTTCGGTTCCGGTCGGTGGCGGGTAGGTTAAAATCTCATCCTGCTAACTAACATTTAAAAAAATAAAAATAAAAATCAGTAAATTACCAACCTGGAATCGAGATTCGAGATGCAACTTCAGGTGTGCATCGTCGTTCGATTTCATAGCACAAAGCAGCAATTGTGGTCGTGTTCGGTTTTCAAAGCAGCAATTGCTGTCAATTTAATTGTCGTCGTTAGTTTTACAGTCGTCGCGATTCGAGGATCAAGATGCAAATTCAAGGTGAGCATCATTGTGGTCTATAGTGTGCCCTAGAGCCCTAGAGAGGAAGATGTTGATTAGGGAGTTGTGTGGAGGGATGCGGTTTTGTAAATTAGGAGCTAAGGGGAAAGCATGGTAACCGAAATCAAGGTGTGAGGTATCGGATGGTACCCCGAAATTTCGGTGGTACCGTACCGATACCGTTGGTCACCAAATCGAAATCGAAGAAAGAATTTGGTTGCGGCTAGGGTTCTAAAAAAATAAAAAATCAACCAATCAAAGTCTAAATCTGCGGAATCAACGTAAAATGAACATATTACCCGAGCAAAATCGAACATCTTCTCTAGCACTCTTCGTCTTCAACCTCGACTTGAAAGAACGAAGTTTATTTTCTTCAGCTGTAGAGTTTTTTTCATTGTTTTTCCTCTTTGCTGGCATGCGTCGACATTTCCGACATCGATTTTGAGAGTGAGAGTACATATGTTCATGTGGTAGAACCCTAGTGATATTTCATTTATTTTGGGTTGGGTTGGAATATAAATTATGAGTATGAGAGCCGGTGTGTTCTGGTTAGGGATTGGGTGGACTGGCTTTGAAAATGGAAGGGGGCTGCTATGTGGTGGGTTGGGCTGCATTTAATTTGATGTAATTTTATTTAGTGTAATTTTAATTTAGTTTTGATTGTTTTGTTCTATGCTATATTCTATTTCTTTATAGAATATATTTTATATTTTACTTATAAAGAACATTATTACATTCAGGAAATTATTGTCAAGGACAAAATTTCACAGCTTTTTAGCCTCAAGGACAGACCTTTAATATTTTATCCTGAAGGACAACTTTCTGTAGGTATCAGTTTTTAGTTATTGATAGCAGTTTTTAGGTATCAGTTTGTAGTTATCGGTAGCAGTTTTTAGGTATCAGTTTTTAGCTCGGTATCAGTTTTGTTGTCCTTATGAATAATTTTGGAAAATGTTTGTCCTTCTGAATAATTTTTAGAAAAATGTTTGTCCTTGTGGTAAAAATACTGAGGTCGTGTCCTTGAGGCAAAAAATATAGAAAGTTTTGTCCTTTAAATTAATTCCCCCTATTACATTTTCATTCACAAATTATGGAAACCAAAAGTGAAACTTTCGAAATTACTGAAATCGTTCGAAACTAACAAAATTTCAAATGACCGAGACCGAGACCCAAACCGAGTTCTCGAACCTTAAAATAGATGTTGGGTTGGGCTTTGAAATGAAACTAAATATTATTTAATTTTATTTAATTATGGCTGGGTTAATTTATTTAATTTAGTATAATTCTAAATTAAATTTGTATAATTTAGTATAACGATGTTGGGTTAGACTATATTTTATATTTTATTTACCCCGATCATTGTTACATTTCCATTTGACAAACCATTGAAAACCAAAAGCGGGGCCGAAACCAAAACCAAAACTTTGAAATTTCTGAAATCGTCCGAAACTAATTAAATTTCAAATGAACGAAACCGAGACCGAAACCGAGTTCTCGAACCTTGGTCTGATGTCAATATCATTATCATTGTTTACATGCATAGCATCGACCAGTGACCTATCAACCTCCGATCTAGTAGCAACTTCTTCATCATCTAAAAGATTTGCATTATCCATATAGCCAACAAATGAGGGTTCTTGAGCATAAGTGGGCATGACATAATGCAGTGTAAAACTGCAGTGAATAAATAATATATAATAACATGTATGAAATATCATTCATCAACTAAGTTATGACAAAAAATATATAATAAATAAATTACTACGGTCGTTGTTGTATAGGATGTGCATAACTCATGTGTGGAGAGAGTGCATAACTCATGTGTGGAGACGAAAACCATCACTCATTTGTGGTTCAGTAGAGGTCCCTCTGCTACTTATGATCAGAGGAGGTGAAAACTCTTCAACGCAAGATAATTTTTCTTCTTAACAAAAAGCTCTGTAGAGTCTACATTCCTACGGCAGCATAACCCCAACTCATTCATCATTATCATTGTTTACATGCATAGCATCGACCAGTGACCTATCAACCTCCGATCTAGTAGCAACTTCTTCATCATCTAAAAGATTTGCATTATCCATATAGCCAACAAATGAGGGTTCTTGAGCATAAGTGGGCATGACATAATGCAGTGTAAAACTGCAGTGAATAAATAATATATAATAACATGTATGAAATATCATTCATCAACTAAGTTATGACAAAAAATATATAATAAATAAATTACTACGGTCGTTGTTGTGTAGGATGTGCATAACTCATGTGTGGAGAGAATGCATAACTCATACGTGGGACGAAAACCATCACTCATTTGTGGTTCAGTAGAGGTCCCTCTGCTACTTATGATCAGAGGAGGTGAAAACTCTTCAACGCAAGATAATTTTTCTTCTTAACAAAAAGCTCTGTAGAGTCTACATTCCTACGGCAGCATAACCCCAACTCATTCATCATCAAATTGTCCTTTTTGATCTATTATCCATTGTCCAATTACATACCAACTCAATATAGAGCTCTTTCAAATTAATTTTTGTTTATTTATGTACATATTCATTTAGCTTCTTATAGCGCAATTTTTTTTAAAACTTCTGTTGGTTTGCATTTCTCTCCATCATATTTTAAATGAATATGCTCATCGGTCGCCACTTCACTTCACCATCGAAATGGCAAACAAGCGGCATGATATTCTTTGACGTTCTACATAAATCAAACAGCAAAAAAGAGTTTTGTTTCTGATTCTATGATATTATTGAACTAGGGTTTCAGTTACAGCCAACTTCACGTATTAAAAAAATGATAATTTAAGAAAGTCAATCCATGATAACTTATAAAAGTAGATCCATAAAAGTTGAAATAGGGTTCCAATATTTTTACCTTTCAATGAAAAAAGATGATATCCTTGCTATTGTATGTTTTGAGCAGAATTTGTCATTGGAGGCAATTTTAGGTTTGAGTTAGATGAGTAAAAGTTAGAAAACTAAAATGATGGGTGCTAACACTACAAGGGGAGGGGGGATTTCCGACGGCTGAAAACCGTCGGCGGCCGTCGGAAGCCGTCGGCGGCCGTCGGAAAAAGCCGTCGGAAATGAAGGCGTCGGGGAGCAGTATTTCCGACGGCTACCGACGGGTGATGCCGTATACATTATCGACGGCTTTCGGCGGTTTCCGGCGGCTTCCGACGGCTTCCGACGGCCGTCGGAAACCGTCGGAAACCGCCGGAAATCAGGCCAATAAGCCGTCGGAAACCGCCGGAAAATTTCGACCAATAAACCGTCGGGAGCCGTCGGAAGCCGTCGGAAACCTGCTGTTTTTTTTTTAAATCTGCTGCAAATAGAGCCTTCCAACCACATTTCTCTTCCAAACACTACAATATCAATACTGCACAATCAAATACACAATAATCCAACCAAACATGCAAACCAATACTCCAAAATATTCAATAGACACAGAAATAAACAAAATTAGAATAAAAATAAAATACAAAATATACATAACATTCCAACATTAACAATAATACTAACAATAACTGTTCTAATCATGCATATCCTGATACAGCTACAGAACCAAGTGTATTATACATAATTATACATATCAACAATTAATTGTTCCTTCTACCAAATCATTGTAAACTAAAACTAAACATACCTGCCGATACTGCTGAAACGACTTCGATCCTCCGCGATGAGTAACGGGATTCTTATTTCTATTTGCAGAGTTTCTATCTGACTCTGCCTGTACATTCAAAATTTGATACATTATTTTTCAATCACGTTAAATTAATAATTGAAAAAAAATTAGTATACTTGCCTTCGCCTCGTCCGTCTCCCAGTAGCTCAACCAAGCTTGCCACACGTTCTCCCCCATCCACCGTGGTCTCTTCTCGGATTTCTTAACCTTAGATATCGTGTCTCTGTAGTTCTTTCGCATCTTCCTCATCCAGTATGCTCGTGCCAGCTGCATATCATCTGTCTGGATGTCTATCTCAGCCTGTGTTAAAAAAAGATTACACTTTAAACGATAAACGGTAGAAAAACGACAAAAACGAATTAAAAATGGAAAACATAAAAATTACACATACTAGGACATCCTGCCATATGCACTCTATGATGTACGGAGGGATGGTATCCCACTTCGGCCAGCACGCACTCATCCTACTACGATATGCTGCTCTGGAGACGTGCAACACTACCTTAGTGGGTAGTAGCTCGAACCCCCTGTTTTTAAGTACGATACAGATAAGTACATACGTATAGTATAGAAAAAATAAGATGATGAATAAGATTTAATTTTTACCCATCTGCTTTGGGGACTAACGTAACAACTGGACGGTGTGGCGTTTGCGATGGGCCACTGCCATCGCCTCCTGAAGAACGGGAAGAGCTCCTCCCTCTATGTGACATAATGATAAACCTGTGACGTTTACACATCATTATATAAGAGAATAAAAACATGATAATGAAATATATTTCATATGAACATGACATCAATGGTATAAATTGCTTAATTATAATGACTGAAATGTAAATAGACATGTAAGTTTGTTATACCTGATTCATGATGGGTGTACTCTTCCTACGATAAGCAGAGTTCATTGCATTTTTAATAAAAATTGCTAAATAAATGACAAATTGAAATAACATAAAACAATAGTAAACGGATTTAGTTTCATAGTTACATCAATTTCATAATACATCAAGAATTCAACATAGTTACATCAATTGCAAAAAAACAGATTCAAATTTATATCAGTCATCATCGTCTTCTGATTCAGATTCGGTCTCGTTTTCGACGATATTTTCCTCTGCACTGTCAAACGCTTCTACCAAAACATTTGATTCATCGATCAAAGGACCAAAATCTGTATGATCGTCTGTAATTATTATTTCGTTATTTTGCTCAAGATCTGCCTGATAAGCTTGTTCGTCCGGAATATTCTTCCCATCGAATGTGAATCTGGCCTTTGTTTTAAAAACTGCAGACCAATCTGCTTTATCTCTTTTTAGAGACGGATAAGGAGCGTAATAAACTTGCAATGCTTGTTTGGCTAGTACAAAAGGATCATACTTGTGATAGTGCGATGTATGCTTTATTTCGATAAGATTATAATCCTTATGCACATTAATTCCAGAACCTGGAACATTGCTAAACCAATTGCATCTAAATAGAAACACCTCCTCCGCGGGTCTTGAGAAATATGTCAGTTGCAAAATTTGTGTTAGAACGCCATAAAAATCATTTAAATGGTTTTCTGGATCGTCACTACCTTTAACAAATACACCAGTATTATTTGTTAATTTTTCTGCACCGTATTCTTTAGTGTTAAATTTGTATCCATTGACGAAATATATTGGATATGTCTTGACCACTCTTTTTGGTCCCATTGCAAGATGTTTCAACCCTTCGTCAACAACACAATTTTTCGGCTCATAAACGTAATTTGAAAACCAACGGGAAAATTCTTTACTGAGATCTCCGTTCGGATGTTCCCGTTCATAAACACTGTTTATATAAACAAATTATTACATTAGGTTATACACGCGCATGCATTACAGAAAAGAATAAAACAAAAATTATTATTTCAGATTACCTAACAAACGGTGCAACCTCGGCACAATTTAGAAGAATATAAGTGTGTGCTACACGAAGATCTCTATCGTCTAGCCATATTTCCACACATTTTCCAGAAGGCCGACCATGTTGTCTAAAAATAGATAACATTGCTTGAGAGGACTCTTGTTCGTCGCCTTCATCATTACGAGGAACACTTTGAAATGAAATATTCACATGGTCACTGAAATAGTGAGAGAAAAAGAACGAAGCTTCTTCTTCGATGTAAGATTTACATATCGAACCTTCAACTCGTGCTTTTTGTCTCACTTTTTTCTTCAGATGATTCAAATATCTATGCAACATTAATTTATATTAACTTCATCTTTCAAATGCAATTAAATTACGTTATAACATATTACATACCTCTCAAATGGATACATCCATCCGTATTGGACAGGACCTCGAAGTCGTGCTTCAGATGGAAGATGAACAGGTAAATGTTCCATCACATTAAAAAAACCTGGCGGAAATATTTTCTCTAATTTGCAAAGCAATATAGGAATGTCCACTTCAAGTTTACGTAAACGTTGCACTTTTAAAGTAGTCGAACAAAGCTCTTTGTAAAACATACTAAGCTCCGTTACTACCTTCCAAACTTTTAACGGCAGTAGTTCTTTAAACATAACGGAAAATAAATTTTCCATCATTATGTGACAGTCGTGACTTTTCATTCCGCTCAATCTACCATTTTTAAAGTCAACACATCTACGAAGATTTGATGATATCCCATCAGGAAATCTTAACCCTTCCACCCATTTTAACACAGCTTTAACTTGATTATTATCTAATTCGTAACAAGCTTTTGGTTTTTTACTGTCATTTGGTTTCATATGAAGCTCGGGACGTTTGCATAATTCTTCTATATCACGTCTTGATTTCAAATTATCCTTCGTCTTCCCTTTCACATTCAAAATTGTGTTAAACACATTATCAAATACATTTTTCTCATTGTGCATCACATCTATGTTATGGCGAAGCAGAAGATGTTTCCAATACGGCAACTCCCAAAAAATAGTTTGTTTGCACCAGTTATGAACAACTGATTTGCCTTCAATTTCTGTTTGCTCCCCCGTTTCATATATCTTTGGATAGTCCTTAACAAGTTCATATATGTCTTCGCTTGACCATATCGTCGGTGGTTGTCTGTTTTCTACTCTATTAGCTAAAAAGTTTTTCTTGTCTCCTCTGAAGGGATGATTTACATGGAGAAAATATCGATGACAGTCAAACCATGAAATTTTCTTACCATGAGGTAAAGAAAACGCTCGTGTTTCATCCATGCAATATGGACATGCTAGACGACCGGCAGTACTCCATCCCGAAAGCATTGCATAGGCAGGAAAATCACTTATAGTCCACAACAAAGAAGCAAACATACGAAAATTTTTCTTCTTTGACACATCGTATGTTTCTACTCCTTCGTTCCACAGTATTTTTAACTCCTCAATCAACGGTTGTAAATATACATCGATTCCTTGTGTCGGATCGTCGGGGCCAGGAACGACAACAGTAAGAAACATATATTGCGTTTTCATGCACATCCATGGAGGTAAATTATACGGTGTGACGATAATGGGCCAGGATGAATATTTAGAACCAAATTGAGAAAATGGAGAAAAACCGTCCGTACATAATCCTAATCTAACATTTCGACTCTCCGCTGCAAAATTTGGATACGTTTTATCGAAATGCTTCCATGCTTCTCCATCGGCCGGATGTGTCAACGTACCCTCTTCCTCCGTTCTCACGCTATGCCACCTCATATTAGACGCAGTTACAGAAGATGCGTATAATCTTTGAAGTCTTGGAGTTATGGGTAAGTAGTGCATACGCTTGTACGGAACTTCCTTACCCTTCTTTTTTCTTGGTTTGTATCTCTCCTGGTTACAAACTTTACAATTTCTAAGGTTTGCGTCTTCTTTCCAAAACAACATGCATCATTTTAAACATGTATCTATTTTCTGATACGGTAAACCAAAAGCCGACATAAGTTTTTTAACTTCGTAGTGATTTTCACACATTAGATTATCGGGCGGCATATGTCTTTTTGCAGCTTGTACAACAGCCGTAAACCCAGCTTCAGTGATGTTGTATTTTGACTTCATCGCAATGTATTCTGCGATTACTGACAGCTGCGTGCCGCTTTTACAACCATCCTAAATAGGTTTTTTAGCTGCATCTAGTAAATCATAAATTTTCTTAGCTTCAATATTTGGTTCTTCAACATTTACATCATCGTCGTCAACTTCAACCATAGGAAACATTGATCGTGCTGCATCTTCGACCATATTTTCTATACGGGTCGTTGAAACTATTTCGTTAACGACACTTTCAGACTCTACAGAAGTATTTGCTACAACTTCTCTATGCCGATCCCAAACATAATATTCGGGTGTGAAACCGTGTTGGCACAAATGAACTTTCACAATATCTGGTAACAAAAACTTCAAATGTCTACACCTACTACACGGACAACGAATTTCTGGATCGTTTCCGTTATTACTTAAGGCGAATTCAACAAACACGTTTATACCGTTATAAAAATCTTCTTTTATTGAGCCCCTCATTCCTTTTCTTTGGTACATCCATCTCCTTCGATCAACAAAATAATCAATCATTTTTCCTATTTGACAAAATGAGAAGTTCAAAATTTAATATTTATTTTGAAGAATACACATTCGAAAAAGATTATTTTCATGTTCGTATAATATTTTGAATTTAAAGAACAACTTCACAAATTTAAAAATATTTTCAAATAGGGCACATTTCATTTTTTAACGTACGTAACGATTAAAAATATATAATTTTTTTTCATTGGTCAGACATCCTACTTCCCATTACAAACACAGTAAGCATTTACATTTCGTATATTACTTCGTCCCAAACGATTCAATAAAATTTCGGCAGCATTTCCCTTTTGTTCCCTGCATTGTACACAAATGCGTGTACGCAGGAAACAAAAAAGAAAAGTTAGGGCGAAATTTTATGAACCGTTTGAGACGAAGTAGTATACAAAATGTAAATTCTTACTGTGTTCATAACTTGTCCAATACAGGGACAAATCCGACAAACATTGTACCAGATGAATATAAATGGTCGTTTTTCGAAAAAAACGACTATTTATACAACGATCATGTACAACACTCGTCAGACGGGGCCAAAAACTCTCTAAGGGACATTTGTCGGTTAACATGCGCGCATTTTACTCAAAAATACAGTTTTACTCACTGTTCACATTTATATATTAATTTCACACATTTATTCGGCGTATTACGCATCAACTTAGGGCTGGTTTAACATTTTGTCATTTTTCAATACACACAATTATAATTTAGAGTAATGCATTTTTTTTGTGTCATAAGTAAAAACGTGCACAATATAATACTCCTAGTTCATTCAATCATTTTATCTTATTCCAAATAACGTATACAATCGTCGAATCAAGGCATACACAACAAAATACATATACATGAACATGCACAAATTATACGTGTTTATCACAATTTCACGATAAAAGATGAAATCGGTATACCATGTGATGCTATAAACCGTTATTACGCTAGTGGAAACAATTGCAATCATTAATTCGTCCTAATTTATCAATTTATGCAAATCTATAATTAGGGTAAAAACTGAATTTTTCATAAAAATAAGAGATTATACCTGAGATTAAGAGTACTGAAGCTTGATTAGAGTGCGTTGGAAGATCCGGAAGCTAAAAATTAGGGATTGGAAGCTTAGGGGTTGAATTTGGGGGGTTTTTTGGGTTTTTTTCGTATGAAATGGAGGAGGAAGAAAGGGCTCGGCTGGCTGGTATAATCGCAAATTTGCGACGGCTTCCGACGGCCGCCGACGGCCCGTCGAAAGCCGTCGGAAAATGGCCGTCGGAAGCCGTCGGTCTTGGCTGTCGGTATTCTGCCTTTTTCTTGTAGTGTAAGTGCTAAGTGCTGCTGTCAATATTTAGTATGGAAATTAAAATCGGTACGGTTTGTTATCTTTATGTGCATTTGAGTGCTAGTTAGTTTTTTTTTTAAAAAAAAGGAAAAAAATAATAATTAAAATTTGGCACAATTCGAGAGTAAATCAGTTGCGCTTTGCCATGGCCAATACATAAATAGTTTTCATATAAGTCTATTTTTGTTAATAGTTTTCAAAAGTGGTCTATATCGATAGAGATTCCCTCAAAATATGTCTACGCATATGTAGAGTAGGATAAAGCGGCTTGGTTTTCTTTGGGCTTAATGTCTTAAGAGTGTTTTACAAGACTACTACTACTTTTATAGAAGTACTTAACAATCTCTCATCAAGTTTTCACATCTATGTTTTCCCATACTATTTTAGATTTTACATCAGTCTATTAAAATAAAGGATGACACACTTAAATCATAAAAACAGAAAAAAGATTCTAGAGCATTGAGACATTGTAAATTAATGGTATTTTGTGTACTGTCAAAATGATGACGTTACTATAGAAAGGATAACGTTTGGAAGGTATTATTGTTAATTCTATTTATTATCGATTGGGCCTCTTTTTGAAACTTACAACACATGCAAATCTGTTTTCAAACTATTTACAAACATTTGCCTCTTCTAACCACGTTAGCGCCTTGCTGGCTCGAATAGGAAAGGTCATCAGCCTATTCTTTATTTAATTTTTTAGCCTGATGCATTTTCAAAAGATGGCAGAATGTAAGCACTCAAACCAACACACTTGTACCCATACTTCACCAATTTAGCTTCACTTTTTGCATCTTTCTCTTTCTTTCACCAACTCAATTATTACTTAGGTCAATTTTGATATTTTTCGTCTCTAATTACATAAGTTAAAACGACATTATCAAATTGTTACATAGAAGAGTAGTGATTTGAAGTTCTGTTTTAAATTTGCAAAGTAAATTGTTAAAATCTGATTTTATTATTATTGTTAGTTTTAATGTAATTGGTTGTTTTAGTTTTAGTTGTAATGTCTACACTTATTTTGTATGTAAAAGAGAGATCTGATTGCTGTTTAACAAACATATAGTCTGATGCATTTTTAAAAGTTGCCCGTCGCTATATAGTCTGACACATTTTGAAAATGCACCAGGCTAAATTTTTTTGAAAGAAAAAAAGGCCGATGACTTTTGAAAAGCTACCAATCTATTTGAGCCAGCAAGACACTCAAATGACCAAGTGATATATATTTGTAAATAGTTTGAAAAAATGTCTATTTGTGTTGTAAGTTTCAAAATGAGGCCCAAATCGATAAAAAATCCTTGTTACTTTAAATGCGAGTGTCATTCCTACCTTTTGCTTTTGGGATTAAGACAATCAACGTATCTTTAGCAGGTAATTATATATAGTCCGACAAGGACAGCAACTCAGCAGGGATCTGGAAAAGTTGGGAAATGGAAAATCAACTTCATGTCAACCCAAAAGTAAGTTTGCGGTTTTCCTTCTTATATGTTATTTATGTAATCCGTGTTAGTATTTGAAACGGTGGGTGCGGGTCCATTTTTTTAATTAAAAAATTGTTTAAAGTCGTTAACCATTTATTGCTATAAATGTTTTCTATGCATTTGTAACTAAAACTTTCATATTTATTGAAGTTTGTATTGCTAATTCTTCATCATTGTCATCTACCTAGTGCACAAGGCTTTCGTTTGAATGAAGTTTAGGGTGAGTAATTTGTATGCAATCGTACCCACATTACTAGAGAGATTGTTTTCGAATATCGATCAATAAATCAAACGTCCACAAAAACCGTACTATAGTAAGCTTACATATTTAAAACAAATCGTGCCACTTATAATGTTTATTTTATTATTTTTGCCTCACTCATTGATTTTAGGCGTTTTTTCTATTCTCCTTAATTCTCTCTTTAAATATTTTATTTTAGATCTTTAATTTATTACTTTACACTTAATTTATTAATTCTCTTATATTATTTTACATTTTGGTACGGACATTCTGAAGTCACTATACTTATTTATATATAATTAATCGGTCACCTGTTGATATTTTATATTAGTCCATGTAGTTAGGTTGATTACATAATCCAAAATTTAAGCTATTTAGATAAATTTATTTAACTATTCTTATAATTATTAAAGAATGACGATTAAATATGTAAACCACTTTGGCAACAACCAAAATGGTAAATCAAATTTTCAGCTATAAAGATACGTAAATATAATAAAAAAATAATTAGTTCATTTATCTCAATAAATTTATCATATATTCGTTGTAAATTCTACTTTTAACTTCAAATACCTATATTTAAAATTACCAAAATTATTTACGAAACTTACCTCGCTTTTCTCCTAATATTTTGCATTTCATCGCATATATTTCAATTAATTAAGCGATCTTAATTTAGGCTAATTAGATAAATCTAATTAATTGAAATTCATTAATTCATTTACTAATTTATGAAAATATGAAAACTTCAGTATGTACATAATATTCACGTTAACAAAATTGATAAAATTGTTATTTCGTTAATGTAAAGATACATAAGTAATATAACTTTAAGTATATACATAAACAACGATAACATATTCAATTTCTATTTTATCTCAATAAATTTATCATACAGTGCATTACAAAATTATGTTTTTTTACTTTAAATACCTACATTTAAAAAAAATTATAACCATCTACAAATCAGCCTCGGTTCTCTTACAATATTTTGACTTTACGTTCGTATAATAGAATTAACTACGTAAGCTTAAAACTATTTAGATAAATTTAGTAAACTGTTATTCGATGGTTCATCTAATAATAAATGATAAAAATATGAAAATTTCAATATTTATATAATACTTAGATTAACAAAAAGGGTAAAAAAATCATTTAGATTTGTAGATACGTCAATCACGTAATATAAATAATAATTGCAAATTCAATTTATAATTCATTTATATCCATCTTTTACCATGCATGACACTGTAGAATTCATTTTTTACATCAAGTAGCTACATTTTGAAATTTTTACAGTTATTTACAAAACCTTCTTCAATATAATGTATTATTGTACATTTGAGTAAATTATTTAAATTAATTATGTAATCTTGTATTTAAATTATTCGAATAAATTCAATTAACAAATATTCGTTAATTCGTTTGAAAAATCCCTAAATACGACGATTTCAATATGTATATACCATATTCATATCAACAAAAATGATAAAGTTAAATTCAAATATAAAAATATTTGAATCACATAACATAAATGATAATAAAAAATTTAATTTATGCTTCATTTATCTCAATTATTTTCTTCATAAACTACACTGCAAAATTCTATTTTTAGCCTTAAATATCTACATTTTAACATTTCCACAATTATCGACACCCCTTAATTCTTTCTTAATATTTCATATTTGAATCGATATATTTAAACCACTCATGAAATCACAAATGTGAATTAGTTAAGTAATCTTTGTAAATATTTAGTCCATTCTTCTAATAAATCCTTAAAAATATATGTCAATTATTTTTTTGAAAATAATATATGTTAATTTCAATTATATAATATACATATATATATATATTCATATTAACAAAAATGATAAAATCATTTATTCAACTACAAATATGTATAGATTACAAAACATAAATTATGTACATATACCAAGGTTCAAGAACTCGGTTTCAGAAATTTTCTTAATTTCGGACGATTTGAGAAATTTCGAAAATCTCGGTTTCAGTTTCAGTTTATAATGCTTTGTTAAAATATAATAATAATCTTTGTAAATAAAATATAAATTAAATTAAAACTAAAAATTAAATTAGAAAAATGAAACTGAAATCACACTAAATCAAATCAAATATAGCAGTCCGGCTCACATTGGTTTTGATCTAGCAAATATAAATTACTATGTAAAATCAGTAACCCCTCCATCCTAAAGCCAGCCTAGCCCGATAACTATATTCTTTCAACCCTAGTCAAAACACAACACAGCCACCCCTTCAAAACAAAATAAAGCAGCCCGCTCAAACAAAATCTACGCAGTCCTCAAAAAATCAAAATCGCACGGCCTCAAAACCATATCAAATTGCATATACATAAGGTTTGTCGACATTTGAGAAGACGATTTTTACAAAGCAACCAGAGTTTTTCATCGCATTTACTTAGGGTTCGACGAGTATTTGCAGATGTAGGTAATTGTCTCTATTTACTTCAAATCGATTTTTACCCCTTTGTTTTACCGCCCTGTCGGGAATCGAATTTCATCACTGGTTTTGGACCGATGGATATCGATATCGGTCCGGTACCATCGGAATTTCGGAGTACCAGCCAAAACCTTGTACCATGACATAGACAATAATAACAAAGTTAGTTTGCAAATCAATTATAATTCATTTGTCTCAAAATTTTATCATACATTGCGTTACAAAATTCTAATTTTAACTTCAAATAACTCAGCATTAATATTTTTGTAGGTTGTTACAAAACCCTCCTCAATTCTTTCTATCATTCATCTTCAAGTCCATATATTTAGACCAATCGCATAATTTTGAATTTGACATATTTAAAAAATCAGTTAAATATTATTTGTTAATTCATTTAATAAATTATTAAAATATGTTGGTTTCAACTTGTACCACATTCAAATTAAAAAAATGATAAAATTATTTTTGACCCAAATATGAAGGCATATAAACTACGTAACATAATTATACATAAACAATAGCGACAATTTTATATTATAATTCATTTATTTTGTTGACTTTATCATACTTTGCATAACGAAGTTCAAGTTCTTTTATTGATTCTAAGAGTTTTCTTTTTTTCTTCTCCTTATTCTCTCTCTTGATGTTTTATTTTCAAATCTCTTTAACTTATCAATTTACATATGTTATCCCTTTAATTTATTAATTTACACATACTTTTGCTAATTCTCTACCATCATTTTACATTCTAGTGCGAATATTTTAAAGTTTATACAACTGTTTACCAATAATTCATCAATTTCCTCATAATATTTATATTCAAGTCCATGTATTTAGGTTAAAATCTAGAATTTAAACTATTTAAACAAATTCTATGAACTAAAATTCATTAATATTTCTTATAAATACTAATGAACGACTATTTCAGTATGTATATAAGTATTGTAACAACCAAAGTAGTAAACTAATTTTCATTCAACCATAAAGATATATAAATCACATAAAAATAATAACAAATTTAATTTGTAATTAACTTATTTCAAAATATTTACCATACGTTGCTTTATAAAATTATATTTACATATATTTAAAACTATTACAATTATTTGTACAACTCACATTGCTTTTCTCTTAATATTTTACATTTGAATCCATATATTTAAATTAATTACGAGGTCTTAACTTTAAACTAATTAAATAAATCCAATCAACTAATATTCGTTAATTCATTTTGCTAAATTATGAAAATTTGAAAATTTTAATGTGTACGCCATGTTCATATTAACAAAAAATAAAATTATTTTATCATTAATGTGATGGTACATAAGTCACATAATATATATATATATATATATATATATATATATATATTATACATACATAAACAATAATAATAAATTTAATTTGCAATTCATTTATCTCAATAAATTTATCATGATGTGCGATACAAAATTAAGTTTTCTACTCCAAATACCTGCATTTTAAAATTTCTGTAATCATATAAAACCCCTCAATTCCTTTCCAATATTTTGCATTTAAGGCCATATATTATAATTAATTACATAATTTTAAAAATATTTAAATAATTTCAGTAAATTATCATTCATTGATTCGTTTAATAAATCAGATCAATATGAACCATATTCATATTAACAAAAGGGTAAAAAAAATTCATTCATATATATACATCAATCACGTATCATAAATTATATATACAAATAATAATTACAAGTTCAAAGTTTAATTCAATTATATCAATATATTTAGCCAACATTGTATTGTAAAACCCTTTTTTTAATGTAAAGCACCTACATTTTTAAATTTTTATGGTTCTAATATTGTACATTTAAGTCAATATATTCAAATTAATAATGTGATCTTAAATTTAAATTATTTAAATAAATTCAATTAATAAATATCGTTAATTCATCGAACAAATGCTAAAATATGACAGTTTTTATGTGTATACCACATTTATATAAACAAAAGTGATAAAATTAGTTTTTCATTCAAATATAAAGATATATAAGTAATATAACATAACTAATACACAAGCAATATTAACAAATTAAATATATTATTTATTTATCTCATTATCATATATTGCATTGAAAGATTCTGCTTTTAGCTTCAAATACGTATATTTTAACATTTTTACAATTATTTACAAAACCCTTTCAATTCTTTTCTAATATTTTATATTTAAATGCGAAATCTAAAATTTAAATTATTCAAATAGCCTCAATGAATATTTAGTCTATTCTTCTAATAAATCCCAAAAATATAAGCCAATTTTTACACATTCATATATATTAGGAAAAATGGTAAAAACTTTTTTTTATCCAACTATAAAGATATATATATATATATATATATATATATATCGCATAACATAAATTATATATATAAACAATAATAACAAAGATAATTTTTAAATCAGTTCTAATTCGTTTATATCAAGAATTTATCATCCATTATATTACAAAATTCCGTTTTTAACTTCAATAACTCTACATCAAATTTATATTTAAAAAAAACTATTCTCAATTCTTCATACTATTTACCTTTAAGTTCATATATTTAAACTAATTACATATTTTAAATTTAATTTATTTAAACAAATTCCATTGAATCATCCAGCAAATCATAGACATAAATTAGTTTCAACATGTATACTATATTAATATTAACAAAAATGATAAAACTATTTTATTTCTTATATATATATATATATATCTATGTATGTATATATGTATATGTATATAAAGCTACACAACATAAATTACACATGAACAATAATAACAAATTCAATTTATAATTCATTTATTTCACCGAATGTATCATACATTGCATAACAAAGTTTTCATCTTAACATTAAAAGTATAAATACCATATTTTACAACATTACCTTGTGCAATGCACGTGTTATGCACTAGTTAATATAGATTAAGCAATGAGACAAAGTTTGTATTGCTTATTATATTACAAAATATACAAGAAATCATGCTTGTAAATTAGCACAGTTATAACCAATTAACATTCATCAGTCATGCTTATATTATTTGGATGCAACTTGTCGACTTTAGCCAAATTTGTGTAGAATTTTGTTCAAGAGTTAAAATATAAATAACAAAGTTACTATGTGAATAGTCAACAGGGATGACGTCTTAAATCTGTTAGTGTTTTACATCATAAATTCTGTAAAAGAGTGAATATTTTCATTATTATCAGATATTCTGCCAGTGAAATGTTCTAAAATGGTATTATTAAAGTATACACAGCATTTTCGACAATTTGTCCATCTTCTTGTTTATTAATGTGTTGTAAATTTCATTCTTATTCGTTGAAGAAAGATAATTATGGCAGCATCTTTTTAGTTCACCAATAAAACCGATAACTATCATTTTTGCAAGTAGTATCATGATTACCATTATTTTGCAGATAGTTAGCATACGATGAGCTGAATTGTAAATTTATTTTTCACTAAATGCGCCATTATTCCGTTCATAGATACTTTTTCCATTATAGCTATTATTATTACTAATAAATTCTGGTTCTTCAAGTGGTATCCATGGGAGAAGGTCTTCAATAAAATAATTTTTGAGAAGGCTTATATGCATATTTCTCAAGTTTATTGATTTTGTCTTGAACCGTTTGCTTATAATCCTTAGCATTTTCTAGACTTTAAAAGAATTTTTCTTCAAGGGTATTTAATTTTAAATAATCAAATTTTCTTCCAATTATTTTTCTAAATCAAACTCTGTTTTTAATTTAATCTTGTTTCTAGTTCAGATTCTGTCTTGAATTTAAAATACTTGATTTTAGGAGGATGTTGAAGATTTGAAGATGCAACTACTTTAGGTAATTCCTCGGTTTCAATCGAAACGATAGGTTTTATTTTGTTAATAGCAGAAAATATTTTTTCTGCTTTATTATGTTAAGAGGTAATATTTTCACCAATAATGGTTAGATAAAGATTTGTATAATTGTGTTGTTCCATTATTTGGTATACTTGCTTCACAGTAATTTGTAAAGTATCATTTTCTAATTTTTTAGGAAAAGCATTAAAATAAAAATATTTTCCATTCTTTTCGATTTGAAAAGATTGTTGAGGAGGAAAAGTTGCTTTTAAAATGTTTCCATTTGAAAGTTTATAACCTATTTCCAATAGAGAAAGATACCATTCAATATAGTTTGATATAAACCAAGAAACAAAAGGAAACAGTATATTCTTTTCAAATGTGAATTTATAGAATTCATATCGGAAATATTTTTGTTCTTGCTTTGAAAAGTTTCCAAAATATCATTTGTTAAATGGTTCCCACTTTGGAAGATTGAATTCAAATATAACTTTTTGTCTAGCCCGAGAGTCAGGACTAAAATCTATTTTTGACGTATAATCCATTAAATAGAAAAATTCATTTCAGATTCGGTTATATCCGCTTCTTGAGTATTGTAAATACCCTTTACAATATTATATATATATATATATATATATATATATATGATTTTTCAATAGGATTATCTTTTAAAGATTCATCATCAGAGAATCTTTTGCCAGTTTTTCTTATTTGAGAAGTTGAAATTCTGTATGGAGTCTCAATATAATCCAAAGCTGAAATATGAGAGTGAAGATTTTGATGTGGATATTTAATTTACTAGAGCTAGGTCTAAAAGGATTATTATCCATTTGCATTTGTATGATTCCCTCAGGACTTTGTATAGTACTAGTAACATTATCATTTATTACTGGTTGTGGAGAAACAGCTTTTTCTTTTCTTCCACTTTCTAAAAGAGGAATTTTTCCCATTTAATTGATTTTCTCATAGTTATATTGAACAGACTAAAATTTATTTTAAATAAAATTGTCTCATTTAAAGTTTATCAACAAGTTTACATTGCGGATTCAATGTATATGAAGGTTTATAATATACCGTACGTCAAATACATATTGTGGATTCAATGTATATGAAGGTTTATAATATATCGTACATCAAATACATATATGACTTCAGATCCTGGAATATAATTATATCCATGGATTTTTACATTCAAAGTAACAGCTTCTAGAATATTAACATCCGATAAAGATAGCTGTAAATTAGGTTAAAATATTAAAATAAACTGGACCGTGTGCCGAACTATAACAGTTATAAAACTTTGCCGGACTATAGCAGTTATAAAACTTTTTGGTAAGCCTTCAAGGGTTAAAGGTGCAAGTGCAATCCATATCAAACCTATATGAAATTCATGTGTCTGCCTATGAGGCTGTAAACCTTTTTCACTTAGTAGTTTAATATTCATTTCGTCATTCTTAAGGGAAATAGATTCTTCCTACCTTGGTGAATAAAGAATATTTTATATATTTTTTAGTATTTATAAAAAATCAAAAAATTAGTGGATCAAGAGCAAACTTTCAGTTACAATGTTCTACCAGACTAACTATCGATTGTCCTTTGATCATAGAAATATAATGATTTTCTGAACAAAGATTGTTTACTCAGTTATGTTCACAACATTCAAGTATATATATTTATAGTGGACTGATGGCATTTCCTTTTACACACATATGCAAACTCAGATGGGAAAATCCTCTGATGGGTTGGACTTCAACTGGGGACCCATATGCCAACGTAGGGGAAGCTGGTCTGACTTTTGATAGTGAAGAAGCTGCAAAAGCATTTGCCGAGAAGCTTGGATGGCGTTATGTGGTATGCATAATAGTCATCATGTTCCTCATCTTGAATTTGGAATTTATTTTGAGATCATCCTTGGTGTTGGCTGAATAACAAGAATACCTTCCATCTATGAGATACATAATCTGTTTGAACTTTCCAATTCCCAAGTGAAGAAAATTGTGTCAGATAGTCTCATGACTCATATTTACTAGCTTATTTGTGTAAACTATGTTAAAACCATCCTATCTTTAGTAAATAAAAATATGAAATTCAAAGTATGAGTTGCTGCATATTGCATCATACGAATTTTGCAGTTAAAAATAATCCCACCAGTTTTATGTTTTGTAATGCATAATCATGACTAAATGAATTTAAATTTTTTTATTATTTTTTTGTTAGGCTGTGCGTCGGAAAAAATATATATTATGGAACTGTAATGCTGAAAACATTTTATTTAGCTAATGTACAGAATCGCCTATATATCTTAACTGTATGCACCACCTTTAAACCATACACTATTAGCAATGATAATTTTCCATACATTTATTCGTACTTTCATCTTCTGCTTTTGCCAACTATTGACGTGTAGTTTTCTCTTTTTTGCAGGTAAAGAAACGCCACACTCCTCTTCTGAGGGTATGTTTATTTACTCAACATATTTTGATTGATTTTTACTTAAGATTTGTCAGTTGGCATTAAGACTTCAACATCAGCATCAGCATTTTGCCCTTTTTTTACATGTTTTGGGATGGCTGATTATACAATGGTATTATTATTATTTGCATCTCCGGTGTTGCATTTTCTATACACACACACTAGTGCGAACCCGTGCTACGCACACGGTTGTCGTTGACTAACACTATGTAATGATTTTTTTTGGATTCGGTAATTAATGTTGTTTTATGTATGTCATCTTTGAATTATTTGATAATTAAGCTGGTTTTCTTTGAGTTACATAGAGTTACATGCACAGTCTAGATATAATGTATAGGACATGCAGAGTTGCATAGAGTTACGATCATTAAATGTAACTTGGAATAATTTTAAGCAAACGCTTTTGTGAAATGGCACTCAACAAATAGACCCAAAGAATATGCAGATTATCCAAGTTACAGAGCAGGAAATCTACAGCGGTACAAAAGTTAATTGTAGAATTACCAGTATTATAAGTTCTGCATCATTACAGCTGCCTATATAAACCACCATATTCAGTTCAATTAAAATAAAATATGACTGTTGAACTTTTAAACAAAGTAGCATAGACAGATAAATATATCATAATACTGACTGTAACGACCTTATATTGGTTAATTTCAACATAATTGTTAATATTATTCCTCAAAAAGAAGATATTCAGATAATTAGTTGTTCAAACAATATAAGGTTATATGACAGAAAACAAAGTAGCATAGCAATTAGCACTTCAATTAACATTAGGTTTGGCCATCCTGAAATGCTGGTAACTTCAAGTGCTTCATCTCATGTCATCTTGCAGTCAACGCCCCAGCCTACAGCATATGAAACATTAGTATGCAGTAAATTTTTGTAAAGGGAGTAATGTTTTGCTGAACAGAAAATTCTTCCAGCAGAAGAATAATTAAAATTTCACAATTTGGTGAAATGTAATTGGCTGTGTATAAACTATGATAATAGTTTTTGGCAGTGCCTCAGTTGAGACTGAGGCACTTGCCTTGGTTGAAAGTGAAACCGATGCCTAGCCTAAAAGCGATGTTTGACTCCGTATTGTTTACAATTAAGCATATTACATACAAAAGAGTTTTCTTGACTGGGTATCTTATGTAATCATACTTTACCTCATATCTAAATTTGCAGTTTTGTAACCACTGTCAGAATTATTTAAAATGCTACATTCCCAGCCATAATCCTTTGCTCACCATTTCAAGAAAGATCAGGCGTGTTGATTTGTTTTCAAAACTGAAGGGAAAAAACAAACAAGATGGACCAATGTATTATGAGCACACAATGTTTTATACTGTGAGTGCCCTGCAGATTTGAGAAATCTGAGCCAATGCCACCCAAGTCTGCATTGTTTAACATAATGAGCACCCTACAGTTGGCCCAAGGGAAATGTATGAAGATTAACATAAAATATTTAGCATTCGGTTTATAAAGATTGATTCTCTATTAAATAATCAACATTGTATGAAGGAAAATCAAAAGTGTTTAGACTCCAATTACAAATTTGTAATAGCTTCAAAAAGAATTCGGTTGAAAAGTATTAATAGCTAAACATTCTACAAACCTTCAAGTAATGCATGCACGATTTAATTGTTTAAACATTGTAGTGTAAGTTATAGAATATCTGAGCATTAAGTATATCGTAGAGAGTGGATGGAACTAACCGAGTTAAAAAAATGCTGAACGGGGAGGATTGTCGCTGACCTATTATCTGCAAAGTCAATAAAAGTTAATATAGTTTGTTTCAGTACACATTTCTCTGTGTATGAAATGTTGGAGTTGGAAAGTAGTTCCTCAATTTTCTGTTAGCTTCATTATGTGAACTCTCATATTTTTGTAGCAGAAAAAATGTAAAAGTTCTATTAGCTAACTAACCAATAAACCAATTGATTAATAATTAATAGCAGCAGCAATCACAAATTAATGAAAATACTCACTTTATGTCAGCAAGATTATTGTTCGGCACCTTCTATTCTGAGTTGATAAAAATAATAAGTTGCAACCGGGCAACATGTTCTGTGAATAAAATAATATGTAAATAGAAGAACTCTTCAATCTATCTGTATTCATATGATAAATTTTCTAATAAAGCATTTAGAAACTAAGTCATTGTCCAAATTTAAACTGGTTTTAAATGAAGCAAGCGGGGACTTTGAACTTAGTTTGTTTCCAATGATAAACAGGTACTGATATATAACCAAAAATAATTAAATTTACAAATATGAATCAATGGCAATCGACAACATTATAGGATGTAAAATTGTGCAGGTGATATATTTTTAGGAAATATGTCTATTATCAGTGGTAGTTTGTGACAATAACGGCATCAGTTCTGCAATTATAACGGAAAACTATCTGGAAAAAGGGAGGGATAATCAAATGACAATAACGACATCAGTTCTGCAAAATAATGCGGTTAAGAAATTGTCTAACTAAGATGACAAAGAATATGGAAATAAACCATTGTCTAGAGTAAAAGCAATAGGTAGGTGGATTCATATGTTGGTATACAATTAATGGTCCCAAAAATCCTCCTGACCTTAACAAATGAGAATGAAAGCCTAATAAAAGAACAAAAGTAGTTCAAAATTTTATACACCGTATATATCCACAAAAGAACCGAACAAATAACAATCTTATTAAATATGAAAATGCATAGGAATATAAAATTTTAACAAAGCAGAGTAAATAAATGGTAATAAAGAAATGATTACATGGTACCCAGTGGCCTATAACCACTGTTATATTTAGAAACTACGGAAGTGTGTTAAATTATTTCCAATCTTGAAAGGAAAAGAATAATTTTTAACAATGGTAGGACACGTATGTGTAAATAATCATTTAATTTTTGGCTGAGATTTGGAAGTTGGAATATTAAATGTTAAATCATTGACAAATTCCTAACTGTTATGAGACATAAGCACTTTAATTAATAGTCATGTAAAGCATGATTATAAGAAATATGATTTTGAACAAAAATAACAATAAAATATGTATACTATAGAAAGATGCAAATGGCAGTTTTAAATATTTGGATCCCTCGGATGGATTGTAGATCTAGGATTCAGCTCATAATGAAATTTCCAATCATGAAAACCATTTTCTATTTTGTATACGTCTG
Organism: Allium cepa; assembly: GCA_030765085.1. Lineage (NCBI taxonomy): Eukaryota > Viridiplantae > Streptophyta > Magnoliopsida > Asparagales > Amaryllidaceae > Allium > Allium cepa. The sequence continues at coordinate 550,380,350 of CM060934.1, read as the reverse complement.
TTGGGCCAATTTGTCAGCATGTCTCTATTGTATGTCTAGAAAATTGCACTTAGTTATCGTTACATGCAAGAAAAATCATCTACGAACTCTTGGATTAAAACATATAATATGAAAATGACAAAAGAATATGTTGTGATTCTTTCTTTCAATCACGCTCACTGAGAAACCCTCCTAACAACAATTGAAAGGCCTTTTCTACTTTGTGTATATTATGTCTAGCTTATGCATTCTTCCTTTTTAGTTGCACCGCTTGTTAGGCACTTCTGGTGCACTATCAGATTAAATTCTCATTTCCCTTTTTGTTGTTGAAAGTTTCACACAAAAACTGAAGTTTTTAATTATAAACAACGTATTGGTTGAGAAACACATATGCATGTGTTAAATAAATTAGAAATATTAAAATTTTGAATTTATCAAAATGGTCATAGTTGAATCAATATCTGTGATGATTATTTTTTATAGAAACTCTGACTAAAATATAATTTACTCAAATCAGAAAAATAATAATAGTAAGGAGTAATCAGCATGTTCATTTTGCAAAGGATAGAACCACTCGTTTAATGGAATTTACTGTAAAATCTGAATACAAATTATTTCCATATTTCATGCATTTAATTCATACAAAATAAATTAGGTCTAATACACAACTAATAAGTATCTAATTCAAAGATTATTAAGGTAATTAGGATCTAGGAACATTAAAAATACCGTGACACAAATATGAGTGTTTAATACAATTATGTAGTCCTACTAATCCAAGACATATCCTCTTGGAATCAGCACTACAACACCATTCTTCTAAGTATTGACATTGCCACATTCGATGTATAAATTAATGAAGCAAAAACAATCAATTTTTTTGCCAATATTTGCATAATATTATCAAAAGTTACTGCCTGTTTCAATTCATTGAAGGAAATAACTCCAAAATTTCATGCCAGTCTTATGTTTGTTCATAAGCTACAGTATGCGTGTTGGTCCTCTGATTTTAAAAAGAAAAAGCATTTTTTTCCCAACTACACACACAGATTACAGTGACCATGGGTTATGCAGAATTTGAGTTTCATGAGTTGAGATATGATTATTGAATAAAAAACAATTTAATATTGAACTAATAGAGGGTTGATTGTTTTTAGAATGAAAATTCTTTAAGCGATGTTAGTGAAATAAGTTTTTTATTTAATATAGACAAACAAAAGCTGCATATAAATAATTGAATCACTATATGAGCATTTAGTAGTTAGTACAGTTTTATTAATAGTTTAGATTTGATATTTATCATACACCATTCTAACAAATCCTAAGTTTCTGGAAATATTTCACTCATTCTAGGCTGTAGCTTACATGAGATATAATTGCACTAAAAAATTTCTTATGACTTCTCCAATTACACTAAATAAATATCATGTATACAACATAAATTTTATAAATGAGTGAAAATACTTTGCCTAAAATTTTGATGTTATCTATGCTTTAAAACATTAAGATTCATAGTCTTTATTTTTAAATAAAAATATATAAAAT